>CM052205.1:3252815-3852815 GCA_028454225.1 Lasioglossum leucozonium | reverse complement strand
CGCTTAATCGCGAATTGGAAAAGTCCCTGGAGTACGCGACGCTAACCGGCGTCTCTTCCGTTGTTCGCGGGAACGGGCGAAGCGCACCGAGAGAGGTGCGGCCGCGATGTAAATCGCGTCGGCTTGCACGTTCGAGACCGGAAGAACGAGGAGGGACGCCGAGAAGAAAGAAACTCGAGACAAAAAGATGTTGCGGGCTGGTAAAACCCCGCGAAATACGGTAAGCAGCGGCACGTTTTCCGGTTCTGTGAAAAATCCGGCTGCGCGCCGACACTTTTTTCCGAGCCGTGCGCGAATCATCTGGCAAGCAGAATTTAGCCAGTCGGAAATGCGAATAACGCGAATGTCCTTATCATCGTGGGGTGCTACGATATGGCCTCGATTATCCGGCACTTCGATATCCGAAGTCGATTATTCAAATTACAGTCGTTCGAATTCAGTGGCGGCTCGTGGCTAAAATTACTGGTGCTGCGGAAAATTTTTAGCGTTTCTTTGAAAATTCTGTAAAAGTGGATGGCTACTGACACTAAGCATAATACATTGTACAAGTGTAAAGAAAGAATTAAATGAAAAAAAGCGTCTCAAAACGTTGTCGAGATGGTTCCCGAGGCGATTCGAAGCGACTTGTTCCTTCGCGAAAATATTACCCGTTGCTTCGTTACGTAGTTATCAATGAAAAACACGGGCCAATCGCGGCGCGACTACGGCGACTCGCGGTGCGCCCGGCGTCGCCATTGGCCGGGCCGAAATCTGTTCGCGGTAGGCGCGCTCCGATTGGTCCGCGTTTCTCGTCGATAACTCCTCAACGAAGCGCGGCGAAGATTCTCGCAATTTCGGGACACCTTGTGCACGTATAAACGCCTGTAAAATGTTATTTAAAAAAAATTGTTCACCGTCCAGACCAACGTGGATTTGAAAATAGAACTCTCCCCTTTAGAACGGCTCTATGTATAAAAGATTCAGCGGCAGTTCCTAACGAGTATGATTTTTCGATCCGGATTGGCTGTTTGACACTCAGCGGGGAATGAGGGCTTGGGTCTGTTTTCGGGCTCGGTTGACCCAACGCATTAACAGTGCGAGTCCCGGATTCGTTCGTTAAGCTGCTAGCTTACGTGCCTCGAACCGCGACACTTGCCCATCACTAATTTTGCCGCGCTCTTTTTCTTGTCGCTGCTATTTGCTCTTAATTAACGGTGATCCGCTCGCGCGACACAGCCTCACGAAATTTTGACGTGTTTCCGACTGCTCTTCTCTCTCTCCCTTTTGTTTAGAGTAATTATTATGCGAGGAGCGTGATGCACGGCCGAAAAGTTTCTTTTCCGAGCGTCGCGTCGCGTCGTCGGCTGTCTCATTAGGCCCCTAATTTATATTATTCGACGATTCCACGCACGCGTTAACCTCTTGCGAAATTTCATACGCGTCGAGTTAGACGAGATTCCTGCAAAGCAACGCGTCAATACTGTTAATTAGTCGCGGATTGTACGGGGCGGAGCACCTAAGTGGGAACACCAACATTTCCGTCTGTAAGTGTTTAAACACTTGTGTACACAGGGTTGGCCATACGGCCTGTCACTGTTCTAACAATTAAAGACACACACACACACGCACGTACACACCGCAGGCACATTAGAGTTAATTGACAATCTTATATTGAAGTAATCGATTTTTAAGAGGATGCAAAAGAATGAAGAGTGTCGCAAAGAAACCGGATGAAAATCTAGACAACAGACGTACGTTTCCGCCAGTTTTTTCTCCAAAAAAAAGAAAATATAATTCGGCTTGCTTCCGCTGTCGAAAATTCGAGATTTCATGGAGATTACAACACTGGCACCGCTCTCTTTACGGCTCGCTCTAATTCGACGATGGAAGAAAATTAAATTCGTTTTACCCTCACCGCAAGATTTGTACATCGTGGAAATCGCTCGACAGTATCGTCACAGATAAACTCGAAGATCGTTGCTGCACTTTTTCGATACTTCGAGCTTAAAATATTTTTTCACAGTTTATCGAAAATCTCGATAATTTGATCGATATTTTTCCACGTATTTTCAGTAAATGCCGCTTCCTCGGCTAAACTACTCGTCCGTCCAATATTTGCGAATTTCCATTTTCGCGAGTAAAAAACGAAACCAATATTTGGTAAAAATCAATTGTTCCAAGCGTTGCTATTATTCTATCCCCCGTATATTCAACGTCCATTGTCTAGGAAACAATACTTATTTTTTTATATACCAATGCTATGCCGAACTAAATGTCTAAATGTTTACAGGTAAAGCATACAGTGAAGCTTTCAATTGTTTTCAAAATATACATATTGCAATCGGTTGTGAATTGTTCAAACGACGATTAAACGAGAGCATACCAATATTTCTGAGCTAAATAAATAATAATATTTAGACAACGTCAACTTCGATTAGAACCGACAGATTATCCGCAGAAGATATTATCGATACAACGAGATCAACATTAAAATAGCACGATCCTCCTCGAATTCGGAAAATTACTGCTTAAAACGAAAAACCGAATTCAACAATCCAAATAAAGACGTCCCCGTAATCTCCAATTAATCTTCGTGATGACATGTCCATTCAGCTTCTTCCGCGATTCACGGACCTATTCGCAACGTCCGCCGCGCGACTAATTTTTATTGCCGCCATTCAGTTAGGAACAATGCAGGGGGTCAATCATTCGAATGCGGAACGAGCATACGTTCGCCTCGCCTCGGCGCGGCGCATAGAAATGCAACGAGCCGTGAACGTTAAAAAATGTCTGAAGGACATGAATTCGCAAGTAGCTCGGTTTACCGTGTACATTAAAATTAAAAACTTCAACGCTTCACACGGTCAAATGCCTTCCAACCCGGGAAGTCGGAGGAAACTTTCGAGTTTTAAAAAACATACTTTCCTCGCCGATGCTCGTAACTTTCGTTCCGAGGGTAGAGGTAGGTGAAGTTAATTTTTCGCGTGCCTAAATCCCGTTTCGGAAATTTCGTGCTCGAGATAAACATAAATAACGACAGCGATTCGTAATGCTGTTTTGACTTGCAGAGTTTGCCGAAGAATCGTCGGGGCTGGTCGAGTGCCGATAGACATTTACCGATGATTTATGAAAAATTCATTTCCCCGCTTTTCAGCTGTCAATACGCGTTATCGTGCGCGGACCAAACACCGTTCTCCCTCTCCGTCTCTCGCTCTCTCTCCTCTCTCTCTCTCTCTCGGAACTAGCTCTCGACGGTCCAACGGGTTTTCGCGAGGCTTTCGTTGCAAATGAAACAGATCCGTTCGCCCTAAGGAAACCGAGATATTTATGATAGCAGAGAGCCAACCCCTTCCGAGGCGAACCTTAAGAACACAATGGCGGTTAGGATGTTGTAAATAACAGCGACATCCACCCGACCAGCACAAAGAGTTTGATGGCGTCACCGTTCGTTGCTATTTGTTTGCCCCGCCAAAGCAGATAGTACGTACCACACGGAACTCGCCGCACGGAACCTAATCATTCAGAACTAATGGAGATCCAGGGACATCGATCGCACTCGGATCCGAGGATCCCAGCGATTTCTCGCTCCGACGGCTCTCGCGATCTTACGATTGCTTATCATCTGTTCGGCGACAAATACTGCTCGCACGCTCGATAAAACGTGCGCTTTCGTTGTTGGTAACGAGAACGATTTTTCGTCGTTTTTCACAACTGTGGAATTTTTATCGTTCAGTTTTTTTGCTTGTTTAAGTATGATTAACAATATCTGTTGTTGTTCAGGTAATTTTTAATCGTGCATGGTAAATGTCAAAGAATTTTTTAAAGATTGTTCATTCGATCTGAGGATTTTATGAATTTATAGAAGAAAAAAAACTGAATAAATCGAGTCAACTACTTCTGTACATTCTGATCGTGTTCATTTCGCGCGAACGTTCGCGAACGAGTTCACCCGCGACGAACAAAAAGAAAAACGTTGCACTATTACATCGAGCTCCTCCATAAAAGTCAGCATTATTTGCATAATCGGCAACCGCGGCCGCGGCCGCGCAGCATAGCAGTCAATCAATCGCCCACGATTATTTATCGTGGTCCGACTCGTTTGTGCAGCCTCCGCAAATGTTGTGATCCCTCGCGCGAAGTTCAATTACAATTCCCATTAACCCTCATTATTGCGTGCCGCTAGATCATAGATCTATACCAAGTAATAACGCAGCTTAACCGGCGATGGAGTGGGTTGGAGGGGGGGGGGGGGGGGGGGGGGGGGGGGGGTGGTGGGTAGGTTGGTAATTCCGTTAATTGAACGATCAGTTCCCATTACCGATTCGGAAAGAGAGCCTGGTTTCCATAGATTTTCGCAAAACGTCGAGAAAGAGGAAGAATAAGAATCGAGTAAGAATAAAACGTGCTCGCGGGAACTCACCTTGATGAAACACTACGCGATTAGCATTGTGTCCATTCGCGTGTCCCATGCCGTCGATCCCGACAAACATCAGCAGAGAGGTGAGCAGAGCGATCATCGAGACGGTTCTTGCCGCGTGAACGGCACGTCCTGTCATTCCTGGTGATCGTTGCTATCGAAAAAAAAACCGTAGGCCCGTGGTGCCCGTGAGGAAGACGAGCGGCCCGGAATCGCGGACACCGGCGATATTCGCAATTCGCAGACACCGGTGTACAGCAGCAGCAGCAGCAGCGACAGTATCAGCACCAGCAGCAGGGTTCAATTACACTCGTCCCGCTTTGTTTCGCGGATCGGTGCCCGATTAGCGCACCTGATGCCGCTCAGAGCGCCTTCTGCGTGCGAGGCACGTGCTCCGAGCAGTCCCCGGCCGAACGACTGCGCTCATCTCCACTTCTTCCTCGGTGTCTGCCGCGATGCTCTTTTCTTTCCGCCGTCAGGTCAAACCCCCTACGTTCACCACCGCACGAGTCAAGGTAAATCGGTTGTCCGATCGCCGGAGAGAGAGTTAGCACTGTTGTGTGTTAGCGGTCCCGTGCGCGGATCCGAAATCCGAAACGAAACGAAACGGCGGTGGTTGTCGTCGGTCGCGGAAAAACTTGCTGCTCCGTGAGAAAACTTTTTCAAGGCCACCAAAACACACGGGAAAAATACGGTGCGTCGCCACGTATTAATGAGCAACGAGAGAGTAAGAGAGAGAGAGAGAGAGAGAGAGAGAGACAAGAGAGGGTCCACGACGAGCTCTCCTTCCCGAGGCTGGTCCTGGTCCCTCTGTCCCGGGCCGTAGACTGTCTGCTGCCTGGAAATCCTCGGTGTGTACGGAGTATGCTCCTGCTCTCACCTCCACCTCCACCGTCTACCTACAACCCCACCTCCGCGAAGGCACCACTTCCACCCACCACCACTCGCCGCCGATAAACTTCCTACGGGCACCCTCCGACATCCACCACCCTCGCTTCTATCTACCCTCTGCCGCCTGCAGCCCGCACCAGGAACCCGTCTCTACCGGCTCTGGCGCCTGCGCGCCAACCAAACTGTGCCCTGATGCCCGGGCACTGCTGCTGCCACTGCTGGTACCTCTGCTGCTTTCTCGTACCTTCACAAATCTCTCCTCCTCCTGCTCCTACACTCCACCTCCTCCACCTACGACCTCATCCTCCTCTAACCCTCGCTATCCTCTTTTATACTAACCCCTCCCCCCGCCTCTCTTCGTCGCTCCACATCTCCGTCCCTCTTTCCCTGTGTATCACTCTGTTCTACCCGGTCCTTCCCCTCGGACTTCTCCGTTCGTTCTCACTCCCGGGAAGCCTCTTTTCTTCTCGCCAGATCTCTCGTCTTTCTTTCCCCTTTCTCCGGGATTCTGTTTCTCCGATGCCGGCGAATCGTCTCGTCTCGTCTCGTCTCTCTCTCTCTCTTTCTCTCTCTCACTCTCTCTCTCTCTCTCTCTCTCTCTCTGTCTGTCTCTCTCTCCTACCAACCGACTACTCTCCACAACGTCGACGACGCTGCCTACGATCTCTCCGGCTCTTCGTTTCTCTTCGGGCTCGTGCTGTTTGAGTTCCTGTTTCTTCTCTTCCACCCCCTACCAACCACCACCCGCTCCCCTCTCCCGTCACCCACCCCCCGCCCGTTACAGCTGCTTGGTCGACTGGCCACCGCCGCATCCCTCTTGCCTGCTTCTAGATGTCCCTGGTACCAGGTAACGAGTTTCGTTAAAGCAACTTCCAGGCCCTCGTAATCGGCGACATGGCGTGCCTATGATACCGGTTAATTCCGACGGCAGGCCCGCGGAAAACCTGGCCCGAATTTCGCCGAGAACCTACGCGCAATTGATACGCTCGATCCGCCTAACGACCGGCCGGGACGGAACGATCGGCGAGCCTACGTTTCCTCGCGTTCTCGTACGAGATATCGGAAGGTGCAATTTAGTGTATAATTATTATTGCGTAGCTGCACGGAAGCAGATTCGATTTAAGTAAATGTTGTACGAACGATGCAATGACTAGACCAAAGAAATCTACCACGGATAAACGTGATCGTGTCGGTTTTACATAATTATTTATGGCAACTTTGTTAACCGACTTTCATCGACGAGACTGCGAATCTAATAATGAAAAATATTAATGCAACGTCGGGACATGGTGTAAATTATTCGCATTTGGTAAATTGCATTATTATCCGTAAATATTCGTCATTTTACGTTGTAAACGTGGCGCTCCATGAACGATGGGGCGATAAGGAAATGACAATAACGCATGAAATCGCGATTTGTCACTGGTAAATGAAACGGAAACTTGTTCGGCAACCTTCGGAGTTTGTTTTCGAAAAAAAATGACCGCTTGAGCTCGATTGATAGGGAACTATTTTATGAGGCAAACAGAGAAGATGTATAGATCTCGTATTTTTATCTGCCGTAGCTTCGCTGAGCGAAACGGAGTAACGGAGCCGGTACGTGTGCTAACCTATTGTTAAATCTGGACATTGCATCGATGAACGTTTATAAACCAATTAACCTAATATCTCCGAAAATATCCGAAAAAAGGAAGAGAATGAACGACGAGTAATTTTGAATCGCGAAAATACTACGATATACGTATTAAAGTTGACTCTTCCCGAAAAAGAAATGCAATTTCCCGTTTTCGTCGGAAAAATGACCGAACGTTTTGCGCGGGCCGTTTCGCCCCGGTTTCCCGCGGAACATTACATCGAGTGATCGTATAATTATCGGTACCGGCAAATGTTTGATTAAGAAATATTTGATTATGAAGATGAAGGTCCGCCGGAGAGATTTTCAACGGTTTTTCCGCATTCTAATTATCAGTTTGAATTACGGGGATAGGAAGGACATTACCATTCCGCGGTAAATTATGATTGTAAACGTAAAGAAAACTTGCACGTTCAATTAATATTCCTGAAGGATTTATGCCTCCGTTGTTTCGCACGTGTATTCCCGTGCCGCGCGTTTCATTTGCAAATATTACACTGCGACGAATAAAATGTTATTTTCTCGCGCCATTTGCGGGGACGAACTACACAAGTAAAATTCGTCGAGCCTTTCATTGAAAAAAAGAAAATCTCCATTTTGTTAACGCGTCTTCGAATTCGCAATTTGTCTTGCCCGCCGAAAGCCCGGGAAATAATGCGAAAGACGGGAACTTTGCATACCCTTTGTTGACCGGAAAAATGAACGACTCGTAAATCCGGTGCATGCATAAGCTTAATCGTATTTTATCCAAATGTATCATACGAAGCCGGCGAGTTAGTTTCTGGTATTAAAGGATTTCTCTTACACTTTCTGGCTGAATGACGCGTAATAGGTTCACGTTATTCGCCGATCTTCGCGCCTGTATTGTTCTATCAAACAGAACGTACGCTCCGCAGGAAATTTTTGAAAGGAACGATAACAAAGAAAAGCGGTGGATTAATATTAACACAGGTTCGTGTCGTTTTGAACTCGCTCGGACCGATAATAAAGGAAATAGAGTTTCACTTGATTCCAGTTTGTTCAAATTCCTCCGTAAAAATGTAAATTGGGACAGGGTCCCCACAGCACGGTTACAACTTGGAATGACGAGGTGGATAAAATTAAGTTTGACTGTCTTTACACAAAGTGCAGAAGCTTGTGTGCGCGCGCGCGCGCGTGTGTGTCGAATGTGTAAGCTGCGCAGAGCGAAGGATTTAAAAATTTGTAGATATTTAAATTTCATGCCAGTCCCGAAAATGGCCGATAGATCTCGAGAGATAGATAATACTAATTGGCAAGAGATTCTGCTGATCTATCTCTGGATTAAACGCTTGAATACATAACCCTTTGCACTCGGAGCTATTTTAACTTGAAGAGTTCATTATTCTTCTTCATTTTATGGATATGACAATCTCATACAATACTTAAATGTTCAGTAATTGATTAGATACCAACATACTTAATAATTTAAACAATATTTTGAATAATGCTACAGTAATTTTTAGGGGCGACTCTCTAAGTGTTGAATGAATATAAGAATAACGTTACTCTCTTACAACGTTTCAAAGTATCTTGTAAGCGGCGAGTTATAATGCATTGTTCTTTTGCAAATATAATTATATACTATATATGTGAAGAATTATCGGCGCAAGGTTCGATCAGTTAAAACAATTAGCTATGTTATGTTCCTCCTGTTCCTTCACAATTTTTAGCAAAACGTGGCCAAATAAACGTTGTACAGATTCACATCCGAATCTTAATTGCTAATTGTTTTAACTGATCGAACCTTGCGCCGATAATTCTTCACATATATAATATAAAATTTTGATCGATAAAATATTATAATTATATACGTTCCAATTTCATCGGGTTTAGTTGCGGTTCGTTGCAAATGTAAATAATTGTCTTTGAATTAAATGTACAAACGCTGATACTGATCCGAGGATATAGTTATTCTTACAAAGTTGTACAGCGGGTAATGGACGAGAGACTTCGGGGTGTCGATACGAATCGACAAATAAATTGTTGCTCCGAGCGAAACGTATCCGGAAGAAGTTAGACAATCGGTTTTGTTGCGATAGATTATATTTGCCTTCTATTTGTCATATCATTGATCAACGTCTCTCCTTTTCCAGCGGACGGCGGCGCGGCTCGGCGCGGCGGTTAGACGGCTTGTTCTGTTTCTCGACACGAGTTAATGAGTTTCGTTGCGACAATTCCACGCATCTAAGAAGATCACGACCTACTGCCGCGCCGTGCCGCGCCGCTCGGGGGTGAACTACGCCGATGAGCACGAAGAAGCCGATGTGGATGGTAAGTTGGAGCGGTCTGAGCTGACATTATGAGAATACGAGAGGCGGAATTTAGAATGATAGAAGTGATTGTTCGAAAATTACGAGGTACGATCTCTGCCGTCATTACTGCGTTCAGATGTCTACGATCCCGTAGTACGGACCGAGAAAGGAAAGGTAATTGACATTGAATTGCTCCAGAAAGGTATTCCGTTCCTCCCGCGTAACCCAATAATTATTAATATTTCACGGAGATCGTGGGAATTGAGATTTCTTAATCTTTCCTTTCTTCTCTTCGATAATTTACTTATGGTCTTAAATATGTTCTGTTCGAACAACCGTCTGATTCACTGCAGAATTTCTACCGTGAGCCATCGCTCGGCCATTTCTTAGCTGTCTCTAATTCGAAATGTTTTATTTGTGCAAGATTCGTTTGCTTCGAAACACGATATTCTTTATGTATTTTATAATATTAGTTATACTTTACCGGAAAGCTAAAGAATTTGCGAGAATAATTGGTTAGTAATTGATTGTATTATTTTATTTGTTTATCTATTTATTATTGCTTTAAACCAAGTATACATTAGAAACAAAGCTTCTCAAAGGCACTGTACTCCCCTCAGTTCCTTCTTATGTAAACCTGATATAGAAGGTCTGAAGATAATTTATAATTTTCTCAAACAATGCAAACAGTACATGTAATAATATTGTAATTGTTATATTATATTATTTTATATACATCAAGAATTTGTTATTATGATATTAAAAAATAAGGTTTTACCAATAGGTTGCTACTTCGTTTTCAGTGGTACTACATGATAATTTCGTAGTGTTTAAAAAAGTTAATATTCATTGATAAAAAATAAAAATTGCAAGTAAGAATTATTTCGCATCAAGAACGTACGTTCGTGAAAGTTTTTTATGAAAAAATTCAGGCTAATACGTGTTTCGAATTACAAGCGTATTATATTGCGTCTGACTATAATCTACTACATCTACTTACAGCGAACGTTGATCATTAATCTGTGGATGTTGGCACAGAAATACATTTTTAGACACTGATTTAGAGGGACAGCGATCTAGAAAAATTAGTACCGTCTATTATAAGCTTGAAAAAAAACCGGAACGCTAAAATCTATCTAGCTTTAAAATATATTACAAATAAATGTCTCGCAAACGCATAAAATCAACAGTCTACAAATCGGACTGCACATCTGTAATCGAACGTTAATTTATATGCCATTTTTATCGATAACAAATACGATTAAATCACCGTCAACGTTTCTAAACATTGTCGCAACTGGAGATAACCACCATTGGTCAGACGAGCGAATTAAACGGCGCTCGAACACACACGATAAATTCTCCACGACAATTTCATCGAGAACTAATTCAAATATATAAACAAAAAAAAAAATAAATAAATAAATAACGATATTCCCGATATTATACGTATTCCGTATGAAATCTTTTCGTTCTCCGATGCATCATGGAACTTTCGATTTATTAGGTTATACGATGCTCATCGCGTAATAGCTTTCTCGAGTCTCCTTCAATTTTCGATTAGAAGTGAGAACGATACTAGCGGTGTTTTATACTGCTGCGAAGTGTAAATTAGGATTCCGTGAGTTAGGATGACGGGCTTAGATAATACAGAGTTCGAGTTGCTTGGAGATTCGATGAAGACACGACGAAACGATGACTTGAAAATATTTGCGCAGAACCGACCTATATATTATAGTTTCATTATGTACCTGAGACGGGACGAATAGTTTGCAAGCAACAGATTTGCAAGAACTTTTGCCCTACAGTGTTGCTGGTTCACCGATGGCTCATCATTAAATTGTTCTCACAAATTTTTATTTATATGTATATATTATATAATATTTATAAATTTCAAAAAGAATCTGACGATTCAAATGGACAAATTTATAACAGTCGAAGACGAGTGATCAAACGAGTATTTAATTATTTAATAAATCAGCTTTAAGAGTATCAGCGGTTTATTACAGTATCGCATCATTTCAATGTTACCATGTCCCGTTGTTAATATTTACTATTATCAGCATTCGCCAGATTTGAAAGGTTGAAGTGCAGTTATCGGTTATTAATGGCTGCGTGAAGGCATCTCTGTGACAAATTTAACTCCGCTAGTAGAGAGTGAAACTCCGCGTGAATTTCGATCGATCGATTCTGTGTTCGAACGCGGACTTATTTATGGTAACCGTGGACCGTGTGCTCTAAATACAATGTAAATTGTCTAGCAACGTAAATAATTAATATACGCAATTATAACCGTTTTTCCGTATAATATCGATCCAGTTGGCGAAAAAAACGTGCAACTTCTTCTCCAATCTCGGAAATACCATCGTAGCAAAGCGAATAACGTGTTGTTATTATCACGTTAATTCGTATATTAATTAAATGTGCATGCGTGAACGATTATTCGATCGGTAAAAACGTTATCGTTAATAACTGATTCTAAAGATAGAAGCATCTACTTTCGAGAGACGCAACAACAATTCCGACAATTCCTACGCGATGTTAACAAAATCGTCGAAAGCGTTGAGAAGCGTCAGGCGTTCTCCGACGGTGGAATTTGATAATAATAATGAAGTGGCGCCACTGTAAATTGAATAATTCACTTCGAACTGTCCGCGGGTGTGTGCTCCGCTCTGTTTGTTAATGCTTTAACCGCATAATAAAAGAAGAATTTAACTGAGCCGACGCGACAGAGGGAAGCCCGCCGCACGCGCGCCGCTAAACAAATTCGAGTGTTCGCTGTCGCGCTGTCAGATTACTTTAGACTCGCGACAAATACTCGGACAAACATAATACGCGTTGCGCAATTTTAAAAACAACCGAGCGTGCGGAATTAAAGTTTCGCGGTTTGCCCGTGCTCCGCATTGAATCCCGTTTAAAAATGACGGGAGAAGAGAAACAAAAAAAATAAAAAGAGAAAAAAAACCACGGGAAGGAACAAACGCAACAAAATGGAACAACGCGGAATTACTTAAGCCAAACGAACGCGGATACACGAACGGGTGAACGTCAACAAGTGCATAGAACGAACATGCTGATATCCAGTGCGAGCACTCGACGAACGAACGTCGGGAGAACGAGGAAAGGAGATAAATGCTTCGCAGCCGGGTCGGATATCAATTCATAATAAGACACTAATTGCGAGCTGTTTCCGATGTTTGGATTTCATCCCTGCAAGAATAATGCATGTATCCGAACGCGTTTTGCACTGTCGCGGATTGAAAATCAAGTCCGCTCCGGCGAATTATGCGCAAACGTCTCGCGATAGGTGCGAAAAATTTGGGACCCAACTGTCGCTTGTATCAAGCAGCGCAAGCGCATTTACCGTGCGTTTTCGATTTATTTCAACCTACTTTTTATTTTTACCGGTTCTTGGAAAATTCTTACTAAATCGAGCGGTGCTCAAAAATTTTCCGTATTAACGTAGTTATAACTGGGACGCGGCATAGTAATAAAAAGCGATTCAGCTAGCATGAAACGCGCCGGTAAAACAACTGTGTTATTTCTTTATGGATATCATTTCTTTTATAACTGCCACGCCGTCGTTTAAAGCAGCGCCGAGGTTGGCAATATTTGAATAGCTTATTTTTCAGATCCATCAGCCCGATGATTTTAAGTCTGAATGTAAATCGTCGTTCGCTACGAATTCTGTAATACTTAAGAAACGTTTATTATTAATATAAAAATTACACGACGGATTCCCTTCGAACTCAACGTTGGCAAATTAATGTTTTATATTTTTTATAAATCTATGAACCATTACGAAATATAGAAAAATATGGAAAACAAAGTATGTTAAATTTATATTTATATTATATTGTATTATAAAATTATAAATTTTTATTTGTTATACAGATATTTATTGTACTTATTTTTCACTGCTCCCGAATTTATATCGTTCCTATAGCAAGCAGCTGGTGGAGACGGTAACGGTTATTAAATATTTGCTTAAAGCCTTCCTTTACTTAATATCTAAAACAATTTCTCTGCAAATCGATAATAAGTATAATCACTTTTCTATCGGTAAGAAATCGATAGGCCAAACATTACGTATCCTAACTAGTTTTGCTATATCTGTGTTAATAATCTTCAGAAAATTTAATGATAGTATCAAACAGTTATCGACGATTATTTAAACAACTCGTTTCACCGTTCGTTTATTCGCATTAAAACGAATTCTAATGGTATGAAATTATCAATGCGATGTTGCAAAAAATAATAATACAATGTAACTAATTTCATTTCAAAATTTAATGTTCTTATAATTATCCCCTGTACAAAGTAAATAATTTCCTGGCTCGCGCCAAATACGTTAATAATCTTTTTACTTTTTTCATGGGAAAAAAGGTATCTAATATATTTATAACAGATCAGACTGTTGATGTTCAAATATTTGAAGAAATCTCTCTATAAAATTCGTCCGCGATCGCGCGATCCGTGGTATTGTAGAAATAAACAGTGGCGGAACGTTAACATTTATTGCTAACCCCTCTGATTAAAGTTTAATACGATTGAAAAATATTTTCCGGACATGTTCCTACCGAACGTTCGGTTCCCGTATTATTGTACGTTTCACGTATCTGAAATCTCAGAACAACATATCGACTGGGAAACCATTCTTACCACCGCTGGAGGCGTTCTCGTCTGCAATATTTTCGTCTAATGAAATCTCAACCTCCCGATAATAAACACAATATTTTCTCAGAATGTATTTTCTTATCATCGTTGCATTCTTTATACGGTATATCCTCCGATGTTTTTCAGCGATGATTAAAATTAATGATTCTGAACGTCGAACGGTATTTGCTCGGCGTATCTGATCTATAATAATCGGATAAAGGCAAGTATAGATCAACGATACAGTATTATCGTAATTGTTGTCTTTATTACGGAATATTTTATCAATGCGCAACGAGTAAATAATTCCCCGTGTAAAAGCCTGCCGTTAGCTCGTGATGATCGAACGAAGAAGCAAGAATACATTTATTAACAACGATAATAATAAGTAAGCGTTCGTAACGCGTTCATTACGAAATGCGTAAAACGCGAGAAACTTCACGTTCGATACCACGTATGCATCGAGTACGCGCGTCGAGGATGATCTCCCGGAGTCCGTATGCAGATTATTAAATAATTTACCGGCACAAAAGGGAGGCTCTAGCGTGTGCGCGACGTCGATTTATATTTTTCCCTTAAACCGCACAATTTTTCCATACTTTATCCCGTGGTACTTTGTATCCCGTATCAGCCGGGAACGTCTGTTGCTCGAATGAAAAGACAGTCGCTGTATAATGAAAACGAAACTTCTATAAAAGTACAAAGGGAAAACTTAAACGGGGAACGTTGAAAAATTAAACTGCTCGGATCACGTCGACGAAGGAAGCCAGTTTGCCATGCTGGTAACCGACAAGATGGTGGAAAAGCGGGGGTGGATCTCGTGTCGTTGTTCCACGATGCGACCGCGTTCGCGTTCGGAGACACAGAGACCGCGAGCGGGAGCGAAAAAGAGCGAGAGAGAGAGGGAGAGAGAGAGAGAGAGAGAGGGAGTAACTCATAACGCGTAACGTTAATTGCAAAACGCTTCGCGGTTGAATTTCCTTCCCGTGAACAATCGCGTATCCCGATACGTTTGTATCTCGACCAATTGCAAACCCGATTACGTGTTCGCATAATACGACGAGCATATAATTAACAGACGTCGACGGAGGTCGCTGCGCCGCGCCGCGCCTCGCCGCGGCAACGGGGGGAAACGTGTGAAAGTAATTAATTGCGCCCGTCACGCATGACGAGGAAACAGGCCAATTAACCTTGCCACTAGCCAGTCAAGGCAAAAGTGTTTAATTTCTAATTGTTTCCCCATGCGCTTAATACCCGCGTCAATATTCGATACCCTGTCGTTAACGAGTTCCGTTAACGACGCGCCGCGACGCTCGATTGGCTGGTCGCCGAGGCTGGTTATTACGAAGTTTATCGTGCTAAATGCTTTTTTCGCTCTTCTCTGATCACCATTCCCATTCCCACGTACTACCGTCGCGTCGGGTCGCGTCGCGTCGCGTCGCCAGACAACTGCTACTAAAGGCGATAGTTTAGTACAATTACTCGACCAATTGAATCGGCGAGATCGAAAACAACGTCGACCTATTCTTCCCCGGTGAAAATCGAAACACGACTGAACCGTGTTTTCCTCTGGATTCGTTATCCGAATTCGTTAACACACGTACGCGCCGCCTGACCCTCGGACGACGGGGTGCGAGGGGAAAACTGCAAGGGTGCAACTGCATTTGGCAATGACAGAGAGAAAAACATTGTTTCTTTAAATTACGATTAGAATTTGTTGATCAACGGCCAGTTTAATCGATCGCGGGAGAGGCGAATAATTCCAAATTGTCTTCTGTTCGTCTACAGGGTGTCCATTTTTGGTTTTTGTGGCGAACATAGTAAATAGTTAACAAAAAAGGTATAAAGTTTGCGGCGCTACGGTTCGATCAATTACAACAATGTAATAGCTATTTTTATGAAATCTTCAAACATTAACGATTCGGGTTTGAATCTGCTAACGTCATTAGCCACGTTTTGCTAAAAATTGTTTTTCTATTGGAGGAAGGATTTTCTAGAGGACTCATCAGTAAGGCTAATTAGCGGACCCTGCCTTAGACACACAGTGTCGAAAGACTTTTTGAAGATAGTTATTAATATACTGATTAATAACATTTTCAGTAACTTGCGAGAAAGCAATAGCAAATAGTAATCTTTGACAACTGTTTGACAATACATTTTATTGATAAATTAAAATGTCAGGTGATTTCGAGACACCCTTTAGAATTGACGACCAATCAACACTGTACCTACCGAGCACTGAAAGCGATTAAAATTTCCTTAGATTTCGAGCAATATTCATCTCAACATGTGCTTGGACAAAAGAATCCGTCGAATCAATTGAGCAACCGCGTAATTCGAATAATTGTAAAATGAAAAATATAAAACCGGTCGTTTGACCGGCAATGGTGGGTTCAGCGTTAAAAGAATAACCAGCCCGTATGCATACGTACAACACTTCGCGAAAGGTCAATGTTTTCCTCGATGGGGTTGTAAAGGGAGAGGTTGAAATTAGAAAAATGCGCGCTCCCGACACGTAGCAAAATAATCCCGGTACGAGATACATATTAGCAGAGTTGACCAGCCCGTTTCGCAGCCCGGCAGAGGAAAAAAAACCCCCGGCTTTGTCGTTTGTTCTGCATGGCGGGGAGATATGGGCGAGAGCAATTGGCAGTTGAAAGTGTTATATATATATATACATATATATACGTGAACAGACTCTGAAACACGCTCTATATCTGCCCGGTCGCCAGCTATAGAATCATGGTTCCGGGAGATTTAAGCTTATGCTGCCGCGCGGACTATTTGCCCGGGCCGGAGCAAAATCTGTTCCTGGGACGAACAAGTTGCCCACTTAAATACTGGATGGGACGGGATGAGGAATGCAATCGGACAGAGGGCACTTTTACATGGTGAAAGAAACCGAAAATGTAGTAAAAGGTTTTCCCCATACGGAGGCGGCCCGTTCTTTAGGAAGTCAAAGGTAAACATACGTCGGACCTGCTCCCGCGAGCGCGCGCGACCGACTGGCTAATGCGAGTCGCTATCCCATGCTCATTTCCCTTCCGCTACCGTACGTACATACATGTACGTGTACATACACGTACGTGTACGTGGATGTATGTATACTGCATACCGTACGAAATGTCTGCGCGTGTACCGGAAGCGTCAACCGGTGTCTGGGTTGCCCGTGCAATTTTCGAGAAATGGATTATTCAGCCACTGATTCTCGGGGAACGAAAGGTGACGATCTTCATAGAATTGTATTGTATATCGTTTACGGCTAGTCTGCGGATTTTCTATATAAAAATTTTCCATATAAATTGCAGGAGTCAGGAGCCCGATGGGTCTTCCTTTTTTCAATTATTCCGAGCAGTTGAGTTCAAGCACCGATGCAACAAAATAAAACAAGGCACGGCGATCCATCGACGCGTGATCGCGGAACGTGTGTGTGTGTGTGTATAAAGAGCAGAAAAATTGAAGATGGCCGAAAAGGCAGTTCTCAGTTACTACGCCTCATCATTATACCTCGATCTCTATTGCTTAATAAACGTTGTTTCTTTCTGATAACCCAACCTACATAAACATAAAAATCTATAATCTACTGTATAAAAAATTATGTTCATTACGAGATAAAATGTTTATATTGACTAGATGAATTACGTTTTCAGAGTTTTCGCCAAGTCTCGATTTATCCGGGCTCCTGCGGTCCCGACGAAGCCGGTTAATCGAGGTCCCGCTGTACAGCGGAGCCGATCGTTTCCAAGACACCATCGAAACGGAGATACAGAAAAAGTGTCCGCGTTTCCGTGAGATCGGCCGCTGACGAAGCTATAAAATCCTTCTGTTCCTTCCGCGAAGTGATCCGGAAACCATGAAACCGAGTTAGAGTATTCAAATTAGCCCGGATTCGTGAGTACACACCGAACACGATCCGAGGTCGTGCTCTAGACGGTGTTTGCGTTATTGCGATTCATTTGCGGCGCGCGTAGCCAACTCCAATTCGAGAATGGGGGTACTCCGAAGATGAAAACAAAAGGCGGCGGGGACGCACGCGCGACGAATATTGTCTATTTATTTAATTAATAATGCGAGGGAAGGGGTGACGAGTGTCCGGCGCGGCGGTCCGTAGGTCTGCGTCAGCCAGTGAGATCGGGACGAGGTTTACATAGGATCGTCGAGTGGGTCCATCGTCGTCGACAACGACAACGAGATCTCCATTTCCGTCGGTAGGTAATCACGATAGGGAGCCCGGCGCAAGGTATACGGCTTAAAGCGAACACCTTGCCGATAGTTAATTATTGCCGAGCAGAACTGATTTGCAAGTACGTCGTTTATAATCCACTTAAGTTCTAATCGAATCCTGACCGGAGCCGCTGACAACAGACAATCGAATCGCACGATCCGCCGCGGATTGAACCAGAACCGAATGTATTTACTTGTTCCGTTTGTATGAGGCGCTTATGAAAATCAACTATCGCTTCCGGAGGAGATCCTCTGTCCTCCGACGACGCGACGCGACGCGACGTTGTCAGAAATTAATCGATCCCCGCGCATAGCGCCGCGACAAAATCGGCGCGGCGATGACGTCAGCAGACTACCACCGCCGTGTCGCATCGATACGATAGTCTACTTTTCTTTTAAGATAATTTATCTTTCTTTTAATTATTCTTAGTTTTTCGAATAAATTCAGTCATTCAGTTTCCAAGATGGACCTGCAGGAATTAGAATGCTACCGCATTCGTAAAGGTTCTTTCACCCGTATAAATTTTTACCACACTCTTTCGAGTTAATAAATTCGCGAGCACGACGAAGTTAATGACCGTTAAACGCTGACTCGTCAATTGTTCTAGATGTACATTCGAGAGTAGCTTCAGAAGCTGCGTGGAACCCCTTGTCAGACTTAATATAAATAATTGACGAGTTACGTTGGCCATTAGAGGCTTACAAGTTAGACGAAGCTTTTGCAAAGCTCGGTCAGAATGGAACTACACACACACGCGCGCGCGCGCGCGGTTGATGGCAGCGTGCATCCGGGGAATTATTAAAACAACAGCGGAACCGTCATCATTGAAAATAAAATTCTCTTTAGTAGGTTATTGAATCGAGAGCGATCGGAGGCGAAGTGGCCCGAGATCGCGACTCGTGCCACGAATTCAATACACGTTTTAATCGAGTGTGTATATATATATACATATATTCATAAATTAAACGCGGCCATTTCCCTTTCAAGAGATTAAACATTAAAACGAACCGTTTCGAATTGAGAGTAGCCGGATCGTAAATAAATCGCAGACGAACTGCGAAATATAATTTTGAGATACGCGTGTGTATATTCGACGCCGCGGATCGCGACGCAGCGCGGCGACGCGAGTTCTGAAAACGAGCATCGATTTTATCGTTTATTAGTTTTCGAATCTTCGTTCTTCATAGACGTTCGATGTTCCGCTTCTTACGGGCGAATAATTTCGAGTGGCTTTAATCGATCCTCTGCAATTTCTATCGTCGAAGAGGCTGGAGGTGGAAAAAACTTGTACAAGAAAATTGTATCATTCGCGGGGAAGTTCTCGGTGCTCGGAAAGAAAGTTGAAATGAAATTATGAAATGAAGCAGGGTCAAATAAAAACCCGGCACACCTTTAACGAGCAGTTTTGAACAAATTCTACATTTTTTTCGCTTCGGGGAATCTCGTCGTGAAGTTACGTTTCACATAGTTAACTGAAAACAATTTTACGCGATGCCCGGGCAACATTTTATTTAAACGCTCCCGAGAAAATTATCTTATATTCTTTGTTTCGATGTATTCTTTATTTAATAACAATTTCTGTTCCAAGTAACAGTTCGATAAGCACCCTTTTTTAAAAAATGCGATAATTAAGTAAAGAATTGCATAATTGAATTTTATTTCCTTTTTAACAAAATATTCTTCTTCCACTGATTTTGTCGGATATAGTTGAGATATAGCAGAGTAACTTCGATTCTACTGGACGATAGCTGGGAGAATTTGCAAAATTTTTTAATTACCCATTACCGGTGAGCCGCTCGGGCAAAGTATTTTTTTCAGTATTTACATTGAAAGTGCGCACGTAAAAGCGAAAAAGAGATTGAACTCCCTCGAGGAAATTACCTTTGATCGATTAAAATTACGTATTTCACGCGGAAATTATTGGGCCTCATGAATATGTATACACCCACTTGCAAACTAAAAGTAGATAATCGCATTTAAAGTCCACGATGGAAAGAAAAGCAGCTCGATTAAAACTTTTCAGCAATGGCCATTAGAAAGCTAAGGGTACAACGGCACATACATACATACATTGGTAATTGCCGACTTAAATGAAACATTCATTGAAACGTACACAAACAATGGCGGCCGAAGTCTCGCGAATTGTTTACGAAAATCTGGTAATGCAAAGTTCCGTAATATACAGGGTAATTCACGACTGCGCGACAAAACTTTGCTGGCTAAATCCGTACACTAAAAACGAACGAAACCTGTTTTAAACGGAAACTCGTATGAACGAAAATTCTGAATATATTATATTTTCGGTATTACACGGAGGTAAATTGCAGAAAATGTTCGAATACATATGAACGTTGAGCTTCACGCGTAGTTAGAAACTTCAAACATTATTAAAATCTATTATTCATTTTCTTTGAGGTTATGAATTTTAATCGTTCGCGGAGGGCGAAGGGTGGTTCGCTCGAGTATATCATTTAGCTGTATTAATTTTGGAAATGTCGAAGAACAAAATTTCTAGTACATTTCCTACAAAATTATTTATTATATGTCTGACAGATAATGATTGCATTTGTTTATATAATTTTTGTACATTCTACAAGTTTAATTTTCCAAAGAAGAACCAAGCAGAGTTATTCCGAAATTTTACGAGACACCTTTTTGATATTACAGTGAAACGAAAATAGTATTTAGAGTGTATGAAATGTTGTTTAAAAAATATGTAAATGTTATATGAAAGCGGAAGAAATCAAACTAAAAACTTATGAAGGAAGTTAAAATATTTTAAAACATGCTGAAGTTTCATACTATTCAAAAATGTATTTAATTAATACGTGATAATCTCAAGTAACATATAATGGTATAATTGATCGAAGTCCATCGATTATTGATACTTTTATGTCTGCAATTGATTCGGTAGCTACTCGAGATAATCACAATATTTACAGTACTGTAATTATAATGATTATAACGTGAAAGTTCATATTTCAACGAATTAATATAATATTTCTACAATAAGAAAATTTGACCATTTATCTTGTAAGAAATCAAATGAATTTCTTCTTTTGAAAAAAAATTCGTTTAGTTTTTATTTATTATGAAAAAAATAGTAATTTTCATCTTTTCTCCATTTACAATTCAATTCGATCAGCCATATTTCCAGTCGCATTTAAACGAATATATCAAACCAGAACACAATCGCGAAGAAACAAAGAAATGTCACATTATCCGAAACAGGGAATGGTTGAATTTTCCGGCAAGGGTTAGCAATAGCATTCCAAGGGAGTATCAGGCAAGTAATTTTGATTGTATTCGCGAATCCGGCGTAAACTTGAGTCGTGTTCGCGTAACGTTTCGCGCAAGGACAGCATGACGAAAGAGTCCACGGTGTTATTTCCATGAAACGTAGAATATGTGCCAAAAAGAAAAAAGGAAAAAGAGAAGAAGGGAAGCGCCAACACACCGAGGGAACCGAGTACCGGGGCGAATTGAAAATAGTTCAGTGGCCAATTACTGCTGGAATTTTTACGGACGATTTAACGCCGCTTACCTTCGTTCTGCAGCGGGTTTCCATGGCGCTTCCCTTCAGAAATCAACAATGAAAGCAGAAAGGAGGTGGGGGAGGGGCGGGAAATAAAGGAGAGACGGGAAAAATTAGCTCGGGATCTCTCGGAAATCTCGTGTCCTTATATTTGCATGTGATCTCTCACCGCAGGATTCCAGGGGCGAGAGACTCGGGGGAGAAATGGGCTTTACAGAAACGAAAGGAAATGTACCGCCATCTTTCTTTCCCTAGCCCAGCGTTACAAAATTTCTTGTCATTTGTTCCGTGACGATAACAGTTTGATTTATTGACACTTACCGCCACTGCTTCCATATCTGGAGCTGACTGGAATGCCATCGACCTTCTGATAAATAAATCCGTCTTATAAATAATTTGTTAAATTTATGTATTTTAATATTCTGCAAGCACGAGTAACATGTTTGAGTAAGCTAGTCGATGTGCAACCCCCTCTCAGATTTCAATGGCCTTGAAAGATGTTGTCAAGGTCACCATTCCGAACAACATTTCCCTATTTACAACAACACTTCTCTGGCTATGTTCTCGATGTTCGACGACGTTGATGAAACCTTAGATAAACTTATAGACACAGATAATTTTCCTTCAAGCAAAAAGATAAAGTAATACGTCGCAAAGATGTATAAGCTTCTTTCTTTTGTTTGTGTTAAATTCAGTTGTCAGCTCCACTCGCTCTACCACTGCATAAATCAGTCGATAATTCAGTCAGAGAGGAAATCTCTGGTTCAGTGAAGTAGTCGGCTGAAAATAGTAACCCCTATCACTGCAGAATTCAGTAGAACAGTCGCTTAAAAATAGTAACCCCCACCAGTGCAAAATTCAGTCGATAGTTCAGTAAAACAGTCGATTGAAAATACTAACCCCCACCAGTGCAAAATTCAGTCGATAGTTCAGTAAAACAGTCGACTCAAAATACTAACCCCCACCACTGCAAAATTGAGTCGACAGTTCAGTAAAACAGTCGATTGAAAATACTGACCCCCACCACTGCTAAATTCAGTCGATAGTTCAGTAAAACAGTCGACTCAAAATTCTAACCCCCACCGCTGCTAAATTCAGTCGACAATTTCATTAAAACAGTCGATTGAAAATAGTAACAGCTACTATAAACTTAGTCGATTTTCTATTTTTTACGTTCGGCGCGGTCGACGAGGTCATAAAAAAATATTGTCCGTACGCGATCACTGTCCCTGCTCGGAGCTGGCGATGGGAGTTAGATCGCGACTTCACTCTAGTCGAAAAAATCGTTCACATTCGCGAAATAAATAAATAAATACACTAAAGTGCTACAGAGAAAATCAAAGCGTTCTCCATACTTTTTCAGTTTTGTCATGTAAGCTGCCTTTATGTTTGTGTTCTAATCACACCGCTTGAGTCGCTGCGGAGAAAGTGTGCGTCGTGTGTGAAGAGCGTGTGAAGAGTGCGTGCGAGTTATGGCTGTGCGTGGCTCGCGGGAGCACGGTTTATTAATTCTCTATAAAATTATTAATTATTAATTCTATAGAAAATCTGAACGCGTCATCCGATCGTATAAAAATGCAACCTAACTTAAAAAATTCAATCAAAATATTCTTGACTTTCGTAATTCAATTGGGACTTTTGTACTTAATTAAAAACAATTAAGAAAACATTAAAACGGAGTTATTGTCAAGTGTAAAAGTGTTATTCGTTCAACTTGAGTGCTTACGGGCATGTTTAATTATCTCCGAAAAAAAACGAGAGTCGGTACCTTCGCGACCGGCAACAGTGGAACAGGCGAATCCCAACAGAGCATCCTAAACGTTTAAGAAGAAAACAGTAGGAGGAATTCCATCATTTTTTGTTGGGAGAGCGAAGCTAAGTTTCTCACTGGCAGTCTTAAACCACCTCGGTACATTGTGCCGAGACATAAATTGGATTGGCATTACTCGCGGAGGCATGAAGAAGTCTCTCGCCGGAACAGCGGCAGAAAAGAGGATAAAACGAAAATTAATTTGAACCCCGGAAGTACCTTGTGCTCTAAAATTTCTATGTAAACTCCCGCCGTGGAACTTAAATGGATCCATACGTTCAAGGGAAGCGCTGAAAGAAGAATAGAATATTCTGTCTCTTTTGTGTGCGCCGCGGAAGAGATTCCCGCCAGGAATCTCTTCCCTCATCGCCAAGAACAGAAGTAAGACGTAACCCCACCCCGGAAACGGATTCGGCATCCCGTGTCATCGATAAATCCGTGTTCCTCTTTTTTTTCTACTTTCTCTCTCTCCTCCTCGACACAATGAAAACATGGAATTATTCATCTCGCCGGAACGATTCGAATCAATCATTTATAATTCTGACGAAGCGTTCGACGTTATCGGGATGCTCGCTTAAAAATTATGGCGTGGAGGTAAGTGCGTGATAAATTATCCTCGGTGTCTCTGAGACACAACAGATAATAAATATAGATTAGGGTTGAAACGAACAATTTCTCAAATATGAATAGTGAACGTATTAGACACTATTTTTCATTCTAACAGCCTATTCAATTTTGTTTTTTATCGTATTTTTCGAAAATATACAACCTTGAAAATTACTTGAGAAACATTGATAAACATACAACAAAGGGAGATAATTATACTTTTGCTAAGAGGAAAAATCTATCGACGCTATTTTCTAAAATTCCGTAATAATATATTATATGTATAGTAATAAATATTGTAAATGCATTTGGTCCGCAGTTTGGTAATTATACACATTTAATGATTTGAATTGGATTAAGTGAATAAATTAAGAATATTTAGAACATAATGTAGGAATTTGGACACGGCCGTGATTGTAATCCGGGGATATTTATGTGGCTCATTTTGCATTAACTTTGTTATCCGGAATGCAGATTTAATCATTATATACGGCGTATTAGAGATACGAAAAAGTATAAAGACACCCGAGCGATGCTATGGCGTGAAGGGAATTCGGTCGTAAATCATTAAGCTATTAATCTCCGATTATTGTATAATGGAGTTTCAAATGTGAAGCGTATTTGCTTGGATACAAGCATGAATATGTATATTCACCAAGTGCTAATGGTTATTAGGTGAAATTACAAATAACAACGGGAAAAGGAGTTTGTTATTTTAAACAAATAATATCATAATAATAACTTTTTAACTATATTTTGTGCACATCAAAATAATAGCAAGAGTTTACTATTTCTTTGAACAATAATAATCATTTGAACATTTGATATCGATGTGAATTTTGCAATTAGACGTTTCGTTTTTTGTTCAGCTAAAAAAACTTTTGTAGCACCAAAAAACATTCACAGCGACGAATTTTTTAACTTTTCGGAAATTACCAATTTATATCTCATAAAAAAGTTTTTCGCTATTAAAATTACATAAAACATCAATGCGCGACGCTGGCAATGCTAATTAATTACGCTACTTTTAAAGCAGTGGTAACAAATTTTCATTAGCGACTATTATTAAAGGAGAGAATTTTTACGTTTTTAAGTAACGGATTAACTTTTCTGCAAACATTATGAGAATGAACAGTGAAAAGGTTCTCCGTCGCGCTTTGTTAATCGAATGTTTAAGAATATAATTCATTAAATAAAAAACCGTTAAATAAAAAATTCGAAACTCATCATTTCACGGCGACTGCAAAACAAGAATCCTCTATTTCCCATGTTTATTACAATCCCATTCAGCGTTTTATCCGATGGTGGCCTAGCGTCCATAAAATCAAAATAAAAAAAAATGATACGGTGTATAAATTTGGAACAATCTTCAGTTGACGATCGACAGTTAAACCTCAGCGAGACACGGCGGCGGGCAGGCGGAGAGGGGGCAGGAAATGAAAGACGCGGACAAAGGAGGGAAGAAATCAATTTGATTCCGCGGCACATCTGCTATCTGGAATTTGCATGTAAATTCTTACCGGAAGATTTAAGAGAAACAGACATTCTCCGCTACGAAGGAAATACAGTCGGCTCCGTGGCCACACGTGCCAATTGAATGCTCTCCAGCTAGGCGAATTACAAATAAGAAGCGCATAACTCCGTGCATCTTCTACATCTACAGCGTATATCGTGCAAAGAAATTTGTCGTGACTCTGCACCCTCGGTTTGCTGGAAATTGACGTAAGAAACGTGTCGTAAAATTAACCATGACCTTGAAATTCAAGGTTAAAAGGTCACCAATTTTCTTTTACCAAATTATCACCGTTTAAATAATCACGATCTCTCGATAACCGAGAACTTCGTACACACTTTTTGGATCCACTGTACATATTTATCGATAAAAATCAATAGAACAACCGAAGGGGGCGGACCAAAAACGTAGAACAGGAAAAACTAGACGCCGCAGCGAGCGTCTAAAATTTGCATGTAAATTCTTACCGCGGTATTTACGCGAAAGAGACGTCGCCGAAAGAGATAGAGAGGGCGGCGGTGGGAGGCAGAGAGAGGGGGGAGGGGAGAAAGAAGCGTCTCATTCTCTCTTTCCGCGCACGTGCCAGTTGAAAATACGAGAGAATACCGGGGAAACGGAGAAAGCTCCGCGAAATGACGTAAAAGTGTTGCGCGATTTTTCCCAAAACGCAAATAGGAATCGTATTGCAAAAAGTTACGGACGTCCCGCTCGAACAGCGGGAGATTAACTTCGCGTGCAAGTCGTGTCGTGATGTGTTCATCATAATAAATCTATAAACTATATTTCCACGTTCGGTGAGCACGTCAAAGAACTGTGGAGCTTTGATTCGTCGGCTTGCGGCGTGGTGGCATTGACGCAATTAAAAAGCGAACTGATCGTTCGTAGATTACTGCGGGAAATTGATTCTTTATCGTTGAAAAATTGCGAGCTCGCGAGGCACAATGTCGAGGGATTCGAACGTGCGGCAGGGAGGAGGACAAAGTTACTCGGCGCTTGAGAAAGAACTTTTCTACGACGCGTGTTGCTATTCTAAATATTGGTGGAAAAGAGGAATGGGAGGCGAGAAATTCTTCTGGGGGCGCGCTATGATTACAATGTGGATTTCTATGTAAATTCGCACACGCTTCCGCGTATGAAGATTACGGATTCTCTAACGAGCGAGGTACTAGAGCCAATTACGTTACTTCTAGCAATAACCGTTCGATTGATTATCGTTTTGGAACTATTGCAAATTCTCTAGGAAAAAACCAGCAGTTAAATCGGAACGAGGAAGACTGAAAGTTTATAATCTGAATAGTTGCGTCGGCTGCTATTCTTCAATGTAATCGTCGAGTATACGCGAAGCGTCACATCGGCGAACCAATTTACCACGTATTCCGCGTTCCGAAAAATATGTGTCCGTTTTCCTGAAGTCATTTTATTGATTACTTCCGTCGCGGTACTTATCGGTAGTCCGCGAACGTTTGTGGGAATTTATGCGTTTGTGTACATACGTGTTTAGGGAGGCCGAGGCAGAACTGAAATTTCTGTTTTGGCGGTTCGCGTGCAAAAATGATCGGAAACAATTAAAAATATTTTACAAGAATCGGGCTTGAATCCGTGTAAAATTGAAATTTTTATTGCAAAGGTTTTTATGCGCCGTGAACGATCCAAAACAATTTTTAAATTAACAACAATTCAAACCGGGCAGTGTCAAATTGAAATCTGAAATGAAGAGTGCAATCTTCTTGAATCGCAAATACAAGGTAACAGCGTACGATGTAATATGCGTCTGGTTCAGTAATTTCGGTGGTTTCTTTCTATTTTCAATTAACTTATTAAATTTTCCCAGGTTCTTTTAAAACTTCGTATCATCTAATTAACTTTCATCTACTTCGGCTCCGGGTCCGTGCAACACATATGTTCACCAACTTATCGTAAGCAACGGATAGGCGCACGGAAATGAGGTCAGGATTCTATTCCATCACTCTTGGTTGCTCGAACCTTCATCTTCTCTTAAATTCTGAGCCATGAATTCATATGGAAATTCCGAAAATCTGTATTTCTTGAGAAGGGCTTCCCGGCGTTGCAGCTTGCCTGCAATATCGTAAACAACTAATTTATTTTTGTTCGGAAATATGCTCTTAGGTGAATGATCCTTGTACGCGTTCAATGTTAATTTCTAGAATTCTCAGAATTTGTAGACTTTCAAGATATCTGGCAAAATTGAACTATTTCATTTTATTAGACTATAATATATTTATTATATTTAATAATACATTTATTAGACTTTATAATATACAGTGTGAGTAACGTAACTTTAGTATCTTGAATATCTCCGTTATAACATTAAAAAAATGTTATGTACGAAACTTGCACGGTACAGAGGGGGCATATTGTGATAGAATAAAACAAACATTTCTCGCGAGAGTGGAGGCATAGCGAAGGTCTATAGTAATAATGTCGTATCGAGTGAAGGAAGATTTTTATTCATTTCATTTTGCAACACAGCGGAGTTATTGAAAATCCTATTATCGGCTTTCAGTGGATAAAGTGTCGCGATGGCGGAGCAACTGTCCCAAAAAGTGCTCGCTCCCGGAGTGATCGGTCACGTGTGCTTCGTTCAGATTCAGATCTGTTCCGATCGCATTGATAAACTTGTCGCCGCGCGTCGCGTCGCATCGGTTGAAAGCCGGAGTCGCTCGATAACAGGGTGGGAACGGAATAGGAAAGAAATTAGCGAATTTCGACATTGATGTAGTAACTCGGCCTCTCGCCGGTGGAATCGTAAACCCGGGGTTTAAGGGAAGCACAGCGGATCCGAGCAGCCACGGCAGAAAGGAGATAACAGAGCGAATCCCACACCCTTCGCTTCCGTATGTGCGGCATTTGCTTGTGCGAAGAACACGGGCGTACAAGGTGAAATAGAAGGAAACCGTGTGGCTGGCAGATGCGCAGGTTTGCGAGCAGATTTAAGAACAGCGCGAACTCTCTCTCTCTCTCTCCCTCTCTCTCTCTCTCCGGTTTGCTCGGTTACTGTCGCTCTCGCGCGTACATGAGAGAGCTCCGCATGCCTCCGCGCGTCCATACGCGCGCGCGTGGAGCTTCACGGATGGAACGTCAAATATTAAAGACAAATTGTGTACGCCGCGGTTGTTCGAACGACCGGCAGGGAATCGATGATTTTCGTGAATAGTGAAAAACGAATTTTGCTCGTTAGCCGAGAATACGTACGTACGTTACACCGTGCCGAGCAATATAAAACTTCCGGCCGAGCGCGGTCTTTCGAGCCGATTTCCCCGAAGCTGGACGCGAAGGGAAGTTTAATCGGCGATATTAATGCGTGTAATTAGTGCCCCGACGACGAGGCGGGCCGAGAAGCTTCGAGCATTTGGAATATCCGGGGCCGGGTACGCGAGCGAGACGGAACGTCGTGTTTGACAAACTACAAAAGTAGGGCCATTTTCGATGGAATTCGAGCCGGAGCGGGGGCGCGGCCGGGCGGGGGAAGAAATTAATTATTTTGGGACAGGGAGCGCGAATTCGAGCGAATTCGAATGCACGCGGATGTAATCGACGGGACGTGGTCAGACTGAAAATGTTAAGGGATTTTTGTGCACTATTGTTGGGAAGATAACAGTATCTTTAAACTCTTCTAATGTTTTTACCTTTTTAACCATTTGCACTCGGAGCTATTCCATTCTACATTATTTCTCTTCATTTTATAGATATGAAACTGATATAACACCTCATACGATACTTAAATGTTTAGTAACTAGATTAGATACCAACGTAGTTATAATAATGGTACAGCAATTTTTAGTGGCTTTAGTTCTAACCATTTGCACTCGGAGCTATTTTCTCTCGCAAATTAAACACTTCTTTCAACCTAGAATAATTCCATTCTACATTATTTCTCTTCATTTTATAGACATGAAACTGATATACACATAACACCTCATACGATACTCAAATGTTTGGTAATTATATTACTTATAATAATGGTACAGCAATTTTTAGCGGCGACCCTGAGCCGCCACTCGAATGCTAAGAGTTGAATTAGACTTACCCATTTTTTCTATAAATGCATCAAATCCGCTATCTATATTCTTAACTACAGTATGTGTCGATTTGAAAAGAGTTAGTAGCACGGGCACCACGAAGCTGTCCCAGTATTCGATCAAAGGGGTGTAATATCAGTCTGATGCCGCAAACATTGCGCTATAAAACACCGTAAGGGAAGGTCCGAGGCGCGTTGGTATGTATTCTCGGGCAAGCAATGAACTTAGCCGAAGAGGATGTGTGCGATACGTTTAAAGGCACTGGATGGATAACAATGCGAGAAGGAGCCCGAATCGACTTGAATTTTAAAGAACGCCGGGCCGGGTAAAAGGGTTCCCGTTTTCCCAGGGAAGGCGAGACAAGCTCTGCTCCGAGCTCTGCGGAGACCCGGGTGGTGGTCCATCGGTCCCCCGAACTCGAACCCGAACCCAAACCCGAACCGGAACCCGAACCCGAACCGCAGGAGAAGTTGATCGCCACGAGAAACCAAGGTTGGTTTGTCGTCTTCGTTCGCCTGACAATGAGTTCCAATCTTCGATTTATCGACGAGAGCCGACCGACACGCGACGATCGACCGCTCTCCCGCCGATTTTCAGCCCTCTCGAACTTCTTCGTTTTCGCTCGACGCTTCCTCGCCCTTCGCCTCGCCCATCCCCTCCGCCGACACGCCGTACAATTTTAGCGAACGCCGGCCAACGGTGTTACGAATCGCCGATCTGCTTGGACAAAAGTCATTTAGCTAGCCGTCAGAAAATCTAATCTTTACTGCGGGCTATCGTGGCACCTATGGAACAACTGGAGGATGTGCAGGAATTAAGTGGTGAATATTTCGGGGGGCGTTTTTTTCTCTTTTTTAGCAAATATGTACATCGATTCGACGTTCAGTCAGATAGAAGATAGAACACGCTATTGGATTTGTTAATTTTTATATTGCTGATGACATAGATATTCATATAATGTTCTTAAAAAATATTTATCAGTTTTGTTTGATATTTTTATCTCGGTAATTATTCGCGATAATAGATTTCCAAGGAAAACAGTCGAATTTACATTTTATTTTCTATCATCGAAATCATTTACGCGTATAAATTTACCCTTGTTCTCATTGGCACATTACATTTATATCTAAATAGCATAATGCTGTAAACTGATCAGTAGATTATTGGTTCGTTAGCATGACTAGCTCGTATTATCAGCATTGATAGGTTATGATATGTTGACTGAATTGAAATACCTTTCTAACGATCCTTTCTCATCGATGACTATTTCATGACGATCATTCTAATGATCGAACGTTTCTATTAGGTAGACCGGAAAATAATGTCGTTTTATTTGATTGAATTTAATGTAAAAAAATGACGTTACTTTTCGGTTCACCTAATAATTTGTTACTGTTGCCGGTCATTTTAGAATCTCCTTCTAATGCTTTGAGTTCACATTTAAAAAAACGTGTGAGGAATTATATATTGCAAAATTAGACTCGTGGGTTCGGTGGCATTTAAAAATAAAACAGTGCGTATACATAATTTATATTAGCGTATACGCAAGTGTAGAAGCTTCAATTAATATTTGACGGAACTTCGCATAACTTTCGACCCCGGGCACGCGTCATCCGGCGGAGCGATTAAAAGCCGAGGATACAATTTATCCGACTGCTCTCGCTTTCGGCCGCGGCTCCGTCGTTCTTTTTCTCCCATTGGTGGTATAGGTTAAGCGCCTGAGGTACTCCATGAGTGGCTTTACTTCAACAGGGAAACGTTATACTTATCATCCGCGAGAAACCGCGGCCCTCTTGCGAGCAGACGAACCAAGCACAGTTTCGCGACCATGCAATTTCACCCGCGGGAAATGCTAATGAGGGCCCCGGGATCAAGCGGGAATTATGCCACTTATCAATCTCCAGGAATGTAATCGTTACGAGTTCCTGCTTCATGTCGGTTACGAAAGATTCGCCAAGAAACGCGCGCCCGGTAAATAGGCTCATACGTATATCTATGCAAAATAAAACGTTTGCGCGTCGGTTGCAAGGCACAGAAGCCGAATATAAATTTATATTTTTCTAACAAATTTATATTTAATACTCTACGCTATAGTTTATTTATTTCTCGATGAAATATTCTCTTCAAACTGACTCGTGTGCTTAAAATTTGAAATTTCATTTATACTCACATGTGACAGTTTTAGTAAATATTTTTAATTACAAACAATAGCAACTGTAATTGTTTCGGCAATATTCCAAACTGTGATTTTTATCAAGAGAAATTTATCTCACGAAAAGCTGCCGCCGATTTACTGAATATCGTGTAATGCGCTTCGATTAGAGCGGAAAGAGGTTCTTTAATTAAAATGTTTACTTAGCTTCGTGTTTCGAGTAAAATCTGAAAGTCGTTAACATTAATTAAACTTCAAAGTCAGTCGGTTCAAGGTTTTCGCGAGTTTTATATTAATTTGGCGCCACTGAAAATAACGTGATAACAATTTTTCCGTCGCAAGACAATAAACATAGTTTTCGTATCGGATCTCGACTAATTTGATCATCAACGGTAGCAAATATTGTATTTGAGGAACGGTTATCCGGAAATAAAATAGCTGCGGGTGCAACGGGGTTAGTTGTGTGAAACTCGATTTTTCTATAAACCATCGCAGTCCAGTTACGAACCGAGTACCAAATTAAGAAAAATCATAAGACTCCCCTGTTATCCCCAGTTATACGTTTTATCCCCGGATTCTGCTCGCAGTCGTATCTCGACGGGAACGCGGCTTTATGCACCGCGCGGAATTCGTTACTGCAAACTGAATGCATCTTTTATTTGATACAAACTTCAGAGAGAACAATCCTAAACGGCGGCAAATCGAATCTCGCTAATGGAGAGTAAACTTTGTTACGGTGTACAATCTGGAAGGAGCTTCGATCGTGTACCGTTATGCTCGGAGCAGGACAGATGTTCCTTTAAATAACTATCCGGTAAAACAACGGAAAAAGAGGAACGACGCGTCGACGACGGGAAACGTTCGCGAGAAGTCCGATTTAGCGAATCAACGCGGCGCGCACCGTCGCGAATTGTTCATCCGGCAAGGCGAAATTCAATTGCACCATTTTATTACACTCGCTAATTTATACGTCTTGAACGCGAACAATCGCCGGATCATTTCATTTTTCTCGAAATCGATTAGCATTAGACGTTTTTTTCTTTTACAGATAATACAATCAGACCATCTTTTGGGAAGATCGAGCAGTATACAATTGTTAAAATTATTGTTCGTTACGCGATCTATTATTTATTCTTCGCGAAAACATTATCTATTCCAGCAGGGAGCCTCGTCAGCCATTCTTGAATTCTCCAGTCTGAATACTTCTGTGCGTCTCCGCTTGGCGTTTGTAAATTATTTAGTCCGGTGGTTGGCTAGCCTTTCTGTTCCCACTGTGTGACTTTGCGCGGTTCATATTGCATATTACAAAATTTTACATTCGAAGAATTACTCTCGCGATTTGCAATATTTACAATTTCACGGACAGTAATCGTTTCAGAGATATTCAAGTGGTTCACTTCGAATGGGACACCCAGTATATTTGCATAAGACTTGTTTGCTTCGCGAGATCGGCGAGTCCGTGAACAAACGTAAAGAAAAAATTGTCGAAACTGTCGGAATAACGAGGGCCATAACCGATAATGCGGCGAGCAACATTAGACCGCAAAAATGTCGCGGGGAATCGACATTTTTCGACCGAAACTCCTCTTATATCCGGCGACGTAAACCTGAAACACACTGCTGCGGTATAACAATAGAAGTATCCTGAATTTCGAAGGAAGTCCGGATACGGAGAGAATAGGGTCCTTCCCTTTTAGGGATCAAAACAAGCTTTGCGGCTCAAGCTGCTCTCTTTTTGAAATAGCCGGCCACCAATCATTCACCGGGACCTTCCTGATAAACTGAACTAGTTCCGGGTGGCTGTCGGTCGGACCTTTTTTGTGATTTAAATGGCGATCATCCATTGAGCCGTATGAATCGAACGGACCCGCCAATTAATGGATCAATTATGAACGACTGAATGGCTGCGGAAGACAACATTCTTTATCCGTAATGAAACCTCTTGCCATCGGAATCCGTATTATCGATGAAATTGTACAAGAACCGTTGAAAAGCTCGCTGAGGATATAGTTGATTCCAAAAATAACCAGTCTAACTTCTATATAACTCGTAATACGTCTTCGTCGATTAACCAACAGTTGGATTTTTATTTAATTCAATTTTAATTCAAAATACGCTCGTTCCGACACGCCAAATAACACTATCGGCTAGTAATTATTAATTTAATCGCGAGTTTCAATATGTTTTCTTCCTTTTTTTTTTGTCGAAAGCGAGTATTGCGTTACTACCGAATGCTGAAATATTATTGGAAATAAATAGAAGAAGAAGGAGAAAAGCTGACAACGAAAGGCTTTTAAACTGAAAATGTGAATTGAAACGGTATGGGATTGTAGATGTTCGACTATACGAGAACCAATTTCTCTGAAGGGGTGAAATCAACCCCATAGTGTTGCATCGTTTTATGGATACAATTTTGTAACCATACAACCCCGGAGCGAAACTTCGCGTACCGAAAAATACTCACAAAGTCTTTTACGAACCATCGTGAACTAGGAAAGTGTGTCATTACATCTTGTAAATAAATGATCAATCACCATTGTCGTTCCATAAATGGGACATTAATCGTAAATGATCGGGACAATTGATTCTGATGAAAAGGAGACTGTTTTGAAATAAAAACAATTATTCTGTAAATTGTAGTTGTACATTTTTGTAACCGAAACTACCATAGATTTCAAGACCGTTACAACGACGCGTTCGAAATTGATGTACGACTCTTTTTTCAGCGTTTTATCGAGCTTCGAATGAGAATCTTCACAGTAGTATCGGTTACGAGGGCTTTACGCAGCCGAACTTGTTCCTCGTTTTTGTTCCATAAAACAGTGAACGAAAACCGTATATCAATTTTTAAGGAATAGTTGTAAAGAAGAGGCTTCGATCTACGAATCTATGGCAGATTCGTTTGAGAGAAAAATATTTGAAAGTTTTTGGAGACATCTGAATTTGCAGTATTTTCTAGGGGAAAAATGAGTCTTTATTTATGCACCTGCCACATCGTGTAAAAATATTTTAGAGAAAAATGAACACTACTTTGTGAATGTAGAATGGCCTTGTGGTAGGACTATTTGTTTTTAAAAAAAAGATTGTCAGTTTTTCGAAAAGCGGAAATGAAGTTATCCGGTATTAAAGATAATTACTATAACGTATAATAAAATACTGTTAAACTAAAAGTTTGTTTTATAACTGATAATGCTGAAATAATCAAACATTTAGTTTCTCGAAGTTTGGTAATAAAACGTTCGAGTAAAACGGATTCCTATAATTAAACATTCGAATAAAGTGAGCGACATTAACGAAACAATTTACTAACTAAAATTTATTTACATATAATCGAGGTTCCATCGCGATAAATTTCAATAAATCCCATTTGAATCTTTAGCATTATATGCATTTTAAATATAAAAAATATTAAATAAAAATACATGTACAATATACAGTGTGTAAAAATATGGTATGCTGAATATTCTAAAATTTTCACGACTTTCGAAAATATTTAAAATTGTTTGCGTAACAAATTCATGAATAAATTTCGGAACCATTCATAAATAAACTGTTGTCTATTTTTGTTGAACGATAAATCACAAGCTGCAAATGTGAAAATAATTTTCGCGTTATTATAAGAAATATTATTTTAAAGTAAAAATTAAAAAAAAAAACAGATTAACCAGATTAAGAAATATCGTTGATAAAATCAATTTTTCCAACGCGATTTATAAAACGTGAAATGCACCGGCGTCACTGACTTCATTATAATATATTTGAAGAATTTCCACCTTTCCGAACTTCCGATTCCAATCAAATTAAGCGATTAAATTGATTGACTCGGGGAGCAGTTAGAAAACTCATTTCAACACTATTTCGACTAATTTAATGGAATTTTAAAATAAAATAATTTGCCTTTAAAATCCGGGTTTCCCGTGGACGAAGTTCCGCGAGGTAAAATGTATTTTACACTATGCTCCGACTAATCTTTCAGTATGCGTAGTTTTTATGTTTCCACGGACGATTAAATTTGTTGCATTTTCGATCAAAAACCCGTGGTCTCATCTGCCGTATCCTACACGAATGACCTAAAAAGAAACGAACGAAAGCCCTCGAAAGTAGAGGCTGTGCGAGCTTGAATCAATCGAAATTTATTACTGTGCTATATTTTTTAACGAGATCATTATATGATAGTTAAAAAAATTGCCATATTTCTCGAAGAGTGTCCAAATACCTTTCGGATCCGCTGCACATGCACACGCATTTAATTTCGACGTTTCCGCAAGTTTCCCACAAGGCGTTCGATGGTTAAAATGTGACGTGTCCGTAAGTAAACGGCCCGGCCGCCGCTGTATATCGAGACGTTACCGTAGACTCGAGGTCGTGTAGAAAGGGGCTAACTGTTTCGGAACTCGTTCCGGTCACACGGATAGATCGATCGATCGGGGGATTTTCGTTGGCTCGCTCGGAATCGGTCGGGGTAACAAACAAGAGCCGCGGGTAACTCGGGGCTTCTGCTTTCTAAATTCTGCGGTGAGTGCGCATCAAAATTCAGAGACCGAGGGGGTTTTCGATCGAGGATCGCGGAGGAAAGTGGAGTCTGTGCCTCTGGTGCCTCTTGAAAGCCGCAGCGAGACAATTGGGAACGGTTTAAGGAGCGTGGAAAGGAGACAGACGGAAAAATTGCGAAAAGGGTGCACGGGAACCCGACGGAAGACGGAAAACGGAAGTGGCAAATATAAAGAGAGAGAGAGAGAGAGAGAAAGAGAGAGGGAGGGAGAGAGAGTGAATAGGTGAAATGGTAATACGAACAGCGGGGAACATAAAGCGTGGGGAAACAATGGCCGGGCAAAAAGGCGAACGCGAGGTGTGTTATTGAGGGAGTTATTCTCGTTCGGAATGTCTCCCTTCGAACGACCATTAATATTTAATAGGAAAGTGTTGAAAGTGTTAATCCCCCACCCCCCATCGTCTTTCACCTCATTAGATTTCTTTAACTCTCCGTCGCTGTTAAACCGTGTTGCAGATTAACTCGGTTATTTCACGCCGGGTAAAATATTATTTCAAGTTATTCGGCCCGCGTATAGATATACAACGGTATTCTTTTCTCAGGACCGATTCAGAATTTAAGATTATCGATTGTTAATACCATTGTCGTCGCGAACGGAATTTTTAGAAAAACCGCAGTCGATCCACGGATCCGTACAGCTAATCGTCGATAGCTTGATCAATCTCTTTTTCTTTTTTTGTCGTCGCGTGTTACTTTTGTTCGAATTTTCTTGTTTCAACTGTATTCAATCCGGAGGTTTTAAAGGGGGATTTTCATAAAATATTCAGATAAAAGTGGATAGGTAGAACGATAAACAAGAGTCTGAGGAATATTTCAATACCGGTGACAAATTTATGCATTAAAATCGTATTCCCGGGAGAGTCCGAGCGATGCATCGGAAAAATATTGTGACTCCATGAAAAACAACGGGATCGGCGTGAATTTTAAGGGATCCTCGGCACCCGAGGAGAGAGGACTCTTTCGAGGGCCGGGACAAGCATTAAGGGCTCCATCACCTTCCCCAGGTCATTGACTGCGAGAAGAGGCCGATCGTCCGGTGGAATCAAGCTGGATTTGTCACCGTCGCTTCCTTTCGAATAAATCTGACTCTTCGATTTGTCGACAAAAATTGTCTGTTCGCGAATGTTGCCAGTTTCGTCTTCAACTTCCCTCTTCCTTTCATTTTTACACCCGGAGACGTCCCTTATCTTTGCCTCTTGAGTTCGCACGACCATTTTAACACAGATTTATTCCGTATACAGGGTGTCCCCAAATTCCTTCAACTCCCGGAAACGGGAGTTGTCCCTTTTTGGGACACCCTGCATAAAAATTTGAAAAGCAATGCTGCTGGTGGAATAATTTAATTAATGCGACAACCGAATACACAATTTCGAAACACTTATAATAACGAAATTGGCAGCTTCGAATTTCACCGTCGCTAATTACATCGAAACGCTACGTAATTGCGTTTGTTGCGCAAATGAAGATTATGGCGTTGGTAGCGCAAACAGAACCGTTTTTCTCCCCCATAGTTTCCACCGGGCTGTTTGTCCGTGCCGTCAAATACTCTTTTTGACGGTAGATTTATCCTATATTTTGAGCTTTCAGTTTTTATTCGAATTTGAATTGCGCGCACATGCTCGCGGGGAGAGACAGAGAGAACAGAGCTTTCCGTATATTTTTTTTCCCCCTTTAGCGGACCATCCGATTCACGCGGGTCACTTCGACGTAAATTCGTCTGTCTGCAGGTAACAATTTCGAAACAAATCAACGGTGACAGATTTTCTGATGGCGCCGTACCGTGATGGATGCGTCCTGAGCGCGATTTACCCCGCTAAAGTAACTGCCAATTCCGATGAACCATTACACGTTCCCGTTACCGGCTGAGAAAACACTTGGCGAGATATCGGAGGGGCTCCATTTTCCCTCATTGCCGCGACCATTAATTGCGTTACAGAAAACGACGCTCTCTTTAACGGACACGCACGAAATTACATACTCTTCGAAAACGTTGCGCGTCCGAGGGGGTATCGATCCGACGAATATTTTGCCGGCTTCACTTTTTCGCCGGCGTATTTCGTTCGTCCATTGTGCATTAACGTGAAATCCGATCTATTAATGAATACACACGGAATAAAAATGGCGGGTACAATGGTGAAACGGCATTTCTTGAACGGTAATGCTGGGCATGGTTCGATGTCGTCGGAATATTTTCCTCGTTGCAATTCGATATGCTCTTTTACCGACGTTACTCGACAACCTCTTTAAACAATTCATTTATTCGCTTACGAATTTATTTTTCTTATCAGCGAGACACGGACGACCGTATCGTGTTTTATCCAACGGACGGAAACAAACTTTATCGTATCTGATGTATTTATTTAATATCTTTTTAATATATTTAATATACAGGGTGGTCCGTTTAAATAAGAACACCCAAATATCTCTTCAGGTTATTGCGATGCAAAAATTATTTGTTACGTAATGTGCATGGTGTCAATGGACCAAATATTTTGCAGATTTTTATAAAATAAAAATCAATTTTTGGAAAACGAACATTGGGAAGGATCGTGAAAACAAGATGATCTGTACGTAGAACGACCAGAAATGTAGGAACGTCGGAATCGGTCGGAAAATTGTCCGCGTTAAGGTGTCGGAGGGCCGTCGAGTCGATTGAAAGTTTCTGAAATTATTATCGCCGCGGGCATTTCGGAAGAATGCACGTTTCACACATTGATCGAAGCAGCGGGAAGGGAAGACTGTCCGCAAAATTATTTCGCGTCTCTTTACGTCCTGAAGTCGGGACCGTCTTGTCGAATAGACACCCCAGGCGCAGCGCCTAGAGCCCATAAAAGTTTAGAGCCAAGGGGAACCGGATTAACGAAAATCTGTTCGGGCGTTCGAGAGGGGCGTAAAATTGTTTAACGTAGAAGCAGATTTTGCGCAGTGATTTGCGAAAATTGAAGGACCACGGAACTAAATTAATCAACGAAGTGTCCTCGGTCGAACGACGACGAATTAATTCCGTCGATGCAATTTGTTTGCGCGGAGAGCGCACTTTTACTCGCGCATAAAGGAAAGATTTCGCGAGAAGGAACTCGTCGTTCGACGAGGCAAATCGCCGCGTGAATGTCGTTTGTGCGGCAAAAATCAACGGATCGAAGCAGGATTTATTGCCGCATCCACCTCATTCGCCAAACTTAGCTGCCGTCTGCTCTCACGGCTGAGAAAACTCCCAGATGGAAAGGGATTCTTGTCGGACGTGGAAGTAGGGATGCGATTGACGAATATTTTTCAGGCGTTGACGAACAGGCATTCCGTGGCAGAATAATGGCTCTGGTAGTACACGGTCGATCCTGTGGATCAGCCTTAAGGGGGTACGTATTCAGGATTTCTTTTTGGGAGAACTATCAAACATTTTGCATTAGAATTTTGCACACTTATTCGCGGATAATTGAAGTACATCGATTATCTTTTAAACTGAAAACAATCAAAATTACGCGAGTTACATTTTTTTATAGTCACGAGCCTTCAAAATGTGCTCGAAAGACACAACAATTCAATTATATTTTCAATAAAAATATTAAACATAAACGTAGCGAGGGAGACTTTCGTCTAAATTCACAAACAGTTACGCATCGAACAGTTATTAGCAAAAATATAAATGGGGCCGCTTCCTTAAGACCACTTAAGGATTAAAACGTTCCGCGGCAACGAGATCAAAGAAATTTGAAAATAAATTCTTTACGTGGAGAATAATCGGTCGTTCGACGTCTCACGTGTAAAAAAAACAGGACTCCGGGGAACGATACTGGAAGTTACCGTGTAATAATTGCGCGGGCAAATGAGCATTTAAATAGCTGAACCATCGTATAATTACGCGGAAAGTGAAAAGTAATCCGCAAAAGTGTGTGTTCACAGTTAATTACGGAGTTATTAAAAAAAAGTGGAAAGCAAAACGGGAATGAGTTCGTCCTTAGACGATAAAAGGAAATGGATACCACAGGGGGTTTGCTTGCAAAAGACTCCGCGTTAAACAAGGCAAATAGAAGGAAAAATGTAACCTTTGCGGAAGAATACTCGTCTAGAGGCGGAGCGTGTAGGGTCAGCGTAATGTTTACTAATGAAAACAAGCATAACATTCCTGAGTCTGATGAAAAACCGCGCGACGAAGAGAGGAGGAGGAACATGATGAATAGAAAATGTACTCGAGAGCAAATCTATACAGCAACTAATTACAGTGACATTTTGAAAGAAACATTAGGAACACCAAACTCCCAATTTTCGAAAAATTCAGGACACCAAGCTGTTTTAATTTCGTGAAACAACATCATAATAGATAGGCAGGACTCATTTTAAAGCACCAGCCTTTCAAAGTTTGTTCGTACAACTTTATTACTATTTTATTATATTGTAATGACAAGACTTTATACAAAGAAGTAAAATCGAAGTTTATTTCTTCCCTTGATATGTTAACGAATAAAAAATTATGTAACTTCTTAAATTTTTTCCACTATGTTTCCACTATGTCGTTTCGGACTTATTTTTATTAAAAATGCATCAAATCCGCAGTCTAGTAACGACATCACGGATATTTTGCATATTGCAATGATAACTCTGTACAATGATAGTGCTTTTTGTATTATTATATGTACATATATACACGAATGGGAGCATGTTTTCATTTTACTACGGCCACATATTGGAGTACGTGTTACGGTTCCAAACATTGGGATACGTGTCTCTATACTTTCGTTTCACATTCGTCAAAAAAAAGTTGATCGAAATTGGCGAGCCCTCCCCCGCCCCTTGTCAGTCAATTCGTTATGTTGCTCTACATGGTGTCGAATAAAAAATCTCTTCAATCCTTTCGGAAAAAAATTCGTTACATCTAGAAGCACATCAAACAAATGTTTGTAATCAACGTCACGATAAATCATGGAGAACTACATTACAAATATTTCCTTTCCAGCTGCTCCGAGATGATTTTGGGATTGTAGACAGCAGACTTCTTTGAATTGAATTTACCTAGCATCGTAATACTCGTACACGTTGTACGGATTATTTAACTCTTCGCTGACTCTTCGAATTTACTGGCATTTCATCTAGTAAATCCATAAATAATTATTAGCATAAATTTGAGTGGGGTCGCGTCCACTCCGATAATTCGCTTAAAGAGTTAATTGCAATTTCTATCATCTTGCATCCGAATTATGCAATTTATTTTCATTGATAAACCAAGAAGTCGGAGGAGAGAATAACATTTGTTCCATCAATCTTTAAAGATAGCCTGGAACAGAACCTAAAACTACGGGTTGACATCCCTAAAAAAAACATTATTGATAACTGTTTCGTAGCTTTCGAGTGAAACGGTTATTAAAAATCCGGGATGACGTTACAGCTTTTATGGGCGAACAGCGGTCCAGCGTTTGTCAATTCAGTTTCGATGTCGTTCCAAGCCGATTTAGAACCATAAGTACAGACTGTGCAACCATAACCAGAATCGACATGCTCGCTGATTTTTGTCCTTTATCGCCGTTATAGAAAATAACGATTCCTCGAAACTATTTCGATTCAGTGGGATCGATATCGTAACCGGTTTCCAACTGTATTTGAAATTTAAACCGTGCTCGAATAAAAAGGGAGCAACGTATAATGCTCGAGTTAACATTACGCGCGACCTGTGCGACTCGGGTTTGTTGAATTTATCGGTTCTTGGTTGAAAGTAAGACGTCACGACACTCACAATTATTTTACCATTTCGAAGAATGCCTTAAGGGGAAGTTCTCTTCGCGTTCATCCGAAGCAACCCCGCTGGTATTAAAGGCGTTATCAGTTTAAAAAAAAAAAAAGAAAATCAAAGTGCGAGCGCGGAAAATTAATTTTTAAAGATATATTGTAGCCAGCTGCCCCGCAGAAGAAAAGAACTTTCCTCGCTGTATCTAGATAATGTCTCTCTCCTTTCAGTTTTCTTGAAATTTACGACGTAACCTTTCAAATTGCGGGCTTTCCTGGAAAATCGGCCGCATAATTCAACGGGGTCTCTTGATCCCCGGTTTTCAACTCGGCAGAGACGTCTCGAAAAGCGAAGAACTCCTGACTTCGTAAACAATTACGCTTACAATAAATCACGCTTCGCGAATATTTCATTTAAATCACATTAACAATAAAAAAACTGGGTTTACGAATATCTAAAAATCTTAATTAGTAAACTTTCAGAGATGTAGAGTTGTTTAAAACGATGACCTTGATCCGTTATTGTAGATCACCTTCGATTTCTTCTGGAGTAACCGTGTATCTTCGGGGCTCGTTTGCCAGAAAGAATTACGGAATCGGCCGCGTGACGCCATTCTCGTTAGCGTTGTGCGAGAGCAATGCCACCGAATAGAATGAACTTTATGCGACAGGACAAGCGGTATCATTATGGTAATGATTATTCTAGTCCGCAGTGGTGTTCATAGAGAGGGGGCCATTGTAAATTCATGTCTCGCCTTCGTTTCACTGGCATCACAACATCTCATGTCATTTGGAATGTCGTGATTACGACTGCTTTCGCGGGTCGAGGTACATACTAAACGGTGACACCGGGTCGTCAACCAGTTTCGATATTATCGACACCTTTGCGATTGAAAGTAGCGCCGGCGTCGATACCCTTTAAAGCGTGTTTACATCGCTCAATGTCCGTTCCGTTCATATTTAAATCAGCGGCACAGAATCGTCTTGTTCCCGTGCGCCGAAAATATTTCGGACAACCTACGACGTCGGAATCGAACGGTTTCGTAATTACAGTGGATTTCACGCGTTTCCACCACAAAATTACTATTAGGTTGGCAAGAAATTAATTACGGTTTTCACTAATAGAGATTGATATATATATGTTTCGTTATATCGATCGTAAAATGTTAATAATAAATTTCCAGTGTTATTGGCGCTACGGTTCGATCAATTAAAAAAATCAATAAACAATTTTGCAGATTATCAAATAATCATCGACGTTTCGATTCACTTTTGAATCATTTTCAAGATGTATTTGTTTGCGTCTGTAAAAATATGCGTATTAAAACAATTTTCAAAATATATCAAAAGATATTGACCAAAAATTCTTTTTAAAAATAACTATTATTTAAATTACTAGCTTTCTTGTTTATGATGTGAACTAATATTTGAAGAGATTGATATGTTTTTCTTTTTCATTAACTTCTGTTAAAGTTATAAGTTTTTTCTTTCTGACATTTGATAACAGGATTGCAGAGAGGTTAAAATATTTTATCGATTGAAAAATTGGGTTTTAAAAAATTGGCAATTACTTTCCTGCCTACTCAATAGTTACCGAATTGTGTCTGCTCATTAGACGAAGTGAAAAATATTACTGAGCTTGTTATCAATATTACAATATTTGTTATCAATTTGCATTATTAGCGTATTATACGACTTTATACGTCTCAAAGGGCTTTTATAAAATTAAAATTCTAGGTAAAGGGCAATTTTGAATACTTCACACTCTGTACATTTCATGCACGCGGAACTATACCGTTGATTAATTAATAATATCGTTTAAAAACATTCGTAACGAGCTCCGTCTTCGATTCGCAAATGTTACATTTCCATCGGAACGGCCTGCTATTGCTAAATCTGATCTTTATTCTTCAGCCTCGCCGTTTTAATATCGCGTCGCGAACGAAGGCTACGCTTCTGATGTATTAAAAGATGTTTCAATCTGACGTCCAAAGCATTTCGAACGACTCCGTATTGTATTAAGATTCAGATTAAAAGAAAAAAAAATAGATTAAAGGAAAAAATACCGTCCGGTAAAATGAAATAAAAATGTCACTCGATGTGGAAGGCGATTTGAAATAATTCGTTCGAGCGAGTACCTGCCGCAATGAGATGAACGTAATACCGCGATTCGTTCTAAAAGGTTTCGATCATCTATATCAAATTTTTGCGAAATTTAATTTTCTGGCTGCATCGACGTCGTTTTTTCGATATATTCGAAATAAAAATAATTTATTACTTGAATTTGTAATTCGTTCTGAAAAGTTTTGATTGTCCACATTTCATTTTCACGAGATTGAATTTTCTCTCTGAACCGATAACATTTTTGTGCAACGTTATAGATGCTCGAGATTTGTTATTTTAATTTAATTGCAACAGATAATATTGGTTATTGTTTTACTAAATACGTATGAGATATTCAGTCGCATTTTTTCGCGAATTCTCTTGCGAAGTCAATGGTATCCAGTTAAACGAACACGGTAGAAACACTGCAGGTCAAAGCTAAAAATAAAAATGAAAGAACACTCGACTGTTGGAGATACATTGACTGACGTACATCCACAAAGATGCGAAATTCCCCGATATTTATAAGATACCGACGCGCTTTTCTTGCTTCTCAATTCTTTTGGACACCTGCTATCCCATGGTGCTTATTACCGTTCCATGAAACTTTAAACAATTGATTCGCACTGTCAGTTCCCGTGAAGTTTATTACACAGGTAACATGTGCACAATGCAATTCTGCTGCAACTAATCTTACGCACGAACGTATGGATTTAACAATATTATGTATTAAAATTTACGATTAGACGAAATTATTTTGTCGCAAAATGACTTGGATGAAATCTAGTTATTCCGGGAAAAAGTAGTTCGCGTTTTACGTTATTAAATGTTTTTAAAAAATGGCAACCCGATCATACATTTCGATAAAAATCACTCTGCCTGACACTGTTGAATTATACCATACCAAAAACTATTCATGAACTTGCGCAATTAGCAGATGAAAAATTATTAAAAAAGTTTGGAATGTTTAACTTGTTATAATTTCTTGTGTGAGCCATCCGAGAGGAATTTCGTTAACCGCTTTGCTTCCTGGGTGAATAATTATCACAGTTTTGGCGATGACCATGTATAAAAATTCATGAATGTCGTCTCAATGTATATAAATAAGCCTACAAAGTTTTATGTATATACGTTATTTAGTTTGTTAGAAACAATTTCAAAATGTGTCCACGAACCGGGTCGTCGACAACAAGGCTAATGCAAATAGCCAAATAAATGCATTTCTCGCAAATATGTCACGTAAATGTGTCACTATGGACATTTTGTAAAAATACATTTCTATCTGCAATGTAAAATTCATAACGAGTACGCAGGAGACATTGTTTGCCATTTCAAAATGCAATTTCAAATTGTTTTTCACCTTGCCACAGAAATCGTAAATATCTATTGCAATTGTTTTAAATTTCCTATTTTCCCTTTGATTTGTATTAATAATATTTCGATTATAAATTCCAACAATTCATTGAAAACTTAAGTGCAGATCATTGCGTTTTCGGACTTCGCTAAATAATGGTTATTTTGCATGTTCGAAATCGCAAGCCTATCGATTTTTTAATAATTCTGAACAATTACAGATCATTACAGGGACATCTATTGTTAACGTACGTTAATGACTAACAGAAAAGAGGACACTGAAGGGGGTGGTGCTTGCAAAGTAGTCCCGAACGAAATATTCAGTCAACCGTAATTGTTAAGCCCTGCACATTTCTGAAATAACAATTAAAAAAAAAAAATACAGAGAAATATGTTTTTTCAAATATTCACGTGACATGCATGGTTCCGTAAACAGCAATCTTTATTAATCTCTATTGCCTGCTTTCAACTGCTATTTGGATTTTCTGTTTCTGTTGATCTCCGGAACACGAAAGTTTACAGGTGAAAAAAACGCACTAATCTATTTTAAGGAGAAATTTTTTACACTGCTCGAGAAGAAACTTTACAATGTAACAAACTTCTCGCAAAAGTAACCACCCCGAGGAAATTTCAAACCTCGACAAAAATTAAAATCTTGGTTCGATCAATTTCGAAAATCGGTATTCTGAAAAGTCAGTTGTTATACAATTCTAATTGGTAATATTGTATCCATACGTTGCTTTTTGCAAAAACTCGAAAATCGGTTTCTGTAATGATAAGAATTAAATTCCCGGTTTAACCGATTCTCTGGAAATACAGTAATTCGTAAACCGGTGTTCTCGGGGGTGAGTTTTTTTTTACGTAAACCCCACTCGGTAATAGGCACAGGAATGGGGGCATTTCCCTAGGAAAAAGAGGAAAGGAATTTCTGGTGGAAAGTGATTCAACGATATTCTCAGTCAAACGTTCGGCGACCTCCTTTTAACCGCGGTACGTTTCGTTTCATCGGTTGAACGTGCTATCCGAGACATACATATCTATTTAGAAATTAAAATGGGACACAGTGTGTATTGTAGGTATCCGGCGGTTGGACTCCGGCAACCCACTTGCCCCTCTTTCACGGGCCAAAACGGCAATCCCCGTAAGCGAGGAAGTTCATTTCGGGTTTTACGTCCGTCACGAGAGTGTTCTTCCACTCGTGCCATGGATTTAGCTCAGTAACGAGGCCTGATAAAGCCACTCAACTACTCGCTTCGAGCCACCGCGGAAGTCACGATGGCCGTGCAGTTTCTATATTCCATTTTCGGCACGATTCCCCCTTTTTCCCAACCCCCCGTCCGCTTGTTTAGACCGAGAGAGAGAGAGAGAGAGAGAGAGAGAGACCTGAATTATCGTTAAGTTTCGGAACGATTCGTGGACGAACCCCAATCTACTTCGTTGTTGTTTCCTCCGCCGACCTGCCACGAGAAACTCCGAAAATACCGACATTTTTCAGCGTATAAACTTCGTTATGATTTTCCAGCTTTATTGCAAAACTGACAATTTAATATATCAGCTTGCTGCAACAATAATTCTCATTTAGCTTGTACTTTTACATCTTTTCACAGAAAATATACCAATACTTGTAACTCAACGAATGTTTATTTCCGAATAAATAGTATAGATGATTTACAGTTGTTTTTTTATTATTTATAATCTTTTTTTTTTGTTTATTTATAAAGGTCGCATTAACATCATTAGCGACCACTTTTGGTATACACTTATACGTACAATGTTTTGTTATCGCTATAATACACGAGTGTGAATATAATTAAATTTTGTAGTATAGGTCTACATTTTTGAGGAAGGTAAGAACGCTTGCAATGGTCTTTTGAAGGACTGGGCATTCGATGAGAATACGTTCGATAGATATTGGTATGTTACAGGGGTGACAGAGAGATGGGGAGTTTTTTAAGATTTTATGTAGGTGTGTAATATTTGTGTGGCCAATTCTAAGTCGTGTAGCGATTATTTGATCTTTCCTGTGGGTAATGTTAGGAGGGTTATTATTATAAATATCCTTTCTTATTTTAAATAATTTGGCAGGGGGGATCTAGTCCATTGTTCAGCTTGATTTTTTTTCTATTAATGCTGACTATTTTGCAGTACAGTGCAGACGTCTTAATTAATACATTAGAATACTTTACACAATACAATAAGAATTGTAGATTTCCATCCATCCAGAAATCAGAGGGTTTCAGCTGTAACGTGACTGCAGGCTTATTGTTGTACAGTCGAGAACAGAAACCAGAATTATTTTTGCACCGATCTAACAGTTCTGTGTATCGAATTTACCATAGAAACTAAATTTTCAACGTCGATTTGTGGCAGCGAATTCGGGTTAATTAAGAGTTACTCTGAATTTCGATTAACGTCGGGTTGAGACTGATTCAGCCGATAATTGCGGTTGTTGGAAACTTATAAATTACCAGGTAATTTAATTCTCGATATCGATTGAACCGGCGCCAGAGATTTGCTAACTTAAACTCGGACTAACCGCACGGACCTGTCTATTTGTTCTCGCCAGCTTTTTCCCACTTATTAGCGGCGGCTGGCATTGCCGAAAGAAAAATACATGCAACGTACCGCGGTGTGCGTCTATGTGCACATGTATGTACAACTCCATTTTCCAGCTCGCTATAGAAACGACGAGATTGTAACGAAGTCTCTCTGTTACAATGAAACCCATCGGTTAATACGTATCCGCGCGAACATTTCGATTTGCATTTGAATCGGACAATCGGTCCTCTAGAGGAGATTTTCTTCAATTCTATTAGCAGCGAACGTTTGCGCAAAATATGGATCCAACAATTCGCGAAATATTTGCTTTAACGGCGTAATTACCTCTGCAATGGACGTAATTACCTCTGCAAGATCAGAATCTTCTAACACAATTGTAGGAAACAAGAATCTAGTGAAAATGTTTCCGCCTTTTGATCGGTTCAATTTAATTCGCCGAAAACGGTAACGTAAGTCTCTTGTATTTGTCAACGACCATAGCCTCGCTGAAAACACCGGTTCTCGTTCGATCACCGAAGTGAAGCGGCGTAGGGCGGGGGACGCACTAGGATGGGTGACCGCTCGGTAAAAAGCCGGGAAGTGGCCCTTTGGGTGCGTTTCACGTGTTGTTGGCAAAATAGGTGGTTCGGAACCCACCTTAATAAAAAGTAGGTTCCGCTGAAATTGGAAATTAGGCGATAGTTGAGGATTGGTAAAAGGAGAAGTGGTGGAATGGATTTGAAGAGAGGACCAAATATCATTACATACATACAAGTCTCTTATATTTATTTAAAAATGTTTCTTCCTCTACGACAATCAGAAAAAGTTGACAATATTTCCGAAAAATATCAATAGAATAATACATCCTCATACACATATAAAAATTGAATGTTTCCGATGCTTTTCGTAATCGCAGTTTGCTATAAAACAGAGGAGCTCGCGAAAGTGTGAACACACGCTGGATAACGTGTAGAGCATTCGAGTAAGATGTTGACAGACTCCGAAATAAGAGGGACGATAGAACGGTACGAATGTTCGCACGGTTCCATGACAGATTATAGCCCTGCAGACATTTTTGGATTATCATGATGGTAAGGTTATTGCGCGGGGCTCTGGCGCGCTCATAGTCACGAAGAAGGCTGTCAACAGGTGAGACCTTCGTGCAAGCTCTAGTACACTCCGGACTTCCTTCTTCACTTCCTATGTATGCCCCATGTTCATTATGCAGTTTAAGCTTCGTTTCAGCAGCCGGCATAATTCATTGAAACACTGTGCTCCGGGTATCCGCCTTTTTAACTTGACAAAAGGCGACGAGACGCGACGCGACTCGACGGGTTAGCTCGCACGATTTCGTTTCGAATCTTTCCGCAATCTGCTCGTGTATTTCCTAACATTAATAATTAGATACATGGTATGAAATTTTTGGCGCACGATTCGATCGGTTACTACAATATAATAGCTATTTTTATGGAACACCACTGTCCCTCCAATTGAAAAACAATTTTTAGCAAATGGTTAACGTTTAAAAGTTTCCATAAAAATAGTTATTATATTGTAGTAACTGATCGAACCGTGCGCCAAAAATTTCATACCATGTATTTAAAACAATTTACGATCAATATAACGTTAACATTTATTAATAATTGGAAACGTAATTCAATTAATACATTACTTGCAGCTTCTTGCAATTTTTATAGAGAAAACAATTTGCAACGACTTCATTTCGCATAAAATCAACGCACGCCCAACAAATCGAAAATGTTCGCAGCTCGCATTCTCAATTCGAATCGAATAAAGCGAAATTCGTCTTCGAGCTTGCGTTTAATAATACGAGGCCCGTTCCTCGGTCGAGCGATTATTAAAATATTTTACGCAGACAGTAACAGAACGTTTCGTCGATCGGAAAAGTTTTAAAACGGCAACATCGCTTATTCCGAAGAGTCTGACAACGTTTGGCTAGCTAACTTTGAAGCGGAGTGCGCTGTTTGCACTTGTGTAGAGGGAAGTATCCTTAAGGACGGTTCTTAAGGTCCATGTGCGCACTGACAGCGAAGTTTACAGGGACATTTAACCCCTCAGGTCGAGCCCAGAGTCCTTAAGCCGTAAGGGCGAAGGGTCCGAGACAGGGTTAGAGTGTTTATTTCCCTATATCCTATAGAAAAGTGTTTCTTCCCCGAAAGCGACGAATTTTCAAGGAATATTTTAACATTAGTGCCAAGTGTAACGCATTTACCGTCTTCTGTTCATTATACTTGTGTTCAATCTGTACCTAATTATGCTACTCCCATTAGTCACTGTCGATTTTTATACTGAACGAAAGCTTATCGCATTAATCACGTGAAAAAGCAGCCCTGAAATCATTTTTTTCTTCTTCCGATAATTTCAGTAAGTTTAAACCAATAAATTTGTATAACTGAAATTCTTTTGGTTTTTCTATAGTATTCTAAATTATAATATAATCAAACTAAGTACGAACTTGAATAGAAAGCTTGTTCCGACTTACGGTGCAACGTAATAATCTTAACTATCTCCCTTTGTTCGTGGAACAAAAATCGATATCATAAGAACGCTTGTTAAAAACGCTCTTCTCGTTTAATTCGTACATTCACTTTGTAAATAATACGAGGCAGGATAACGAAGACTTCGTGAAATATTCTTCTGCAACGATTTCATCATTTTTGATAATGTTGATAATAACAACAATTCGTTTGATCGTACCGTGGTCATACTTCGACATTTCTGATCGGGAACTGACGTTGTCATGTAATAGCGAAAACGATCAAGATTCGTCGCGTTTAAACGAAACAAACAATATTAAAATTCTAGGTGGTTCGGAACCCACCGTAATGAAAAGTAGGTCCCGCTGAAATTAGGCTATAGTGAAGAATGGAAGAGGGAGAGAAGTGGTAATTATATTTGAAACCCTGAGGGAAACAAATATCATTACCCACATAATATAACTATAAAATTTATTAACCCGGCTACGCTTATTGGGTCCATTTGGACCCGAAGCATTCTTTGCGCGCTTGTAACTTCCAAACGGAATGGCCGATGAGTCTGAAATTTCTTGGCCGAGAATAATTTATTAAAATCTTTCTTCCACCTAAAAAAAAATATTTAAAATCCTTTTTGAAATACTTGTAATAGAAATTGTTACACGTATGGCGTTAGGGGTCCATACGTGTTTTTATTATGGTCACCACATTCGTGGTGCCTTTTTTTTAAAGCGTAGCCGGGTTAAAGCATGTTACAATATTAAAATTCACAATGGGGAGTTCCCTTAATTTTAGACTGAAGAAAATATTATTATTGGCGTCGAATGCATCAACGAATTCTAAGGAAAGACCATTACTTGGAAAATCCTCTGCACAGCGTAAGCAGAAAAGTTATCCAGCAGCTGGACTTTGGCAGGTAGCATCATAAACCACTGGCACTTGGACGATAAGCCAGCAACAGTCGTTCTCTATTTCTGGAACTTATCATCTACAATCGCTGCAACGGTTCCATTCGGTTCGCTTTAAAAATAGAGATACTGCTTTCCGGTCAATTAACACGTCGCATCGATTAAATAAATAAACCAAATTTTCTTAGAATTGTACTAACAATATATGTATAGCCCGATTTCGATGAAACTTTTTTATATGTATAGTAAAGAAATGAATTCCAATTAACGAACATTCCCTGATGAATACACGTCGCATCTGATCATGTTCGATGTTTAATGGTCCCGTCAACTCTCGGCCGTGCGCAGGTAATCGTGCAGAAAATTCCAAACGATCAACAGATAATTTTCCAAATTAGAGTGCACATTTTCCGGGAAACGCCCGGCGTCCTTGCGTGCACAAATCAAATTACTTTTTAATCATTCGCACATCTCAACGCGAAATTACGCTTCCGAAATAAGATCGGAACGCGGGCCGGCGTAACGCTAATGAAGTCAAATTTTCATTAAATCGCTTTAATATGTGTACGATACTCGGAGCGCGTAGTAATTCGATAAATTGTGTTTGTTCAGCGTTTTACCATTCACAGTCACAGGAATGACGTACGTGATATGTTGACTATCAATGACGAAACTTTTTTATTTTTAATCATTTATTTACGAGACTTTTACTCGACGCGTTTGCGACATTTTTCCGATTAAAATGAGTCCGAACACAAAATATTTTATCGGATTGTCGGAGTGCACTGTACTTGAAGTGTATCGTGTTTCGCATAATTTTAGTCGGAAAAAGTGTCGCCACTGCATTGGTGAAAATTTCATAAAGAACTAATTACTAACAAAACAGTTTTGTCGCTAATTTAGTATTTTCGGTCCCGAATTTTTCTCATGTATCGACACATGTATTTGCGAAGCAAAAAGAAAAAGTTACGATTTGCAACGAGCATCTCGGATTCATATTAAATTTGTTTGAAATTCTAAAAGTGACGTGAACGTGTTCCGCGAAACGGGTGGCGCGCAAAATATTTTAGAACGCGCTAGGCACCGCTAATTACAAAACCCGCGTAGAAGCACGGGTCTAAATTAAACAACGAAAACAGAAATAAAACTACCCGCCGGTGTTGACTAGTTACCTCTAGCCGGCGCTGCACAATAACCGTAATTTGCAAGTCGGAATTTGAAGTGTAATACCGTACGAAAGTGACCAACAACCGAAACGACTGAACGTTTGTATTTCGGTCACCGATCCGCGACCGTAACTCTGCGGCGGCCAATATTCTCGCTGCGACGCGCAAGTTTTCATTTTCTGTCACGAGTTTCTGAACGTAATTCAACGGGCACCGAAAGCTGCGATTTCGGCCACAATTAAATGCTTATAGCCCGACCTGTCGCTGTTTTTTAGCACCGGCCGATCCATTGTATTTGACGATTTCTTCTTTCTTCTTCAAATGCGGTTCCCACAAAATTATGATAAACAGTTGAAGTTACAAAATACGGAAGCGGAAGAGCAGCAACTAAAATATTTTGTTGATAAAATTAGTCACTGGGCGGAACGTTACAAGAAAATTACAATATTGATTGTTTAAGCCATTAAAGTTCTTTAAGGCACAAGTAGAATTACCGTTGACGCTTAGTTTTACGGACTTCGGAGCCCCTCGAGAGACTGTCGGCTAATAACGGCCCATCCGAAGTGAACGTACGGCGAAGTAAGCTGACAAAAAAAAAGAAAAAATGAAATTGCAATAAAATATTCAAGACTAATGAATAGGAAGTAGTTTTTCATTGCACGAACTTTGAGCTGACAGGTGCGATATTAAACGTGTCCAGAAAAGTTCTAAATTGAGTTGCCGTATTATACAAGACTTAGTACAATACTTAATTAGTGTTCCTTCTAATTACCAATTACTTAGCCGGTACTTTGGGAATCTTATTAGCGCGGGGAACTTTTAAAATACCCCGACTGTAATAACAAACAGCACGTAAGAATGTCCCGAATAAAAGGCCGAAGTGGCAAGACGGTTTTTGCGAAGGGAACAGGCGGAACTTTTCGAACAAAAGGTGTTTGCCAAGCTTCCCCCGTTAGCTGTTAAAACTATCTCTCCAAGATTGATTAAAGTATTCATTTTAAACGTCAACACCGTTTCGCGAAGCGACCTAATAAATCTGAAAGGCGCAACGAACTGTGTAGGGTAGAGGAAAGCTGTTTTCGAATAAACTTCCGATGATTGACAGCACGATCGAGAATGTTTATCGCGTACACCGAAACCGCATAAAGTATAAAAATTTTTTTTTCCTCTTAAATATTTCCCCTAATAACAGCAGCTATGTAAGAATTTTTGGCACCGTGGAAAAGTAAACGCGACGGAATGGAAGTTCTGGAAATATTTAATGGTAATTGCACTCCATTTCAATCATTTACGACTTTCCCGGGACGAATTTAAAGACGGCACGAGCAGAAAGTAAAGCCGCCGAAATAGTGACGTTAAGAAAGATTGAGATGCACGAGCGGAGAATGAAGAAAACCTGCTAAATTATACGGAAACATTCTTTCTTTGTACCCGGCGAAAATTGATATTTAATATTCGAGGCAGTGAAATATTCATCGCGTAAAAATAGTAGAGGCGCCGCGTGGGAACATTCGGAATTAGAACCGGCAGTTTTCGAAACAATTCGTTAATTATGCAAGCTTCATTTTCGCATCGTTTATATGTATGTATAAAATACACTTTCGTAAATGGTACCCGTTTTTATAAAATAATCTTCGCGCGTCGAGCCGTTTCGGCTTGAATGCTAATTTTATTTTTAGTCACGCGAGGTTCCCAATTTTTTGATTAAATTTTCACTAGCTAGATCCTATTTGATTCATAAGATGGTCTTATTCAGGAAGTTCGTTATTTTTGGTTTAAGTTGATACGGTGTGAACGGGCTTTAATGAATAATGCTTCAATTCGGCACGGTCCATTTTTGCTCGGTCTGTTTTATCAGTAAATACAATAGAAACTCGAGGACAAGAGTAGCGGCGTGTTTTACAATATGATGTTTTCGTTGGAACACAGCGCGGAGCTCGATAAAATTAGAAGTGATACTTGGGCGCTCGAGTATTCGGAGCAACTGAAATGATTAAATCTCATAATACTTGTTAATTGTATGCCTTGACGATCCTTGAATCTACAACGACGGACGCTTTGGCTTCTGCAGGTACTATCGCGCTGAATTCACTCAGGATGAGAGGCCACGCTAAATGTAGCCCGAACCGAGGTCTGAGGCATTGCACCGACCACTTCCAAGGACGATAAACAGTGGAGTAGCGAACAGTCCCTTTGCATTACCGGTCAGCCTCTTCTAGAATAAACACGCTCGTGCTCGACTATAGGGGCTTTAACAATCCTAACCCCATAAATTGCCGTGTTGCGATCAGCGTTGAAAATTAATAACATTAAATTCTGAAAAAAAAGAACAACTAAAATTTTTTTAAAAAGTTGCCGTTCAACTATAACAATCGCGACTGGACTGCGGATCTTTATATGCCGAACAAAAACTTTCTAACTGCATTGTAACAAACTTTTAAAGGTTTAAACATTGTTAATTTAATATTGCACAGCTTTGTTACTACGTACACGCGTGTTGTGGTTCGAGAAGAGGGGGTGTGGTAGAGTATACAAAAGAATAGAAAGGGACCGTGCTTTATTTATTTCTAATACAAACTTTAGCGAAATAGTGTAATGTTTAATAGGTTGAAAATAATATGAACAGTATTTTTACTGTTGTAAATTACAACTACGTTGCAACTTTATGTAAATAGGAAGGGGGCAGTGGACGCTATGGTGGGGGAACTATGGTATAGCCAGCTGATTCGATGCTTCCCAGATATTTTTACGACAGTTTCCGCAGGGACTGTTTCAAGAAGCATTTAAACTTCCAGACGCGGTTTACATTTGGACACGTTCCTCTCGTGCTCACGCAGAGTCGTAATTTTTACGAATATTTCAATAGAACACCGAGAGAGGCGTTCTAAGAGTTATGCATTCGCATGAACGCACTTTTCAAAATCAATTTTCTCGAACCACTCCGGCCCCGTAAACTCGGGGTTCAAGCTCGAATATTCTCGGTGTAAAATCATGTAATCTCTAAACATAACTGCGGGAGACTCTGTGCGTGCATGTGTATGCAGTTGTTATTTACGACCATAGGCTCAAAAGTTTCGGGAGACATATTAGCGGAATAGTTATGGTCTAAGACCCTTAATGGATATAATTTTAACGGAGACGCGTGGACCAAATATCCGTATATAGATTTATATCAATGATTTAACAGCCGGATAAGTTTAAGCGATGAACTCCGGCCGCGGTTCGGTTAATAATTAATAGCGAGACCAGGGGAGTACATAAAATTAACTCAACTTAGTCAATTCTGCGGTGAATCAAGTCCGGAATATCCTATAATTCGTCGGGATCAGATTACACTCGGTTTGTACACTGATAATCAACAAAAATATCCAATAGTACTCAATGTTAATGTTTATGAACACAAACTACTCGTTAAATTAATAAGCTTTCGATATTGTTTAGAAATATGCAGAGCATAATAATCAAATTAACGGAGGTCGGTATAAATTTTGCAAATCGATTCTTTCGAAAATATAACATCGATTTCTCTTAGAATCTTCTTTTTTTTATTATTATTCTTAGGAATATTAAATTGAAAGGTACACCGAATTATAATTCACGAATGTACGACGGCTTCATTCGGACGCGCTCGCGTTAGTTACTGTTCGCAGGCTTTCAGCGCATTTTTACGACGCTTTCCTTTTTCACTAACAAAGTTTACACGAATTATATCTCTTCTCCGCTTTTACGAGGATTGTGTAAATTTCGCCTCCGCGACTGCGCCCACACAAGATATTGTCAGGTGTCATAGCACAAGAGCTCAGGTTTCCCTCTGACCAATTTTTTCTTTCACACTGTTAGTCGGTTGCTCGGCCAACCAACGCGTTACGCCGCGCCGGCAACTTCCATTCTGGGTCACTAAACACACATAAAAATTGCAAACGGTATACGACTTTAACCAACGTTATTAAAGTTCTTATTCAGGAATTTCTAAAGGGGTTCCTTTTGAAACTTTCTAGTGTTGGTTTTCCTGCAAATGGGGGAAGTACTTGTTTCGCGGATTTGGCGGGAGCAAATTGTGGCCCTGTGAAACGAGGGAAAAAAACCGTATCACGGGGAAATTTTGTCACGTATCCGTACCAGACCACGGCGGAGATTTGTTTCGAAATTCGCCCCGAAATCAAAAGTTCATTTGACGGATTGTGAACGAGAAACATCGTTCAACGCTAAGGACACGTGACTCATACGATACGCATTTTTAATTGGAAATTAAATCGATAGGTATGTTCTAAAATTTTGTATCGCGAATTACTTTTTTAGATTTTCCTGACGTATGTTTGTATGAAAATGCATTTTCTTAAAAATTAGTGTTCGTTGATGAAATATGTTTTTCCCGTATGACCAACATATTTTATTAACTGACGAAAGATCCCTACGCAACTTTCCGATGCTAAGCTTCTCCAGCTGGGTTATTTTGGATCTTCATAATGTTGTAGAACATCATGTCTATCCGTTCACTCATTAATAAGTAACAATACCGGCGCTTCTTTGTAGCTAAAAACTTTGGTCTGCGCGCTATTAAAATTTGATCTAACGAAAGTCGAGACTTCACCTGTTAGTATGCTTCTCGGTGTATACCATTCGGATAAAGGATACCAACTTTCCATCGAATATTAATAACCAGACCGCGTGGATTTTATGCATTTAAAAATGAACGTGGGCGCAATTTGAAACAGTGAAAAGATCAAAAGAGTATTAATATATTATTCTCACTTAAGATTATGAGTGGAAAAAATTTACATTCAGCTTCTGTGTCTCGTAAATTGTAATTCTAAAAATTTTCCATAACTGCCAAATAGTTGATGCGCGTACGAGTGATTAGTAACAGTGTTAACGTAACACCTCGATCCACGAACCATTAATTATTCTCGAGGCAGTGATATCTATAGCAAATTGACGCATTAATGCCTATTTATTTCAATTTGCATCGATTTCTTGCAACATTGACATACATGTCAAAGCGCATCGTATTCTGTATATTCAAATGATCTGGCAATTAATATGAAAATTATTATCAATAGAGTAACATCTGATTAATATAAATTATATAAACGTCGAGTCAAATACCCCCTATTTATTTATCATTTTATATAGTAAGTATCGAAATCTTGTCAGTTGGAAACGTTTCACTTTGAAATACAGCGGGTATTTAAGGAAGGAGCGCGTTCGCATTTTTCAGGCAGATCGTTGCGTTTACGAGTGAACGCGAAGTAGCAGGAAAATCTAGCTTCCCGTATAGCATTCAACTTTTTCCTGAACAAGTTTGCCCGGTCGAACTTGCAACCGGTCCCGATTGCTCGCCCCGCGCAACATTTCCATGCAACAAAATCGTCTCCTCGCATTTCCGAAAATATCTTCGAGAGCGTGCAGCTGCGAAACATCGGGAGGGAAATTCGCGCGCGCGTTCGCACACATTACTCGCGCCGCGTCGCTCCGAAACTCTGTAAACAAACAACCATGTACACAGTGTGAACCAATAATTGCGACGATTATTACCTCTTTTAATTTGATTATTATTACCTCGGTTAACTTACCTCTTGATTTTCGCGCGGGAATAGTTCTTCTTACGACATTGACCACCTCGATTATTCGTAATAACATGAGAAAAGGTATATTTACAGAATCTTTTATTTTTTATGTGGATGAAGGCACCGATGCAGCTATAAAAAAGAGTACGCGATCATTGTCCCCGCACGGACCTGGCGAATGGACTTAGATCGCGACTTAGTGTTAAAATAATCGGGTGTACTTCCGAAAAGCCCATACCTCTTTTTTGTACTCTGGATTCTTACGTATTTTGACGTGCTGATTACGAATACGATAGTGAAAATTAGCGCAAATGTTATTTTCTTAGCGGAGATCGTTAAAAAAAACCATAAAAACCAGTTTCCTCCATTTATTTCAGTCAATAATGGGAATTTTGAAAAATACTTCAGATAAAAATTACATTTTATGTTGTATTGACTTTTGTCATAATGTTTATGCGATCAGAGTTAGTTTGGGTTAGGTCGTGAGTGCGCTGAAAGCTCGCTCTATGCATATATGTATGACCAGAGTGAGATCGTTTTTCTCAAAAACTATTGTTTTCATGGAAAAAATCAATACAACATGAAATGTGTATTTCGATGAGAGCTACAACTTTTATTGGAAGTATTTTTCAAAGTTACCATTATTTACGGAAATAAATGGAGAAAACTATGATTTTCTCACTCGCTATGAGAATAACATTTCCGCCAATTTTCACTATCGTATTCGTAATCAGCACGTAAAACAACGTAAGAATCCAGAGTATAAAGAACATCGGAGGTATGGGCTTTTCGAAAGTTTATCCAAATAATCTACTAAATAAAAGTAAACCGATTAATATATGGTGTGCTGTCTTTCCGGTTGGTGGTTCTCAAGAGTCGGGGGACAAGCATCAAGCAACTTCGCGAACACCCAGTGTAATCGACGTGGCAGGGTGTCTCGCCGTAGCCGCGATTCGCACGAAACTACGTGCAACCATCGTGTCGGTGCGCCGAAATATATCTGCCGGGAGCTGTTGTGTTAAACGCGGCCGCATGCGAGGGGCGCAGGAGGGGGAGGGCGCTGTCGTGCCCCGCGGCCGTACCCTCGTGGATAAACCGAATTCGAGTGGCGGGTTACAACAAGGGGTGGGGAGGGGGTTGAAGGGGAGCCGTCACGCTTCGTCTGGCCCTCCGTGAGGTCGCGCACCGTGACCAACAAACTACCACGGTTTACGGGGTGTAACTCGCGCGAAGAATGAACTCGAAAAACGGCCAAGGAAAAAGCCCGGGAAACTACGGGAAACCAAAAGGGACCGTGCGCGTGACGCGACGGTAAGACGAAGGCTGGAGAGCGGCGAGAATGGAGGTGCGCGGTCCGACAGAGGATGTAACGGGGGGAAAAAAGGGAAAAGTGTCGCCGCACGCGATATCGGCTCCGGAGAATTCGAAAGTCGGGGCAAAATTTTCTTGTGCGTTGATGGAAGCTGTGATCGATTAGAATTTAACGATAACGTATTGATCTCACTTTGGTGGGGGTTGGAGCGAGGTGGGAATTCCCTTATCCGGATGTAAAACAGTTGAATCTAGAGCTAATCAGTGAAGATTTAATCTACAGTCAAGGAATCCGTGTTCCACCGAGCAGTTCGGATAATCAAGATTAATTAATCTCACGTGTCGCGAACTAGACGAATAAATATGACGAAAATTGTGTCGTGTTTAGCGTCGTTTGAACCGGGAAAGTGTCATGAACATGTTGGTAACAGTTTTATAAGAGTTTTATCATCGGATAGGAAGCGCGAGCTTCTCTGCTTCGTTATCGATGAAATTACCATTGAATTTTCCTCGAGTATGCATGCGTTTCATTGTGTTGCGGTTGAACCGATCCCATATAAATAAGTACGCCCGCACAGTTATAATACGATACAAACTCCGATTAATATTTAACTATGAGCTTCTGAAAAGCGAGCCGTTATTATGGGGGAATTTATTCTGGAAATATTAGATTGGCGCAAAGTTAAATTATATTAATTCAGATAATTCAGTAATGAATAAGCTTTGAAACGATACAGATTGTAACAATCGATATAATCGATCAAATCTGTTAGAATTACATTTGTAAAATAAAAAGTGAAAATCCTTGAAAATTCGTTTCATCGTAAATTACATGAGAAAAAAGAACATTACAATTTTCTTCAATTTCAGACTTTAGTAATGAAAAAAAAAATGTGGTCGGTGCATCTTGTTCCAATCGTAAAGAAGTGAGAATAAATTGCATACATAACGCGGGTAAAGAGCAGCATGAGATAATGCATATCGTGCAGCGAGATTAATGACTTAAAAAGCAGCAGAAAGATTGCAGAGGAAGGGTAAAGAGGGATTAAAATATGGGCGCTCTAGACACTAAGACGAGAAATAAAAATGATCAAACAAGTTGAACGCAGAGGTAACAAGAAACATCGTCTTTTTATAAGACGAATGAGATTACATCTGTAAGACCGTGACTCGCGGGCTTCCAGTAAAATATCTAATATTGTTAAAGCGTATGAAACATCCGGTGATACCATTACCAGTTAAATTCTGTTTCTATTTACATGTTCATTGTTACAGTTTTGTTTCATCGTTCAATTTTGTTTATACGGAACGTTCTGCGCGTATTTGATCTTCGAACAGGCAGGAACCATATTTCCCATTGAAAATCTCTTGAATTATGCGTTGCTGGTTCTTACAGTCTTGTTCGCTAAATAGAGCTTGCCTTCTAATACCACCGGCGCGGCGCCACCGCTTCTTACAGAATTTGCTATTCTAAATAATCTCCACATCACCCGAAGTGCACGTTGATAACGTATTTACTGAACAACTTTAATTAGACTTTAGTAATTTTCGCGAAAATTATGCGACTATATTACGATGAAGACCTCCTTGCCGAGGACTTTTTGAACTATGCCGATATCGAGTGACTAGCTAACAACGTTCCGCTCGAGACTCGGGAACACCACCGCGAAAGATAATAACGACTAAAGCATGAATTCTTCTGCATTCTCTTGTACTTGTTGGACGCGCGGTTGGGAAAAGATTCTCGAGATGAAAATTTTGCGGTCCAATTTTCTTTAGCAGACACAGGGGTGCAGAACAATAATAATGTTTAAACACCCTCTACAAACATGATCGATTAACTGTTTCCTACCCCTGTAGTTATCTCTTCGTCCCCCGAGTGCAGCTGAAGAGGAGCAAAATTTCGTGGATGTGAAATGCGTAAGAAACGCGAGATGGAAGGTTGTGAATGAAAATTCGTCGGCCGGTGTAATTGGAAACACGACGATCGTGAGATGGAAGTGCTATTATACAACGGAAGGCGGGAGGGAACGATTAGGATGCTTGTACTATCTGCACGGCGGTGGTCCGGTACTACAATAGCGGAGATGGTTTCGCGGTCTCTTAAGGGAGCCCGTGTCGAAACCGTTCCACGTCGAGTTCCTTTCTGTATTACACGGTTTATCAGAGACGCGGCGCCTCGGTCAAGGATGGGACGCATTCAGAGAACCGGGGTGCCGGTTGCCGGACTCGCAGCAACTATCGATCGATCGATGGATGGATTTTACTTGTGCCTTCGTCTCCTCGGCCAACCGAAACGTGCCTTTTGTCCCCGAGAAAACCGTGTACCGGCCGAGGGAGAGAGTGCGAAAACGGAGCGAAGCGAAGCGAACCGGAGAGGACACGCTCGACGCGAACGTGTGTATGTGTGTGTGTGTACGTACCTCGAACAAAGCGGGATTTATCGATTTCACGTCCGTTCGATTTTCTTATCTCCCTTCCACACTAATAACACCTTTGCATGGGGCCAACGTTTAATCACAAAAAAAAAATGAAAGGTTTAATGCTCCGATCGAGTCGCCGATGTACCTCCAATTGAGAAATTGGCGCGCTAAGAGGATCGCTTTTGTCTATTTCATGAAATATTAATTCCCTTTCTACTTCACCCCTCTCCACTCCCCCGCCCCTCTCTCTCTCTCGCTCTTTCGCCTTTCTTCTCGGAGAGAAATGGTGGCGCGATTTTTTCGTTGAGAAATTCCCGGAATTCTCTGCCGCCGCGCGCGGTCTTTCTCGATTTCGCAACGTAGAACGGAAACACGGCCGGGCACGTTGTCACTCTCCGTTTTAACACGCTGGCTGTCCGCTGTTGTTTAACATTTCTGCCGGCTTCCAGTGATTTACAGTGGATCCATAAAGTATTCCAACGCTCAATTTCCGATTCTCGAGAAATTGTCAATATTTGAACTATGATGGCGTCGTTTAAAATCTTTAGTACAATAATAATTATCGGCTAGTTTTAAAACTCGAAGCCTCCATTTTCGCGATTCAACTTTCCTTTATTTTTCTGGGATATTTAGATCGACGACTCGCTGTTTCTCATATTGCTTTGGAGTGTCGCTTTAAGCAAAGTGAATTATTTAGTTTTCTATCGCGTTGATACTGTCTGATTACGCGAATGTGACACCGGGGGACAAATGAAGTTCGAAAAACGGGGATGGGAAAGGATTCAAATTGTTTCAGAAATAATCTGTGAGACGACAAATTTATGCGACGATGTGTTTCATACGAAAATCGAATTCATTTATTTGCATTTAAACGATTTATTTGATATTTCGTGATGCGCTGTCGGAAATGTTGGATATTAAAATACACTGAATAAGTTGGCGAAGTATAATTATCAAAATGTCAACATTTTAACCTATTTTAAATATTATTCGAAAAATATTTTCTTAAATAATTGCTTACATCACTTGATGCAGCATTGTTTCGAATATTTACTTGTAAATCAATTATTTTTTCAATTTGAGACTTTGTCAAAATGTTGTTTTTCCCAAACGAACTTTAATTTCTCATGTCATCGAAAACAATGCACCAGGAAAAAGTTCAAATGTACAATGCAGTGTATTTTTGCGAACTACATTGCAAAGAATAAAAATCGAATTCTACGAAAGTAGAGACTGCAACTGCATTCTAGTTACAATTTAGTAACCTTTCAAGCTTGCAAAAGATTGTTGTCTGGAAAAAAATAATAGAATTTCTTATTTAAAATGTTACCAACATTTCTGAAGTTATAACTTTCGGATAGTTACGATCAATCATAAATGTTTACGTTCATTTATCAAATTCCAAATATTTGATACAGAAATTCTGAACGTTTTACGAGCATTCACTATTTCGTACGGGAAATAAAATTCCTGGAAAATTGTTTTTCATATTTATTTATAAAAAAGAAACAAAATATAACTAAGCCATCTGCACGGAAATCTAGAAAGTGTTAGTACGAGTATTGAAATGAACTAAACGGTGATCGCAGTCGTGCTAAATGAATCGTAAAAAATAAATAAAAATTGCTCATTGCTGCTTCTAATAAATAAGTCTGAGAACCATTATTATTTATGCATCTAACTTTAATTCACAAGTTAATCAACGTTGATAAAATGTGCAAAATCTTTGTTCCTTTTTTTAATCGACTGCCTGTTTATCATATTATATTTGTTTATCAGCGTCGAACACAATTTTCTCGCTGTGCGTACCTCTCAACCGCAATCCGAATAAATTCTTACTAAAACGTTATGCTAATGAACGCTGCAAGCTGATGACTAGACTGCGCAGTTTTATGGAAATTAAAATTTTCCTTCGCTAATAGTTCCACTAGATTAATAATACCGGAAGAAAAACGTTATTCTACGGAATGAAATCCCATTCCTCTATAAATGCTACAAATATTGAATGTTATTCCCGTAAAACATTGCAAGAATTTCAGCGAATAAATAACCCGCAGAGCGACGTTTAAAATCGAGTTTCTCCCCCATTTTATCAGCCATTGTTATCAATTAACGCGCGCAGCAATATAATAGCAGCTAGGGAATAAAATTGAAGACACTTTTTAATCTCGTGTGCCACTTTAGACGAACCAATTATGAAAATTTTCACAAATTTTTAAATGGAACTGCACGCGCGAGATATATGGGTCTCTTCCGGCTTTCTATTCTCTTGGCGACTGTAAAACCAAAGAGAAACATTATTTAAAATTTTCTCGTTCCAAATTATTCCATATTCCGCTCCTTCGCTCTATTAAATGTTCGAAAATGACGATGTTGCCCAGCGTAGTTTATTTTTACGCGGAAAAATATTCGAAATGCCTGGAATGGAATTTTCTCATGTGGAACTATGTTTGACGACTGAATTCCAATGATGTTATTACATTACTGCATTAGCAAATAGTAGCTATTTGCAAGTATAAGGGAATTATCTCACGTGTTTTTCACAGTAAGCTAATGTCATTACACGATGGTTAATTATGACTATGAGCAAGTCTTGTGGTTAGTAAAATTATAAAATCATAAGAATTATTTATACCCTAAAATAACGTTTCTTAATGGAAGACCAATCGACCCTTAAACATCCGTTTTCTGAAATCAGGATAAAACAGCAAATATTTTTAAAATTCGATATTTCGAAAACCGAAGCTGCGAAAAGCTTTACCCATCCTCTATTTGTTTTCGCATGCAAAATATCACGTCCGTGTCCATTACACCGCAGTGTTTCGAGCCCGGTGTTGATTTAATCATAAGAATTGTAAATCGCGTTTTTTTCCACGTTCTATAAACTAACGGCGAGCGTGATTCGTCCAATAATATTTCGAAGTGCAGCATAACAATAAAATAATCTCTTAAAATTACAAATTCCACGATGCTCTTCCCCCTTCCAGCGATAAATAATGCAACAGCAGTTAGTGGATTCGAAAGATACAACTGCCTCCATTTATTTGGCACGGACACGGTTTTACATTTTTGAATATATTTTTTAAAACATTGGCAACATTTGCTTGAAATATGTTTTCATATTTCACGCGGTTCGTAAAATACAACGAAAAATATTCTCGAAAGTGGTGCATTAACACGGTGATATAGCGCATAACGGTTATTAAAGCACGTGACACGTACCGCATGAATATGTATAGAAAGACTTTTGTCGGATTCGTGAAAACAAAAAAAAAATCCATTTTTGGACACCTCTCATTGACACCGTAATGTGTTACGACTGTATACAAATTTCATCGGATAAAATATTTAGTATCGACTCGCCGACAGGCTGTTGTCGTTCTTTGCCGCTTGTTTCTTACAATTTTATGTAGACACAAAATTTATTATAAAAATCCGTAATCTACTAATGAAAGACAATTTTGCAAACAGGTTTGTCTCTCTCTTACTTGTTTGTAACTTAGGTTAAGTTAGAGTAAGGAGGAAGGGTGGAAGATTTAAGGAGGCGGGGGTGTTTATGCATTGCAACCCTTAGGGGAGTAAATAAAAGCTTATATTACTAGGGAAAGACAGTAACTCGTGTCATAGTTCATTGTAGAACTGCAGAATACTCTGATCTACGCGTGAGTCAGAGCTACTTCACAGGGACGTGGAGGATTTTGACTGCGGCGGGTTAATACAGTCTTAATTTGAATTAGCAGAGTGGAATGTTAGCGAAGTAGAAGGCCAGGTAATTAGAAACAATGATAAACGACGAGAAACCGACGTGATGGTAACGCAAGTTTAATGAAGCGGCAACAAACGGATCACGTAGGTGTATCGTTCATAACAGCTATTCCACACCCGACGTATAGATCCTTTCGATTCCACGATTACACGACGAAACGAAAAGCTATTCAGCGATATCACGGTTACGACCGAGATCTATTACCCGCACTGAGTGAAGTTAGGTGCTTAATTAGGAATTGTGTCCCCCGATAACCTGTCTCGCGCTTATCGCAGCACTACAGTTTCAACTGGAATTACTCGGTTCGATGCGATACTTGTTTTAAATGGAATATTTCCGGGATTTCACTGCTGGATAAATATCGGGTTTCGAGATTAATCTGGATCAAAAATTATCCGAGTTGACCGTCGTGAATTGGCTACTGGACTAAACAAGATGCAGAGATTATTTAATTACTCTAAATGCAATTTATTTCAATTTATTTCGCGATTACACTTACAAGAAATCCTCTGCGGTCGTCATAAAAGACGAAAAACTGATGCGTGTCGTCGACGCATAATTATTGTAAATATTGAATGATTATCAGCGCGGAATAACACTTCTTATCAATCGATGTGAACTGAATAATGTTCATATTTATCGAATTGTAAAAGTCTTCGTCGCGTGTCTGATACAGTGAAACAAATACAAAAAGAGAAATAATTTGTATAATGCAAAATTAAAATAATATTATTCAATGAATAAAGCGTTGTTCAAGTCGCTCTAACAATATCGTCCACTGTGAAGGATTAAAACAATCCCGACTCAGGCACGCGTCGTTAGGATCCCGGAAAAATATTGTCGGCGCAGGAAGCATTGTTTAATTAGTTTGTGGACCGTAGCTCGCGTCCCCATTTTCTTGAACGTATTTCCACATGGAAATATTTAATTCGTTTCTTGGAATCGTCCCTGCTAATTCGGGAGATTCGTATAGCGACGAAACGCTCGATATCTCGCCCGTTACAGAGGTTCTGCGTAATATATCGGGCGAATACTAATGAATGCTAAATTAAATCTGGGAACGTGCGCCGGCAATGTCGTTCCAGAAAAGTGGAAAAAGGGGAAAGGGGTGACTACGCTCGCAAAGTTCGGACCATTATCCGGGACGCGTTTCTTGGAATTATCGGGGTTCGGGGGAGCGGGGGCGGGGAGGGGGTCGGATTTTTAGGCGCTACGTTACGACGAACGTATACACCGGCGAGAGGAAGTGAATAAAGAGAGGGTAATCCTCTTGTTTATGTCTCTGGAATCGACTGACTCGGAAGAAAGTGCGCATCGCAACGACGGAAATTAGAATTCTTTATCATTGCTGTTTCTAACAAGCGAGCGAACCCGATTCGTTGCCGATTCCGATCAGATTTACAGGGAAAGCTATTCTCGGGAAAATATGAGCCACTGACGACGGGCCAAATAGATTAACGACAAGTCGCGTTTGCCTATATTTTATTGTACAAACCTATTTTTCTATGTTTTATTACATGAAACGCTTTAGCTTCGCGAATTTCCCTAATACCTAGAATCAAGGATTTTCGGTTTTCAAAATTTTCTGTAAACATAAGTGTTGTAACTCGGTCCGTATTTCATAAACAAACTCGAAATCGGGAAAACGATGGCCGAGACTCCTAATTTGACATACGTTACCTCATTTCGAACAAAATTGCAAAGATCGACATCAAAAAGCGATCTATTGGCACGGTGTGACCCAATTGCAGGAGGAATGGATCCGGGGTTGTAAATAATGTTCTAATTTCGAAATAATTCCATCTACCTCGATCTCGGGCCAATTGTTTCGCGCTTTCGAACAGCTCGAACTCGAAAACAGTCCGCACCGTTCGTCTGGATTTTTGTCTTATCGGTTTTAGATTGCCCCTTGGATTTTTTAAAGGATCTTCTACTTTACGTCGACAAACTGACAACCTGGACGTTACGAACACCACCACCGGCGTCAGAAATTCTACGAACATTGAATATCGTCGACAGACATGAAGATTAAATGTTAATTTATATATGATAACACACGTTAAGTATCTATTCGTAATTTTCGCGAGTAACGCATGAAACACGGTACCGCGGGCGATAATGAAAAAGCTAGCAGAAGAATATCGAGCAGGTCGGTGGCTGAGTATGTTGCGCGGGTGGGGAGGGGGGCGAGAAGATTATAGCAGTGAATTACAGATAGATAGATGGCTAGATAGCGAGAAGAGAAACGGCGCGACGCGACGGTGGGCGGGCAGAGCGGGCCAAGGCAAGCATGAGACGGTGTGCTAGGTTAAATTCATTTGCATGGGCCCCTGGAGCCTCTTCTGCGCGGAAATACAAGTCATTGGCTCGGCTGTCGTCAGCGTGCGCGCTCGTGTTGGTGTGTATCCGTACACGAAACAGGTTGCTTTTTCCGGTCGAGATAAAAAGAAGCTGGGTGGCCCGCCAAGAGAAGTACATCGGCTAATCTGATTCCGTCTGTGTGCGACGACTCGCGTGTCCTCTTTCTCCCTCGGCTCCACGTGTGCCACGCTCTTCCGTTCCACTCGTCAGGCTCCCCCTCTCTCTCTCTCTCTCGCGCGCGGTCCTTTTCTCTTCAACTAGTTTTCCACCAGGCCAGAATTTATTTTCCGTGCGAGAGCTCTGCAGATGCCGTACTAAACTCTCAAGACCTGGTGGGGATTTAAGCATACCCTAGTCAGATCTCGGCGTTTTCCTTCCATCCCGACCCCGGCTTTCTCGGCTTCTTTTCGCGCTTCTTGCCCACGCAAACCTTGGCCCTTACCAGCCCGCCCTATCTATACCGCCGGCGGAAACTATAAAATGCAGAAACGAGCCGCGGTATACCTGTATTGATTTTTGCATTGCGCGCACTTCGAATCTTTATTTGTTCCAATGGTTCGCGCGGACCGCTCCTGTACAACCTGCATAAGGTGATCGTTGGATCGCGGATTCAGGCATTCATGAGAAAAATTACCAGGTGAAATACGAAACCGTGAAAACATCTACGAAATCGATAAATCTGTGTTGCGTACAGCTCGCTAAAATTGTTCGAGAAAGAGAATAAACCTGTACGTGGCTTGTGCGTCTTGCGATTAATGCAGACAACTTGTATTTTTTCCCTTAAGAGTTCGCGGATCGTTGAAAAGCATACGTAACTCTAGAAATTCAAGAAGAAAAACCCTCGATTTTATATTTGGCGCCAGTCCAATATTTATTTAATTCGCAAACCTCCTGTTAGGAGGAAACAATCTCGCCTCGGACCCCCCCAACGTCGTCGCAGAACTTCCTATTTGCCTGAAAGTAGATTTAACGGCTGTTCGGTTTAAATTCCCGTGTAAAACGGACGAGTATCATGAAGCGGGCCGCGTGCAGACGATTGCCCCCCTTATTCCCTTCTGTTTTCCTTTATTTCAATTTACTTTATGTCATCATTTTCACATTGCGCCTCGGTGCTCTCGCGCCCCCCTCCCCGCCCCTCCACCCGCCGCCGCCGCCCCCTTAAGTCACTCCGTTATACGGAATCACGATTAATCCGAGCGCGGGTGAAGTAGATCAACACCAACCCCCGTGCAAACTTTTAACTATCATGGAGCCGGAGCAGGAAAGCGGCAGGAAAGTTTCGCGGAGTTCGTCTATCCGGTAAGTTTCGAGAGTCCGAGATATCGTCGAGCCATCAGCTGCCCTTCTACACCCCTAACCTTCTCCAGCCCTTTCTCTCACTCGCTCTCTCTCTCTCTCCCTCTATTCGTTCTTCTTGCCTGTTTCACAGACCGACCATTCCGACGTCTCCCCTTCCGTTTCTTCTCCCTACTATCGTGTCCTTTCGAGAGCCAAATTCATGTCGGATGTTAGAAGAAACCGTAACGCACGCCCCGAGTGTTCGCCGTCGCCGAAATTCGCAAAATGCTCCCCGCGGACCGCAATATGACACTCGAAGAATATTCGCCTTTCCCTCGACTCCCCGCCACCTTTTTACGTGGGAACGCGCGAGAGGCGTCTTCTTTCTCCATCAGCGTTGACCGGAGATTGAAAACAGTTATAATCTGGGATTCAACCGCTTCGTGGACGAGATATCTCGCTTCTGCGATGTAGACAGAACTCGACTTCACTATAAAGTGGTCCAGTAATCATGATCAAGTAGTCAGAGGTAAGTGGTCAAATGGTCAAGAGGCCAGAAAGTCCTATTTTTTTTTTTGTTTACGAGGCGTAGTTTGCATTATTCGGTAGCATGTAGCTATAGAGGGAGGTGATTCCTTACGAGAAAATAAGAGAAAAATATAGAATAAAATTTTGTCATCCGAAGCTTCGTTTCCGAGGAAACCGAGTTTGAGTGATAGGAATCGTCTGACGCGTCTGATCATGATCGACCTATTCTACTTCCTGCGTACACTAGAGCACGCGAATCCGACGGATTTTTAACCGCGATTTTTCCGAAAACCATGCGTCATACGAAAAAATGTTATTCTTTTTTTTCGATTAATATTCACTTGTAGAATCACCCCCTGTTATTCGGCCGCACCCTGTATAGAACAGAATAATGCAAATCGTGTAGAATAATGCAAATTACGCTGCCGAATAATGCGAACTGCGCCGCCTCGTGATCTTTTACCGAGCGTTTTTAACAACTGAAAACCCCCATGTTTGTATTATCGAGAAATGAGGACCCTTGCAATGAAAAAACGAGTCTACTCCCTTTAAACCGGCACGATTGTGACACCGGTATCGCTACTGATACGCGGAAATAGTAGTACAACCGAGCAGACAGTGATTCTACATAAAGAGATAAGAAAATAATCGAGTGTAAGATTTTTTGTTCCGAAGCTTCTCGTTTCTCGAGAAAATCGAATTCGAAAATGCAGGGAATACGCGTGCTATTACATACGTACATACATATGTACGTAGATAGAAATCGTTTGACGCGTCTGACCATGGCCAACCGATTCTACTGCCTGCATATGCCAAAGCACACGGAGTCGGTGAACGTTTAAACTCGATTCACTCGAAAACGAGGCGGCAAACGAAAAAATATACCCGTGATTTTCGCCCCGTGGCATAAAAAATGCGTAGAACTACAGTTTTATCAAAGTTACTGGGACAAGTACAATTTTATGGAAATACCATATTAAAATATGTAGAATACTAATTTACAATAATAATTTATAATTCGAAACCTTCAATCATCAGGTTTTTTATGGTGAAGCCTTCACATCGCGCTGTCTAGTTAATTTTGGTATTAATGAATTGAAATGGAGTTAATCTCATGACAATTGTTTTTAAACAATCGAATAATTCACCGATGACCGTGGCGGCGTTTGACGGTGTTAAAGGAATTGAATAATAACGTCCATATATTAAAATTAATAATTTTGAAAAATTTTGGTATTAACGAAGCGATATTCGGTGGAGTTAATCTCGTGACAATCGTTTTTAAGCAATTGAATAATGCTCGCGGTATTCGACGTTGTTAAAGGAATTTAAGAAAGGAATGAGAGTTTAATTTAATAATTAAAAAAAGAGGTTTGATATTTCCTAAGATCTAGTATTTAAACTATGCGCTTTGTTCTCTCGCCGCGTTGTCCAGCTTTTATGATAATTTTTAAGGAATTATTCGAGTATTTTTAGCATAAATCGCATACAGTCTTCGCTATACCATCGTACTGACTCGCAGATTCTGTCTGGATAATTTGCTGACTGCACCGTTCAAGCGATTTTTATGCGTTCGACCGTTCAATATGTGATTTTTACGATTTTTTTTTGCGCTGAATACTAATCCGACCAACGTGTCGAACCACCTCTCTCAATTTTTGAGCGATTTAATTTTAAATGGAAAGGTTAATAAATGTTCGATTTTTTTTTAAATATTGTGCGCGGAAAATGTTTCTTGCGGAAAAACTAAAAGCGCTTTCATTCTACATATTTCCACAGCATTGTCGGTTACTGAAACAGAAAATAATACGAATAATGTCGATGTAAAATTCTATTTTGTTTAATATTTAGTGTAATTCAATTATAGATTAATTTCACAGTAAGGATACCGAATGTTAATAAATTCAATTAGTATTTAATCTATGTTTACTTAATTCGGAAGAATTAATACAGGCAAACTTGTAAACTACAAAACGAGGTTAATGAAATTTGTAAAATTAAAAGTTGTACACAGCATTCTTTCATCGCAAATATATGAAATGTATGTGATGTATGAGAGTAATACGTCTCTATTCTGTCACATGCTGCACAGCCATACACCAAATTGCCATTTCCACCACTTCGTATATTTTTTAACCTTGTACCGAAACCGTTTTATGCATAGGTTAACCTACATTCTTTGAGGAAAATAGAATAAAAAATAGAAATTCAAGAGTTAATTATTTAATAATAATTTCACTCAACACCTAACGTTTATGTAATCGAGTATACGTGCAGCCACGTTTCCCTGATGTACAGTATTAATTTATTTATAAACTTGTTAAAAATACGCATAATTTTTGTACTTGAACGTACATTTTTAGGAATATTTACGTTCGACGACTGAGTTTCAAGACACCGACTCGCCCCTGTAATTAAACATTATAAAATATGAACGCCCTGTTCCATAAATTTTTAATGATTACACGTGTCATAGTTAATTATTCAGCGATTTAACACGATGTCTGCGGTGCTGGTTACCCGTGACCAATGAAGGAGTATCCCATTTTGAGGTTGCATTATCCCGAGCACTGTCCCATTCCATTATTTCAAGTTGAGATTCCATTATTTGCATTTCAACTTGAAACGCAATTGAAACGTTTATTTAAAATAGCATTAAATTCTCCGGTGAAACATTTCTTCCGAAAGCGAAGTATTTTTAAAGCGCGAGCGACGATAATTGAAATCTTTCGTCGTGGGAAAACGTTAATTTTCATTTTTAATCTCGAGTCTCGCTCGCTAACTTCCCTAGACGTTTTCAAACGCACCTTATTCAAAATAATTTTCTTCGAACTAATCTAAGAAAATTGTGGATGAACTTTTCGACAAAGTAGATAAAAAGGAAAAGAGGGTGTAAGTTTTCTCACAGCTAAATTCTTGCCATTTTCTCCGAATTATTCGCACTATTTTTGCCATTATTTTCGGAAGAAATTTTATTCAACCGCACGAGAAATGCTGAACTGTTTACACGTTTTTCCGAATACAAACGGAACGCTGACTTCGCCATACATCAGACTTCAGGATTACGAATTTGCACAATTTCAAGTTTACCATGGCTTCAAATGGGAGCCATTCTAGTACACATTATGCGGCTTCATTTCATTTTCAAAGCTATTTCTCACGGCTTTGATTGTGTGCTAAATGTTCATTTGTTTCGACGTTGGGACATTCAGGTTATTTCGGTGTTCGTTCTTATATATGTATGTATAATGCAGTAATGCACGCGGGATAACGAGACCATGTACCGCGTTCCGTTGAAAGAACAATACCAAATAGATTAGATTGTTAGCTGGATGAATTAATTGCCATACTTGCCGGCATACATTTTGATTAATTAACAAATCTTTGGTGGATGTTTCGAATGTTCGATGAATCGGTATAATAACAATAATAAGTACACTACACGTATGACGTGTGCAATGTATAATATAATAATGTAAAAATTATATACATTCATGAGAAAAATGTGTCGACGATATACAATACTGTGACAAAATTTTGACATATCATTTTCAAGGTACCAAAATCATTAAAAGAAGAAACTTTATGTTTTATTCTTGAAACTAATGCAGAGAATATTTATTTCGCACGAATCACCACAAAATAATTTCAACATTATTCTTTCAATTCCTCTCGTCTTTCAATGCCTTTTTTAAATATCATTGGGCTAACTATTAAGCACAGCTTTTATATAGAAAGATGCCTCTCGAGGTCGAATAAATTTCTACTCTGTTAAATTGTACATAAACTTGGAAGCTCGATGAATTGTACAGATTCTTTCGGCGAGAGCATCCTCGTAGTTTCATATTACGAAAATATCGTCCCGAGAGCTAAACTACTTCGAAGATTCCAGTGGTGCTTGTCCGTAAACTTGTTCTTTAAGGTGCTTCACATATGCCTGTAGTGACTAACAAAAGCGGCGAACTCGTAAAAGCGTCTAATATTACGGTCACTTCGATTGTTTATAGAGAACAGTGGAAACTTGTTCAGAGCTACGATAATTTCATATTATATATATTTGGATAAAAATCGATCGAATGCGATCACATTATATCAATGCAATTTATACATTTAATAATAATAAATGTTTAATGTTTTCGGCGCTACGTTTCGATCAATTACTACTGAGAAATCAAAAAACAAATTTTGCAGATTATCAAATAATCATCGACGTTTCGATTCTAGTTTGAATCCTTTTCATTTGCATTGCGTCTGTAAAAATATATATGTATTGTATAGTTTTCAAAATATACTATTAAACTGCTTGAATGTAATAACAAAAATTGATCGAACCGTCGCGCCAAAAACATTAAACATTTATTATTAACAATAATACGATCGATATAAGAGACATATATATATACATTTAATAAGTTTGTACTTTTCGATATTACCAAATATTATTGCTATACCCAATTGTTCAGTCTAAATCTAACATTTTCGCAATTTCCGCCAAAAAATGTTAAAACAGAACCGTTGGATTAAGTGATAAAAAAAGAACACACACACGCCGATTGTATAATATGTTAAAATGTTCTCCACAGTGCTTTCTGAAGACCAAAAGAAGTAGGTTAATGGAAGATCGTCATCCGTTCAGTGTACAAGGTTGCCCGGCGTTTTATCGCGGGCCGTTTATAATCAATTACGTCTAATTAAAATGAACTATTCCAAATTAAAAAACACAGTGCCACCGTTCAGCAGATAAATGGCGATGATAACGTTCGCCGATATCGTCGTGACGATCGTGGGGGCGGGGGCGAGGGGGTAGGAAAAAGCTCCGACGAAAGCAAGCTGTGTGTTTGTTGTTCTCGAAATTTCGCAACGTGCCCTCTTAAAAGGATACGTTCCAGAATATTGTTGCCTTTCGCACACAATTACAACAATCCTCTCAAGTGTCCACCACGGGCATAGAGAAGTAGAAAAGGAGTAAATGAAAATGGCGTTGGCGAAACAAAAAGGCTAAGAAAATAGAGAGAGGAAATTAAAAGCCGGGAGCGGAGACGTAACGACGCTAAATTCAAATGGAAATAATTAGTACGTGCTAGACCGATGGAAACGTGCCGTAAATTCACCATAGTAATGCTAATAATAAATAATAATAAATTGGAACTTTATTAAGTTCTCTAACACAAATCGAAACTGCGAGATTCTACGTAATTACACTTCATAATATTTATATGTACTTTTCCGTTAGCCGGGCGCAACCTAACCCAGACCAATAATTATAAGCATATATAATTATAACCGAACCAATCATAATCTACCCAGACCAATAATTATAAGCAATCTTTTTGGGTAGAACTATTTTGTTTACAATTCATTAATATTTGTAATTATATATGCTTATAATTATTGGGCTGGGTTAAGTTGCGCCCGGCTAACGGAAAAGTACCTATTTATATGTACAATAATAAATTTTATGGTATTTACACTTCGATTGTTAGATTTTAGTTGAATTTCAGTGAATTTATTGGTAGATTTTATGGATTTATCATGGCAACTTTGGTTTCACAAAATCTGGCATCGTAACTGGCCAATCTGGTCACTCCGCGTGACACTGTTTAAATTTTAGTCAGGCAATAACCCTGAGTAATGCATTGCAACACACCGATGTCTGACCAACGCGGCCTCTTCCTTGGCTTAGTCGTGCACAATTAATAACAGCCGAATTCGCCGGCCCGTTATTAATATCGTTCGGTATTCTAATTGCTGCGAGGGTTATCGATTTCGGGATTAATAGTAATTACATATTATGAGGAACAAAGCGCCGCATCCTTGCCGAGGCGCGGGCGGTCCGAGACAATCAGTCGTGCTATCATTATCGCATTTAGTTCGAAGGCTATCGCTGGACTGCGAACCTCCGAGCAGAATAAATATTTTCTATACGTATTAGTTGTTGGCTATATTCTTTCGATAATTTCTCGCAATGTCTTCGCAGTTTTGTATTGTACCGATTCATTGTTGTCGTGAACGCACAATTCTATTTTCTAATAATCGTTGATCGTTTTGCATTTTGTAGAACGGTGACTGATCAAAATTCCAACTGTCCGAAAAATTTCATCGATTCCCTAAAAATAACAGAACTGTAGAACGAAACAGTCTTTTTTTTCGAAACGCACAGACTACAGGACGGCGACCATTCACGTTTATAAGAACTGAACAGAAGACAAAAGACCCGGTAATCCATGGTCTTACGAGAGAAAGCTCCAACGGCTCGCGATTTATATTGGTCGGATTAATTTCGAGTTCGTAGAATCATGTCGAGAAAATTACGAGCTAAGGAAATTTCTTTTAATCGCCGGTCTCGGTGCTAATATATTGCAAAATCGAAAACTCCTTTTTACCGAGAAAAGGATTTACGCGTGCGTTTAATCGGATATCAAGATTAAAAATCAATAGAAAAATAATATATTTATAATAATATATTTTATAATAATATATTTATAATATACTGCAGCACAATACAATATTACAATATATCACAATGTAATGTGTTACAATATATTGCAACGTACAGTGCACAATTTATTATATTCGAATATAATATTGCAAATAGATATCACAATGAAAGTATTACAATATATAATGTTATAATGTACAGTGTACCACGTGTCGTAATATAACATTACAATGTATATACTGTCACTGTTATATTCTATACATAGTTTAATATATCAGATAAGGTTGTTCTATCTTCGCACGGTATTTCACTATACATAACCAGCATATGAATTTCAGTAGAATCTTCATAAAATGTGAATTCAAATTTCAATTTCATTATAACCAATATAACTTTCGAGCACATTCCTACATTCCTCCATCGTCTCGTAATTTGTAGGATCGTCGAATTATAATAACTTTCTTGAAAATTAATATTCTCCTCTTACCTTTAAGCAACGCCTTCGCAAACGTGTGTAATCAGATCGGGACATAACAATTTAACAGCAAATTGAAATAAACACGTTCGCGCGTGCGAAGCACAGTAATATTTAATTCGATAACAATCGCGCCTGAACAGAGTGGAACAAATATTAATTATTAATGCCCGCAGTGCAAAACAATAAAATGCGATATGCGGGAGTAATAAAACGTGTCAGGTTGTAAACGATGCGATAAGGTGATTTTATTGAAATTTAAAATATGCTCGCGATTATAAAAGAATGAGTAGTAAAAAAATCATAATTCCTTGTGCCACAACAAAAAATTTTTAATGGGGATGCGTCTAGAAATGAACTATAAAAATTTTGCATTTATTTTTATAGTTTTAGAAAAACAAAATAAATATTCTGCTAACTCGCAAATTAGTTTCTTTACATTTTATTATAATACACCCGGATATTGTGCAACTATAAAATTGTATGCGATTTCAGATTATTTTTAATCCTCTGGAACGATTTAAATTGGAAACAACATTACATAAACAACAATTTAAACGATCGAATTATTCAAGCTCCATTATTATAGAATTTGTAGGGAATTACATTACGATTCAAACTATTTCAATCAAGTGTAATTAAATACAATCAATCAATGCAGCTGAACGTTTCAAGGTATAATTGATTGTATTGCAACGGGATAGTCGTTCTTCGGTGCAGCTGGTTTTTAGGTTCCGGAAAATGTAAAATATATTGCTATCCGCGAACGGAACACGGTGGGTAAGGTGCTATCAAATACATCAATTTCAATACATCAATTTCAATACATTTCGATTGCATGTCTTTTCTCCCCCGGAACAATATTGTCGTAAACGCTTCTCTCGCGGGACAGCTATCACGATCAGAACGATCTGCTTTCGAAATCGATCATTTTATGCAATGGACAAAAAAAAGAACAGGCGAATTCGAGCATACGTAATACGTTTTTCTTTTTTAAATGTTCCTTTTAAAAGCAATTTTAACGAGACAAGAGAATCTAGCATGCTCGTACAACTGAGAAAAAAGCATAATGGTACATTTTCAAAGGAAAAAAAAATTGAAAATATATCTCCGAAGCAAAAAATATTAAAAATACATTGTAATATTCAACAAACGAAAATACATTATGCGCGGCGAAAGCTCTTAATCCGTTTATAGAAATATAACTTACACAACCTACATTATATTACACTAAAATTCTTGTAAATACATTTACGAATAATACAAGGGCGGGCGTCAGAGGAATGTTACAAATCGGAAAACCCAAGTGTTCCTTTACAACGTAAAAATACTGATGCGCCTCGCCAGCCGATGCTGATTACAAAACAATCGCGACCTACGTATGGTTGCTAAAGGGGTCACTCGCCCAGCCTTCCCTTCTGAAAGCAGACCATCCATTATTAAAGCTCTTAATTCTCAAAGTAAACTTCATGAAACGGCATCGTTTAGCTCCGGACTCATTGCAGCCAAGAGACATTTATTATTCATTTTAATAATGCTTCAGATTTCGTTCCATCCGCGCCGGGCTCGGCTTCCGTGACAATAAAGCGATTAAGAGCCTATTTATTAATTGCTCAAAGCTAGTCTTCCGATTCCCAGCGGATACGTCGAGGAGCGGATACGTTGTCGAGCATTCTAGAAACTGAGACCGATCTATTTAAAACGCCCTTAACAAGTATAGACTAAAAAAAAAAAGATGAGATAATAGATGTGATTAACAGACTACGAGCGCAGACTCGCCTGACTGCTATCGGGGTACGCTTTAACCGACCAATACGCCATTGGCAGCATCCTCTGGCCAATTTCCCGAGGTCCAATCAGAGATCCGAAAAAAGCACATAACCGAAAATCGTGTTGCCTTAAGTCGGATTGATGCGGACCGGTTCGTTTGCATGCGCTCGCACACATACATCATATACACGGGCCGCACACAGAGTTCGCGGCACGTACACAGATGCAGTTTGAAGCCGAGGTTCTTTGAGTCATCCTCGAGGCACTTGGTCGGCTGCTAATTTAACGAAAACAAATTGCCCCGTCGTTAACCTTTCGAGTAGACTCTCTCTCCTCTCTCTCTCCTTCTCTCGTGCGCGCGCGCGCTCGCAAGTGTCTCTGCCAAACTGCACTCCGGCCCCCGAAGTTCATTTTTGTTCCGTTTCGCCTTTGATATTAGGCAACGCTGACTGCAGGTTCTCTCCACCTCTCGTTCTCTTTGCTCGTTCATAAGCTTTCAAGCCAGTCAAAGAAATCGTTCGCCGAGCCGATTCGAGGACGCCGAACCAGCCAGGTGCAATCGATGCATCGCAATGTTCCTCCTTCCGTTTCGCTTCTCCGTTCCTTCCTTCCTTCCTTCCTTCCTTTCTTTCTTTCTCTTTCCCGCCTCTTCTCTTCCTCGTGTCTCGTTCCCGTTGGATTCGTCAGTTTCGTCGTCTTCCGCGCCGACTTCCCTCTGCTTAGGCGCTTTGTTACACAAAGAATATGTACGCTCTGCATATAGACACACACACAGAGAGAGAGAGAGAGACAGACAGAGACACACACGTGTGCAGTGTGCATGCGTCGACGAGGCGCGTTACGCATGTCACTGCACAGCGTACATTGAATCGCGAGCGGGGAACCTGATCACGACTACGATTTCGCTTCTGAATTTCGAACGTCAGAAACTATTCAGAATGGTTTTTCCAGGCTGGTCCCGACGCGACGTTGCGTCTCCGCTCGAGGATATATTGTTCGATCGTACGTCGCTGAACGAACGCGAAACGATATCGCGGTCGCCCGTAATAATTGTTCGTATTCGCGGCGTGCCGAAAGGAAGAAATAAACAGCGCGTCTCTCGTTCGAAGTCTCCCCCGATTGTTTCCCGAACCGTGAGCTCGTTCCGGAAGAAAAAAATGTTTCAAGTAAAAATCTTACTGTGTTCTCGGAGACCGCCGGGTGACTTGGCGGCTCCGCGGCCGAAAACTTCGCCCGAAGAAAATCGAGAAGCAGATTTAAGCCGCGGCGGATCTCGGGGGAAAGTCGAGCCGCGGAGAGCAAAGAATAACAATTTCTTCTCGCCGTCGGATTTTTCCGCCGCGGGATTAATGAGTCTCGACGAAAAATCTGTGGGAAAGCAAGCGGAGATCGATAGAGAGAAGCGTCGGATAGAGAAAACCTCGGGAAGGACAGTTCGAAGGACCAGCAAGAAACACAAAACGACGGGGAATGCTAACAGATGGATGAAATGGTAAGGAAGGGACGATGGAAAAAGAAAAACGAAAGGAGAACGCGAGGGGTGAACAGAAAGTGAACAGAACGAGGAGTCGAGTCGATCCGAGCAGGTCGTATACCATACATAGGACATAGGGGATGCAATGTTCCGCGTCTGGCTGTGATCCGTCAACCGGAAACGACGCAATTTACATGAGGAATCGAGGTAAGGCGTCTCAAGTGTAAGTAGTTAAACCACAGACACGTATGTAATTCCTCCTCCTGTGCCGACCACGAGAGGCGGCACGACGATATCGATGGATCGATACGCGCTACCGTGGCCCACATATCGTCTTGTTTACAGATCCACTCGGAAACCAAATATGTAGCCGTGGAAAGAGTCAAGCGGACCGAAAACTGTCAACCACACCGGCGGGCGCTTGATTCTTACGATCAACGGAGCCGATTCAATAAAACTCGGCATTTCCTATGGTTGATTTTAGTGATTTTCGAAACTATCAGGTTGTCCTTGAAGTTTCCATCGCTGTGCGTGTATTCCATATTGTTGGATAACATCGGCATACAAAACAATCTTCTGTTCGTTCATGTTTTATTCAAAAAATGTAACTTTAACAAAAGCTACTCCGAATTTGCATCGAGCGCGCCAATCAAAAACCTAAACACTGTTAACACGTTCCCTCCCGCCATTATATTTCTAAGAAAACTTCCTCCGGTACCGGGTGAAATTAAGAACGACCGATCATATCGAATTTAACAAAATCTGTGCACACGGGACGTAATTTGTTAATAGCGCTTAGGCTCGATACCAGATTCCAATCGATATCTATTGATCCGCGACCGTTCGTTTTCACAAAACGCGAGATTTTGGTAGACTTTTTACACGAGCGTCTTACATTTTGGATAATTAAGTCTGAATAATTGTTTGCAGCGGGAATGACATTACGACGAGACGGAACTATCACGGTCTTGTTGAGGTTGCTATTGTTTACTAATATTAACGCGACCGCGCCAACTGTGCCGGGTAGTGTTGCGAAACGTAAACAACGGAGCTGAACTATTCAGCCGCCGTCCTAATATAAACATTTAGTGTGTGCGAAACATTTGTCCGTGTTATTTGGTTAGTACGCGTTACCAGCTAATGACTAATGTGGAGGAGCGTATTGTACGTCATCGTTGAATTCGGTGAACTAATCGTTTGTCAAAGTACGACTATGTCGGGCAGTCGTTAGTCCGTCAATATCGCCGTTTATGATATTCCATAATCGGATAGAATGTTTTAAAATCTTCGAGATTGGACTTCGAGCTTTAGAACGAATCCAAGATTATTATTCCACCTAGTTGTTGTTTAACAAAATTCTCAAAAAAAATCTCTCAAGGCTCAGAAATTACGCGTTCGAATACATTTCGTTGTTGTACGTCGCGGTGTCACGACCATCGGCTGTTCACCAAAATGGCGCGCACTCGAAGCGGATTGGATTACCGCGGGTGTTTCAAATAAACCTCTCAATTACCGCTCAAAAAGCGTTTAAAACGTTTCCGGTAACGCGATACAGCGCGCGCGCTTGTTCGATTTAAAGCGTTCTTACACACAACTTTATCAAATGCGCGATAATATAGGTGCGCTATTTGTTTTATCCGGCATTGTAGATCGATGAAATAAACAGAGTGGCAGCGGGCGGCGCGGCGCGGCGGTGGCTCGAACGGTTTCCCCCGGTTCAAGTTATTTAGCAAGCGTGGAAAACGTCGAAATCGCGGCCGGCATCTGCGAGATACACGTCGCGCCTGTGTCGCACGATAATCCCAATAACTATGTTTACAACTCGATTCCGCAGGAGAATATTGATACGGAGGAAAAGAGGAAATCCGTATCGGTGCTGCTTCCGTGCCGATCCATCGGCGCGATCATATTTTTTTCCCGGCTCGCGCCGCGCAACGTCAACCGTCTCCGCATCCGCGTCACAGCTCTCTGTTTTCATTGCTTCTTTCGTCCCGTAAATTCCCGGCGTCTCCGACGACCTGCTCCCCCGACAAATGCCAATTTCGTGTACGGAATAATACTTGTTGATAATTACCTCGGTTTAATTAAAGGGACGCTGCCGCTTCGCCCGAAGAACGATCGCGGTAATCCGACTTATACAGCAAATAATATCAATTTATACTTTGGAAATGATTGCTCCGCGTTAGATTTAATCCCCCCCCGTCGCCGAACAATTCCTCTATTTTCTAGCTTGAAACCGCTTTGACAAGTTCGCGCTGGATATTTTGCGACATTGGTCGCGTGAGTCGTCTGAAGTTTGCCACTTCCGAGCGAAAGCTTCTTTGCGCGAGCGAACCGCTTAAACGAATTTAAACAAATTACGCGACTTTTATCGTGTAGTTGTCAAGATCTTCGACTTAGTTTTCACTTATTCATTATCTTTTAGAGTTTGTAGAAGATGCGCGCCATGTTACTTTTTGAGAAATGAATTTCACGTAAAAACCGTACATACGCGCAACGAGATGCAAACGAGTCACCCGCGCAACCCCAGAGAAGTTTCCCCGGGAACGGTTAATTGTACGGGGCGCGCGTCCGTCGAATTTCCCCGTTATCAGATTCGCGACGCAGAGACGGATAAAGATTTTGCTCACGGCTCGGATAAGTCTTCCGCGCGACCAACGAGAGGGAGAGGCGGGAAAAAATTTTTCGACCCGGCTGTGCTAGGTAGGCGAACAGCGCCAGCAAGCGGGGCGGGAGATCGCACCCGCCCGATTTAGATTCATCGAATAGTTCCGATTAAACGTTGCGAAGAAAACTGTCTTTTTTCTTCGAGCTACTCGGTAACGGGGTGTGATTGGAATTTTCAAGTGGGCTCTCTCTCTCTCTCTCTCTCCTCTCGATAGACGACAATGTTCAAGTGGCGTTCCTCGCCGGACCGAGGGCGGCGAGATCTTCGAAATTAATGAAACTGAAATTCGCCGAGAGTTTCCTTTCAGCGGAAATCAGGGAAACGTCGATCGATTTCGCTCGCACTGCGGTTCGGCGAGGCGCGGCGCCTCGGTTCTCTCTCTCTCTACTCTTGTCGTCGTCGCAATTAACGAATCAGGAAGACTTTACTCTTTTATGAGCCCGAAGGTGGGAACAAGGAGACGGCTGCAGAGACGAGGACCGTCGGAAACCCTTTCGCATCCACGCTCCTCGACGAAATGGTGGCACACACGTGCGCCGTCTTTAATTCACCGATACCACGGGACAAAACGATACCCTATCGATTTGTTAATTCTTCGTTAGCGGATAATGCACATTGGAATGTCTGTTTTTCAGCGGCAGCTCGTTGCTAAAATTAGGGGGAGGTGCTCTTCCAAAAAATTTTTAGCCTTTGAAAATTGCGTAAAACGGGGATGGCTACTGACATTGAGCTTGAGGATTATACAGATACCGGTCACGAGACAAAACGATACCCTATCGATTTGTTAATTCTTCGTTAGCGGATAATGCACATTTGAATGTCGCTGTGTTTCAGCGGCGGCTCGTTGCTAAAATTAGGGAGAGGTGCTCTTCCAAAAAATTTTTAGCCTTTGAAAATTGTGTAAAACGGGGATGACATTGAGCTTGAGGATTATACAGGGTGTTCGCGTAACTGGTGGTACAAGCGAACAGGGGTGAGTCTACATGGAAAATTCAGTGGAAAATATGGAATAAAATTTTGTTCATTTGACACTTCGTTATCGAGGAAATCGAGTTTGGAAATGCACCGAACACGCATGTTATTCGATAGGAATCGTCCGATGCGTCTGATCATGGCCGACCTATTTTACTTCCTGCACATAGCAAAGCACGCGAACCTGACGGATCTTTAAACACGATTTTCTCGAAAATGAGGTCTGAAATGAAAAAATTTTATCTTATATTTTCGATTTAAATTAAAGTTAAAAGGACTCAGTATATTAAATGTTATCGATGATATCAAATGGGAATAGGGGATGCTGCAGTTGCACGGTGCCTGTACGCGAGCCGTCGTTGCTGCTTCTGCTTATGGTAGCCATGAAAAGTGGTACGCCATTGGAATCAATAATTTGAATAATCATAAAAATAATTGCACCTGTTATATACACGTTCTATGTACTCTTCCAGTAATTAAAGAGGGTGCTATCACTTTGCCCACCACTCCCCCCATCGAATGTTATGCAGCGGCCTCGGGAAACTCCGTACGAATCGAGGTTGAACGGGCCTGTGCTCGAAGGGGAAATACGAAGCAGAAACTAGTTGTTGCGGAAATCGATTTTCACTGTCAGTGCGGCATTACCCAGCGGAATTCGTAACTTAATATTATCCGACGTTACCGGTTCGCGCGATTGTTACTTAACAATGACGGTATCTGCCGATCGACTGCCCCCGGCTGGAGCGTAGAACACTTCCCGTGACGTTTCTGCATATCTCTTGCCCTCGCACCGACACATGCCTATATGTTATATTATTATTCACGTTCACCTGCGCCGCTACAAATTAGAAACCACCGGCCACGATGTATTACACGTTCGCTGTTCGCGAGGCTCTCGTCAGCCGTTTATACCACCCCGCTGAATCGTTTCAAGTAATGTCGAACTTGAGCAAATTTTCTTTCGAATGAGCATTGGCGACATTTTTCTGGTTGCAACAACTCCAAGCACCAGTAATGCCGGTTAAACTTTACTTTAGGTAAACAGGAATTTTTTACTTTCTCCGATGTGATCCTGTAGATTTTAGCGAGAATATGCAAAAAATCCGAGTTCCAACCCGCGGAGATCAGCGGTTCAAAAGTTAGGAGCGTTTAAAGTTGAGCGACCAGTGCTCTTGATGGAAAAGAGCGCCGCCATGTTGGTAGGCAGTGACCGAGCCGCTTACCGAGCGCGGCCGCTAGGTGGCAGCACAAGCAGAGGAAAATCGCTCAACTTTAAACGCTCGTAACTTTTGATCCACCGATCTCCGCGGTTCGAAACTCGGATTTTTGGCATTTTCTCGCTTGAATCTACAGGATTACATAGGATAAAGGCGAAAATTTCTGTTTACCTAAAGTAAAGAGCACCAGTGATACCGGTATGCGCATCGATTCAAACATTTCGAACCACCCTGTGGATTAGTAATTTCCATTATGGACGTTATAAACAATAATAGTGAAATTTGTCACTGCTCAAGAAGTGTATTTGTCGAAGTGCTGTTCGAGCGGTTTCGACGGCATGATGGGAGCCAGCTCGTGCGGCCTTACGAGCTAATTTAGTTAATTGAGAAAGGGTAAAGATACCGACGTTACTCGAATTGAGTCATCTGCGCACTGGCGATTCAATTTGAACTTAAACTCGGATCAAATTGAACTTCCTCCTCAGCTTTGACAGCACCCTATATTTATACTGTTTCGAGGCTCTCTTGTGTTCACGGAGTTGTCTATCGCCCTATGCAAATGCTCCTAGCCTAACACTGCTTTCGTATAAATTAAATGTTAATGCGTTTTATTCCACACAACTCGAGCAATTATAACGTCGTCGCGTTAACTCTAATGCGTCGTAGCTGTCCACGGGCGCGAGCTGTTGATTATGCTAACGTCTTGAATAGCAAGACCACCGCCATTATTTTAATTATAGGCACGAATGCACCGCTTAAGTAACTCCGCTGATGAATCATTTTTACGAATTAGTATACTAGTATGCATTATATTTTTAGCCATTACAATTTCGAGTCTACGAGCGATTGACTCGCTCTTCCAAGATTTTATTTTTATCAAGCAGTTTATCAGGAAAGTTTAATAACAAGGGTTCCTTCTCAACACTCGGATTTTCGTTATTTTCGCAGAGTTCGGCGCGAGCCGAGTGAAGAATATTCTTGGAAGTTTACACTTGAAAAGAAGCGTCGAGTTTTTAAAGAAAATATGGTTCTTCGGTGTTCCGTGTAATCCATTGTCCTAAGTGGAGCGTTAATTAAGAGATGCGATGAACAAAAAAAAAAATGAAAATTGTAGAATTTTCTACAACTCAATATTCGATACTCGATCTCTCTGCTATGCTCGGTACTCGATAATTACTATGTGTCACTTTATTGTTCCCGTAGGGGTTACAATTTTTTTATTACAAACATCTACCTTCATCTAAACTCATTCTACCGTATACTCTTAGCCTACTATTTGCATTCCTCCCCTTTTCCTACACACACCCTTCCCAGTCCGTATGAACTCTTCCGGTCGCTCCTCTTTCACTCCAATCTTTTTTCTCTCATTCCTTCACACTCGCTCCTTCCGCTCGTTTTCTCTCTCCGTTCATCCAGCTTTCAATAATTACCAGCTAAATAAAATCGAAATAGAAATTCACCTTTCGATAGTTGAAAATCTGAATATCCCTATTTATATATTTACTATTCATCCCTAACGCGTAAAATCAACAGTACTCGTAAAACGATGCATGGAGCGAACACTGTTCGTTGTTCGGCACCGATGAAAAACGTGTCACCCGATCGGATATGGGCGGAGGATTAATCCGAGAGCAGTTGCTCAATTATGAAGGATGACGAGAGGGTTGGTAACAAAGCGTCGCATTGTTAGCGGAAGACGTATCGCTGTCGTACATTCGAATCAAGAGAACCCACTCGTACTAAGACAAATGTATAGGCATGTTTCGATTTTCGATTGGTGTAGAGGCGGGATGGGACTCGCAACGTGATTAATGACACCTCGGGCGTGGTTGTGTCGGTACGACGGGAATCATTTGAGCGGTTTCGGACAAGCTCAAGCGAAGTACGCGTACAAGGCCCACGTTACCGTAGTATATCAAGCCTCCTTTTCCCCGTTGTTCTTGCCCTTCGCTGAAACCGGCTAGCACAATTGTGAAACAGAGCACATACGTAGACATACACACACACACAAACACACGTACACAGAGAGTAGAGAGATATAAGGATTGGTATACGAGAGCAGTACATGGTGACACGTCGTTGTTCAAGTCACGCGTTCGGGTCACGCTGCGGTTGCCCTGGACAATGCAGTTTTTGAGAAAGGTTCTTTATTGCGCCTCATTGTATATTTTCGAAGGCATTCGCCCCGGCCAGACGAAGTCATCACCGGTTTTTGTCAGCCGTGACGGTCCAAGCGTCGGCCACTGAAAGATTCAAATTCGTCAATTTCAAATTCCGCGAAAACTCGCCGCACAATTGTGCACCGAACACCCCGCAGCGACCCGGCGCGAGTATGGTTGCTCAGGAGAGCGTTGCGTTCGCTGCTTTCAACCTTGTCGACGTCGCGCAGTGTACTTTCCAGGTATTAACGTGTGCTATATATGTATAAATTTATATATATTCATATAAAAAGTGTTGTGCTGATTTTATAGATTTTTTCTCGTCTTATTTACCATCGAGAATATCGATCTTTGTGTGAAATATAAATTTTCTAAGTCGATTGTAAAAAAAAAACCGGTAGACAGGTAAGAATTATTTTTGTTTTTAATCATTTTAACAAATGACGTTCTTTCTTCGAACGATTTTTCAATTCGGCAAAATATTTTTTAGGTTCGAGGTACAGCACGAAAAATTTAACTTGGAATTTGAACAACGAAAACAGGCATTTCAACATGAAAATTTACATTCCGATATGTATATGTGCTTACCTTGTGGGCGTGTGCCGGGTATTGTGGAAAATAGAAAACGAATTGATTTTTCATGGAAAAATAAACGAGAATTGTAGAACGAGTTTTTCTTTAAATAAATGGAAAATGTGAGGTGAAATTTTTTCCACGTGAAACTTCATTTTTCGGAACTGTCGATTCTGGATCGACCAAGGATCAGAATATGAAATGAACTGCCTACATACGTAAAAGTTTTGCGGAACAAATATGTTGGCTTACCGTTTGTTATGCATAAACTATGACTTGAATAAATTTATAAATTTTCAAATGTGGTTTTTGAATGTTTAAAATGAACGTTTGTCAATATTTTATATATACGCATAGTTGTCGTAATGAAACTATAAAATGTGAATAATATTTGAATTTTCTCATTATATTTCCATTAGCCAGCGTAAAGGGCATTCGTAATAAATTAATAGTACAAAACTGCATCGTTTCTCTGGCAGCGCGTCCTCGTATAGGGTTGCGAGCTTAAATTATTATAAATTTAAGTGCTTTCTGATACTCTTGAAGTGCACATCCGTCGCCTCAAAGCACAGGACAGTTTTGATGTCTCCCGAGGCCACGGAAGAAAGTATTACATGAATGATTCTGATGCTCCCGCGCAATGTCTTTATAATTTCCCCCGTGCTACGAAATCTGTTTCTGTTAGGAATAATTTCATGCAGATCGTTTCCCAAACGAGACTTCTTCCCTTGGAAAACGTTTGCAGAATATTTCTCAGAGAATACTGTTGTCTTATTATCTGCCCTTTAATCTCCAAATCCGATAAATCTACTTTTACCACTTTCAAAACTATTTTTTAATTTTTTATTTTCAAAACTATTTTTTATACTACTTATTATTCAACGATCGTACCAGCTGTCTAACTTGACGAGAAAACAGTTGCGACATTGACGTTTTTAAACTGTTATATTTTCAAAGATTCTTCGGTTTTAGATTTCCCATCGTACTCGAACTTAAACGCGTTTAAAAATGCGAATAGTTTTCCAAGAATGAACAGCACTTCCGAGGAAATATTATCACGAGCGATCCTGATACCGTTTTATAGGCAATTAAAAACTACGTCGATTAACGAAGACAAAATTGTAGAATTCTTCTCGAACGCGAAAGTTCAATTACAGTTTCTGTCTTCGTTGATGAGAAAGTGCATAAAAGTGAATTTCCTTTCTATTTCCAACCGCTTTAAAACCGCTTGTCTCAGTTGCGACGAGCGCGCCCTCTGTCTTTATCCTCTTAGCAAGTATAAATGTGTTATATTATGTTAACACATAATAACTCCGCGGACGTCTAATTATGCATTCTACGTTTTACCGTGGCCAAGACAAAGGACTGGCTGGCAACAAACGTGCACGGAAGAGGACGAGATGGAAATCGACTTAACTCGACGAGAAAAGTTAAACAAATTCGACGGATCTTATTCTGTGGATGTTTCGCACAGACGTTTTTGTCTTCACTGGTGATTGCGAGACGAAATAAACGGTGTTGGAAAACGTCGGAATGAGTTTCTGAACTTCCAAATTTTTTTTTCACAATACTTATAATCAGTATTTATAATGAAAATGATGAAATGAAAATTTGATCCTAACGAACAAATTTTGGAAAATTTTGCTATCTCTACAGAAGTTCGAAATAAAATGTCAACGAGAATAAACGCGGAAAATGTATTTTCTGCAGCTTTCGAATTTGGAAAAGTTTTGTCGTTTAGAAAGCTGTCCAGGCGTCGGAAAGAATTATAATCAACAAGAGGTCGAACGTGTACGTCGAACGGTGTAAAACTGAGTATTTTAGTTCGCGTAACAGCTTTTTTAATTGGCAAATTGTTTCCAGGCACCGGAAAATGCATTGTCTCATTTTATAAAATCTGGAACGTCACTCGATTTGAGAAATTTTCGAACATTGTATCTGGATATGAAAAACGTGTAGACTTCAACAGCCGCGTATTTCGATTAATAAATTCACCGCTATGAAAGCTGAAAACAGAAGAAAAAAAAAAAGATACGTTTCACGTGTTAAAAAAGACGCACGTCGAGAGCGCATGTTAAACTACAAAACTCCTGTAGACTACTTTATTTATTTTTTACCGTAAGCCTCTGCACTTTTACAGCGGCTATCGGAGCAAATTAACAAATTAAACAACGGCTGGCCATCGCAATATAAAAATCATTCGGAGCTTAAATTGCGAGAGGAAATTTAACGCGAGTACAAAGTGGAAACAATTACATTTCGCTGTAATTGCTGTTTCCTTTTCGCGTGTAAAAACGTTAACAAAAGACAAATTAAATAAAACTGTCTATGTATTATAAAGTACGTGTTTGTATGCATTCATGAAGTATAAACATCCGCGAAATGTTACGACATGCCAATACGTGAAGTTTACGGAGTATAAATTATATTTCATTTAAACGAATCTATTGATGGACAAATAATATTTTACTGGGGATTTTTTATTCGCTTTTACCGTTAAAAATGTGACAAATAACAAATGAAACCAATTAAAAGCGGGCGGGTACATTGTGAATCCTTATGCATTTATGAGTTGCAAAAGAGCTTGAAAAACTTACGAAATGCGGGCACAATTGAGATTTAATGCAGAATTTGTTTGTCGTTCGGATCGAATTCGTCGATAACGAAAATTATATTTTTCATATATCTGCACGAGTATAAAAATTCATCAGCGAAAACGAAAACACATTTTACTCAATTCATTGTTCCCTTTTGCAAGCACAAAGTTAAAATAACAATTAAAAAATGATTGACGAAGGTCTAAATATTTGCACGAGTAGAAAAACAGTCAACGAAGAATGCGAGATTATATTTCCCATTTATTGAAACCATTATTAAAATAAATTTACATTTCACTCCACTCGTCGCTTCGTTCTCAGGCCACGAAATTCAAATAACGATAGAAGAATTATTAACAAATATATCGTACAATTTATTGCGAGCATACATTTTTCATTTACCGAGTCCATTAGTAATCAAAATATGTATTTCACTCCAATTATTGTTCGCATCCGCGATGTTGCAATTAAAATACAATACCCGAGTAAGTTAATATGAAAAGAAAAATATAAATGTACAAATACAAAAATTGTGTACAAAACATACCGTAGATCTAAAATGTATCGGAACGCTAGATTACCGTGAAATTATTGATATTTAAAATGCAACAATTTCCTTCAAAAGATAATATAATAATTAACTTCGACTAATTTTAAGAGTTAAAACGCCCACAATTTAGGGAAAATTTAGTGTTCAAATATTATTTAATATTAAAGTGCAACTGTAAATGTGCAAATATAAAAATTGTGCATAAAACAATAGTTGCCTAATCTTCTGATAATGCTTTCGCGATTAATTAACGTGCGTCGCGAAGTTCGAAAAAGTTCGGGCGCTTTAGCCCGTGATCGAAAGACCAATATTTCGCGGGTGCACGGTATCAAGTTGAACAATAACCATAAACGCCGGTTATAATGCAACATCGAGAGCGCATGATACTTGTATAACCACGAGAGAGGAGAGCCCGGTTGTAGAGAGCTCTTTACACATACACCGGCGATTACGCACACAGCGGGAACGGGGATCCCGCGCACACAGGGGCCAGGTTGATTTGTGTGCACGAACGGTATATTTCACCGATAATGATATTGACAGTGATTAGAACGTTCGATTAAATCTGCGCCCGACCAATCAAGTCAGTTGCTATTTCTAATAACGATGGCGTCGTATACTCGTTCGCGAGGCCCGGCCGCGGCCGCTGTTTATCTTTTACTTTATGGCCGAGGAATCGGGGCTCCGTTGTCTCGCGCCGATTCCCCCAGCTTCCCTCATATATCGATTTACATTCGAATGTTGAAAAAACATTTCGTTCCCGTTGCGATTCGCGATTCCACGCTCGAACTTATAAAAACATCCGCATCGACGGAGACAAACAACGCGGGCGATAGTGCTTTCTCATGAAATTGTTTTATATTATTTTCGGACGTACAGGGCGTTTCATTTTAAGCGTTTAAATTATTTCTCGCAGCTCGTTGAAAAGAAAAAAAAATCAAATACCCTTACACGCGTGTACATCTTATGTATTAATCTCTGTCGAGAGTTTTTTGAATAAAGAAATTCTTCCAACAAGCTTCGTCTTATCCTCTCGTCGCAAGCTCATTGTAATTTATGCGACGGCTGAAAATTACGTTGGACAGAGCGCTAATAAAATAATGATAATTCACGAGCCAGCAATATTTGAGAGCCCCGAGAGTCAAGAAAAACTGCATCAAACGTAGTGCAACGTCGGGCTGTTGATCTTTCGATCGTTCGAGCTTTGATGGCGTTTGCACCTGATACGTCGCCTAAGAAAACTCAAAGGGCATCACCGGCCTTGTGATGGCGTGCGATGCCAACACTTTGGGTTTTAAACAGTGTTTATTGTAAACATAACGTTGAAAATACCTTGGAAAATTATAAACACGGTGCTACATACGAAACCATGAAAACTACTTGGGCGACGAACGAAAAGCTGCGCGTTTAGAACAATGTACTAAAAACGTTTCAGCATAACGAAATGAGAAATTTAGTTTGTAGAATCATTCTTTTGAAAAATTTTAGATTTTATATAATTCTAGTGTTATAATTTTTTTTATGAAATTTTAATATTACAAATTTTTCAAAGGAACAAGGAGTTTTTCACCGAACAGCTGAAACGCGTTAGTTTAGAAAGAAACAAACTGCACGTAAAATTCTAATGTGATTTTGAAAAATATTTTGCGAATGTCTCGCCCATTTACAGACACATTAAGCATAATTTATGAACGAGCGAGAGAGAACAAATTTCTCCTGATGACCTGTTTCTCGCATAAAATTTTATTGCACAACTAGAACGAAGCAAGCAAATAAAAGTTTCGTTTACGGTTACGGCTAATGATTTTTTAATTATTTCTGTTCGGCAACGATTCCGGCGAAAACGTGCACGCGTGGTAGTCGGTAATTTCTGGAATTTCTAACATGTCGAACCATGTAATAGTAAGATCTTAGAAAAAAATCACCTTAAAATTGTGTATAATAATCCAGTCGATCGTCCAAACAACCTGATACTTGGATGCGCCCGCTTGCAGGACTCCTCTCGCGAAAGGTGTAATCGATAAGCGAGTTTTCTGCATCGGTGTCTGGACACCGGCGAAAGCTATGCGCGGAAACCGTGCGAAATAATCAAAAAACGGTTCGCGTTAGTCAATCTAGCGACGGCGCGAAGCAATTACATAAAAAGAGTGAGCCGACTGCATTTGGAGTCGATGGAAAGGGACGCGGCCACAGCCACCGTCCGCCCGTTGGACGGTCAAATAATAAAAGCGCTTGAAAACGGGAAATATTGACGCGCCAGTCCCGCGGAGGCAATATTTTGTCAGCGGATGTCCCATGGTATTTGCGTGGCCGTCCCCCCGAAAAACACGTTGTCCGGCCTCGCCTGGTCCGCGCAACAATAAGCAATTTCTTTTCCTTAACTATCCGCACACGTTCGAGCGAAAACAAGATAAGACCGGCGTTGCGGTGGCGCGGCGCTTCGGCACAAACAATAGATATCACGATTGCATCAGCGAAACTTCAAATCGATCTCGACGGACAAGGCGTTCAACGAGGGAATAACGCGAAAGGGCCACGGGAAGACGAGGTACGAAGAGGAGCGTGAGACCGGAAAAAGAAGGTTGCCAAGGGAGTTCGGGGGAAGGAGAGTTCAGGGTGGTGGAAGAGAGGGAGGGACATGGGGGGACGGAACGTCGACATCTCGGCGTGTCGATAAAACTTGTTCCTGCGGTCAAGGTCGTGTCTCGAGCTACCCTCCGGCAAACAGGAAGAATTTTTTAATCGTTCCTTCGCGGACGCGCGAGCCGCGTTCCGCAACGAAACTGGCGCTTGTTGCTTGCGCCGCGAGATATAGAGCAGAGATAGACTGCTCCGTAGACGACGATCGATAGAAAAAAAATGTAATTAAACCATCATCCTGGCGGCGAAATCGTTCATTCTTTACCCCGTTAAACCTTTAAACGTACAAATACGTGCACACGGGATATTCGTGAAATTCAATGAAACGCACGGGGCGTAACGCGTTAAAACAGGAACTTCGACAGGTATTTTAGAAATTTCTTTAGATTGTTTTGAAAGCCTAGAACAAAAAAATCCTCGACGTAAACGAGCCCAGGGAGAAAAAAATTTTTGGGACGACCTTTGATACTCCCAGTGTAAATATCTCCACTCGGGAGGGTGAACGGTTAAGTAATTATTGGCCAAGTGTTCGCAAAAATTTTGCATACATATTCTTTGACCGTTAGACCACTAAAAATTGCTGTACGATTATTCACAATATTGTTAACATTATTAATTCTAGCAATTTCTAGCAAAAACGTTTAATTTTCCAGTTAAAATACAGCTCCGAGCGCAAAGAAACGCAAAGTGTCCTAACATTTTGTCCCTGACTCTAGGTACCAAAAGTTTGCCGGAGGGGTGGAGGCAATTGTAAAGTCCAGGCCGGAATGTGCGTCGCCTGTGTACGAATAACACAGCGTCAGCCCACCGTGTTAACGTTTGTCACGAGCGAGATCACCGTGGAGCGCGGAGTATGTGCGAGCAGTCTCCCAAATAACCAGCAGAATTTTCGAATCGGTCGGTTGCCGAGCGCGTGATGCGGAACGAGCCGCCTATCAGCGCTTGTTGCTTCCCGCAGGATATAGATGGGCGCGATACAGTACCCTGCGGAAGCAATAGAAAAAGATTCGGGGCGGGGGAGGGGTGCAAAGAAGAAAAAGAGAAAGTTACTCGGAGGAGTAGAAGGGAAACGGAAAACGAGAGGGAAAAAGGAACAGACAGAGAGAAAAGAGGAACGCGGAAGAGGGGATAGGTAGGAGGAAAAAATTTACGGCTGATAATTTGTAGACGCGCGAACAGCAAGAATGGCGAGTTGAGCGGTATCCGATGAGGCTGTGGAGAAGCATCGACGCGCGTCCGGAGCAGAGAAGAGGAGCAAAGGATGCTTCTACAGGTGAAAGAAAGGCGGTGGCAGTTCCAGCGACGGTGATAGCGCTGTGTGTGCTCCGTCTTCTCTGTTCCTCCGATGGCGGCGGCGCGACGCGGCTGCGATATTGCGAGAGCGAGATATCGGTAGCTTGGGACCGGGCTAAGAGAGGGAGCGAGAAACAGGCACACGGTGTGCTACTCGTTTGCAGGATACTGACGGCGTGTGTGCCGACGATGGTGAACGCGCCCGGACATCGATACAGCTCCTCCGCCACTTTGCCCCTGATCCTCTCTGACCCTCTCTGATTCCCGCCACCCTCTTGCACACACTCGTACACACGTAGTAGGCACGCGCGCGCGCGCATTCACACATATACAGAGATACGGCACGCACCACAGAACCGGGGCCTCGTATACGAGTTCGCGTACCATTAGCTCCAGGGGCTGAATCTACCCTCTGTCTTCCTCTACCTACGCCCCTTACCCACCACTCGTTTACCTTTCATTCCAACCCACCTGGGCTCTGTCGCGTGCACGCGTAGAAACGCAACGCGCGCGTGCCACTGCCTCGATCGCTAGATCCCAGATTCGCCTAACTACGGACCCCGTATCGCGGACCTTTCCCAGCGGCACCGCGTCGAAACGACCATCGCCCGGAACACGGTGATTAGCGTCCTGCGAACACGCCGCTGGGAGAGCTCAAAATGATTTTGCTAGATGGCGTATTGTTGGTCGGAATTCCGGAACGAGCTCGTCGCGATTTTCTTTTTTTTTGGATGGTATTAAGGGATCATTCGCGGCTGTCGTTAATAATTAAGTTTTTGTTTAAGTTTTGTTCGTCGTTACTGAGGATTCCTACACGCTTAAGCACAATTTGGAAAATGTTATTTCGAATTCCACGTATCTCCGAAGCTTGTCGATAATAACATGGTCCTTCGCTGTGGTGGCTGAGAGCAGACGTACGACAGCGAAGGGTTAATCTGTCGATCGTCTTCAAATTTCACGCACGTCACAGGATAAAGATATCTCTTTGTCTTGCGAGCTGCAACGTGGGAATCAACAACGTGTTTCACAGTGAAGAAAATCGCGTTTCCGTTTTTGCCAAAGCGAGTAGAAGCACAAATCAACCGAGCGACCGGGAAAACGAAAAGCAAGAAACGCAAAAAACCCCGCGAAAATAAAAAATTTATGTATGCATGTAGTTCGAAAGTTCGCCAAAGCTCAAATACAAAGCGCGTTCTCGTAAATAGAATAAAAACATTTTACACGAGTTCGAACGGCTGTAAAATGTTTTATTAATTTCTCCCAGTGAGATTGAAGTCCACGGTGCAAAAGTCCAGCGAGTCAATTTTTAAAAAATAAAACTACTTGCTTTACATACTTCTTTTTTAATATATATTCCTGATTTTCTGGTGCACGAATTAAAAATCTTAAAATTCTTCGATTTATTCAAGCTGCTGCCCCACAAGTTCACTCAATAGTCACGATGGAAAATTGCTATTGTCGTTTACATCTGTTTTTCAAGCAGATAACAATTTTTACCCTGGAATATTACAAACGAGGACGCAGCAGCTAACTTCGCGAATTACATAATAAAACCGGTAAAAACTTCCGATAAATTAACGATTACTTCGGAAAGATTTGTTTCTCTGCTGACTAACGGATTAATAAATTTCATAGACAATATTCGACGCGATTCTCGAAAGGTCGTGGAGGCGGCGCACTCGTGGAATTAAATATACGGCGGGCCGTGGCGCGATAATAATTTGTTTAATTCGTTCGCACGCCATTTTCGCGAATTATTATTGCAACGGCTCCTCCTGTACATTCGATTCTGCGAGTATGATGAAAAACGTTCTGTCACATTTATTGCGCGCAAACGGAAATAGTTCGATGATTCCTGCGGAGACCGTTCGCCTGTGTATATTTTTTTTGTCGCGAAATTGCCAGGAATAAAAGATCCGTTAAAACGTTCCCGTTCGAAATCATAAATTCCGAAGAATTTTATAGAAATCCTGTCGCCCGCGCGCGCAAATCAAATGTAAAAATGCGACCCATGATGCCGGGGCCATCAATGGCGTCACCGGTACAATGCATGCGAACAGTGATAAGACCAATCCAGTGACGTATCCATTAATACTGATACGTATCAATTCCCAGGAATCGCGTCATGATTCAAACCGGTATCGAAGTAAATTATCGTTAGTTTAGTAAGACTGATTTGTTAACATTTACCGGGGCGCCGCGCCGCCATCATACACTGGATGGGTCTTATCGATGCATCAGGGGAGACAGCGATGGGGGCGGTTCTTGCTTGTCCGGACCACCATAAGCTCGAAACGATGATCGTATCAACCGATCGATCCGGTAAAACTTTGATTAATATGGTCCTTTGCAGACTGCGAATTTTTATGCAACATACAAATTGCCTGCCTTCGTTGCACAATATAAAAGCTACTTTTTCTCAATCATTTTAATAGGTTGGCACTGATGCCGCATTTCGAGCTGACAGGGTGCGAGAAAATTTAAGGGATGCTCTTCCCTGTCGATATGAGACGAAAATTAAGAATAATTAGTTAACAATGAGAAATCCGCCTAAAGAGTTGCACCCCGACCGACAGAGGTACACGTTGGGTAGATCGCGGACCCGCTGAGGCGCCTATGATGATGTATCTGTCATTTCATACGTGACTGTCGCACGCATCCACGACGTCCTGAACGTACGCGTTGGTCGAGTTGCAGCACTTCTGGCGGATTTTTCATTGTTAATGAGTAACAAGCAAAGCCGAAATCGCAATATTTTTTATTCCTCATTCTCGTTGCTTGCATCAGCAACGATTCCATCAACATCTAGAAGCGAAAGAATACATTCATGTCCTCTATGATTGCTTCCTGTAATCTTTTTCATAGTCGATACCCGCGGTACGAGAGATCGATATCAGTGAGAAGGAAAAAATATGCGACTTATCTCCGACAATTATACTTCTCAATATCGATTACCTTCATTTCGAACTATTTTTTGAAATTTTGTAGAAAATCTAACGTAAAAAAAGAGCGTGATATTGAGAACCTTACCTTCCGTCGCTCGCAAACGTTCTACTATTACCACAGGCTAAACAAAAAGATATTTTTATAAAATAATTCTGTCTTATACAATTTTTGGTAAACTTTCGGACTATCAGATTATCAGAACCGTAGAAATTAATTCAGAATAATTCTAACGATTCACTTTTCTAAAAAAAAAACGTGAATTTATAGCACAAGATCTCAGTTGCAGCATTTGTAATATAATAACAATGTTGATACCGATGAATTAATTGTGATCGTAAACGACCCCGATGTTAATGCGATCTCTATAAATAAATAATGTAAACAAGCTCCATGCTAATCGGAAACTGTGAACAATGCGGATGTAGGTATCGCAAGATCGGACACAAAACGAGGAGTATTGACACCATCGAAACAGGCCTGGGTAGTACCATTATGTGTAAGTGAACTAAAGCTCCTGACATATTTGGTCATCCGCGTAGTGTAGTCGGATATGCGGGTAATACAGTTACGGTTACCCGGGAATACGTACTGCACGGTTAACCGACGAAACTCAGTTAACTGGACCGACACAGGATTATAATAAACATTACGATAATCGCCGCCCTGGTCTACGCGGGGTATTATATTCCACAAACCTCTAACAGGAAGGCAAGAACTTTTTGTGAATTGACTCGAGCGGAAAAAGTTACCTCCCTCCCTCTTTCTCTCTCTCTCTCTCTCTCTGCTAGTGTGAAGCGTGGGGGAATAGCATCGTAGAAAGGGAAGAGTAGAGTAGGAGACGAGTCTGCTTTGTGTTCGCCGATTTTGAAGAAACTTTTTGTGACGATTCCAAGGACAAAATAAGCAGACACCTGACCGAGCTTTTTTACCAATGCTCCATTTTTGGATTTCTCCGACAGCGGATCTATATGCAAAATAAAATTATATTTATATTATATTTATGCAAAATAAATTAAAATATTCTCATCAATTCCAACAATCAGAGTTTCATGCTTACTTTTATAACTTCAATAAGTTGAAACTACTACGTCCTCGAGTTCTCTCAATTTGTCAACTGTTTTAAATTGCATCTGCTACAAAATGTAGGATTTTATTTCCATACCGCTAATATATACCGCACCGACTAAGCGTAACAATTTCATTTAGTCAGAGAAACAAGTTCAACAAGATTCTATGGAAAAATAGAAAATTTATTTAACGTTCCTCCTCGCTTTGATACCACAATGGCGGTGATCCGGCGGTCCGAGTCTCTATAAATACGTGTCATCCAGAAGTACGGCCGTATAATCAGCCTTTGCCGCGAGCTCTCCCAAAACATCGTTATCCCCGTTAGCATGGATTTTCTATCCTCTGATCGTTTAATATCCCTCAAGGACCTATATAACTGATATTCGTGGCTCATCGTCCTGGATAAACGGCCGATCGAGCATGGTTTCGACGTAAGCTCCGGTATTTCGATCCGGCGACTTTGTACGTCAGATCGTTAAGCCGCATTAAAGTATCCGTTTTAGGCGGATAGAGGACGGCTTTTGAGTTCGAAACCGCGGATCACTTTCAATGCGTTCCTTGAAATTCACCCGGTTCTCGACGTTCCGCAACTACGCCGGCATATACACACACACACACAGCCACGCAGGTGCAAACACGTGCAATCGTTTGCCTCGCGGATGATTGCCCATGGTCCCTAATAGACGTACAGATAGATTCAACTTTGTTATCAAAGCTTTTCTGCCTTTTTTCGCTTCTCCTCCTTATGAAAAATTAACATTCCTTACTGAAACTACAAATTTTTGATTAAAACGAATAATAACGAAGATCCTCCGCATTTTATGTCTTCAAATTTTCTTTACAACGTTCTATGCGCAATATAATACCGTGGAAAATTTTGTAACGTTGTTGTAACCTAGTTCCGACTACGGCCAAGCTTCTACATGGAATTCCTTTCAATCATTTCTACCTGACATTCGAGGAAAAATATGCGAAAAAAGGTGGAAACGTTACTCTCTTTTCTGAATTAGAATTAACAATACGTAGAGAACGATTTTACAGTGGACATGTTTGAATGTAATAAATAATACGAAAATGTATCTACAGATATAATAAAATAGAGATATTTATAAATAAATAGACAGTAGTAGCAGAAACAGAAAATATGACATTTCTAACCTCTAAAACTCTTTGATTATTGTATATTAGTATTTTTAATTTCTCCTAAACTCAAATGTCCGTATCATTACTTAATAGCTATTTAACAGAGTAATAATAATTACACATTATTAACAATAATTACAAAGTCTAGAAGTCTAGAATCTGGATTTTTATATAAATTTCAACTTTGACAGGTTACGAGTGCTCCGTAGACAAGATATTTCCACCGATATAACAGGATATAATAAACTGCATGATATAATGCGACACTCTCGTTCAAGTGCCTCAAATCATTAACTTTGCCCGCAAGTAGAGTGTCTTCCTGTTTCGAGAATATAGAATATTAGAGATTTATCTCCGGTAGGGAACAGAATTTCGTGAACGGCGGCGCAGTCAGAGTGTACGGAAATCGGTAAACGATTAAACCATACAGCATTCGAGTAATGCAAGCTTAAGCTCCGAGAGATTTGATCAGCCAGGAAGTACACCTGCATTCCCGTCGAACTTTCCCGTTGCTTTTTACTGTGACTGTACTAAACAGATTACTAAACCTGACGCCGCGCGAAACACGTTCATAAAAATCTACGTTGGCGGGTATTAAATGTTATAGTATTTTTTAACGCTTTAAGCTTAGAGCCCCGATAATTCAACACCGCAGGTTTCAAACTGAAAATGTTTCCACTCGGCTGAAAACGCGAAGAAATGATAACTGATACGATCAAAATGACAAAAAACAAGTATCATAGGATTAACAGTTGCGTACGAAATAAATCTGATTAACAAATTATACTTATGTGGAAAGGAAACATCTTTTTCATTAACGATGAAGGAAATTTATTCCGGTTGCTCGTAATAGACGTTGATGAAGGAAATTTTTTTGTTGGTCTCTAGAGCCCCATTACCAGTTTTATGTCGCCCTGGATGCCACCAGTAATTCGTGAATTTTGAGCTTGTTAGTCAGAAGTATTCTGTACACTAAATTTCAAACGATGCATATTTTTAAACGATATTTATATGTATAACGTTATACGTGAATAATATTTACAAAATGTAAAAGATTATAGAAATACGTACAGTTTCTTATGAGTAATACACGCGTAATTATTCGACGCCTCAAGGTTTATCGTTCGTCAGAGTAGAGGGCGTAAGAAGTCGAGCTGTTGTCACAGGCTTCGTCGGTATTTCAGATCGTGATAAATGAAACCCCATGTGGTGGTCTATTCAAATTAATAAATTGATCAGTGTATTGTGTTCAATAAATTAATGATTGCGAATATTCATAGTTTAAAAGTTATACTCTACCTCGACTGACCAGTAGCTGACCACGGACTGACCACTAACTGACCACCGACTGACCAGTAGCTGACCATGGACTGACCACCGACTGACTATGGACTGACCACACACTGACCACCGACTGACCAGTGACTGACCACACACTGACCACCGGCTGACCACCGACTGACCAGTGACTGACCACTTACTGACCACTAACTGACCACCGACTGACCAGTGGCTGACCACCGACTGACCAGTGACTGACCATTTACTGACCAGTGACTGACCACTCACTGACCATTGGCTGACCAGTGACTGAACAGTGACTGACCACTCACTGACCAGTGACTGACCACTCACTGACCACCGACTGACCAGTGGCTGACCAGTGGCTGACCAGTGACTGACCACTCACTGACCACTCACTGACTACTCACTGACCACTCACTGACCACTCACTGACCACAAACTGACCACCGACTGACCAGTGACTGACCACACACTGACCACCGACTGACCAGTGACTGACCACACACTGACCACCGGCTGACCACCGACTGACCAGTGACTGACCACTTACTGACCACTAACTGACCACCGACTGACCAGTGGCTGACCACCGACTGACCAGTGACTGACCATTTACTGACCAGTGACTGACCACTCACTGACCATTKRCTGACCAGTGACTGAACAGTGACTGACCACTCACTGACCAGTGACTGACCACTCACTGACCACCGACTGACCAGTGGCTGACCAGTGGCTGACCAGTGACTGACCACTCACTGACCACTCACTGACCACTCACTGACCACAAACTGACCACAAACTGACCACCGACTGACCAGTGGCTGACCACCGACTGACCAGTGACTGACCACTTACTGACCAGTGACTGACCACTCACTGACCACCGACTGACCAGTGGCTGACCAGTGACTGACCACTCACTGACCACTCACTGACCACTCACTGACCACTCACTGACCAGTGACTGACCACTCACTGACCACTTACTGACCAGTGAGTGACCACCGACTGACCAGTGACTGACCACCGACTGACCACTTACTGACCACTCCTTGACCACCGACTGACCACCGACTGACCACTCAGCCCAGTTTCAACAATGGTGAGTTTGACCCTTTTTTATTTGTAAGGGTCTATTTTCTGCTTTATAGCACAGGGTGGGCCAAGGGTTATACAATGCTTTTGTTGAATACCCTTGGCCCACATTCAACGATTCTGTTCTCAACTGTTAACGGATCCCGTCGTTTATTATCAAATTGTATGTTTGTTCGGAGTGTTGCTTTATCTCGTCGATAGTGGAACTTTTAACGGTATGGTATTTCAGATCACTGTAAGTTCCACGTTATCCTCGCAGCCACTTGTGCGACAGATGAGGTTTATACCTCGTGTGTGCTTGTGCCCACTTTTGGCGCCGCGGGATAAAACAGGGGCTGACATCGTTGGTGGTTCTGTGCAATGAAAAGAGCGGTTCACGTAGATGTTTACTTACTTACACATGCACACATTGCGTCATCGTCCATAGTGAGCTGAAAAGCCGGGGGTCAATTACTGAAGTCTATGTATACCGCCTATTTTCGTAGGCGAGTTTGAGACAGTTTATGAAATTGGTAGTCTTATGAGATAAAAACAGTTTTTTAAAAGACGGTGTGTATCATTATGCAAATAGTTTTTAATAAATTCTGTTAAGAACTGTTTAAAAGACGTGTGTTGATTGTATTCTTATGATTTCGGAATTCTAACCTATAATATCACTGTAAACAAAACTCTGAAAAGATAAATAGAGTACCAGAAGATTACATTTCAGTTAAGAAAAATTATCGTTATCTTTTTCATAGAGTATTAATCAAAGTTTTGTCTTTCTTTCCCATGTGACAGCATGACATAGTTCATTTTACGCTCATCAATGGAGGAACCAGAGAAAGTACAAACATCAGAATGGAAGAGGCCCGATCAAGTAATGCAGTTACATCGACTGAAGATAAAGAAACGTGCACTTCAAGCTCGTATGAACAATACACGAGTTCACAGAGAAAATGTAGAAGTTGAATCTACAAATATAGGAAAAATGTGCAATGGTAATGCTAGTCAGAGTGTAGCTCAAAAACGGAAAAATCCTTTTGCGAAAGATGAAGCCAAGAAAAAACCAAATATAACTCCTACAGAGTTGGAAGCTAGCAACGATAATACATTATTTGAGCTTTTGAAAATCGAAGCCCCAAAGACACCACTAGAAAAAACAGACCCCATTGAATCCCCTTTGACATTCTCTAATATACTTTCAAAAATAGAAGGGAATAAGATTAATCTAGATGTGGAAACGCTAAAAGGTGAAAAATATTTCCCAATAGACTGGACGCTAAAGACGAAAATGAGATTTATGTCTTTGAAATCATTTCCATGGAATTCTAAATTAAAAACTAGCGAAGAAGCGTCTGGTACAACTGGATTTGTAAGATGTTTAGATATTAGTGAAACAGATTCGACATTAGACACTAGTCCAAACGCAAGGTGATATCAGATATTGTTTTCATATTTTAATTTCATAGATCTGTTTGTTAAAATAATTGTTACTGGTATTTTCTTTAAACAGGCTTCACAGGTGTTGCTTAATATGGCAGCATCCTTCGCTACCATGGTTAGAATTGTTCCCTCGCTCTGCTGGCAAAGTGAGTGCTAATTTAACAAGTAATTTGCCTTTTGTGAATAATATTTCTGTCAAAGATGCTTTATACAAAGACTGGAGCGAAAGCTTTAGGTCCCTTTTCCACTTACTACGAGCAGGTCAATGCCCATACTTTTATGTCTGCGCAAATAACTTTACCGTATTATTTCGTGCTGCTGGTATTTGTGGAATATCTGAAGCTCATGCGCTCTTGACACCCACTACACGCGGTTTTCGACAATCGCTGAAGCAAGAAGGTATAATGAAATTTACGTATGCGTAGATGTATGAACTTAAGGACAAATATAAAATGTTACTACATTACACAGAAATAGAATATACAATGCCTCTGAGAAAAGATTCTAAAAGACGGTCGGATGTAACCGATTCTGGCTGCGACACATTGGATGTGCCTACAACGAATGGCACAGAATCGAATCAATCGGAAAGTCAAAATGGTGACGACGACGAGGATGAAACCCAAGACGAGTGGCTGCAAAGTCTTGGAGTTGAAAATTCTGAGATTCGCAAAATTCAGAGCTCTCAGGTACTTTTCGTTTTCAATAGTTCGTTTCTTGTCTACTTTAAACGATCTAATATTCTTGAAATTTATAACAGACGAGAATGACGTTAGAAAAGGAAACCGAAATAGATAACATGAAACAGTCTCTTATTTTTGTAAAAGGTGTTGAGGCGCAAGGTCTGTTCAATTTTTTAATTAACTGTAAATCTGCTATTACAACCACTGGATCATTAGCAGGAGTGCCTCCAACTCTTTTAGCTCCTGTGGCCTTCCACGGTGCTTCGCTAAGATCAATTAAGGTATATTATTTTTATGTTAAATGTTTTAGTACATTATGTACATTACATCGAATGTTTAAAGGTGAAAGAAAGCACTGTACGTGTTGATAACGAAAGGTACTTTTCTTTGGAACTGAAAGGACCATTATTACCGCATGTGTTACCTTCTCTTTGTTCTTTAATGAAATCTAGTCAGCTGGACCAATATTCTGCAAGCTGTGCGCAACTAGATTCAACAGCTGCATTTACAGCAGCAAAACACGGTTCCGGTAAATTTTGTGTAATATCGTATCAAATTGAAAATTGGTAATAATTACTAAATAAACATTTATTTGTAGAACAAACGGAATCAAACGAAACGCCAAAAATACAACAAAATATATTCGCTAAAGAAAATCTCAGTGATTGTGGATTTAACGACGAATTATTGAAACATTTTTGCAGCTCCGATTCGTCGCACATCCAAATCATAGAAAATATTAAATATTCAAATAATTTGTATACGTGGACTTGACGAAACGTTCTAAGAACTTTATTTGTACTATTTTAACGAATGACTGTTCCGAATACAATTTAAAACCTTCACCCAATGTACTTACATGCAATTGAAAATTATGACATCGTACTTTATTCGGACATCGAAGGTGCTCGCACATTATTTTTTAATCGTATAGTGAAAATAACAAAATGATGAAGAGTACAACATGTAACATTAAGCGCTATCATCATTGTCGTAATCATTATCATTATGGTTTATTATTTTTATATAACTTTTCTACGTGTCAACAATGACGGAAGTATTTTTTGACTAGCTTTTGCTTCAATTATGAGATAAGAAATCGTTTTAATATATACACATCTTAAAAAAAGAAAAACAAACACTTCTCAATATAAAACAAAAATTCTTTTGTTATAAAATCAGCACATAATGAATGGTCCTAGTGATTGTAAGGTAATTCTAATGAATCTTTGCACTGTTAATAGCATAATAAAGAATCGAAAAATTGTACAATACGATATTTGACGAGATATTGTATGTGGTCAGTTTGGTAAGCGATTGTAATAATTAGACTACGAATCTTCACGCATTTATGGAAATTATATGAAATGCAGGGAAGCATTTATATTATTGAAATATGTATAATGGCATGTTTAGTTCAGTCTATCTACACTGAATCTATGGAATTGAGAAATTGCACGTAAATCCGCAGTCTAATAACAATACGTCAAAGATATTTTATCCATAAAAAAAATGTATTTTTAAGCTTGTAACGAGATTCAATAAAATGTTTTACGTTGTCCATACGTCCCCCTAGATAAGGCTTTGTTCGTCGGTGCGACTTTGAACGAAACGAAGCGGACGCGTACAGAAATTCTACATAACAGTAATTCATTGGAGACAAATTTTCGATCTCGCCAGCGACGAAGGTGGGGTCCACGGATAGACTGCCCCTAAAAATAACGAATCGATATTCGCTCACTGCCCCCGAATCGTCGGACGGTCACCTCGGACGCGAACAATCAATTTATTGTAAGAAGAATCGCTTCGCGCGTTGCTTCGTCGAATCCAGAATTTTCTGCTACCTCAAAAATCCATATGTGAAGTTCCTTAAAAAAAAAAGTCATCCATTCTCATCTGGTTTCGAACTCGGCAGCCGGACTGTGGAACAACGCCTCCGAGACAACAGAAAATTACAAATGTCCGACAAAAATTTTGTTTACCGTGGTAAACATCGATAGTTGGTTGACTGTGGCAATTCTAGTACGATAGTACACTGCGATTCGTGTGCACACGTGCATCCACACCGAGGAGCACAGACATAAATATACACGTGCCCATGTGACGATTACGTCAGTAGCCGTTGCAGTCTGTGCTCATCGTATTGCGACACTCCTCAACGAGCAGTTTCATGTTCCAAGGTCTTTTATACGAGTTCACTTTTCGCAGTGAACACAATGCGCCGGTAATATTGCCCCCTCGGGCCTCGCTGAGAGCGACGACGCTACAGTCGTATACATATACAATCCGCCAGGAATTTTCCGTATTTTCCATTTGAAAATTCAGCTTCCCCCCGGTATACAGCACAGAATTCGTGTTCGATGCCTATCGCTCTCGAGATGCTCGCGAATAAAGCCAGCGCCGCGAGCCTACGAATATGAGTGAATGAACACGCGTGTAACAGGTGCAGAGGATGCACAGAAAAACATCCTACGGGCGCGTTCCTTCGGTTCTCCCAACGCTGCCGAGGAACTCCGTTCTGAAAATGATTTTAAAGAGGGGGGGAGGAGCGGTGTCGGCTCGGAGCACAGAGCAACACATTGCAACTGTGATTTTATTGTAACGTGGGAGAAGCAGGTGGTGGTTTGCCCCCGCGTGTGGTCTCTAAATATTCTCGAGGCCAGGAGCGCGACGGGTGAGATCCAGGTGCGGTGAAATTTTCGCTGAAACAATCTCGAATCTCGATGAAAAACAAAAAAACAAAAAAAAAAGAGCTTCGGGCAGGGTCGGCTTCGGAAGGGGCAGAGAAGGGAAGGTCCCTTCTTCTCGCAAAACGTCCGATCGGGCTACCCGAGAAGCAACCCCTCGTAAACGGGAGGGTTCAGGGTGGATAAAGCTGCTGGGTACGCGGGTGGTAAGGGGTTCGCGGCTAGGGAGGGTGCCAACGAACGGAGGGCAGGAGGCAGAGGTAGAACAGTGTTGGCGCGCGCGCTACGTTCGCGTTCGTGTGTACGCGCGCGGGCGCGTCCGATCGCGTGTGTGCGCGCCGCGTAGGTACAGGCTGTCGGCTAGAATGCGACGAACGCGAAAGAGGGACAGACGATTCGATATAGCTCGCCGTGCTGAACAAGGACGGGGATTCGGGCAGGAGAGAGAGAAGGTTCGCGGGAGGAACGAAGAGAGAGAGACCGCCTCTGCGTAGAAGGCGTGCGTAGAAGAGAGACGAAAGGCAGATGCCAGGCCGGGGAGAAGATGCGAGGGAACGAGCGAGCGAAAGACAGGATCGAGGGACACGCCACGCCGCGTTCGAACGAGAGGGAGACGGACAGAGGGAAAGAGAGAAGAAGCCTCTCCCCATGATACGCGCGCGTACACATCCTGGTCCCTTATTCCCTGTACGTGCGAAGGGGGTTTCGAGAGAGACCAGCAACGGTGGAGCCACGACGACAACGAGCCACAACCACGACGGCGAACACGACTACTACGACACCGCGTGGGGGTTGCACGAAGACCCCCTGGTGGGGTTCTGGCTGCCGACCCCACAGTCCCCCGCTGGAAATGATATCAGTCGCGACTCGGTCGAGGGAGCCCCAGCACGCGTCGTGCCCCTCGCAGAGTGACCCCGCTTCTTGCCTGCTCGATTCTCCGCTCGCTGTTCGTTCGCGTTCGCGTTCACGGTTTCTTATCGGTGTGACTGTGCCTCTGCCAGCTTATCGGTCTTCCGGGGGGCAGGACAGGGTTGTACGTACGGTGCCCGAGGTTTGAACACCAGCGAAACTCTTCCACGCGCGCACTGTCGCGTGTCTGGCCATCAACCGCAGCTACCCCTTTCTCGGACCGCACCCGGGGAACTCTTCTGTCCTCGAACATCCTTTCCTCAACAAAATCGCCGGAAGGTGAGTGGCGACCCGGGTGAGGCGGGGGGGAAAAGGGTGTACCGCGCGTTCTTTAGGGTGTCCGTGTCGGAGCCACTGGAACTGCAGACGATTTTGCAGTTCTCTGTTTACCGACGACCGCGGCTCTCCTCCCGGATTGTTGTTGTGTCGTGCGCAACGTTGCGTCGTCGGTGGAGACGACCCGCCGCGAAAAGTGTGCGCTCACCGTCGTCGTTACGTGAAACCGATCCGCGAAACCGACGACGACGACGACGACGGCGATTAAATAGGCGTGTATTTACGATGTGACCTCCTACGTCGACGGGTTTCAGACCTCACACGACATCTGTGGGCTGCTCCGTTCGAACTCTCCGCAACAGCTTCCGCCGCTTCCTTCTTCTGTTTATGATAACCGCGACTGGCCGCGGATCCGCGTGATACCCCGGCCGCGGGCACACTCTGTTAACTCGTTCCCAATACATACGCAGTCTCCAGTCGCGGGAGCATAATCGACTGCGAACGCACTTGTACGACGTCTACGCTGTGTCCTGCTCGAACTACGCCTCCTTGCTGGCTTTAAATGTCCCCTACCCCTCTCCTCTACCCCTCCCCGATGGTTGGAGTGCTTCGGGGAGACGCGACGGTTTCATTGTCATCGGACTCTCGATTGAAATGCAGCCAGGTTTTTCTGTGTTTAAAAGCTCGTTCCGTTCTGTTTCACCTCGGGAAACCATCTCTCGATCCGTTCTCTCGTAGAGGCGTTGAAGATGGCTCCTCTTTTTCGTCGAGTCCTCGCGAATCAGGCGAGTTCGCACGAGTTCGGCATTCAGGACGAAACGCGGCGGATCGATGCGCGACTTTTCGATCGATCGGTCGGTCGTCGATTTCGGGGGATTCTCGGACGAAGAATTTGTTTCGTTTTGGTACGTGTACCCGTCTCCTCGCAACGACGCGAGCGTTTTTAAGGCGCGACGACGAGGCGCGGGTATTAATAGAGTCACGCCGCGCCGGGACGACGGGGCACACGCAGTTTAAACCGTCTCTCTGCTCTCTTGATCTCTTCGGCGTTCTAGAGCGCTCTAACGCTCGGCCACGGGAGATCTCGCGCATTCTTGGAGATCTTAGTCATGCGAATGAGCGACCTCGATACGTCACTTGGAAAAGTTCACCGCTTTTCGCTGTTTTGTTGTTTCCGTTGCCGGACGCGCCGCGACGCGACGCATCGCGGGCCCACCATTGTCCTAATTAACAGCTTGTCACCTCCTCTCCGAGAATTCTGGTCGAACGTGCTTGCAAACTACAAGCACGGAAAGAGCGTTACAATTATTCCTCCGTTTTCGAAAAATCGAATTACCTCGTGTTCGGTTCGTAATGCTTCATCAGAAAAGTTGGGTTACACCTGGTTTTTGGCGCGACTGTAGCATGTTGGAGAATTTCAATCGTCGTCGGTAGATGAAGATTCTTGCGAATATACCCGCTTCCGTGATAGTAGCCAGACGAAAGTGGATGTACACATCCGCTTTTGCGGTAAATGGATTAAGAAATAATATTTATGAACGTGATAGGTCGTATACGAAAGAAAATTGTACACGCTACATAAAATATTCTTATTTATAATGTAAATAACGCTGGTTTAGGTATTATACTTTTTCATTTATTTTTAACGTTTTATAATTACTTTAGCTGACCTTATTTTAACGTATTATTTTTAACTTTTAATTTATTAAAAAATATATTTATTATTATAATAGGTGGTTCGGAACCTACCTTAATAAAAAGTAGGTCCCGCGGAAATTGGAAATTAGGCGATAGTTGAGGATTGGTAAAGAGAGAAGTGGTGGAATGGATTTGAAACCCTGAGGGGACCAAATATCATTACATACATATTTATTATTATAAACAGTAATACTTGCACACATGCACCTTGTGTTTTCGTGTCTGAGCGTTTCCCGGCTGCTTTACCTGTTGTTTTAATCTTGTTATAGGTTTTTAATCAACGGTGTTCGAGTACTCCCCGTGTTCTTTGCGTTAATCTTGTTATGGATTTTCCTATTAACAATCTTCAGACGGTCGCATGTACATTCAAGGACAGGAAACAAAATTTTGTAAAGCCGGTTTGTTCGTAAAGTTTATTTATTCGCGAGTGTGTATCTTTGTAGGCAATAACAATTACTGTAATGTAACGCTGGCAGGTTGTCAATGTTTTTAATGGAGAGAATGCATGATTAACAAGCAATAAAGTGATTGAAGAACGTAATCCGCTCGCTACGTCTCCCGAGCAACATGCAACGTGCTTTTAAACTCTGTACGCGGCTCGTATAATAATTAAACACGATAAACTGAACTGATCCGTCGGTTTCGTTCTTTTCGATATTCCGTCGTTGGCGTGCGGTTGATGCTGCGTGCCATTAATCACTGTGTCACCGTATTGTAGGAAACAGAAGTGCGTTTAATGGAACAGGTGTAGGTATTCCAATTCTGTTTATCCCTGGGTTATGCAATTAGACAAATACCTCGGTTATATTTTTTTTCCTGCAAAACAGTATTTCTCTTCTCGTTAAGAATGCGATCCCCGAATTAATGCTAATCATTCGACGTTTAACTGTTATACGGTGTCCCAAAAATGTCGGGGAACCTTAAAGGGGTTGGAACCTCAGGTTACTCGAAGTAACTTTTTCCTTTGCGAAAATTTCCGCGTCGGCTTAGCTGAGGAGTTATCAACGAAAAACGCGGACCAATCGGAGCGCGGCTACAATGGACGGATTCCGGCTCGGCTAATGCCAACGCCGCGCTGTAGCCGCGCTCTAATTGGTACGTGTTTTTTGTTAACGAACCTCCTTAACGCTGAACCTACCGAGCTTTACAAGTGGCCGATACATGTTGCTTTATAAGAATAACAGGATCAAATTTATTTGAACTTTGCGCGACTCATATTATAATATCTACCCTAGAAAATATATCTAGTTAATCGTTTATCACAAACGCATCCTTATAATTTCGATAATTGTGAATTAAAAACTCTGGAACCGTCATTTGAATTTAGCGTTAAGGAACCAGCCTTGTAAAGTTCTCCGACGTTTTTCGGACACCCTGTACAACTATTCGTGGGTTTAGATAGAAATGATAATACAATTTACTCGAATCGTTGCATATTTTTCTGTGCATTCTGAAGGACCACTTAATTAAAGTTTCTTTCTCTTCTGTTCGGTTGCGTTAATTGAAAGAAACAAAGCAGAATCTTGAATGAAACAGAATCGAATTATCTTCTACGCGGTTTTGGCGAACGGAATAGTCAATGCTGACAAAATTTCTGTTCTCTTTGCGGTGTTATTTTGGTAGCCTGTCGAGTGGATAGTTTTGGTGTGTTTATTTTACTTACACAAGAATACAGATGGTACGTCGAAGATAGCCGCGACATTCGAGTGTGTGAATGAAGCTACCTTCGAGAATCTTACAAGTAGCGAAGTCTTTCATTAGATACATTATTTCATAGGTTGGGTAGTGATTCTTGTTGTTTACACTATTTTACGTAAGCCGAGGAATTTATTTTACTTTAAATTTATACGAGATAACCGCCAAGAACGTTTTCACTTTACATAGAAGTTAATACGTCTTTAATTTTCCTTAAAGAAGCGTTACGTAATTATCCGTAATTCTAAATATACTTTATTTTTACTTGAGACGGATATTTTAGCCTTTCGGAAAGTACGAGCGTTATCGTAAAACTTTTAATTAGCTTGATAAACAACCGGTTATTAACGGTGACAATTTTTTTCTTTTACTAATTACAACATTAGAATTCTCAATATGAAAATTAAATAAATGGGCTCTTCACTTTCAATTCTCAATCGGAAATTTAAGCTTGAAACATCGTTTCACAATATTACCGATATCGATCACGTGTACTTGATGATATCAATCTCCTTATCAGCGCGCTTGTGCCATCGTTATGATTACACCGAACTGTCACAACACTCGTATTACTCTAAATATTAACAAATCACATAGCAATTCGTGAACTAGTACACACTTTCATGTGGCCTGGTGCCATACTGTCATTTATATTTAACTATTACATAGGTAGCAAATTTTATAAATTTATCCATTTATGACAGAAATAAATAGACTTAAAAACAGCGAGAAGGTTCAATGAATTTAAGATTATCAACGTATTAAGTTGTCACGTGTACAAAATGTTCAATTCGAAAATGCAAATGTTTAATTTCACTTTTAAACAAAGTTTGTTTGTTAAGTATTTTCTTGTAACAACTTAATACAGTAATTTATGAAAATAATTAAAAGGAGAAAGAAGGGTGTACGCAATTGTTATTTCTAAAATTTCTCTGAAATTTCCTTTTGCCAGAAAAAAGTCCGTGGCACGGTAATTAGAGAAGCTCGTTAACGCAGCCGATATTTGCTCGATTTCACCTGCGTATTTGTCCGCGACATCTGCATGTGTTACACACCAAGCGTTATACCGTAAATTATACCGGTGTCATAGGCTTGACGTCACTTTGCTCTGCGTTATCTTTGCCTTAACTTGGACTACACGACGTTTCTTCCGTGCGCTTGGCTACATCATTAAACAATATGCGCCGAACAGCAACAAAAACTAGCGGTCTCGAGCAATGTTGGGCAGCAATCGATTATTTTGTGATCGCGTTTGATCACGAAAAGCAATCGTGGAAATCGTGATCGCTAATCGATTAATCGTTGCTGTAATAAATCAGTAATCACTTATTCTAGTTTTATGCATTCATGTAAAATATCAGAAAATTATTGATACATTATTTTCAGTATAATTATTACTGAAAAAGGTACAAATTATAAATAAATCTGGAATCCGATTATTGTGAACGTGATTTCGCGTTAGTTATAATTAGACATTCAGAATCTAATCTATGTTTAATATAATTAGAGAGATGTATTTTAATGTTTAATAGATTTGAAAATAATATAAAACAGCATTTCGAAATTCTGCTTTTACCGTTTCAAATGACGCCTTACTCTTGTCATAAATGCACGATGTTTTTGCCCGGTCCGGAGCAGGGTTCTTGGTAAAATCAAAGAATTGATTTTCATCGCGTACCGCCTGCCTCCCACGTGGCACTGTCTCGTTAAGCTTTCCAGGCCACCATGAGCCATACGTGCGATGTTACTGGCGTGCAGGCAACGCCGAGAGAGATCCATTTCTGCGCGATAGTGCAAGCAATGTCAAATTATGATCGACCACAGCCGGCTTGTAGCAAATCAACGTCGAAGTCCTGACATTTCGTCTCTCGGCCAAGTGTTTCAGCGCGGCTCTGCCATTCCGCGGAGTAATGAAATAACATTGCTGCCAGTCGACGTACATCTATAATAATGATCTCGTATTATTTCTACGATACCGTGGCACCGTGGCGCCTCGATCAGCTCGATTTCATTCGAAACTTCATTTGGCCATTCCACGTATAAATTCTCGCGACGATTTTAGGTCTTTAATCGTTCATTATGTACAGTGAATCACGGTAATATTGAAAAAAATATATATTATACAATATTAGATATAATATTTACTTATAATATTTTTAAAAATTGCAATTGATGCAATCGTATTTTACAAGAAATCTTATATAACTTTTTTACCCAAGATTATTGTGTTCAGAAAATGTTCAATACTACTGTTTAAAGCGACGAATACATGCAATTATTCATGGCCGATTAATTGTATGAAATTTTATAAAGTCAGCCACTTATTCTTTTTACACTGCTCCTCCATGAACGCGCACGGAAAGGTGGCGTGAATGTTCATACGAATGTACATTTTATTTAACGATAAATTCACAAAAACTCGGACAGAAATTCGTTTCACTTTTTAATGACATATATTCTTTATACCGCATAATGCCTGGCCATATAAATATTCCTAAACGTACGCGCATATATAACGTTTAGATTTGCATATGTTGCATGTTCGTCGGGAATCTTTTTTATCCAATTCCTGCTGTAGATATTTGCATACATTTAATAAAAGAAAAAAAAAAACAAAATTTCACCGTTAGAGGTTTCTCGCCGACTCTCGATGAATGAGTAGTTTAAATATGAATCACTGTTGATCTCGACGAATTAACAAGGATGCGCTGGGCTGGACACGTGTAGAATTCATCGGAGTATGCGGAGTATGCAAAACACATTGTGGATTATGCCGATCGAGTCGGAATATGCAGAATAAGCCGTAATGTGGACTACGTTGACGTATACAAAGTACATGTTCTAACGTATGCAACGTCTCACCTCATTTTATATTTATTTTGCACCTATCATATCGGTACAGTAGTATTCTCCTTGAGTCGGCCATCTCGTTGTTGTTATTAATATAGAATCTCTGAAATTTGTTATACGAGTACACGAAGCTGTCGGAAGATGATGCGAAATGGGCCGAGCATTGCGTTCAATTCGAACGCGTTTGTTGAACGCATACTTTAATACTATTTTGCAATTTCGAACACCTCGGCGAAACCAACGACAGGTCCAGCAAGTAGAACTGAAAACCCGCTTGGTAAATCAGACTAGACAGGGGAGTTGGACGGAGGGTAGCTCGGGACCATCGCGTTTAAAGGACATTTACAATTTTCCACGTGGCTAGAAAGGCGACGTGTGTGCTTTTTCGATCGGTCATTTAAACTCGTTCCGTGCGAGGTTCGCCGGGAAGACGGCTCTCACCACGGCAGGGGACCGTTCCTCTTTTCGATGGCCGACGATTTTCGTGCCCCCCTCCCCTCCCCTCTCGCCCTCCAGCGTTCGTTGCCGCAATGCTAGCTGCCACGAAACGGGAGGAAAAAAGGGTGCGTGTGCAGTCCACACACGAGCGTAAAGCCTTTGGTAATGCGTGATGGGGTCCACCAACGAAATTATGGATCGGGCCTGGATACCACGTCTGCGCATGACCATGGTCGGATCGCCCTCTCTCTCTCTCTCTGCCACCCTCTCGGTGCCCCCTCTTGCCCCCTTAGCCCCCCTCTGCCCGTGCATGTACTCGCACCCTTGCATTGTGTACGTATTTGCCTAACTTTGACCCCCCCCCCTGCTTCTACGTTGCCTTCTTCCGTCCGTCGTTATGGATTGCGATATTTTGTCCAGTATCGTTATTTATCGCGAGAATTAGCAGTCGTAATTCGAAGGAATCGACGGATTTTAACGAGTCAGACTCGTGATGAAGATTTTAAACAAAGTCGAACGAATACGGATGTTACGCCTTTATTTTTAGATGAAGAGAAATTTGATTTGCTTGTAATCAATATTTCAGCATTAAAATCAATGTAGCAGTACAAAAAATATATGTATTCCTTTTCTCTTCTACGACATTTTTGGGGATGACGTTTTAATCACTGTAATCATAAAGAAAATGGTACGCCAAGGGGTTAAGAACGTCGATGCTGCAGATGTTTCATAGGGGACCGTTCGCAAAAGCTTCAATCGCGAAATCTGTGATTAATTTGGCCACGAAGGGAATTTTATAAATGTTTCCATAGACATTTTTAGTATTTCCAATCCGGCGCGCTGTATCGTGCGCCAGCCACCTCGAAAGAAAGTGAACCATAGGCTGCGAAGACGGAAGCTTCGAGCTTTAAAACGGGTCCAGGTTTATTCTTGTACAGTTCCATTCGATGCAGCTGTGACACTTCGAATATCGACAGTTTCTCGAAAATCGTAGTGGCCTCGGCGTTTCGCTTTGGCCGAAATGTTTTCATTTTAATTCCAGATGCAAACACGAATAAAAATCAAACTCCTTCGAATAGACTACGCCTAAAATAGACACCCCTGGTGCAGGTACTTGTGAAAATTTCACCGTGTTCTTTCTGTAGGAAACGTTAAAATGCTTCGCCGGTTTTTTAACGATAAATTAAAAAATTGCGAACGCAGCTAAAAATAGCAACCCAATCGGGAATATTTGCAGCTGTAATTACAGTGTAGAATTCATGCAAATTTACCGACCACAATAATCGTACTTTGCTTCTACCTTTAGAGCGATGGTCGAATTTGATTGTCAGATGTTGGTGACCACTTTTCAAGTAAAATTTAATTAGATTCTAATTAAATGGATATGTTAGTTACGGAAAATGCTGCTACTTTACTATAAAATATTTGCAGTTGATCGTTGCAGAGATATTTTGCAAATCACGTTTTATAGTTTATTCTAGATGTGAATATTAGTATTATATTATCGCTTAAAACAATTTAGAACAATAAATGATAATGGTAGAATTTATTTGGACGGTATATCTTCGATCACATTACGAGATTATGGTTGTTCGGAATGATTATATCATTTCGAGAAAACTGTGCTAACATTATTAAAAAAAATGCGGAATCATTGTATTTACCGCATGGTCGAGCAGCAACAAATTTTCCAAGTTACGTGCAATATGCTGTTCGGTATTACATGAGCGCCTCGACGTAGAAAATTAGAATAATTGCGCGTAACGGGTCAATTAAAGCGACTGTGCCATCGGTATCGTTTAGTATTTCAACTATGACGTAACTATTGTGGGTAAGCTGGGAAATGTACTACGGCCGGTAATTAACTGTGCTGAAATGATATGCAATTTGTCGGTGTCATTCTTATTTTCAATGAATTCTTCCTCTCCGCAAAAACAACATCCGATCCGTTAATCATTTTTTCTCTGTGTTTACTGAAATATACTTAAAAAATAACTGATTCCGAAAAAAATATGGTAAAATATAATTATTTACGCGTACAGAACATTTTTACGAAAGACATTTCACTGGGATTACTGATTAATCAATACTTTGCAATTAACTTTACACTATAAATATTTATACTTATATTACAGAAATATTTATATTGGAATCGCGTTTCTCTTCCAAAAATCTGCGAATTTTCCAAAATTTTAAAAAAATCGTACATAAAACTAATGTACTTAAATGAAGCTTAATTTACTAATGAAAATACGTCTCCGATAAGCTCGAATAGGATAGCTTCGCGACGAATTGTACTTCATTAAGCAAGCTTTATTTAAGGCTTCTCGCTGGTTATGACATTATATTAATATTATACAGTTACACATTTCATTTCGTTGTGCGGCTTTATTTACACCAAATTACATATTAATTTAGTATTAATTAGGATAATTATTATGCATTTCGAATATAATCAATGCAATACTGTTTGCGTACACGTATAAATATACGTGATATCATCGTTACCTGCTTATCAACTCGGCTAACCCGCCCCGCGTCTCGCTTCGCGTACAATTTCATTGTGATGATAATTGAATAACGCAGATAATCATTTCGCGATTGTTCGGGCAAAAATGAGAACTTAAGAGATAAAATATCGTTTATTGAAGCAATTACGCGATAAGCTGTTGCCTTTTATCTGCCGTCTGATAAATAAATCTTTTTCCTGAATTTTGTTAGTTGTTAAATAAACAGAATTGCGTTCAAGGTAACTAAAGATCGCGCGATAACGTATCCTCGTATCGTCTCTTGTATTCGACTGTTTGGAAGATGTTTAATAACATTTCGAACAGATAAATTTAAATTGGAAATATTTATTTATCAGACGGTTATACACGTTCGTGCAACGATCGAACACACATGTACGTGTGCATACATACGAAGATTATGCAATCACGTTCTAATTGTGCTTTGCTTGTGAGAAATGATGTTTCGTATTTTCTTTTTTCCAGAAGGGATCTGAACTACTACAATAATGGGTGACAACACGTTCAAGCTTACTTGGAACAATCATCTGGCAAACTTGTCCGGATTGTTCGAAGGGCTATATAAAAGTGGCTCTCTGACTGACACGACCTTAGCCTGCCAGGGCGGCATGCTGAGAGCACACAGATTGGTTTTGGCAGCATGTAGCCCTTACTTCGAAAGAGTCTTCAAAGAGCACTATGGTGAACAACCGATTCTTATTTTAAAAGGTGAGCAACCAGTATTAATGATACATATACATATACCATGCGTCAGGGCCGGCGTGACCATTTGCGGGGCCCGGTTCAAAAATTCTGCGGGGTCAGAATACACATTCAAATACTTAAATTTCACTTCTAATTATTTATTATAAATTTTTAAGATGAATATTACATAGTTTTTCTCGCTTCTTTCGCCGCAAAATCTATGATTAAGTCACCAAAATTGATTGAGTTTGCTACTTCCAGTCCTGCAAAATGTCTGATGAGTTTTCATAGACCGTTATGTTTGGTTGTATAGTATAATACAATATATATAATAAAAATATAATACACGGTGTCTCGAAATCACCTGACATTTTAAATTGCGCGCCATTTTTTTTTAAACGAACATACAGCACTAATCTTTGACAACTCGGGAAGTATTGCGGTTTAATCAAGGAGAATCACACGAACGAGCAAAAAATGTATTATTTTTTATTGCAAACGAAGTTCCATGGTCGCGTCATCTCGCGCCACAGCGATGTGAATTGGCCCCCAAGATCGAGCGATTCGACGCCATCGGACTTCTTTCGTTGGGGTTTTCCGAAAGGAAAATCGTACGCCAATGATTCGCAGACCACTTTGGAGGTCGTGGAAACAATTAGACGCACGATTACTGAAATTAGTCGGCGATTATGCTGTCGCTGAAAATTTCGTCGAAAGACTCTTAGCAAACAGGGACGAGCCGCGGTCATTTATCCGAAAAATGTACTGTTCAAATAAATAGCACGTTTAATAAATTAACATGTCAGGTAACTTTGAGACGGATAATAAAAATCGCAATCGATCGCTGTGCAACAAACGAAAATCCAATTGTCGATGTGCGAAACATTCGTGACGTTTAGCAGAGGCCAGCGTTGCTTGCGTGGTCGTCTGGCCGCTGGTGGTTATTAACATTAACATTCGCCGTTTCTAAATTGAGCTTAATGTCACCGTAAATAAACATAGATTGAGAGACGCGCTGACCGCAGTGACAGACAGCGGGTCGCGTGCTACAAATTACTGGTCGGGAAAAGGGGAACGTTAGCTAAGGCCGGGCCTATGTCTGTGCTGTCTAACGCTGCCCGCGCTGACAACGAGCGGACGCGTGCGCGCTGAAAACCTCTGTTCGCTGTCGAAACTCTCGAAAAATCTGAATCTTTTACGAACACCTCCGCGAGTCGAGGAATCCAAGAAACCCGAGACAAGCGCTCGAATGAAAGGAGCACTCGGTGTTAACGTCCGATGATTAATATGTACGCGCAGAGGAAACTCGCGAGATCCGGGACGCTTGCGTACACCTAGATCTAGCTCGACTGGACACACCGTAGACAGATTATAAATTGTAAATTGTGATTCGTAGGTGTGGCGGTGGAGGAAATGGAGTGTCTGCTGGACTTCATGTATCGGGGCTCGATCGACGTAGCAGAGGAACACCTGCCATCCCTGATTAAAACAGCCACGGACCTCGAGGTCCGCGGACTATCGGGCGACGACAGAAACCAGGAGAACAGCCGGAGCCCTTACACGAGGGTTGAAACGCGGATGCAACGGTGTCACATAGAGACAAGGGTCCACATGAGCGACTACATGAAGGACCCGTCCGTGATACCGTTCCTGCCGAAACAGTCTTCCGTGGAGTCGTTGGGAGATCACATCAAGGTCGAGGAGATCGAGGTGGAGGACGATCCGATGGTGATCGACGGCCACGAAGACACGTTCGACGACCCCTTACGGACCTCGGATACACAAATCGTGAGTCTCCGCACCCCCCGAGCGCCGAATAACAACCCCGATTCCTTCGAAAATAGTTGCTTAAGGCGGTAGACTTAGAATCAAGGTTCTAGAAGCAAGGTTCCGGGACACGACAGGGTCCGTCCGCTGTAGCCGCGCTTTGATTGGACCGTGTTCTCAGGAACCGCTCCTTTCAGAAATTGCGATCGTATTATGTTTTTGGTTACTCGTCAAATTTGCACAAGGCAATATTATATTTCACACTTTATTCTCGATATTACGTACTGAAATATACTAACGGAGGAAATTGGAAAATCGGCAAATAATATTGATCCTGCTTCTCTGCGATAGTTTAAAAAAAAAATGAGAATTAATTTTCTACTTAGACCGTTCAGTAAAGTGGTGCCCTGTACTCTCAAGATAAAGAGCGTAATTATTTACTTACACAATGATTTGGAGGCGATCAGGGCACGACGGTTTATCTTATCTTAGAAGGAAACTCAGTGAACCCGAAAATTCGGATTTTAAAGAAGTTCAGCGTATCGTGAACATTATTCGAACTTTTAATACAGGAATAGTTTTGATTCGTGATTATACTTTCAAAATGATACGAAATAATGAAATAAAAGAAAACTCTAAATGCATTTATTATTTAGCAAATGCGATATTGTTACTCTATATTCGCCACAAAAATAATGTCAGATCATTTCGAGACACTCTGTATTACCTAGCTGTTACGTATTGTTTCTAAATTCTTAGGTAAAAAGAAAAAGATATGAAACGTATGGAAAATGTTGTGTACAGCGATAGAATGGAGTCTGCCAGGATTGATCAGCCGGGTGCATAGTGCAACTGCTGTAAGAAGGGAGAAGAAGCGTTGATTCAATCAAGACGCGTTCGCCGCTCGTTTTGCGTTTCCTTCTCTGCATCGTCTAATAATTAATCAAGGTCAAAGAAGAAAAAAGGAACACGAACTCGTTTCGTCACCTTTGATCGCTGGATCAACGAGTTTCCAAGAAGTTCCGGGACAGGTGCATAGAAAAAAAGATCTGAAAAAATGGCCAAAAAGACTTCTGTCTTAAGTAGCACCGATCATCCTAATTCAGCGATAAAAATTTCGAACATTCTACTGTGAAAACGACAAGAAAATATTGGGAACATCGGAGTGGCTCTAATTAGGCTCTAAATAGATGGGGAAAAGATCGACGGAGATTTAAAAACGAAAGAACGTCCCGTTAATAATCTGATTTTATGTAATGATAACGTATGCACGGGGGGATAAAAATGTGGAAAACATGTCGCAAAAAACGTGACTGCACAAGGTGATCGAAATTTTTTGTAGATTTTCTTGCAGCCTAGTAGTCGACGTTGCACACTGTTACGCGGAAATCGTGTGAGAAATGCCACTCGATCCACGAGTCAATGGTTAAACTGATTCTGTGTAATACTAAGTGAACTATTAATTTACCGATGCTCTCAGCGCGAAGGTTCGATCATTTGTTACTCGATTTACAAAGCAATTTTGCAAAGAGTATTTCAGGTTTACCAGCGAATATTACATCATCACACCAGATTTATTCATTTTCATCACAAAGCTAGTGAATATTTTTCTCAAAGTGTATTCCTAAATTTCAAAAATGTCCACAGACGCAACTCCAGTATCCCCTGAGTATGATAGTTCGCAAGATCGCTTTGTAAATCGAGTAACAAACGATGTACCGTTTGCGCTGAGAGCATCAGTAAACGCATTAGGATTTTCTAATAATTTTCAAATGTCTTTTTTGCACTGTTCAGAGTCGAATGCCGCCGCCAATGTACAAACGGGAAACGAGATTCAAAGGACAGAAGAGAGTCTCCGTCGGTCGCACATCGAGGAACAGCGAGCCGCAGGAGTACAGGGCGAAGGAGCGTTTAGTACAGAAAGAGGACACATCCAGGGAAGATATTTACGAGGACTCGGCCACGGTGAAATCGGAGACGAATTTCAACAACGGATCTACTGACCCTACGGTACCGGACATACAGATGAACGACGACTTACAAGAACGAGACGAGAGTATGGTACGACAAGATGAAATACAATTGAAATTGCTTCCTCGTTTAGGGTCGTTCGCGTTTTTATCGAACCTTCGTTGGAAACGCGCACAGTCCGAGAACATTTTAAGCGATTCCGGAGGACGTTTGCTAGATCCGCATTGCAGAAATGTTTATAACATACGCACAGTATTGTTGCATCTTACCAGATAATAATTTTTTTGCCGAAAAGTTGGAAATACAGCGTTCTTAACATTATCTTAGATCTCTAACGTTGTTTCAGTTCCCGTCTGTGTTGACAAACATTGATAAGATACTTATTTACATTCTAACGACTCCATTACTACGCTATCGATATAGGTTAATGAGAAAACCGTTTCTTTAAAGTGTTTTCAGTATTAGAAATTCAAATTTGCCGTTCGAAACGGTGTATTTAACAATGATGCGGCACAAATAATAATTATATTGATAATTTCACGGAGGCGCGTACAGGACGCAGCGAGAAACGTGTAAGAAGACCACGATTTACAGAAAATTTCCTATTTTTCTCGCATTACGATTTTTAAGAAAAAAAGAAATGATTCTCCACGTAAGCAGGACATTATTAGAAACACGAATCATTCTGACCGTTCTTGTAAGTTCGGAATCGCTCGGTGTCGGCAGCGTTTCGTTGACGTTCTCCGGCGTTTTTGCAGGATTCTTTGAAAAGCGCGGACGAGAGTTCAAGGTTAACGGCTAAGAAAAAGAACGACATCGGCGCGAAGAGAATTGGGCTGAACGAAGGGAAGGAGTCGAGGGCGTTGATGTCGAAGTCGGAAAGGGCTCAGTATAAACCGTTCTCCTGCGATCTTTGCACCCTGGCCTTCACGAGGGCTTCCCATTTGGCCAGACACAGGAGAGTGCACACGGGAGAAAGGCCGTTCGCGTGCAGCGTTTGCCCGCGAATGTTCGCCAGACAGGACAAGCTGAAGCAACACTTGGACTCGCATTTGCTATGGTCGAAGAGGAAAACCAACATGTCGAACACCAGCTACCAGTCCACAACGTCGTCATCGGGCAAGGGAAAAAGGGGCAGACCACGGAAGGTTAGACACGTTCTAACATGAGGTGAAATGCCCTAAGCCTGGACAGCATTTTATACCATTAATTTTACCAGTTTAGACAAACAAACATAATTTTGCTAAGAGTTTTAACCTGGAGAAACAGTTCCAAATTTGATTTAACAATTATTATTCAAGCTAGGTCTCACTTCGAATTTATTTTAAAATATCAATATTATTATGCGTGGTAATTACTCTTGAAAATAGACTTTTTCCTTTCAGATAAACTTTTATTTTTAAATTTCATTTCTCTGTCGAATAATATTCACACCTACTTGTCTGCTGAGACCTCGGAATATAAGAAATTATTTAATCTCTCAATTTTTCTTTTTATAAGCTCTTCAGACCCTTAAATGGGTCTATTTCGCTTTACAATTGGTGTCACGTTGTTACAAATCTCTCAATTATTGGTTTTACTACAAAAATTCAATTGTCCAGATTTAGTCATCAGGCTTGTCCACACTTAAGGCCATTTCACCTTGTATTTTTCTAGTGTTTATTACCACCATATTTTGACTGAAAAATATTTTCCTCGAGCAACGAGTAATTTCTCTAAAAAGATAAATTCGTTCGGGAGAGTAGAATAGACAATGAACGACGTTCCTCAACCGGTGTTTCCCGATAGGTGAACTTGGAGCAGTCGGCGATCGAGGAGATTCTGAAATTCGGCGAGTTCAGTTCTCTGCTGAACAAATCTCATTCGGCCAATTCGACGGACAAAAGCGAGGAGTTCGCCGGGGTCGATAACGAAAGAAAAATTGAAGATCAGAAGGACGACACCACGGAACAAAGGGACGATGGTAAGGACGGCGACGGGGACGGGGACGGGGACACGGACATGGACGTTGACAAGAATAAGGACAATTACGATTGTCAGGCCGGGAACGACAAAGAAGACAGCATCGTTTAAGAAACTACCCTCGACGCGAGACTCTCGCGAGGAATATTTTTCCATGAGTAAGGGAAAGCACCTAATCCATACTTATTGTTATATGTATAGAGTGTTGGAAACTGTCGAACTTTCTTCGATCGATGTCGCTATCCAGGTACATACACACACTATTTTCTCGCGATTCTTTCAAGAAGGAGTTACAAAGCGTTATACAATTGTCCTGTTGCATTATTCTTTGGGAACTGAGAAACAATTTCAGCTCGTTAAACGTTCCACTGTTTATCGTTCGACTGTGAGTATTCCATATCAGAAACTCGGTTTCCTTTTGATGGAACGCGTTCGATCGGGCACAGGCGAAATTTCCCTTCGCGTTATTTCACATTTAACGATTGCGAGATCTCTACAGGGTGAGTCGGTGAAAATTCTTATCTGCTGGTCGCATCCAAAAACTCGTTCGAGATGTCCACGGTGACCTTGAATTTTCTCAAAAAATTCCTCCAAGGCCAACCGAACGTCTTTACATTATACAGCCGACCTTTCGTCCTTTCGTCGGCAACAACGTGGTGTTTAAAGAGAATTAATCGTTGCGTGTATCATCCTCGAGTCGCGTCTTATCTCGCATCGCGAGAGGTCTCGTTTTTTGGAACATTCGATTCGATCCCGTGCGTATTACGTCGAGACTCATTATACCGATATCGAGCTCTCTCTCTCTAAATCGAGGAACATATATTTATTCGAATCAGCGGCGAACGTTTGCTTCGCAAAATCCTGTTAGTATACATACCTATGCTGTACAGCGTCGTTAACGATGTTCGAATGTTCAATGGATTTGAACTGCCTACAAACGAACGGCGAGAAACACGTTTCTTTTTTTTCTACATTTTAATATATTGCTCGTGGATTTTTTTAAACGATCCACATATTGTATCGCATCAACTTACAAATGTACAACCGCGAAATACAGTGAGTTTATACTGTTAAAAATTACGATAGCAGATCTATCGTATCCATGCGAGGTATAGCGAAACATCTAAAATGAACGAATTCGATCTATCTCGGAAATTCGATAAATTTTTACGACTGTAGTGAAAGTGTCAAACAGTTTCGGATTGTTTAATGTACAGGGTGTCCCAGAAATGTCGAAGAACCTTGAAAAAGAGTTACTTTCTTTGCGGTAACTTCAAACGACCCAAGCAACCACCCTCCCGTCAAAGTTCTCCGACATTTTCTGGACACTCTGTATCTCCTTTTAAATATTTTCGGTTGAAAATAACACTGTTGGTGTTTGATTCACGTGTTCCTTTGTCAGGATTATCGGAAGTTGATCAATTAAAAAGATAATAACTCCGTTGAAGCTGCCAGTAAAGATTCGAAAAAGAATACCATGAAAAAAAAGAAAATTTGATAAATTAAAAATGTCTATGGCAATGGAACAATCGTAGCGGAAATGTTGATCGACCGATTGTATAACCGCTCTGGCGTTAATTTATTTATCGAGATACAAGACATCTGTCTTGTTGTAGACGCAACAAAAGTGAAAATTCGTTCGACAGAGTACCTGAAGCACCCGCGTTATAATGTGTAACAATGAATTAATTAACGAATGACATTTATAACAAAAATGGGTGAGAAACAGGCCACATAGGAGGAGAAATATGACGAGTCCAAGACGACTGTTTAGGTACTGATAAATTGAATTCTGTGCGACGGCGGCGGCGATCCGCTGTCACACGAAAGATATTTATATCGGACGATAAGATTAGGAGAAGGAAACTTTACGTTGGGAACTCGACCAAATTATACTTTAGCTTGGAAGACTGCGGTATGGTTTGCATTGTGAAACACTTCTGACTGACCAAAGTTTAAATTATAGTGACTCTTCCGCCGTAAGTTTACGTGAAAATTTAATTATAGGATATGTACGTATAGGATATCGATAGAGTTTTATTATTTTTTTCTTTTTTTGTTGATAATTGTGTAAGTTCTATCGTACGAACAATCGTTCTAATCGACAGGTTATTCAATGCTTTTACCTACGTTTTTCTTTATTTATACGTAACTTTACTATACCGTGTCTTGCGAAGACACTACGAACGTTCAGCCATTTTGTTGGGCACGCAGCACGGCCATTGCGTTCCCTAGTTTTTCCTGCACCGACGAAAAATCAATACGTTTGTGTACGGTCGCTTCCTCGAAAGCGGCGACTCCTGAGCTCATTTAGCGTAATTCTCCTCTGCGAAATCGTTCTCCGCGGCTTTGTTAAGCGAATTATTAAACGAAAAACGTGGACCAATGAGAACGCAGCCACCGCGCTCCGATTGTCCACGTTTTTCGTTAATAAGTCCTTAAACCTGCCGAGCACCAAATACGACTAAAACGTTTTAACTTAGAGAAATTATGAGGCTCTAGTCATTTAGATTTTGTGCGATTTTTATGTCGATACGTGCTTGGACAAAGAAATGTATCAAATCAATTTCCACGCGAGTAACTTTTTAATTTCAATAATCATAAAACGAACAAATATAAAACCGGTCGTTTGACCGGCAGCGTTGACTGCGAACATTTTCGCGAAGTTGCTTCGAGCGATCTCCGGGACCGCCTCTTTCAAGGGAAGATTTTTGCGACACTCTGTAACTTCATCGAGGATTTTTCAGTCGGGGGAGGCGAAGGGACGCCGTGAACGCTGGGAATAAACAAGTCACGTTAGTTTGTATACGTATTTGTTACTATAAGGGATGTGCACCTAGATGTACGACAGTGCAAACTATACCTACGTAGAAGTGACCCCGGGTACTCGACAGGGGTTGAGAAGAAAAAAAAAAGAAAAATGTAGCTTCGAATATTTTGTTATACACGCGATTGAAATACGTCAAGTACAAATGTCCAAATATTTAGAGTATACGTGTGCGTAAGTGTGCATGTCTGCCATATTATAAAGAAGAAGAAGATGATGATGATGATGATGAAGAAACAAACGAATGGGAATGATACACGCGTGTGTCGCATCAAATGGTTGACGTCCACGTGAACGAATGTTGTTGATCCGTTCCCTCTCTTTTATACGAATATCACAGCTTCTTGAACGATACTTCGTTTAACTAACGCGCTTGGTGTATTTGTTTTCTTTCGTTTTCTGCGATCCGATATGGTAACCCATCGAGGTACCCTCGATCACGCTATTCGATGCTTGAAATGTGGGAGTAATATTTTACAATCAAGTTTTCTTTGTTCGTAAGCTGACAGATTATATATATATATATATCGATTGTTATTTTATTTAATTCGTGTTCATTTCGTTTCTTGGTATACGGAGAAGAGTACTTTTATTTTATCTGATCCGCGAAGAATTCGACAGACACGGCTACATCGTGGATGTCGAGCATCTTCAGGCATCGCGAATTTCAAGTTCGCGTTGCATCGAGTCGCGGTGCTGGCGAACGTTTATTGCCGATTCGGCGAAACAATCTTCTACTTTGCGCAAAGATCCGTAGATCTCTGTAGCCGAAAAAATAAATCGTAAGACCATGATAAGATCGACAAAATCTGTTGTTGCGACTTCGTTTTTTCGAGGAGAATGAGTGGTCGCGGTATTTTCTTGTAACATTTGTTGTTATCGGTATATAAAAAGATAATTTTAAAGTGACGCAATCAACGTTCCCAGCGCCGTCCACGTATTGATCGCGATTTTGTTCACGAGCTGGTTTTGTTCGAATTCTAGAGTAACTTAAATAGCACGCCGCAGTGCCGTTTCAAATATACATAGCGTTTCCGTTTCTTTTCTCCCTGTAATTATCGGTTGTTGTTGTTGTTGTACAAACTATATTTTGTTCCGTTAAGTTCTTGTTGCTCGACCTTATCAGCGTTACAATTGTGAACTTCTGCGACGGCGACGTGCAATTAAAAATCGTCGGTGGCATGATCGTTCGTCTGTCACGACGAGCCGCGAGTGAATTTCGTGCAATCCATTGGGGGCGGCCGTCGCGACGAACGCCCCCGTGAGTCTTCATATCCCTCATAGTGTACATTGTGTAGCCTGTGTAAATAAATTGTAAAGTCAATGTCCTTCTTAATCGATACCTCTTCTTGTTGTCCCTTGTCGCGTGTCTCTGTTCGTTTAAGATATTTATTTAAAAAAAACTACAGGTAATCGAAACAGAAATTATATCAATCTCTGTGGTCACTCAACATTTATTTTTCACAATGCTGTAACAGACTCAAGTGTATCTTTACAACGTAAAACAACTAGAAAAGATGGGGACACCTGAACGTGACGGGGGTCGTGGTGAACAAAATGGTGAACGGCGAAATCAACGAAGAGTTTCGTCCCGCGTCGGTGGTTAATCGCAGTTATCGTTATTATGTGTTCATTGACATTATTATATTACATTATACATTAAGTTTTTACAAATTACATACATTACCGTCTTTACAAATTAGTTTCCGTTTATACACAGACTTCTTTTTTGGGGTGGGTGGAGGTGGGAGGAGGAGCAGGTGGGACAGTCACGGATTCCTGTTTCCGTAGTGAGCATAGTCGCCAAGTCTCTCGTGTTCGTCGCGATAATACGTAATACTAAAACGTATCTTACAGTTGGCTTTCAAACGGTTCCGATGTCAGCAGCTGAGAATCACGATCGAAGGATTGTCCGTGATCGAAATCGGCCTCGAGAGAGACGTCTCGATCGCAAAGAGCAATACGCTAGACACCGTCACTTCGTGAATCGGCGTGAACGCGCCTCGGTATCGCCTCTTCTCGATTCAACTAACATTAAGTCAAGTTACAACAGCAACATCGAAAGCACAATTCCATCTGCGATCCTCTCTGTCTCTCTCTCCTTTCGATTTATTTCTTACTTGCACCGAAGCAGGGACGACGTACCGATCTCATTGTTCGATCGCAATTTTAAATGTTGCTTGAAAATTTATGTACAATATTTAACAGAATACAGTAACTTCCCCGATTTTCACGACGATCGAAATTTTTTAATAGTAAAATTACGAACCGGCAATCGTGCCTTCTCGAAATTAGAATAAAAATCGTTTTATGAAAATTGTTTGTTGTTTTGCGAGATATTATTGGATCGATGTCGTGTCCCTGCTTGTTCCTCTCAGAATTACGATTACCATCTACATGTTACTTATGTCGAACATAATTTTTTCTCACGGTGGAATCGATGAAACGTCTACGAGATCCATTTTTAACTATTTTATTCACTGTTTTTTGTAATAACTTTGCGAGCGCCTCCGCTGGACAGTTGATTGCATTGTTTCTGGGGCGGTTGTTCCTTCGAGAGGATTCTTCGCTTTTTTTTCTTTTCATAAATCTGTGATTCGAAGAGCTCGTTCGATTTTTCAAGCTTTTCATCGACTCGACCCCGGCCGACCTTCAGCGTTACGTTTTTACCCTAAACTTCTTAAGCGATAACAACTCGGCTAGTTTCGATTAACGCCATTCTACGATTAAGCTACTCCGTACTTCCAGTTTTGCATGCGGACGCATTTTATGTATACATATCGCACGTTACTTCTACCATCTCGAGGCGAACTCGATCCAGACAATCCGCAACATTAACGTTTCCGTTCTCCATTCTCCTTCGACGGCTGGGAAAAATTAAATATTTTTTAATTGCTAGTAAAAAAGTTCTGTTTTCAGCTTTCGCGAATATTACTAACAACATTATAAGCGAGATTCTTAAAACATCCGCTGCAATTTCTATCTGGGTTGGCAAAGAAAGTAATTTTAAGGTGAACTGAAACACTATTTTTTATACGACTTTAATCAATAAAATATTTTTAAATATTTTCTCCGCAATCTTATCATCAAATGTTAGATACCAAATGTCAGAAAGAAAAAAATTTATAACCTCAACAGAAGTTACAGAAATTAAAAATTTATCTATCTATCAGTGAGAACCGAAATTACTTTCCTTTCCGAAACCCAATATATTCGATACGATTATGCGAAATGAAAAATGTTAGAATTGTAGTAAAAAATGTCTCGTCTGTCTGGGTAATGTACATGTTTAAACATTTATTAGAAAATGAATTTAGGTCTTTTGAGTTCCGGCGAATTTTAACGAACATTGTGTCGATAGTTTGCGTTCGAAGGAAAATGGAGGAGTAATTTTCTATAGGATCTCGATTGAGTTGAACGGTGACGCCCTAATTACAAACACGGTTTGACGCCCGTCAATTAGTCATATAATCAACAATGACGATATATACGATTAATATCCTTAGACACACACAGCGATACGCGTTGGCCGCGGTCGGTTACCTATTGCGATCTCGTTCACAGTGGGAATGTAAACTCCTAAGATGATGCCGAAGAGTCGCTGCCTAAATTCATTCGCGATTCAATGATCGCTCTTCCGGCCGTGTTGCTCTTTTAACTATACATGCGTTTAAGCTCGGCAGGCTTGTACGAATAACCGTTGCCATTGAACATTCCGTGTACTTCAACGCGATACGTATTTATCATTATTTTAACCAATAATCCCCAACCGTGTGGCAATTTTCGCGCGCGAATGTTAATTACAATTTCACCGGCCATTTCTTCTATCGTCCTTTCGTTCGCGCGAAACCAATTTTATTCGTTTCGTCGACTCACGGATTAAATAACGTTCAATTATAAAGTTCGTTTGGAAAAATATTTTACGGTATTCTGTCTATCTTTCGCAATAAATTCTGTTCAACAATAACAATTTCGCGAATTGCAACCGGGCAAATTGAAGAAAAATTTAGAAATAACGGCTGTGCATTTGCAATTGCATTTGAAACACGGATGCAACGAGTTTTAAACGAGCAAAAGCGAATAAAGAAAATATTTCAATCGCTAAAACAGGCTTTCAGATTAAAATTTTCCGAAAGACTGTTGAGAAATGAAGTTTGTTTTTCTCGCATCGAAAACTCCATCGCGCGTCGAGAGCGTCCGTGAACGCAACGGCAAGCGCAGACCGCGCCGCCCAACATTGTCAACGTTAAAATTGCCACACACAAGAGCACTTAACGAATAACAGACGCATCAATTACTTAGCATGCGGAATTTTCAGTGATCCGAACGGGAACTCAATGAACGAATCGTTCTCGCGATGATAAGTCGTGAGCTCTCTCGAATGATTAGTAACGAGAAAAATATCTTAGATTGTAATCTTATTGTCGTATAAAATGCGAGTCCGTTATGACGTATTCCCAATTTAATTTTACGGTCCAATTCATATAATAAAATGCCTCACGTGCTCGTTACTTATCGATACTTTGTGCGATACAACGATTTCTCTTAGTCTTTGTGTACTTTCAACTGTCTCGTGTCCGTGCCCACTTCTCATTTCGGGAATCTGCGTACAAAAATTCAATAACGATTCGTTGAAAATCATAGCACAATTTTTATACTGTGAACAGTCGTTGCTTTCTCCTCGTGTTCCAATTGAAATTAAGGAAAATCGACAGAAATATTCTTACGAGACGAAAGTTATTTTACCACCAGTACAGGATGTTTCAAAAACGATGTACTTCCTCGAAATTCTTGAGGACATTTCTCATCCCTTTCAAGGACACCCTGTACAAATAAATGTTAATTTTCTTCATCATTCTCCATACACCTAATTCACAAATGTGCGTCTCGAATTCACATATTTTTGTTTTTCTGTTCGGCGTGCAATATTCAACCGTTCCGAAAATACATTGCTTTCGTACGACACGAGCTCACACTGTTCCTTCCGCGTTGTCCAAATCGAGACGTATACTTTCAGGTTTGTTTTTTTCAGTTCTTTGGATTTTCGTTACGTAAAAGTTACAGAATTTATTCGATAGCATACAAAACATATACCACGGTGGCCCGTCCACGGGCGAAACCTGTGCAATAATCGTCAACTATAGTTCGATATATGATTCTTCAGTTGTACCATGTGTTGTTTCACGCTATTTCATGTTTCGTTTTGTTTGTACGCTGCGACGACGGTGTGTATGTATGTATGTATATCTTGAAGCGAGCTTTCTCTGCTCCGGAGTCGCCAGAATTCAGACTAGCGTCCCCACTCCGCCTTCCCCTTCTACGACGCTCTCGTGCACGCGTCACAATGTAGTCACGTGAGACTGGCAGAGAGGGGGTAACTTTTTTCTCTCCTCGTCTGACGACTCTGGTCTGCTCCGGCTGAACTTTGCCAAGTAAAACGGTTCAAGTAAACGCTATTCGATTAGAAATTGATCGTTTCGAATCTTAGTCGGTACGCGCTGTGATATGATTTTATTCGTCGACGTAAATACTCGCGTGCTGGCGCACGCCGGACACGGTTGCTCGCGAAACGACACACCGCGACTTATTGTCAGTGCTCTCTACGATGATACCTTTCGATTATGTGTGTTCGTGCAATTTTCACTCCTCTCTAGGAAGCAAGATCGACTCTTCGAAATCGGGAATAAAAAAAAGCTAGGGAAGATGGTTTTTCACTGAAATATGTACAATTAAACGATAGAACAAACGTACGAGTTCCGACTTCGATTGAAGTGAAAAACTGTGCTCGAAACAATTATTTTTTGTTAATTATTCGATTCGCCAATTGTAAGAAAATGTGTTAATCTCGATATACCACCGTAGACAGTACTGGCAACAATTTGTTTACTGCGTTAAAGGGCATCGTGATTTATAATTGTTCTGTGTCAAACAAGTGGAGAATCATTCATTCGGTTCATTGTTAGTGAGAAAAAATTGAGAAACGAAGATCGCGAAACTCTGTGTAAATCACAGAATGAAAGATGGTAACTTCAATTCATAGTTTGATATTCTTATTTTTCATTTTTAGACTTCTCGGATGCGATACACCACGAAACTGTTGGAATTACGATGACGATTGGTATACAATAGAAACGAACCTTCATGAAAGATTTGCTTGCAGAATCACACGTGTTGGGAATAGCTTTATTGTTTACTGGATATCTTCAGTAATTTCGGTGTCTGTGTTGGTGGGTAACGTGAAAGATTCTGCGGTGAAGTTATGAGAAAACGTTGTTATCAGAAATAAACGACACGAACTTAACGGGGTTAGCGTTTAGTGGTAACGGATCGAGTTATTTCGGTTTATAGAAACACTGGGTGGTGTCGCCGTATCCGTCAAGGGGGTACCATTTAAATTTCCTTCCTTTTTTCTGTTTTTTAATTGCACGACCACAACTCTGTCCCGTTTTACCATTCTTCTTAGTGCACTGCGTTAGTCACAACCATATCTGCGAATCATAATAGCTATTACTATTGGCGGGCCACCATTAAGGAAGTCCCTTATCGTTGAAACGAGAGTCGAAGACGTAGAATCATCGGCTATCCCCACTATCGCGCTCCGGCCTCCGTCCGGACAGGCTCGCGCTGACTGGCCTGGTGGGGGTAGCCGATTCTACGTCATCGAGTCTTGGAGCACTAGGAACGAGCGATCATCTTACCTCATCACTATGTAGTACTAGTCAGACATTCTCTCCAGTCATTACTATATTCTCTTGCTGTCCATTCTCCTGCGCCTCTTTCTCCTTCTCTTTCTCCTTCTCCTTCGCCTGCTCCATCTTCACCTCCTTCTCCTTCTCCTTCTCTTTTTCCTTCTCCTGTTGCTTACCCTCTTTCTCCTTCTGCTCCTGCTGGTCCTTCTCCTTCTTCTGGTCATTTTCCTTCTCCTTCTGCTGGTCCTTTTCCTTTTCTTTTTCCTTCTCCTTCTCCTTTTCCTTTTCCTTTTCCTTCTCCTTTTCCTTCTCCTTCTCCTTTTGCTTCTCCTTCTGCTTCTCTCGCTCGCGTTCCCTTTCCCTCTCAGCCTTCCTCTCCTTCACGATCTCCATCTTGCGAGCCCTGTGCAAGCTCCCAGAGGGGAAAGTTGAATCCTCGACCGCGACAGCCGCGGCCGCACTCGCCCCTCGCTCCACGGCTGTCTGCTCAATAATTCACTTCACTGTATTTTTCAATCTGCTCCCGTCCGAGGACGCGACACATCGATAACGAGCGTCGGGAACACCGACAACAACGCAGCTTAGATACATACTTTCAATATGAAACTGGCCGTCGAGCTTTTCGCGATGGGACTCTGCGCCGAGGACGGATGCGTGTGCCCGTGGCCGTGGGTGTTGAAGTAGCCCCCGGCTTTCGGCTTCAGGTGCCGGTTGTACGTCTGCATGTGCACGATCTTCATGTACTCGATCTGCGCCGCTAAATTCTGTATCTCCTCCTGCAATCACAGTCTCGTCCGTCATTCTGCCAGCCTTCTTTTCTCGCACGATACATTCAGTCTCGGAGCTAGGGTTGTGCGAGAACCCGAAATATCAAATCCACGCCAAATCCATGCCAGACCCCGCCCTCGTGAAGAGGAAATTTTCGGGAAACCCGATTCTTTCCGGAATCTCGAAATTTTCGGGAACCCGACCCGACTCGTCCCGATCATCGGGTTCCTGAAAATTTCGAGATTTGCGAAGTTCGCCGTCGCAATTCCATGCCAAATCCATGCCAAATCCACGCCAAATCCACGCCAAATCCATGCCAGACCCCGCCCTCGTAAAGAGGAAATTTTCGGGAAACCCGATTCTTTCGGGAATCCGACCCGACTCTTCCCGACCATCGAGTTCTTGAAAATTTCGAGATTTGCGAAGTTCGCCGTCGCAATTCCACGACAAATCCACGCCAAATCCGCGCCAAATCCATGCCAAACCCACGCCAAACCCATGCCAGACCCTGCCCTCGTAAAGAAGAAATTTTCGGGAAACCCGATTCTTTCGGGAATCCGACCCGACTCTTCCCGATCATCGAGTTCCTGAAAATTTCGAGATTTGCGAAGTTCGCCGTCGCAATTCCACGCCAAATTCACGCCAAATCCACGCCAAACCCACGGCAAACCCACGCCAAATCCATGCCAGACGCCGCCCTCGTAAAGAGGAAATTTTCGGGAAACCCGATTCTTTCGAGAATGTCGAAATTTTCGGGAACCCGACCCGACTTGTCCCGACTTGTCCCGACCATCGGATTCCCGAAAATTTTCTCTTTACGAGGGCGACGTCTGGCATGGATTTGGCGTGGATTTGGCATGGATTTGGCGTGTATCTGGCACGGATTTGGCATGGAATTGCGACGTCGAACTTCGCAAATGCCTTCGACACGTGATGTGCATAACATACTGGCGGAAGGATTAAGTGGAAACAATTTACTTTAAGTTCTTCGTTCTCCTGGGTCAAATCCGTGGTTTCCTCGGGCAGTAAACCAGTTCCATTTAACGAGAAGCTCGCCGTAACTCCTCTTGCTCTCGCGCGGCTGTCCCATTGGTCTCCCTGACCTCGCAACACTCGAATCACCTGAAATTGTACGATACGTCACAACCGAGATAGCAATAATCTACAAATTGCGAACAGTTGGATCTAAATAATTCGAGCACCTTCGGACCGAACACGAGAAATATGGTCACAGAAGTGGAAAGTTGCGTGCGCAAGAATCCCAACAAATACTTGATATCCGGCCCGGCGTGGGGGAAAATGAATAGGCTGCAAAAGTTTGATGGTAATCAGATGTTTAGTTATGGCGCCACGAGAGTGTGCAGTGGCTTCAAAAATTGCTTTCGAAAAATTCAACGATAATGGTATTTTTTAGTGGTATTGAAAAAAAAGACGGTAGTTAAAAGTCTTTTTTGGAGCCACACTGTACTTCAGGAAAGTAAGATCATACTGAATTGCGATCATGGTTATATTCACAGCTGCTATGTTGTAGATCGCGTAGCTTATCAAACGGGCCTCGTTGAAGAGACTTTCCGCGTTGCGGACGTTGTAACACACTTTAATACCCCAGGCAAGGAACTTAATTTCACCTGCAACGAAAATTATGGTCGACAGTGCGTTCTTTTATACGTACAATCGCGTCGAACGTATACTATGTAATTGTCGTTTCGGTGAGACGCGTTAATAACATTTATTAGATTGTCGATAAAACGTTATTACCGATCGCTAAACTATGGTCCCACCAATTGAACGAACATTGATAAAATTTTAGACCATAGTTGTCCGCTATCACCTCGGCGTACGGCGGCGCGCTTAGCGTCCACGTGCCAAGGTAAATCAACATTACTAACAATATTGGAACCATCCACTGTAACAACTGTTTGTCGGTGAGCTTGACCTTGTGCGCGCTTTTCACGCGGTAGGTGAGGGACACTCTGGAAAATATATATAATTTGCAATTTTAGATAGATTTATCCAGAATCGTAATTTGTAAAAATTTCTTCTAAATCTTATAACTCACTAACAATTAACCCTTTGCACTCGGAACTATTTTAACTTGATAATTAAACGTTTCTTCCAACTTAGAATAATTCCATTCTATATTATTTTGAATAAAACAATTAATGTTCGATCCAGCTTCGATCCAATGTTAATAATTAGCTGTTTAAGTACAGCAAACGCAAATTTCTCTTGATAATGATCCATATCTGGATCGAAACGGTGAGAAACAGTTAAATTGCAAAATTGCTAATTATTAACATTGGATCGAGCCTGTAGCGCCGACAACATTAATTGTTTTATTATACATTATTACTTTCGACAAAACGGAGTATTTATATTATTTTTCTTTTGATATAATACTGATTAGATACCAATTTATTTAATAGTGTGAATAATATTTTGACTCTGAGTCGCCACTAAGTGTTTAGTTCGCCATTAGTGATTGTCCTTACCGCCATGTTTTCATTAACAACGCCGTGTAAGAAATGCAAAAACCAAGATGTCTCGTCCACTTGGTGGCGATGCAGGCGTACATATCCAGGACGGGAAATATGGCGGCCATCTGGACAGGAAGTAGAAGATCGTGTGTAACATAATGCATAAACGCCTCGCAACATTCTTTCAACAAGGTAAACACACAGGTGCAGAAAATCCTATACGTACCTCGAGGTACATAATAGCGCAACCTAAAAGCGTGATGGACAGAAATATCGGTGAAGCGACCTTGAACACTTTGAGCTTGCGATGTTTATACATATAGGCCACCAGCACGATGGTACCGAACACACAGAAAATGGAAAATGATAAAAGGGTGATTCTGAAAGTACACATCGGATTAGTTGTTTTTATTTCGAACGAGCCTGGTAGATCGTTTTAATTTCATTCGGCGAAGCACGTTCATTTCGACAACTATTTTCTATCTACCGCGAATGTTTTTTACATTCGAAACCGTGAGATGCGGTTGAAATTACGGTAAAATGATCGATAACTCCGTCACTTTTTAATATTTCGTTCTGGAAAAAATGGAGGGAAAGGTTATGTCAATATCATTTTTAAAAAAATTAGAATTTTCCATTTGTTAATTATCCCTTAAAAAATTCTCGAAAGCAGTTTTTAGACAGTCAAGGCTGTCTATCGCTTTAAATCTTAAGAGATGCGATGAGTCTACAATCTTAAGAGATTATAGTGAGTATTATTATTATTATTATTATTATTATTTCTGTAGCATACGTACCTAAATGGCCAATGGTAGGTAGCTAAACACGGTTCAGGCCCTTTACACTTGTCACACCCGGGCGCGCAACGCAAGCAACGAAACACCTTCGTGTAAGAGTCGCTCACGTTTTCCTCCATCTCTTTCCAAGCGGCTGAAAATGTGGCCATTCTCAAAAAAAAAACCGAATGCAATTCTACAGAAATCTCATAGCAAATTCACCCTACAATGCGCGACAACATCGTTCGTTTTTCAAGCAAACTGTCTTGTCGAAAATAAAAGCGAAACGACCAGCTCAAATTTGTTGCCTTGTTTTTCTTTTAACGCTCCACAGATTACGATACCTATTCGAGTTACAAGGTTTAATTGTGAAACTGTACACCGTTTCAAGAACGAGCCGTTCATTTGTATCAATTAAGCGCAAACGATGCGAAAAATATTCAATTAAAATCGCGAATATGATCGTTGCTACCATTGTTTGTACGCTGAAAACGAAAAGTTAGTTATTGAAACGTTTACGATATATTGAAGGAGTGTTAACAGAATGATGAAAAACATTTTCAATAGCACCACGGAGCTTTGGAATATTTTTTAACACGACGGGGATCGTTTCTGAGACTGCACAATGAAAATTTGCGCATCGCAGGGTGAATAATTCGGATGTTAGAATTCGCCACTGACCTTCAACCAGGATTCCATCGAAACCAGACTGATGTTGACTCGGGCTGTAATAGCCCTTCCGACATTTGCAGACGTACGCACCCTTTGCCCATCTACTGCCGACCCCAATCTTTTGGACTTTATGGACCGACCCCGCATTATGTGGACTTTGATATTCACACTGAAAACCGTGCTCGAATCATTCTGTCGGTTCAATCGTAAACAGAGTGGACGATATGCGAATTTGCCAATTCTTGAAAATTCGCTGAGGATACAGGGATCTCTAGAACTGGCTTGTAACAATCGCAGAAATAATTCATCCAAGGTAAGTAAAAAAAAAGATGGGTGCTGTCGCATCGTTGCAATTTGTTTCTAAAATTTTCCTATACGATTTTACAAGTGATCTGTGTAATTGATTAGGGGTACATAGTTAGTTCGCGGTAGTATTTTACCTGCGTCGTGTCGTTATGACACTTATGAGTCCCCTTGAACGATGCTATCTGATTGCTGAGCATTTCATTTTCGTTTTGTTGCGGCGGCCCGTCGCATTGGTTCACCTCCAGCCCGCTTATGTCAAGGTCCACGCTTAAAAATTCTCGAACCCTTCAAGCAAATTCAACGACAAAGACAGTTTTTAGTTGAACACAAATAATAACCCTCGTACGCTACTCGGAAATACAGGGTGTCTCGAAATGACCTGACAGATGACCTATTTTAACACTAAACCCACCACGATCGAATGACCGGCAATTAAATTTCACAATGAGGAATTATTTGTTATAAGTACAAAAGACTTTTCTCGCTTTTACCGCCTCAAAATCTTTGATTATGTCATCAAAATTTATTGAGTTTGATTCTCGATTCTCGAATTGTGTGATCATGTTTTACGAAATTAATTAAATACTTCGTTCGTTCCGGCGAACGCGCTGAACTTGCCTCGTGCTGGCCCTGACCGGCATTTATTATTGCAATTACGGAAAGTGTAAGAATTCATTTGCTGAATATAATGGTATAAATTTCCTTCTCCAAGTATCTATTTTATATTGAAAATTATAGGGAATCTGAATTTTAGTGTTACCATTTTTACAAGGCATTTACGTTTTAATTCTCGGCGGGTTTAGTATTAAAGAAATACTAACGAAATAAAACTGTGTAGAATTTTTACGTTGAGCAGCGAACGAGCGTCGAGCGTCTGAAATATTAATGTAACATTTATACGAACCCGTGTCGAGCGTCGAGCGGTAGTATATTAACGCTGTAGGAGATCAGCCAGCGGTGACTTTTGCAAGAGAAATACGGGATGGTCCACCAACCCCTGTAGGATTCAATCGCCGGTGACTGCATGAATTTCGGTGACCTGAGATAACACGCAAACGCCACAAACCGCCATAGAAACTTCGACCTTTCGGTGCACACGCGGTTCGTGCAACAACCCCATTAATACAAGTTGCTTCTCCTTTAATTTCGTGGTCCTGTGTGGCACTTCACGGTCATCCGATAGACGAGGATTAATCGAATTTTCGTCCGCATTCTCAATTATCTCGTCCGAATGCGTCGGTATTCGAGGATTTCTGCCGTTCGGCTGGTGAGAGCCTGCCCCCGTTTCAACGCGACTCGCATACGTTATCATCGAATTTGTAATCGAAAATCCCGGCAACGAGAAACACCGATAATGCGATACGGTATCTCGTTTCGCGCGGTACACTACTTATCGCAGCTGTCGCGAAATTTTATTGCCCGATAATCGATTCGCAATTATAACTCGTAATTAATTCGCGGATAACGCATCGCGATTTCGGACGCGATCGTCGGGGAATAAAAAATGATGATGGAAACCGCGAGACAGACAGAAAAATGGCCAACCGCCTACTCGGTTAAAATAATTGTCTAAATCGAATGAAACATTGTTAATTAAATTATTTCAACTGGAAAATTTAACATTTCTTCCGACCTAGAATAATTCCTACATGATTTTTCTTTCATTTTATGGATGTGAAATTGATGTAATACTTAAATGTAATTGACTAGACAGCACCATATTTAATAATGTAAACAATATTGTGAACAATGGCAGAGCAATTCTTAACTCATCGAGTCCTAAGGGTGAAATATTTAAAAAAATATTAGGGTCAATCAGCGATTTTTTTAATTCGCCGATGGAAATAGCAGAAGCTGTAACGCTTCTTCACGTTTTCGTTTTATTTCGAACGAACGAAAGACTTTTTGAATAAAACTGTGAAAAGTTCCTTTGACGTTTATCCACTTCAGAGCTAATTTGAAGCGAGCCTGCTCCTCTGTTTGTCGGACTCGTTCCGTGTTGCATTCGACAGTTACTATACGATGCACGCTATAAATATTCCCGGGTTGCATACACATGTAAAAATCCTCTAACGGTACACCGATAGCGTATTGATTATCGTAAATGTCTGTTTAAGCGTTCATATCCCCTTTCAAAATGAAAGTCACGTTCACAATTGTTGCATCGAACGAGTTGCTGCCGACTCTCTTAATTAGTATTATCGGTATTGATTTGTTGGCATAACAATAGCCGACATTAATAACGGAGATCAGATTCGCGAACGTTTATAAAATAGAATCTTGAAAGTTTGCTGTTGTACGTCCGAACTGTTCGGAATTTTGTTGCAATCCACGTGTAAAATTGAATTGTTACGAGTATTAAAAATATTTCTTTGTATCCTCGTAACGCGAACGTTTATAAAATAGAATCTTGAAAGTTTGCTGTTGTACGTCCGAAGTGTTCGGCATTTTGTTGCAATCTACGTGTAAAATTGAATTTTTACAAGTATTAAGAATATTTCCTTGTACCCTCGTGTTGAAAAGGATTTTTATATTGGCCTACTTGCTACGACTTGATAAAATCGCGACTTTACTGCTACGATGTAAGAGCTAATAGGTTATGAAAGTTCGTCGTTCATGCAAACGTGATTACTAGACTGCGGAATTTATGCACGATAAAAATTAGCGCGAACAATTTTCAACGAATTTTTATTCCGCATAAAGAGTCCAGCAATCGTATGAAAACTCCGTGTTAGACAGATGTTAACTGATGGTATTGTTTATTAGAAAATTGACGCGTTCGAGCTCGAAAACTCACGACTGTCTTAAATCCTCGAACTTTGAGGCATTCGGACAGCACGGTAATCATCATAACTGCGAGCTTTTGGCGGAAGTAGGAGGCCAGACCTGAAAACGTTTACCGTTTTTGCATTTTCGCGAATCGAGTTTCTATGACTTGACGCTCTTACGGGATGATGAGGGGTGATGAATGATCGTGGAGCGCCTACAAAATGTCACATCTCTTCCTGGCGGCGGTATTTTCAATTTTCCTTCGTGTACCATATAGTTCTGATCACGCGAAAACACCAGGAATAAAAATTGAATTTTGAGTTGAACAAAGATACGCGGAATTGGGGGATCGAATTCAATCGCAATCGTTCCGATTTTACCAGGAAGAGAAAACGAAAACCAAGTATGATCGGTGAGGTGCAGAACAGAAACAGGTTCTTCGATGCGTGTGCGTGCGTGCAGGTGCTAATTTTTACGAAGCTACATGTAGAGCGTGTTATCGTTTGTTAATAAAGACGCTATCGTTTGCACTAAATATGATTCGCAGCAGTGTACAATAACAATGGTGAAGTACATTTGTAACAACTATAAAATCTGTCGTCGCATGACATGACTGCGTACTCTGTCATTTATTTAAAAAAATTTTTCTTCTCAAATTCATCTTAACGTATAGAAAAATGTACGTGTTTAAAAACGTGAAATTATTTCCTAGAAAATGAAATTATTTTGAGTCTTGATTTTTCCGAAATATCACAGAAAATTTCTGTTTTTTCAATCTACTGCGCGCTCGAATAAGTTTCTGCCGTTCTTCGTTGAAAACCAGCGATTATTCTATTCAAAGTGTTCCTAAAATTTATTTTTCAACGTAATGAAAAGACGCGTTCTAAGTCTCCAAGATTGGTTATTACATGTAAGTAGTATTCGGACGTCCTAATCGACAGAAACTGTGTCGAGCGCCTAGTAGATGCTGAATGTTGTGCGAGTTAAGCTGTCGAAGAGGCATGCAGAGTTCCATGAAAATGCGTTAAAGACATGGAGGTGCTGATTTCGGTACCGTGTGATTAGTCGAACCTTAATTCGGTGGTGGCGCCAGCATTTTCAAACCACGGTAAACTTGAATCCGGAATCGACCCCGGCTGGAGCGCATGGTTCTCAACCTTCGAGGGCTCGCCGACGCTACCCGGGCTTCTCTCCAACCAAATCGCGTTGATGACCGTACCCGTGGACGCGTTTAATGCTATCAGCCTTGTTTCCACGGCGTCGTTTACCGACACCAGCAAAGATTTCGCTATGGCATCTAAAAGCACTGTGCAACGTGCAACCGTATTAATGGAAACGGCCCACTCGACACTGTCACATTATCGCTAGAACGAGGAACAAAAAGTTTCAAACAGAAACTCGTTCCCTTCAATGTACGGTGTAGTCATAATTTATCTTTGTTAACCCCTTGCCCTACGATTTATTTTTTCGGTTTCAGTGATTAGAACTTTTTTGCAGTTCGTAATTTCCTAAAAAAGGAGAAAATTTATATCTATTGTATGCCTATATATATTCTCGAACAGCTGTACATCAACAAAACCAATGTAGAATTTGATTCCGGTTTGTAGGAAATTAATAACATACATATTTATTAGACTCTGTTCAAAATCATCATCACGAGTCTGACACGGTATTGTAGGGCAAGGGGTTAAAGTTTCAACACACAGGGTGTCCCAAAATTCCTTCAACTCTCAGAAACGGGAACATTTTCCTTAGCAAAAATGGCCGCCGCGGTTTCGTTTGGTAGTTATCAACGAAAAACACGGGCCAATCAAAGCTCAGCTATAGTGAACGCGTTGTATTGGGCGAGCCAGAGTCCGTCCCCCGTAGCCGCGCTCTGATTGGTCCGTGTTTTTCGTTGATAACTCCCGAACGAATCCGCGGCGGTCATTTTTGCTAAGGCAAAACGTTGCTTGAAATTACCTCAGGAACCTCCTTCCCGTTTCCGGGAGTTGAAAGAATTTTGGGACACCCTGTAGCATGAAGCAGACGTCGGGCAATGAGTTTCTAGATTTTTCGTGCAGAAGAACCGAGCACCGTCCGAACAATTGCCATGCGAGAACGATCGATGTGTTTCCAATGTCGCGCGTACTCTCGTTGCCATTCCGGCCAATGGAATTCGGTTAGGCGATGATACGGCAGGCAGGCAGGCCCTGTATAAATTGGACTGTTGACAATGCGGTCCGTCATCGCGCGTCGGTTATTGGGCAAATCGATTTTACGTCCGCCGGCTGGATTGCCGTCGTGCGGAACCGGCGAAAATTCAATAACGTCGCGGAGGAGAGGAGTCCCGCTACTTTGAAACACCGTTCGCCATTTCCCGCGAGGGCGGCACTCCCGGAAAAAGGATTTGCGAGCCCCGGGGGAATTGCGGAGGAAACGAATGGTCAGTTAAATGCGCATTGATGACTATAACGCGGCGGCGAGCAAGCGTGCGAGCCGTTTGCGATCTTGTTATACGGGCCGCGGCGAAACCAGCCGTGTAACGAGGCGAAAAATCATTCTTCATGCACGCCGCACCGGTATTATGATACTCCGGGCTTTAAGAGCTACGATATAAATCCATTAGGTTGGCTAACCAACACACCGGAAAGTTTCCCACGGAACCAAAGAAAATTTAACGGGGGAATTTCGTTTTTCTTTCGGAATAACAATACTTTTTATTTGCAGAACCTTGTGGCTCAACTTCGTTGAAATAAAAGCCACAATATAAATCCATTAGAACGGTTAGTAGCTAACCGCCACGCTAGAAAGTTTCCCACGGAACCAAAGAAAATTTAACGGAGGAATTTCGCTTTTCTTTCGGAATAACAATACTTTTTATTTGCAGAACCTTGTGGTTCAACTCCGTTGAAATAAAAGCCACAATATAAATCCATTGGGACGGTTAGTAGCTAACCGCCACACCGGAAAGTTTCCCATGACGCCAAAGACAATTTAACAGTGAAACGACAAGTATTCGATAAAATATAATATTACGTCTGTATAAAATTCTCGAGTATCACCATACTATCGTCGTTCCTGCGAGCGTGAAACCCCTTAAGCACCCCATTCACCGACTTAAACTCCGTGTGATTTTTTCGTGTTTCCGAGGCTGAAACTTTTGCCGCGAGGACGCCATTTTGAATCGATAGGGGCGATAAAACAAAATTCGTTAAATGAGCTAAAAGCCATTCAGCAAATTGAGTTTCAACGACCACGCTGCGGAGATTGAAAAAAGAAAAACGTTGGTGTCAGGAGGTAATGGCCATTGGAAAGAACTGATCGAATCGGTATCAAAGAAAAAATTATTAACTTCATTTTCCTAGTGAATATTTTTTAAACTTTACATTAATATCCAAATAAGAGTTTACGCGACAATATCGCAAGGATCGTTCCGTCTCTGTCGCGCGTGTATCGCAATGTCACGTGACTAAAGTTTTCCCCTCGATTCGTGCTCCCTCCCCTCATCCGGCGACTCTGCGGTCGCGACCGATGTTCATCGAAACATACTGTATAAAAAAATATAATAACTAATGTAATTTCGATTATGTTTACTCGAAGAAAATCGCACGCGTTTTTGAGATACCGATCCGTATGCGTTAAAAAATCCCAATGCGAAAGGTTTAATATTTTTTCTGGAGAAAATTCGTAAAAATTGTCGAAAAACCGCCTCGAGAGCCAGAACACCCCTTTAAGCGATTTTTTCAAGATCGTGCAGGCGTCACGCGCTTTGTTCGGGCTGCATAACAATATCGATTAGGCGTCCGCTATTTATAGAGCGAACAGAATTTTCCATTTTCGGTCGGAGGAAGTTGATACAGTTTGCTTTCGTCTCGATGGCAACTTTGAAGCGGGTCCCGCTCGCACAGCAACGCGGCGCGTTTTAATCGGGGTGTTTAAAAACGGTCGATTGAAAATTAGAATTTGTTCGAGTGAACATCGGCTCTGCCGGTGACCCGAATAAATTAGAAAAAAAACTGAAACTCTCGCATGCAGATTGACGCGCAACAGGTGCTGTAAGGAAACGTGATATGTAAATTGTTTGGCGCAGCACGGTGGCCACGATATGGTTCGAGATATACGGGAGGAGGGCTCCGGCTGGATTGTTTCCACGGAAAAGGTGCCAGCTCGGCGTCGAACACTTTAACGGAAACTCCCTGGAAATTGCAATATGAGTTTCAGACGTGTCCCTTTCAATTTACCGGCGTCTCTTCAAGTTTCCGCGATAGTATCGAGTTTCGATTTAAGTTGTTTTTCAACTCAAGTTTTCAACTGATAACGCGACGCCGCGCACCGGACCGTGGAAGATCGCGTTCGCACGGACACTTTCGGATCTGTATCGATTGCGCGACATCTACTCGCGAACTCGGTGAATTCGAAAAGTATTCTGTTTCGCGTATGTAAATTCTTAAACCGTAAAAAAATTACAAATTCACCGGTTTAAAATCGTTTCATCGCGGTTATCTGGTACCGTGATAATTTGTTTCTTGAATCGTTCTGCTCGAAAGCAACGAATTTGCTTGGTGATAATTAACGTTTTGCAATGGCTTTCTACGTTCCTCGGTATTTAGGTACGAGGCTCGGGTAATTAATTGCAAACTCACCGTTGTGCCTCGATACTCCCATTGTTCCCGAATTTTGGAGTATCAGAGCTGTCATGTCTGCTTTCTGACGTGCGGTGTCGTAACGTCTTGGATCAAGGGCGGCAGCAGCTGGCAGAGACTTGAATCCAGCTGTGGTGGCGCAATATTCGCCCAATGATCCAGTCGATGCTGCTTCTATCACGTCCAATGCTTCTTCGATGTCCATCTTGGTGGCATATAATGTTCCATTAATAGCAAACACAGTTCAGAGCGCTATTACGCAAAGTGCAATCGCGTCTTGGCCACTTCGAACGTGGTGGCTCGCAAAACTAAGAGATCTTCGGTGTATGTTTCATAATTTTTAGAAATGCAAAACTCAAATTTTCAATTACACGTTATTCGAACAATTTAGAACGACGCACAGTGGTTCTAACTTGTGTTCGTCGATAAATTTGATTACTAATGTATATATATTGGTAATTATTCACAGAATATGAAATTCACTAACATAATTAATAAATTTAACAAGGAATTAACAATTCTGATAGTAATTATTCACAAAAAATGAATAAATATGAGAAAAATTAACAATATTTATGCGTAAAAATAATTTTTATATGGTTAACAATATTTAATTTAACCGATAATTAATAAACCGATCTCCCAGTAACAGGCAGTTTTGCGTAGACCACGGATCTTTATGTATTTATGGCTTCAAAAAATATTGAAGAAATGCTAGAACATAAAATTCCACAGTATTTCGTAGGATTTTTATTTATTCCAGAACTACAAGGACTAGCACCACCGAAAATGAGATTTTATGCGATTCCACTATTCTAAAATTCTCCTACGAGAATTGCAAATCGCATAAACATCCGCAGTCTGATCACAAGATACAGGTGAGATATGCCATGTTTGTCGGCACTGTGGGACACCATAAAATTAATTTCAGAACAACGGCGAAGTGAAATAATGCTTTGCACACGGAAAGACGATGTAATGGAAGAACTCAGATTGAAAACGAGGAGTATGTATTCACCTTTTTCGCGTCGACAGCATCGTTGTTGGCTGTTGTGGAGGTAAACGACACCGAGGTAGGAGTCGCCGTAGTTACGGTGAAATACGCCATCATGGTCATTGTCGTCATTGTCGCAGGAAACAGGACCAAGAGCCAAGGTTTGCCCATCCCGCGACCTGCTCATTTGTACTTCATAATAAACATATCTTTGTTAGTGTAATCGGTACCCATCTGTGCTATTCTCGTGGAAATTTCGAGCTCAATTTCATCTGTGAAATCTTATACTTTATATCGAATGTTTATCAACCTTTCTTGATGAACCATTAAAAATATCTGGAATTATTTGCGACAGACCTGAATATGAAAAATGTAAAAGTTGTACGATACAGAAAAAAACGAATTATATATTTAAAAATTTTCGTATACAAAATTTATTCAATGAGAGAAATTAAATTAAGAGAAACTTTTTTAGTAACCGTTGAGATTAATTATTTCAAAGTTACGAAACCCATGCAATTTTAATTATTCGTGAAAAACCCTGGCGGTACATTTGACAATCTCTCGTGGCTGAGAAATACTGCATTACATGTATACATTGTAGCATTTTTGGCCTGGGTTAGGTCCATTACTGAATGCAGACGAAATTTATTTTTAAAGTATTTGCTTGACACAGATTTTCGGCTAGGACTACTGCTCTAGCGCGAGTAATCGCTTGTACAGTTTCGCCACGGAAGCAGGCCGCGTTTAATCTGATCTTTAAGTTTCAATTAAAAGTTCTTTCCAGATGAACCGATTAATTTGATGAACAATTTGTCTGGTCGGAACGTGCGCCGGAACTTAATCGCGGGCTCTACAATACAAAGCGGATTTGCACAAGATTGATTCGGTTCGTGACACAAAAACATTCTAACACGCAGGATTTAATGCAATCCGCCGACACACGTTCCGTGCCATATCGTTTGTTTCCATAACGATTTTCGAAACTGTAATAAATAATAACTGTAATAACAGTTAGAATGGTCGAACAGAGTAGCAATTATTAAGTGTCTGACAATAATCGAAAGTTCGATCAATATTCATCATAAAATTTCTCTATTTTTCATTTGATCTAGTATAAGGTAGAATATGAATGCTTCAAATCAAATAATAATTCCCTCCAGCGTTTCACCTTCGAATAATAACGAGCAGAGTCCAATCCACATACATCAAAACGAATTAATCCAGAAACGAACCTTTTTCTTTCGCATTCAAGTGGTGCCGAGTTTTAGCCCCGGGTCCATGGGGCGTTCATCCATTCCCACTAACATTCCCGGCATTCTGCGTGACGGTGCTCTTGCCTTCGTTCGATTATGCCTGTCACTTTCAGCGATTATTCATCGTGAGGAATCGATTCTGCAAAATAAAAAGACGAATGGCCCTCTTAGATAACAGTCGTAAACATCGGTATCGCAAGCCATTCGTAATACCGCTTACAATCTCTCAAGCTAATTAGAATTCTAAATCAGTATGTTGTACAGTGGAAGTTTCAATCTTCAAAGCTATGGTAGTCGATAGAAAAATTTTCCAAATTTCCACAGTCCTTTGCAGTGGCGGCTCGTAGCTAGTGGGGAAACCTGTTAGCCTTTGTTTGAAAATTGTGTAAAAGTGGGATGGCTACTCACATTAAGCTTAAGGTATTGTAGAAGTATGAAGAACGATTTAAAGTAAAAAGAACTCATTATATTAAATGTTATCGATAATATCAAATGAAAATGGGGGGAGCTGCATTTTCGAAAAAAATGTGTCCCCAGTACCTCACCCGCAACGTCGCGAAAAAATCTTAAAATAAAATGAACGACGGATCACGAAACTAAAGGCTTCTAGGTTCAAGTTCAGTCTAAGTTGATTCCTGTATAAAAATGATTAGAGGAAATGCAGGGAATGGACAGCTCAGTATACACAGTTGGCAACGTGAGGGTTGAATTTTCATTTCTCGGTGCTTGCGCCAGGCCCTGTCGTTCCTTGAAGCTTCCGCGAAGGAGAAGCTTCAATTTCCTTATCGACACAGACGTATAGATTCAGCATTTGTTCCTCGGTCTGATCCTGAAACGCGTCAAAGTGAGAAATGTATGGCCAAGGTTCTCACGGGAAAAGTCTTGTTTGATGAGCATTCCTCGTCGTAGGACCTCGAACTACTTTCGACGCCCTCAGGAATCCTGTCCGTGACCAAGCGTATTACGAATCTATGTATATCGCGTGGACCGCGCATATCGTACGCATCGTTTAATTTTTTCAAGACAGTTGGCTCGTGTAATTAACCTTGGAGGCCGAGGGGAAGCCTTTCTGCGTCCGCCAAGCACGAGGTATTCGAAATTTATCGTTTCTAGGCTGCTTTTTACTTTGGGTAAACAGAAATTCTCGCCTTTCTCCTTTGCGATTCTGTAGATTTCAATGAGGAGATGCCAAAAATCCAAGTCTCAACCCGCGGAGATCAGCGGTTCAAAAGTTATGGGTGTTTAAAGTTGATTTTCAGTGCGTTTGACAGGTCTGGGTTTGCGTACTCTCCTTTCGTAAAACTTTCCCAACATATTTCCTCTCGAAGATCGGCGCTCGACGCTACCGACATTACCGCGTGCTCGTGCTGCCATCTAGCGGCCGCGTCACTGCATACCAACATGGCGGCGCTCTCACCAGTCAAAAACACTGGAAATCGCTCAACATTAAACATCCGTAACTTTTCAACCGCTGATCTCCGCGGCTTGAAACTTGGATTTTTGGCATTTCCTCGCGAAAAGCTACGGGATTGCATAAGAGAACGGCGAAAATTTCTGTTTACCTAAAGTAAAGTTTAACCCATTTCTATAATATTTTTAAGAATCAAAAACGTTAATACTGCTTTCTTCACTGCGAAAATAGTACCGATAGTGACTTCGTTGAATATGTGGCGTTTACTTTTTCTGCGCATTCGGAAACTAGTTCTACGACATAAAACCGGCGCGACTAGAGGTTGAGTGACAAGCCGCGAGCCGGGTGGTGTCCTCGAAAAGCGGAAGATGAAGATTTGCAAACACTGCTCGATAAAGACCCGTCATAAACGCTGAAACAGCGCTGCAGGCCAGTTCAGAGGACGCTTTATAACTGTGTCAAAGCGATTCCGCGTGTCGGCGTGGAGAGAAAAGATAGAAATCCGCTCGAAATTACATAAACATAATATTGAACCTGTCGATTGACTCTCGTTAAATCTCGTATTTCCGAAGCGAAATTGTTTATTCAATTATATGATCCATCGGGATTTAATAATCGGTCGATGATCGCGAAAATTCGCACAGCGCAATCATTAGCAGATGGTTAATTCGTTTTTACAAGCGAAGTTTCGCGTTTAATTAAAAGTTTCCGCTTCCAAGGCGAGACCGCAGAAGTCGTGAAATTAGTTTACATCTTCATCGTGCTTTCGAAGATGGATTGCATCAGCAAAATGAAAACACCTTTGACCTTTCGCGGTATCTTTATACAATTATACCGCTTTGAAATTCTCTTTTTTTCCTCCGTGAAATTTATTAAATCAAGACACATTCCGACGTATTGTGAAACTTGCAGGCAAATATAAGGCCCTCTGTCCACGATGTGTCGCGTCAGAGACGCGTATACGTATCCGTATGAGATGTGGACGCTTTGTTTCATTCACGAAACGTACAGCAAGTTTTCTATCATTACGAGAATGTTGAGTGACGATGGGGACGTGCTTTATAGTCGAAACAGAAGGAAATTCTAGGTGGACCCCTTGTACAGAGAAATATTGATTGCAGAACGTTTATAGCTGCAAAAGATTAATCAGAAGATGATGCTAAACGAGATATCTCGTCACCACGATTTCGACATGTCATCGTTGGTAAAAGGTGCTTTAAAGATGATAAATATAAAATACTCCATATTTTACACAATTAGAGTTTTTATTGTTTATTTTATATGGAATAGAAAGGGATAATTGTAATCGATTTAGAAGATCTAATATACAAAAATACAACCCACAGAGAAAGATCTCATCTAACAAGACAATGTGTAGTTTGCAAAAAAGATGGTCGACGGAAGGAAACCAAATCCGTCGTATTCCATTGTATCCCAAAAAAAACAATAAAATTATAATTGTGTCAAACAACAGTACAACATTAAACCCAGACCGTTTCTTTAATTATTTTTTAATGTTTACATATTGTTTCCATGCTGAAATTCTGTAGAGTTTGATGGACCCAGAATTTTCTTGTTCTCCTTCTTCTCCGTCGAATATAATTATACAAAATAACATTCTCCTCGTCACTCGACATCTTTCTTTGCTTTTCGTAAATTACGTGAAGTTTGCTCTACGCTTCGTGCATAGACGATTGCGGTATCGTACGCTAATCATAATGACGACTGAATGTAGCGACGATTACGCGACGATGACGCTTCGTGGACACACGTCAATTATTTTACATTGGTTGCAGCACTGAAACGTACAGCAACCGATATTTTGTCGCGTACGCGTCTCTGACGCGACGATTCGTGGACAGAGGGCCTAAATATTCCGTTTCTATAGCATATCGTAGTATAATTATAATTGTACATTATAAAATAAACGAATTCACGTATATACGGAATAGTAAATAAACTATGTTGTCAACACGTCCGAACTTCCGCGCTCGTTTCTCCTCTTGAGTTCCCGATAAATTCACAGTTTCCGGCGCTAAATGCAATTCGTACCTCGAGTTCGAAGCGCATTAAAAATACGAGACTGCTGGGAACACGAAACACAGGGATCGCATCGCAATACCGCAAACCTGGAAGCCCTCGCTCCATTTCGAACTTCCTTTCTTCTTCCTTCTCTTTTTTTTCATTTACTTTCCCCAGAACCTGACCTGTATTCCTGCGCTGTACATTAAGATTGTACAATGTCCACCCTCCTCTTCTTTGCCGAACGTTGCTTCTCTTAGAAAATCCGTAAAACTCATTTTAAAAGTTTCACTTCTGTTATTAGTCCGAGATCTCGGCAGCCACCCTACCCCCGAGCTGCAGGTGCAAACTTTAATGTCCCTTCAGACAAAACGCGTTCACCAGCCTCGATATGTACATGCTACGTGTAACTACATATCTGCGGAGCTCAGGATCATTTCAGGGAAAATCTGTGAATACAGCCTCGGGATCAGTTGCAAGTTCGAACGTGAATAGTAACTTGACCTCGCGGTGTATTCACAAGCTACACGGAAAATTTGCTGTAGAAAATGTATAGATTAAAATCGGTCTCTCGTGTGAAAATCGATTTTCCATGCTGAAATGTTGAATCTAATTCATATAAAATAATATTTAAATGTTAAATATGTTTAAATTTACGTGGTTTCGATGAACGTTTCTATTTAGCGTTATCAATCTTTTCGTTGTGTATAACGTGTATATTTGTCATGAGAAAACAGTAATTTTTCGTGTTACAACCCAGGTAGCACTCGGATGTCCGATGGATGTCCTAAATACGTCCGTAGTCGGACCTTCGTATGTCCCAGGGACGTCCGAATCATGTCCGTATGTCCGAAATATGTCCGATATATGTCCGATATACGTCCCAGGAATGTCCAAATGATGTCCGTGTTACAAAGTGTGACGTACATAGGACGTCCCGTGCGGACCTATCTGGGACCTCCCTGGGACGTATGTGGAATTTTTCAGTAAATAAAAAATTATGAAAATTTGAAAATACTGTAGGTTACGTTATTGTTAATTATTCCCTTCAGGGTTATAATTCCATTAACAATGCTCCAGCATTTTCCACCTTCCATTTATTTTTTTTATTTATTTTATTTTTTATTAAATAATATTCATCGTATTGGACCTACAGTTTATTATTATGGTTGATTCTGAACCATCCCGGTGTGTCACGTTTTTTTATATCACTTGAGAAAAAACCTCAAAGGTGCCGGGGGGATTCGAACCCGGGATCACAAGAGTCGTAACCGCGAGCCTCATCACTTGAGCCACTGGGCGTTTTTAAATTTAAGAAAAAAACATACTATATACTGTTATATTATTTGTGATCTATTCAACATATTAATTAAGAAAACAAATGCCTATTTTACTTCTGTTATTTGATGCAACTCAAGTACAAATTTTTTATTTTGTATAAATATCCGCTCTCTAGCTCTTAACTATTATATATATATATATCATATGCATATCATTAAGGTATTCGAAATACATGAGGAAATTCGAATATATATATATGTATTAATATATGTCTCACGCGTAAAAACTGAGTACTCCGACGAGATATAAAATTGAAGTTCTAAGTCCGAAATTGAAGTCCTACGGATGTCCTTAGGACGGAAAAAACTAATGTCCCTGGGACGTCCGAAATTTAGGTCCTACGGATGTCCATAAAACGAAAAAAACGACGTCCCTGGGAAATCCGAAATTTTGGTCCCACGGATGTCCTTAGGACGTAAAAAATGGACGTCCGTGGGACGTCCGAAATTTAGGTGTCAGGGACGTCCGTGGGACATACAAAACGGACATAGGACGTATGGACGTAAACGGTACCTAAAACGGACGTCCCATGGACGTACGGTGCTACCTGGGAAGTGTATTCGTCATGCGAAAAATATCATTTACTGATTAGACTGACATTTTTCTTTTTTGTACACTACAAATGTGTTTTAGATTTTAAACATTTTCGTATAAAATGGAGATTGGTAACACCATAGCTCGCAGTTTCCATAGCGCAGTCATCGTAGGTATTCCATGAGCCGCCATTTGTATGCGACCCGAGGCATGAGCAGTCAATGTAAACTACGGAGGCTGAGCATTCGTAGAATGCCTTGAATTTTAGGGGAGTGCATTGTTCGAAAAAGTTGGAATTCCTAAAATGAAATGTCGTTCCTGTCAACTATTTCCATATTTACTCTTCGGAAGGAGGCTGACTCGAGAGACATCCTGAAATTCTGACAACCGTCAAATTTCTTTGCGCGTTTAAATATTACACACTTGTAATTTCTTACGATTTTGTTGTTTAAAGATGTCGAACTTTTCGGTAGATTCTATTCGAAACGCAAAACACGTAGAATTATTTTTAAAAAACGTCCTCGTATCAAGTTTCAACGAGAACAGATAAAAGTTCTTCGGAGTAAAAGTTTTAGTTTGATCAGAACTTATAAAGTATAATAAAAATAGAAAAATTTGCTATAATAAGGTCAGATACTTTCTCAATCGATATTAATAAATTCAATAGATAATATTGCAACGATATTAAATAATTGTTACAGTTAAATCGATATGTAGACACTTGGAGGTTTGTTTTTTTTATGGAACCTTTTTAAATAAATGTCCTAAAATAATTTGTTGTGTACTCTGGTTTTTAACTATTACGTAGCACCGATTTGTGTGAAAAATAATAGAAACTAAATCGGGCGACGCTGCCTGCAACTATTAGATTGTTATATGAAAAATGACGGATCGCTTCATCGATCAAAATACGTCAAAGTTTGAGCGAATGTATCATGAAATAAATAATAAAATGAAATCTCATTGCAATATTATTTTTGACAGCTATTTTTTGTTACCTGATATCGCGTTGTTCGTGGCAGCGCTGTAATAATATTTTTGTTGAATTTCAGCTCGCAAACTTCTGCACGCGGACACACAAAGCCGAAAATCGAAATTATTTTCAAACCGTTAAATGTTACGGCTCATCCTGCACGGTATTATGGTTGTTTTATCGGCAGACCGAGTGATATCTAGTACTTAAATATTTCGCGTGCAAATCGTTTTTCAAATATTCAATTTCATTCCACCGTTTTCAATAACATTTTTCACAAATTCAAAACCATTTCAAAATAAAAGATTTACGTTAATCATTTTAATAATAACTCTCCTAATGTTTATTCGGTTTTAAACCGCGGCTGTTAATAATATTTCTCCGCCTCGAATATCGCGATAGGAATAAAATATCTCGTTTCTTCGTAATAAAATCTTCACACGGTGTTTACTATATATCGACACGATCATAACATGTTTGCTGCCGTTTACGCCACGTAATAAAATTGTTACGAGCATTAGTAAGGGTAACTACCCTTAACGCTTCATCAATGCGGCACGGGAGTTGACCTAGAACGTAGAACCCTTTATAGTTGCGAGCAATTGACACCGCTTCTTGCGCTTGATACCGAACTTCAACCCTTCGTGCCCTGAATTATGTCATTTTTCATTACTATTTTTATTCCGGGCACTTCGTGCTTGTAAGAGGCTTTCAATTGAAAGTTTACGTGTTTTCATTCACGATTTTTCTATTTCATCTTTGAAATATGCTGATTAAATATTGCATCTGTATTTCGTTATTAAAATAGGCTTATTAAATACCGGATTGTATTCGGAAACGATGTCGACGATTCACCGCATTATCGAACTTTCGAATTCGACAAAAGTCCCAGCACACTGCAGGTCACCGAACAGTGTATATGTACACTGTACACAATTCCCTTATCTTAATCCGCCGATGTACTCTAGCGAATTACGCCAGAGTCTGTGTTTGCCATTCCTTTTCGTCCGACATGTCCATAAGCCACATTGTTGACAAATTACCGCATATTGTACTATGTTTCCGTGTGCGACTACATCAACGCACACTCTGCCATCCTCGAACTAAACATTTCAACGCTAAATACCCTTTGCCGGCGTACTAAGTTTACGTTTAAGTTCTGTTTGTCGTTACTGAGGACCCCTACAACACAATTTGTAAAATGTTCTGACTCAATATAAATCAGTATGGTTCTTTGGTGTGGTGACAGACATGCGACAGCAAAGAATTAAACCGTGACAATTTCGTAAAAAGTGACATCGTTTCAGCAATAAATGTTAACTCATTTCGAAGCCTTTTCAGTTTCATCGTCCGTCTTAGATCGAGAAGATTTCGTTCACGGGTAAGAAAAATTTCACGAGCGGCTGTGATACAAGTTTAGGGCCTAAACTTTAGGTACAGGAGTTTACTCGGAGACGCGATTTTAAGAGGATCGTAAACTTTGATACCGGGTGGCTGCGGTGCAAACTTCTGCAGCGTTTTTTGAAGACCGAGTATTGTTCGAGGGGTCCGATTATTATTATTAGGACAGGTCGGTGACGAATTTTGCGATCAGACGGCCATGACTGTTTCGCGATTGCTCGATGCTGCGAGTGCTTGCGTCGGAACGGGTTCGAGACGAAAAAAATAAAGTACCGATCGAGTGATTATCGGGATTTATGATATTTTTCAGGAACGAAAGACGCATCGTTCGCACAAGGACGGGTCTACAGCGCAGTAGAGACGATCGATGCAGCAACCGGCACAACCAGCTACCCCCAGATCGCGCTTCCCTCTGCTCCTGCTCCTCTGTCTCTCCTCTGTCTCTCCTCTCTTGGTCATGGCATCTCTTTGTCGTTCCCCCCTTGCTCGTCGTGCTACTTTTCCCTCAGTTTCTTCCTGTCACCTTAACTTCCATTCCTCTTTCATCTCCGCGGCTATTTTTAACACTTTCTTCCTTCCATTCTTTAATTTGCAAATGGCCGGGACGAAGTCTTCGGGACGAAAGTTGAGGACGAGCCGCCGGGAGTTATTAAGTTCCGGTTATTGGAGATCGCTTTCTATGGACCTCAGCCATCGAGCCAACCTGCAATAATTATTTCATTTCGTCGTTCCGCTTATTGTGGTCCCGGTTTCACGCGAAATCTCCGCTTTTAATTCTCTGCTTAATACTTGTCGATTTTTGCGTTAGGTGGAATGACCCAAGTGCGACACAAGCTGAAAGTGACGCCTAAATCTGGACAATTGAATTCTTACAGTAAAACCTAATAATTAAGTGATTAAGTAAATTCTGAGGCCTCAGCTACAAGTAGGCGTGAATATTATTCGATTAAATTTTTTAAAATAGAATACATTCAAAGTTTACCTGATAACAGTATATAAGAAAATTCTATTTCCACGTGAATCTTGTGCATTCATAGTTTGAACTTTTATTAGAAGAAAGATCAATTCGCGAACAATTAGAAACAAATAAGTAGATTCTTCTATTTTCTCGCAGAGTCTCTGAGTTTTAGAACGCTAAAACTGTACAAAAGCACATCTGAATAAAACTCGCAGTCCAATAATTACGGTAAGCGATTCTTCAGGGAATGCTTGTCTCCAGTTATCGCAGGCTAATGAATTAGGTGAAGCGTTTGACGTGCGAAATGGATGACTGCATCAGGATTAAATAGGAAGTAATATATACGATATTAATTAATTACAGTACACTCGTGCCCGATACAAATGCCTTTCGAAATTGCGCGATCTAAAACGATAGGGATTTCGAATCGAGGGTGCGATACGAATAATTTAGGTTATTGCAGAATGAAGTATAGCTCCTCGGGATTTCATTACCGTATTAAAATTTCACTATACGTGTATATCTGCTGGAGGAAATGCTCGCGGTTATGTTACCTGACGCGAAGACGTCTTTCGAAAATTCTAGCACGCTGTACACCGAGATATTTTGATTATGCTTGGACTTTCTGCCAGTCGTCAAAAGACCGGGATTTCTTTAGGAGAAATACTCTCAGTATCGGAGAAGGAAATTTATAAAATCGTTGAAAAATATTCTGGAAAAGATACCTTAAGCTTTCGTACGTTAATTGGAATTAGCGTTTTACAAATTTCAATATTCAAATTTAAATAAACAGCGCGCGTTACGGCGATGAATAATGTAAATCTTTCATTTTTCCGTGTCACGCGTAGAAAACTTCTGGCGGACATTTATACCATCGAGAAAAGGTCAAATAAAATATTTTCAGATGGCAGGATGCAGTATTGAATTCCGTAGGCGGTCCAATTGTCGAATTTCACGCCGTTCCGCTGTTTCCTCGGGGAACACTAAAAAAATATCGTGTTTCAACATGTACTGCAAAAATAAAGGACAATGGACCAGCGCAGGCTGTACTGGACGGAATCCAGAAACGATTGCGCCGTGGCTCTAAGCTTGTCTCATGCCGTGAAGCTCAGTACACGTATGAACACTTGTTCGCTTGAGTCGAACTCGGAAATTATTCGAACCGTTCATGCGGCAGATGTCGAGCTCACGGCGGAAAATAAGAAATATTTAATAATAACTTCTTAACGAAGCTAAGGAGGACATTTTTATAACGGGAAAGGTTGCTTCAATTGAACCGAGGAATCGCCTCGATCAAGATTCTCCGAGATTTTTGCAAAATTCTCTATATTTAAACCGTGATGATGCTGTTGCACGATACGTTTTTATTCGATGTATTTTATTTCGCGGATTATTAACTCACAGCGGCATGAAAAACGGGAATAAAAATTCCTGAAAATACAGATCGTTTTATCGCTGAAGCGACGCCATTATTAACCAGTTTATGGAAATTGGATTCCGTGACAAGCAACACTCGAAAACGTAATTTAACCGTAGTTTAAACGTAAGGTTATGAACACGAAGCATCCGGTAAATTCGATTTATACGAGCTCCTGTTGATTTAAGTCTGTCAAAGGAGTAAACTAATAAACGTTAAACGGTAAAATGAAGAGTGAATGAAATTAATAAACTAATAGTACATGCACTCGTGCCTGTTCATTCTATGTTATAATGAGTACGCGCCATTGCGTCAAATCATCATCATCATTATAATCATCACAGAATTATAGAACAGTTTGTTGCCGACCAAATCGCATAATTAAAATCCTATCGTGTATGAGAATATGTCAACACGCGAAATGATTTCACTACTCGGCATGAATACACCGCAGATTAACAATATTCAAAATCATTTCCTGAATTACAATTAGTATAGATCGATTGTAGGCAATATGATTAGACTGCAGATATTATGCGTTTATGGCAGAATTCGGAAGATGCTATTTCAAACGATAGACAGACCGAAAAAGAGTATTATTTTAATATGTTTTTATTGATATAATATTATCTTTCACTTACTAAAATTACTATAGGAGAAATGAAATTTCCGATGCTTGTTTCGCATAGAGATCTGCAGTTTAAGGCACTCGTGTCATTCAATACCGACATATTTGTGTCATAACAGCGAGGTGCACGGAAATAAAGGAAATCTTCTGTCCGATTACCAAGCTGAAATGAATTTTAAACTCACAAAGACTACCGAATAATTTCCTTTACATTTTCCACGCAATTTGTTACGAGAAATGAAAAATGCTAACCCCTGGCCGGTGCAAGTTGAACGCCACAGAGAACGTAATAAGCCGCGCCGAGCCGAGCCGCGCGCCGTGCTGCTTTCCTCAATTAGGTTACGATTAAGGGAAATACGGTCTAGTCACGCGAATTTATTGCCGGTCGCTAACATAATAACACGCTGCTCTTTGCGATATATTCTATGGTCGTCGAGCGTTTACCACGTACTTTCTCCTCGCGTTTTGTTACGAGAATTTGATTTGAAAATATTTGAATTTTTGAACAAACGACCACTGTGGAACTGCAGCATCCCCTATTTCCACTTGATAATATCGATAACATTTAATGTAACGAGTCCTTTTTTCTTTAATTATTTCTTTATACTTGTACCTAAATATCTCTTCGGGTTATTGTGACGCAAAAAATATTTGTTACGTAACCTGGCAAGAATATTTTTTTCGGAGAAGGTTGTCGGTGGTTTTTGATAACTTTTTTTATCGCATCGTGTAACTGACCGAAAAATAAGTTAAATGGCATGACCTTGAAATGACCTTGTTCTTCGAAAATTAAAGGTTTTAACCGAATCCTTAAGTTTAACGTCGCTAGCCATTTACACAATTTTCAAACAAGTCTAAAAATTTTCTGGAGCAGCACCTCCACTGATTAGAGCCTCGAGCCGCCACTGCAAATGACAGTATCGGTTCTCTGTGTACTTTCCGAATCGCTCGACGAAGATTGCGAATTTCTGATCACGGCAGGGTAGCTGTCATTCCTCGGTTCGGTCCATTACTACCCCCCTGTGTTCGACAAATTGTCAACGTGTGGTCAACGTGATCAGGCTCGCGTTGCAATATACAGGGTGAATTCGATAAAGCAGGACACCTAAATATCTCCGTTACTTTTCGTTGTACAAAAAAACTTCGTAGGACAAAGTTACACTGTTTGAAGGATCACGTATAACGGTGTAAGGGAAAAAAAATTTCCAGGTCATTTTTATGAGATTTCAAGGTTATCGATGTTTTTTTTAAATAGAATGATATATTTTCGTTAACGTAATGTTGTAGCTGACAAAATAACGAATTCATGCATGTAACACAATATGACTTTCAAATGAACTTCAACCCAGAAAAATGGTATAAATAAAATTCAACGTGTAAGATTCATTTGATGTCCTGCTTTATCGAATTCACCCTGTATACATACACAGGAACAACATCGAAATTAGAATCCACTAACTAAGCATTTGTTCATCGCTTCGCATTGAATATATCGCGATTGTAATCACACTGCTCTGTCCACCTTCGTCGTTAAAACGTTGAACGCAGCCCGCCTCCTTTATAAATTGTTAAAACAATTTAACAAAAGAAACGGCCCGAATATTGTTGTATGTTTCATAATATAACAGCCTGCACAGAATGAATTCGACTAGATCGATTCTAGTGTCAGGGGTGTTGTGCAATTCAGGCTGGTAGTCCGTTAAAAGTCATTAACATGATATTTCTATTTAATTAAGTAAATTGCTTGGACATTCCGGAATTTTTCTGGCTAACGACTCGGCAATCAAGGTGTTCAATGGCGTGATTAATGGCTGTCCCGGAGGTTAAAATGGCGGCGAGGGTGCTCGGAGAAGGATTTGAAAAGCCTCGACTCTGCTTTTGTTGGACGCTGATAGTCTTGAGCTTCCTCGAGGGGGGAATAAGGGATTTGTTGCTATACAGAGCTTCCCTCCGGAGAACTGTTAACATTCTGTTTCAGCTCCGTAGACAAATTTAATTAGCGCCCTGCCGAAATTAAACTGCCAATTTGAACCGCGATCGAACCGCATTGGTCATTAATTTCCTGTTTACACTGATACGAAGATTTAGTTTATTAATTCGCCAGCGCGTAATACCGTTTCGCGTTGTTATGCCAACAACAGAGACTTCACCGTTTAATCCGCTACTAATAAATAAATGTCCGACGCTGTCGATAACACAAATCGCTCTTTACCGAAACAATTAACAGTTTTACTTCTGCGTAATCGTTTCAATTTCAGCTATTCTAAAGCAGGGATAACATACAGTGGATCCGAGAAGTATTTCAACACTAAACTTAATATTTAAACAGTAATAATTTCGTAAAAAATGATCACACGATCATAAAATTTGACTCATTTTAAAGCTGGAAGCCTCTACTTTCAAAATCCATCGTTCATTTTATTCCAAAATCTTTTTTCATAACGTAGCGAGCGAGAAACTCGAGACGCGTGTCTTATTGAATACGTTGCACATTCAAACGTCTGTGAAGATCTTGAAAAATTTTTCTTGCAACTAAAACCAATATGGATTTCAAGATTGAAGCTTCCTCTTTACAACGACACCTTAAAAATTGATGTACGATTTTTTTTTACTGTTTTATGCAACAAAAATGAGGAACAAGTTCGGTCGCGTATAGCCCCCTTTGTGTAACTTATGCTAGTGTAAAGTTGACGGCACAGCACTCATTCGAAGCTCGATGAAACGGCTAAAAAAAATCGTACATCAATTTTTAAGGTGTCGTTGTAAAGAGGAAGCTTCAATCTTGAAACCTGTGTTAGTTTCAGTCGCAAGAAAAATTTGTCAAAGTCTTCACAGACGTTCGAACGTGTAACATTTTCAATAAGAAACGTGTCTCGAGTTCCTCGCTCGCTACGTTATGAAAAAAGATCTTGGAATAAAATGAACGATGGATTTTGAAAGTAGAGGCTTTCAGCTTTAGAATGAGTCAAATTTTATGATCGCATGGTCATTTTTTACGAAATTATTACTGTTTAAATATTGACAATTTTTCGAGAATCGGTTGTTTAGTGTTGAAATACTTCTTGGATCCACTGTATATCAAATATCAAAATATTAAATTGTAAAGTGGCGTAGGTCCCTCGATTGTTCGAGACAGGCTCTAAATGATAAATGAAGATGCGATTGAGTAAAGGGATGAATATTGACGAGGTTTATTAACTAAGTGACGTGTCGCGGCGGCTTTGTTCGCCGCGGAGATCGTCAAAAATTCAAAGCCCCGTAACGAGACTCCGGAGAACAGGTCCCGAAACATTTTCGAAGATTCGCGTTTCCGAGAGAAGCCGTTTATAGCTCGTCTTCGCCGAGTTGATTGCATCGAAACTCGGCTCGTTTCGTTTCAAGATCGCCGGCAGAATTAATTCCTTATGTGACCGATTTGCTCTCGACGGAGTTAGCAAATAGATTTCATGTAATTCAGGTTCGTCGTTATCTCCAACGTAATTGGTTGTTGGGACGAGTCGTAAGAAGGGGTGGGGGGATATTTCGAGAGCCACATAAAAGTTGTCGCAAACGATTATTAAATGTAAATGTGAATCTGCCGGTGACGCTTGCGCATCGATCGAGTAGTCTGTCAGTTTTCAATTCATGGGTTTCGATAATATTATATTAATAATTATTCGGATGTCGTTAATATTCGTAAGAGTATATCGCGTCGCGATACGTCTGTCTAACGAACCGTTGTTTAAACAAGCGATAACATATCCGCGGTGGATGAAACGGGTAGGAATTTCGCGAGAGGGTTTCCAATTTTCCGGAACCGCTACGACCATAAAGCAACCCCGAGATTCGGGAGAAAGTAATTTTCTTGAAAGACTTCGAGCGTCTCAACGTGTTCCATCTGGGCTATGGAACAGGCAGAACCGATAGCATTCTATCTATGCTGTATCGGTCATATGTACATGTTATTTTTGCCCGCATTCGTTTCCCAGAACGGAAACGATTGTCCGACTTCGCAGAATTTCCATGAAAATTTAAAGATGGAACAATTTCGAGGAAAGCCTCGCACGCGAAAATATTATATTCCACGTTGTCCGCTTATTTTCTCACGTAGAATCACCATCTTTTCGGTCGCGCCGCTAGTATAAATCCCAGGGCGTAGACTCGAAACGTTTTTGTTTGCAGAAAGATCCGAGGTTTCATAAAGCCGCGAAGACAGTGGAAACAGTAAACGTTCCAACTGTCCGGAAGCTGTCTTAATTGGAAAAGAAGAAAGTGTACTCCCGTCGAACAGAAGTTTGCGAAATATACGAGAAACTTTATACACAGATTGGCCAGATGTAACCGCAGACTGGGGGATGAATGACGGACAAAATAAACGTTTCACTACGATAAAAATTATTATTCGGATTCCTCTCTCTCTCTCTTCGGATAACATTTCGATCCTTGAATTATTCTCGAGTCGATTCGTGTGTCAATTTTAGGTACCTCCGCAGCAGGAAGGTCAGCCGAGTTGAATCTCCTGCATGGGTTCATCGAACAATGTTTAACATTATGAATATTCAATATATTTAATGAATGCGTATTTCGTATGCGTGTTCAATCGGAATAACTTTTACTTTCGCGTAAAACGTTTTTGAGAGAACCAGAGACTGAACTGGTAAAAAAGGGGGAAACTATAATTCCTCCACTTCATGCAAAAATATTGAATCATGGATATGTTTTACATCTCTAGATCTCTACATCCCTAGATTCCTAGATGCCTAGATCCCTACATCCCTAGATCACTAGATCTCTAGATCTCTAGATAATTCCTCCACTTTATGCAAAAATATTGAATCATGGATATGTTTTACATCTCTAGATGCCTAGATCCCTACATCCTTGGATCCCTAGATCCCTAGATCCCTACATCCCCAGATCCCTACATCCGTAGATCAGTAGATCTCTAGATCTCTAGATAATTCCTCCACTTCATGCAAGAATATTGAATCATGGATATGTTTTACATCTCTAGATGCCTAGATCCCTACATCCCTGGATCCCTAGATCCCTACATCCCTACATCCCTGGATGCCTAGATCCCTACATCCGTAGATCAGTAGATCTCCGTCCCTCTCTCTCTCTGTCTCTGTGTCTTTCTGTCTATCTCTCTCTTACACTTTTTAATGTCGTTTTTGGTGTTGCTGCGTGGTGTCGCCCCGCAGATTTTGGAACGTCATCCAGCCGCAAAACGTATCCACGTTAAAATTGTTTTCTCATTGCATCGTACAGTACTCGGGTCGCGACGAACAAAAGTCTCAAAGGAACAACGTAGAATGCATCCCCTCCCTACAATTTTCGGACACCCTGTAGACACGTAGAATAAAATAATTTTCCCCCTCTCCCCTCATCTGGCGACATCCCATAATCGGCTCCGGGCTGACATTTTCCCACTTGTTCACCGATTGATGGGTAATACAGCGAGTTACTTTATCAACAATTTTGTCTCGTTTATATTTGCCGTTCGTTAGCGCGCCACTGCCCGGAAAACATTCCGAGTTTATCCGAACGGGCTCGCATCGACGACAAAACGGATTGCGAGGATGGCTCTCACCGTTGAAGAATAATTCGAAGGACCGGGATCCGGAACACTCATGAGAAACGTTGCGTGGCGGATGCATTTAAAGAAATCCTGGCTCGGTCGGGAGCTGGGATGGAATAGCGACGGGAGCCCGGCTATTAGGGTCAACAACGGATTTCAGGAAAAATCGATAGACCGGATAGCACGACCCTCGATGGATATCGGTCTGTTGACAATCAAGGGCTGCATACAAGACCCGGGGGTGAGCCTTTTTGTTTTTTAAATTCCGTTCATTATCTCCATCTAAGGCCGCGGCGTACAAAGAGGCGCCCCGGACACGTCCGTTGTTATTCCGACGGCGCGTGTTTGCCGTTATTCCTGGTTTTCAGAGACGGTCTTCTCGTACAGACGCGCACACACATACCCACGCGATATGCACATGGCAACGTCGTCGATTGCCATCCAGTTCCAGCTCGTAAAATTCCGCTGCACGGAGCTACTCTACACTCCAGCTAAAAGAGACACGACTCGCTCGATCGAAACCGTTTTTGTTTATGGATTCACGCGTAATTGTCGACTGAACAGTGCTCGACGAGGTTTACCGATCGGAAAACGAGACAGCGACGCGTAAACCGATTACCTGAAATTAAATTTTATTGGTCCTTTGAGCGTGCGATCCACCCTCGTCATTGGCCGGAGCGCTGCAAAGGGAGACCCGCGATTCGTCCACGTATCCGGGACGTCTGCGATTCTTTCTCATTTCCTCAACAATCCAACTGCGAAGAAAGGTTGACGATTCTCCTGGACGCCCATCGAGCTTCCAGCGACCTGGCGAGGATGCTGCAAGATTCGCTCGTTCGAAGGCTAGGTTCGTCCTTCTTGTCTTCGTGCGCAACAATTTTGTTAAACTTTACAGCAGACGCCATTTCTTATTACTCGTATCATTACTTTAAAGCAGCTAGCAATTTCAATCGCAAAGGCCAGAGTCCACGGATCGCGCGCGTACACTTCGCATTGAAATTTCGTCAAGGTAGTCCTGAGAACCAATTACAGCCTTGGAAGAATTCGCGAGCGATGCGGCCGCGGAAAATCACATAATTAGTTGTAGCTGTTGGAATGCCGATACAAAACTGAATATGGTTATAAGTGAGAATCACTGAACAAGGCAATAAACCAGATGTTAATTCGGGTCTGTGAGTTTTCTCTCCATATCTAACTGCCAGGGTTAGGGATGGGACATAGGCCTGGTCCTTTGTCCTTTGTCCTTTTCCATATTGCCTCCTTCACTTCCAGTCTAGTTTTCGTTGCGACACGATGTCTTTCCTTGCTCTTAAATAAACTTAGAGTTTATATCAGTGAAACGGTTTTGATTCATTTCCATACCCTATCTCCAATAGTAGCAACATTTGTTTTGCCGCGATACGATATGTATAATATCTTTTAGAGAGCCGATCCACCTAGCTTGACAGAGAAGAAAAGAAATCGTCCGTCAGTGAAACGGTTACTCCGATTTGTGACGCGTGCCATTAATTACACATGGCCAGGTGGTACGTTAGGGATTCGCGTGATCACACGAACGTGTAAGGTTGAGCTCCACTGTGTACATTCACAGTTTGTCGCGTGCTGGGTATTACCAGCAGGGAGGAGCAGAGTATTGACCTTGGGAATGGCAAAAGATTCATTCCTCGCAATAGCTCGGCAAGGAGGGATTCAGGGTCTCTTTATCGGAAGGTGGGGGGTGGATGTAGCGGTTCTGTGTGTCGTTGCCAAAATTCTCCGCCATTGAGCATAAAGACAGGTACAATAAGCGACACGAAAGCCTGCCTCCTTCAGAGAATTGTAGCTCGTTTCACGGTTCTCCTTTTTCACGGCACGCTTCTGGTTTCTCACGGAGCTCTGACAGCGCTTCAAGTGCGCCGCAATTTTCTCCGCCCTCGGTCTTTCGTGTCGCTTATTACACTGTTGCCATCCCCCTTCCTTCCCCTCTACCGCCGTCCAGAAAACATTTCGGACTTGGAAGTTGGGGAACGCGTTAGAACTTAAAGCCATCGTTACACGAACGCCTACTCGTTACATATGTATGTCGCGATAAATATTCATTCGTTAAACACGCCCAACACGGCGCGCGAGCGTCGCGAGTCATCTCCTTCCGCGGATCCCGGCGTTATTTCTTTTAATTAAACGGGATAGCCCATTACGGTGCTCCTCGGGGCGAAACAAATTTTCACCGGGCCGGTTGTTCCGTGGAATCCTAATATTTCTTATGGTTGATACAGTTTATCTCGACCGACCGTTGTCGATCGTTCCGAGAGGCTCTCTCGCACGATTACCCGGCCCCGCTTTCGTCGGATTCTAATGAAAAATTTGCCGAGTCGACGATCAACCGTTCGCTCGGCACACCTGAAACGCAGAGATATCGGGGTCATAGCATGTAGCTGGTTTTGTCATCGGGGAACCACGGAGCCGTTCGGATTTCCATTACTCAGCATTCGCTGATCGGTTTTAGACGCTGACAGACCTCGCAGAATTTTGCGGAAACGCTCGAGCCTCGGCCCGATCTCGCCGGATAATGATTAGCTCCCGTCGTCGGGTAATTAGCCAACGTTCGAAACAACTGCGCGGCTCATTATCCATTAATCAGACGTCTCAACACTTTCGCTGGCTCGACGACTACTCCCCGCACGCGTAACCTAGATTTCGGCGCAGGGCCGAATCGATATTTCGAAGAAAACGTCCGTTAAACAATTGCGCGCTCTTTTAACGCCGTCACTGAGGACGAAGACTGTGACAAATGACGGGTTATACAGTTTTCGTCCTGCTAACAGCACTACTGATCTCGGGAACAGCGGACATTTGTGCGTTTCTAAAATCTTTTGTTTTATTACATTCAATTCATTGAGATCAGTTGCGCGACGAATCGAATTTTATTTGAATTTTTGCGAATTGGAAAATTTCTTCCAGTCGAAGGACGGGATCCTAATTACTTTTTAATTGGCGTACAGGCACTCGGGCCCGAAGCTTGTCGAGGATCGACAATGAAAACGGGAAAATATTCGAGAGTAACCAACTAGCAAAGCGGATCTCCCAGCCACTCTTTTTCCGACTGCAGTAAAATTACACGGATTAATCACTTTGTCGCATTAAAGCCGTGCTTAAGCCCGCACCCGAATTGGGTCCAATTACACGGACGAGTTCGTTTCTAAACTTCCAACGGAACTTGGCCCCTTTTTTCGCCTAATTCCCTTCGCGTTTAGCGTCGGCGAAGTGCTCTCCCGCTATAAGTTTTGCAGGTATTCAGTATTTTCACTAGGATTTTCACTATAATATGTCTGATATTCGTTTCATTCTGTTCTCTACTAGTCAAGATTATCTTTTTTACATACCGATCCAATTGGTTGTTGATAATAAAATTAATTCGCAGTCCTCGATTCATCGATTATTTACAAACAACCGAAAATACATTCTACTGTTAAAAATAATCTTCGTCACTTTCTACGCATTTAATGATGAATCTTTCATGCGACCATTGAAAGAATTCGTTCCAAAATAAAGTTGTACGGCTGGATAATAAAAATTTCGGTACTTTTCTGTTAGCCGGGCGCAAACCTAACCCAGACCAATAATTATAAGCATAGTATAAACAAATATTAATGAATTGTAAAAAAATAGTTTTACCCAAAAAGAATGCTTATAATTATTGGTCTGGGTTAGGTTATAATTGGTTGGGTTATAATTATATATGCTTATAATTATTGGTCTGGATTAGGTTATAATTATATATGCTTATAATTATTGGTCTGGATTAGGTTATAATTGGTTAGGTCGTAATTATATATGCTTATAATTATTGGTCTGGGTTAGGTTTGCGCCCGGCTAACGGAAAAGTACCAAAATTTCATTGTTCTCGTTAAAAAAGGAAAGACAACTTCGCCCTTATATTCCCTATTAATTTGAACGTGAAACGACAAAAAGTAGGAGGACGGTCGAAATTTAATGATTTTCGGAGTTCTAATTACAGTTTCAGCCATGAACGGAGGCGGTGAAATTCTAATTAGAGTTGTTTAAAGCGTCGCGTTTTCAGGCAAATCGATTTCCCTGATCGAGTTCTATCAATTAGAATGCGCCGGATACGGTAAGATAAAAATGCGCTGCCAGACGATTTCAATTTTTACATTGAAAACTGATGCAGAACTTTTTCCAACCGCTCGAACACTTAAACATTTCGCAACTCTGCCCGATTCATCGAATCACTCGCTGAATATATAAAATAATGGCATCATTTTTACGTCATAAAAATTTTATAGCATTCCGATATAATTTCTTTTAGTTGGTTGCTCAAACATCGACATTTGATTTTCTTGTATTTGTTTAAACGAAGCATTCCAAGGGTCATCGCCGTGTTTCTATTTGTTTATAAATATTATAAAACTTCCTCGTTGTGCTTGTATTAGGTAAATAAATTTTGTTTTCCAATCATTGACCCCTCGGCACACCTCCATTACTGTGCAAACACTCATTAGCCTTCGCTGCCACTTCAGCACATGGTTAAAGTGATACAACCGAGGTACATCTGCAAATATTGATAACACATTTTCTTTTTTAACGGCGATCTATCATTTTTAACATGATCAAAGTCGCGTACGAAGTTTTTATTAATTACTTATTTCAACAATTTTGTAACGTACTCTTAATTGTAGATTAACATATGATATATATGAATACTTTTGTAGGATATTTTTGTTATAGAATTTCCTTTTATCCTATTGCAGGCAGATAACAAATCGCAAATGTATGAAAAATGAAACGAACGTTCGAAAGTAGTTATAATTTGTTACATTAGAATTGTTATACAACGACCATTAAGAGGGGTCACAAAGCGTTTGAAACAAAAGGGGAGTACGCAACACTTGCTCACGTACCAATTGAATAAATTAATGCTTCTATTAATAAATTATTGGCATACAATTGTGCGCCATCGATTTTACCATTTTGTCGCTGGTATATTTCATTCAGTTGTACGGCAACGTAATATTCTTTACGAATACTCTGCAAATATTATTAAATAAATAGAAAATAAAAAAAACAAAAATCTTCCAATAATTTTCATTACCGTTTAATCGAGACGAATATGATAATTTGACGAGTCCGAATTTTTCTAAAATAATTATGCGGAGAAAGCGATGAAACATTTTTGAAACAGGCTGAAAAGCGCTCCTTTTGCCCGTGTCGAAATTGAATAAATTAATACCACCCCTGTGCAATTAAGCGTTATCGATCTTACTGTTGTTTCGCCCCTATTGTCCGATATCGCTTCGTTAAGGTTACAGCGTGCCTTCATATTGTTACCGTGGGCGGCGAAAATAACTTCGTCCACCGAAGAAGGCTATAATCCCAATAATTGCGGCGATTCGAAATTACCCGACGCTAATGTCGTGAACTGATAAGGAGGCTAACCGGCGATCGTATCGAAGATCTGTTCCATCGAGCTTCCCAATTAATAAATTAATTATCGTCTCGCCGTTTAATCCGGCGACTGTCAAATCGTAACCCCGGAATCAAAATAATTCAATCGGCGAAAACCAAAAGTGGAAAGACAAATTTTGCTCTGTACCGTTTACTCACAGTCTTCCGGTGTCTTGCTTAATTAATTGAGCCTGTCACCGAAAATTAATTTCTTTCGGTCGAGTATATTGTACTCGGATGTGTAAAAATAAAATTAATTGATTTAATGGTCGACTTGCACACCAGCTTGCTATATCAACGTCATTATTGGACAATGAAATAGATATTTTCTATTTTGAAATTAATTCCTTTTGGTCAAATAATAATAGCGTTTCGGTCGAGTATATTGTACTCAAATATGCAAAAATAAAATTAATTGATTCAATGGTCGACTAGCTTGCTACATCAACGTCATTATTGGACAATGAAATAGATATTTCCTATTTTGAAATTAATTCCTTTCGGTCGAATAATAATAACGTTTCGGTCGAGTATATTGTACTCAAATATGCAAAAATAAAATTAATTGATTTAATGGTCGACTAGCTTGCTACATCAACGCCATTATTGGACAATGAAAAAGATATTTTCTATTTTAAAATTAATTCCTTTCGGTCAAATAATAATAACGTTTCGGTCGAGTATATTGTACTCAAATATGCAAAAATAAAATTAATTGATTTAATGGTCGACTTACACACTAGCTTGCTACGTCAACACAATTATGTGACAATGAAACAGATATTTTCTAGATCGTATCTATAACCGCTATTCTAATGGATGTCAACTGCCTTCGGTTTCTGTTGCATGTATTATTCACATACGATATCGAAGTACCATGACTTGCACGCTAGAACAATACATCTTCGAAGACCACGGACTCTTATCGAATTATTTATCGCTGGTTCTAATCTAATTCATATTTTTACACTATTGTGCAGTAATAAATTATATTTGTCGTTCCTAATTCTCACTTGCCACCAGAATGACACCGTACAACGACACATACTTTCAGAAAAGTAACAAGCGAAAAATACTTTTCAGAAATGGCCTTCCCCGCGGCCTGAAAACGAAATGACTCTTTCGCGCGAACGTTTCACCGTTTGTTTCTCAGGGAAACGACGTCGGGGTCTAGACGGAGTGCGCATCCATCTAAAATATCAAATTCCCCAAGACTGTCATCGATGATCAGCCCCCATATCCGTCGGTGAAACAGTTGTTTGGTCGCGAATCCTAATTAAACAATCGCTGGACCGTTCAACCGCGACAATCGCGCGCACGGAGTAGGCTTTCGCAGGATCGCCGAGACGCATCAGGTGCACGTACGCGCGATTTCCGGTCGCGGATGCCCGAGGACCGAGATATATTACGCAGAATCGGGAAATAATGATCCCGCGGGAGGCAACACCGTACGCCGGGAGGGTACGGCGGTTATTTTACAATGACAAGGTCCGCGGTTCAAGCGGAGGAGAACGTGTTGCACTGGCGAGTCTGGATCGCGCGCGCCTAGCAACACGATTAAACGCATCGGCCCACTCCGTAGGATCGGCTGTTTACAACAACAGCAGCGCTGCGCGTTCCACAAAGAAATTCGGGTTGGATCCAGCGACGTAGGTACACGCACAGCAGCATCATCAACGAGATCGCGGAAGCGCAGATAGTTCGATCTCGAAAATTTCCGAGCGTCTTGCACACGCTCGGCTGTATCGATTCACCAGGAAATCTCTGAACAGCAATTTGCATATTCATCAAAACGTCCCCCCCCCCTCTCCCCCGCGGGCGCGCTGCATCCTAATTCACGAGCCTGTCGGGAGTATCGCAATCTCTATTCCGGCTAATTGTAAGCGGATTCAATAATCCGCACACGCCTGCGAGACCAACGGAGAGGGGAGTAGGAGCACTGCTCGAGCCTCGGGGCTGCGAGGTAACCTTCTTGTCGTCCTTCGTGAACGTTTCGGAACCCGGTTCTCTGACGGAATTGGTCGAACGGGAGAGGCTCGGGGAGTGCGTTATTCCGTGGACTTACTTGCGACGATCGGGATTTGCTCCGGGTGGTGGTCTCCTATTCGGGGAATCCCTCTCCGTCCAGGGCGGCAGAGATCGACAGGTGCAACGAGTGGTCACTGGCACACTGGAGGGTAGCACACGCGGGATTAAACCAGTCCAAGGCTCGTGTCGGAAGGTGGAACGCTGGCGAGGATAGCGACCGCGAGAAAGAGAGAGAAACAAATGAGAGAGAGAGAGAGAGAGTGAGAGAGAGAGCAAAAATTCCTCCCCACAGCTGCAACGAACGAAGGCTCGTTCGTGACTGCTTAAAGACCAGTCGGTTATGCAGCTGGGAGAGCGGGGCGTGCGCCCTCCACAAAATCAAACTTTGCCTCCACTCGAGGAAATCCACCATGGACACACAGGCTGCGCGGCGCGCCACTCTCTCTCCCTCTCTCTCTCTCCCTCTCTCTCTCTCTCTACCTCCCTACCCACCCTGTTCGATCTCCCTCTATGTTCGATCTCTCTGTTCGCTCTCCTGGACCCGTCCTCATGGACCCGTCCGCCGAAACGGAACTGGGAACGGGACTATTATGGCTCTCACCGCACACGGCCTTACCCCTGCCGATATCCTGCACCCCCTAACCCCGCGTGCTCTCGTTTCCCGTAACCAACGCCTTCGCGTCGAACCCCACTTCTAAATCAATTAACTCCGCTCGGGCGTCAATTAAGCAGCGGGACACTGTCTTCTTCTACGCGGGAATAAAAAGTAGCGTTCGCGGCCAGCATCTGGCGGGTGCGTACTCGGTGGCGTACCCCGTGGACAAAAATCTGAAAATTTGATCCTTGAAAATTCTGTGCTTCTAGATTATCGTGTCTATCAATGGAAAATTCGAATGAGTCAGTGACGGGATTTACAAGCGCTTTTTCTGTCAAGAAAATGCTGTAGTAGTTCATTGATTCGAAACCGTTACTTCCATGCTACTGTGAAAATGAATTTGATGAAATATTTCCTGATTCTTATGTTGAAAATTCTGTGCTTCTAGATTATCGTGTTTATCAATGGAAAATTCGAATGATTCAGTAACGGGATTTACAAGCGTTTTTTTCTGTCAAGAAAATGCTGTAGTAGTTCATTGATTCGAAACCGTTACTTTCATGCTACTGTGAAAATGAATTTGATGAAATATTTCGTAGCACACCCAATGTGAATATAATTTCAGAATTTGCAAATCTCTTATACGCGGTATTTTATTAAATATTACAGTTGAAATAGTTTTTTCTCACCTTTGTCTCCTTCAGATAGAGATATTTTAAGAAGAGTTGAAAACATCCTGTAGTTTTTGTTTTCCGGTAATTAGTGGACATTATACTTAAATTTCCCGCAAGGTTCTCCTGCTGCAAAACTGCTACGCTCAAAGTTATTCAACGTTAACCCTATTTTTTTATTTTTCTCCCGCAATTCCTATCCAAGTGCCGCACTGTGCGCACACTTGAGATCGGAATACATTTTTTACTGGTGGACCGAATGTCGAGATGATATTGAACACTTTGGAGAATTGCGCTCAGTCTGAATTATGAAAAAAAAAGAAATGGTACAAGTTGCTTTCCTAACTTTCTATATTCATGGAAAGGTTGTTATTTGTAGGTAAATTGACCAATTGAATTTCTAAAAGTCTGACAACAGGACAGACTATTCTACTGACTTTCTACACGTGTAGTCTGAATAATTCATGTCAAACGTGCTCGTCAACTGTACGTACATCGTGTCCACAAGAAATTACATTGACCGGTTGAGTTTCTAAACTTTGTCCGACTATGGCGCGGAGTATTCTACTAACTTCCTATATCTCTAACTTTGCACGTTCGCAGAAAGTAGATTCATTCTTGTTAGAAATTCACAGAAAATACCTCGGTCTAACTACAACAATGTTACAAATTCGATCGTTCTACGTGAAATTTTTTTTGGTTTTATAAAACATTGTCACCGGCAACAAGAATCTCCGTAACGCGTGCTCATACTTGTGCAAATCGATAGTTCCAGTTACGGTGGCTCATAGAAATTGTATTTATCGATCTGCTCTGTTAAGGGTGAAAACGGAGGGCGGGCGCGATAAATCGTGTGGCCTTCAATCTTGTTACGCGTATCCGTTATGCCCGATTAAGGGAAAAGGGATGAGAATACTTCCTACAAGGGGAGGTTATGACCCGGATGAACGCCGCTTGGATAAAATCGGGCAGAAAATCTGGAGAACCGTGGACCGCGGGTTTAACGATACGAAATAAATATTTATTTCAAGATCAATACCGCCTGGAGCCGCGTATTCACGAAAAATTACCTCGAACTAATCTCTTTCGTCGATCGATACGATAATTTTGCGAATAAACTTGATTCAACATGAGTTTTCGAATAATTGGAATTTCATCAGCGGGGTTGTTATCAATTTTCACGAAGTATAATACTGTTTTCTTTTCCGAGCACCCTCCGTCTAAACGTTTCACTCTCTGCTTGGCAGATGCGGTGTACTCTCTCGAGCACTGTTTATTCTTAAGAGCGCTTAGTATTCGCCGCTTTTACAGTTCCTTGCAAAGACGGGAGACAAAGGCGGAGGGTGCTTGTAAAGCTACTAAGAAACGAATGGCGCTCTAATTCCAGCACAACTTTCCCTGATACCCTCTGACGAATTCATTTCTAGGTGATATTTATATTAGCATTCGCTTTGTTTCACGGTGGGAAATTAAAATTGAAAACTCAAACGTACCCCAACTACGAAATAAACAGCTTACCGAGATGCGAAAACGGTCGACGACAAATATTTAATGCTTGCACTCGTTCGATATTAAATGTTAACACCAAGTTTATTAAAACGATCAATTAACAATGCGATTATTATAATGCTCTTAAATTCTTCGAATATGTTGACGGTTTTATACTTCACCTATCCGTTTTGCGTAAAATAGTAATTCAACGAACGAGCTCAATGTTACAAAATGAGAAACGACAATCTCGTTAAATATAATTAGAAGCTTCATTTCTATGCGCGCTGTGCATTACGAAATTCGTAATAAAGGTATCACGGTTATACCCTCATCGGATTTCTCGTGGAAAAGAATTAACGATATTAACTTCACGAAAATGTATTTAACCCTTCCTGAACATTTCAGCAGGCTCTAATGAGTTAATGAAAAAACTTATAACGGGTAGTGCTAGGCTTTATGACTTTATTTTTTACGAGCGCGTACTGTTTACGAACCTTGGTATAACAAGAACTGCAGCAACATAATGAACCTATAAATTAAGAAGCAACGATGGAAAAATAAGCGATCGCTTTAATTATTATACATTGCGCACAGCTCTGCAGGCAAGACAAGAGTAATCGCGTCGTCACCGAGTCACTTCTACCGGTCAATTCGTTCTGTCTGACTATAACGCGGGATATTCTACTTACTCGTTTAGCACGTTTTCCGAGAACACGATTACTGGAAGGTGTAAAGCTGGAAAACCGGAACGTGGCGAAATTGTTCTTTCGTGGACGTTGCCGTTGTTCTTTTATTAATAACTTGAATAATTTCTGCCATAAACGCGTAATACGATTGATCCCGTTACGCGCGTCCGCCGATTTTTCAATGATTTATCGTTTTCCGCTAGTAACTTCGGCCACATTGGCAGCCGCGACAGCTATATTTGGAAGACAATACGCGAACGCGTAGAGCAACGATTAGGAAGTTCAAGTGTCCACGCGTCAATCGCAGCCTTGGGCCGCATGTCGCATCTGAAATAGTATTTAGGGTAAAGCGTGTCTATAGTTGAAAATTCGTAACCGGCCACGGCATTGTGTCCGTGCAGCCTTTGCTCTAGAATAGCGACAACAGTGATATAGAGCATTAAGTCATGATCACCGCGTTCGGACATTGGCTGTCGTTCACTGTGTAGAGACAACGCGGACGACAGATTAACGCGGACAACCTTTCGCTGACTACCTGATCGAGCATCTTCGCAGAGAGTTCACGCCACCGCGAAACTCGACGGATTCTCCGGATTGCCGAGCCATTCAGGGTGAGCGCACGGAATTCTTCTCCTGTTAGTATCGTTCCTCTCCGGAAAGAATTTCTCGCGAAATTATAAAATTAGCAGGAAATCGATTTTCAACTGATCTTGGTGACCAGTGACACATTAACCTGGCTACGCTTAAAAAAAAAGGCACTTAATAAGTTGTTTTGGGTCCATTTGGACCCATATCTATTTATTTAATGTTTAGCTGTAAAATGTTTTTAAATTTTTTATTTATCTGTTGTTGTTAACGTAAATTACATACTAATTAAAAATTACATTCGTAAACGTAAATTACATACGTAATTAAATTAACTTATTCGGAGTCTCTTGTGCAATCAATGCAAAGTGAGGCTCTGTGCTCTTTACAAATGAAATTTGAACAGCTGGTACAATATACATCGTATTTGTGATCTTTTTTATTGGTCTCACTGCAAAAAGTACATCGTCCTCTGACCCTTTTTTATGGTAGTGCGATATCTTCAGTTCTTGTCCGTCGCTTGTTATGGTCACGAATGTGGTGACCATAATAATAACAATTTCTATTACAAGTATTTCAAAAAGGATTTTAAATATTTTTTTTAAGTGGAAGAAAGATTTTAATAAATTATTCTCCGCCAAGAAATTTCTGACTCGTCGGCAATTCCGTTTGGAAGTTACAAGCGCGCAAAGAATGCTTCGGGTCCAAACGGACCCAATAAGCGTATCCGGGTTAAGACCGAACGTTTCGTAAAGAATATTTTCGAGTACTCTACGTACGCGGCGATGCGTATAATTCTGTATTTCATAAATATTTAATTTTTTAAGTGTCCCATTAGCTGCTGGCGTTCCAGATATACATCCGTCAGTTGAAACGCGAAATCGATTCACAGTCTTAGCAAAAACGCATGGAACAGAACTTCCCACTCGTTCGATCCGTCGCAGCATTTTCGTCGACTTTCTTTCTTCGTCGGATCTGTTTAAAAAAGCCGCGAAACTTTTCGATAAGGTCCTATTCCCGTGCGCATCGAGCGAAGTCTGGAGACGTCTTCTCGACCAAATCCGAGATTTGCGCTTCGTCTCCCACTCTCGTGTCGCTGAAACTTTTCGTTCGCGCTGACATTAATGCGTTTCTGCATTTCAGGGCGACGGCTGCTATCTCGCTAATAAAAGCAACGTTCTTGCTATAAAATTTTTTCATTTTGTACTGTTACAAAATTAGTCGATGTCCTAGGATGAACCATCTATTATCCCATACTAAATCCTTCGAATACAATCATTATTATTTTAATTCCTGTTTAAACTTCTTTTTAATAGCAAATTACTAGACTGCACACCTTGCAATAATATAATGTCAGATTTGGAATAATAACACTGTAGTAAATTGCAAATTGCAACATATTTAACTTCGACGAAGTGTAAATTTATTCAGACTATTTTCAAGAAAACAATTGCAAATTTGCTGTTAGTCATTAACAATCGATCGAACCCGTGCGCTGATAACACCAATACAGTTTTTATCAACAATTTACGATCGATATAAATAAAATATTTACTAAAGGGTATTATTATCACACTTTAATATAAATATAAGTATAAAAGAAATACGCGTGTTACATTACACTACGACTGCGTGGACTACGTTAGAAATCGGGACGCGCGTTCTCGAAGGAGAGAAACGAAAAACGCTCCTGTCGCCTGATACGCTTGCAATATAAAACTAAACAATAATATAAGTGCATATCGGTAACATAGAGCACTTATCGATTTACATTCTCCAACATATAACTAATAATATAAAATGATAATTTACAGTGTTACTTGTATTTCTTCGCAGCATTTCCTGTCCAAACGCGCAATGTCGGCCATGGAAATAGTCATTCCACTCTCGAGAAGCGACAGCCAACCTTGGGGTCTACGCCTATCCGGCGGAGTCGACTTCAGTTTTCCCTTAACCGTCGTCAGGGTAACGCACGAATACTCACGATGTTTCTTAAATCCTAAATAACAATTAAATTAGTCAGAAAAATAGTGTTTCTCGAATATTTCCAAAAAAAAATACGAAAGACTCTTCGTAAAGTGTGTTTCCCTGATCCCTGAACCGAATTTTATCAGCATCGCCTGCATTCGCGTAAAATGTCAAATGTTCCCCGAGAATTCGCGAGACACGTCGATCAATTACGCTCGGGAAAAGCGTCGGGAACGCTATTAGGGAGGGCATTAACAGAGAATCCCTTGGTCGATTTACGGACGTAATATGGAGGACGCATTGGCTCGCCGATTCGGAAAATTAAGGAGACGATTGTTTAGCAACGCCGGACACGTTTCCCGAGACGGTATCGACGGAACGGATAATTGACGCGTGAAATATATTCGCGTTTTCTTCTCTCTCGCGATTTTTCTTCATTTTTTTTTTTTTATCGCCGTGCTCGCTCGTATCGGATCGCGTGACCTCGTTTCCGCGCGGCTTGAATCCTGCGGTCGGGTCCGGCTGTGGATATCGATCTGAACAAAAGGAAGTCATTAATCGAATCGCAGATGAGACTCTGTCGCGCGCGGTCGCGCTGTTTTTTTGTTTTTCAAACAACTTCCCCGACGATCATCGCTCCCAGTCATTTACCGTCTCTCCCTCCCCCCCTCCGCCCTTTAAACCCCACCTAACCTCACCCGCTGAATAGAGAATTTAACCTGTTACCAAGGGAAGCCAGGGTTCGTCGCTTGTATTCAACTACCGCTTGAAAAGCATCCGGACGCTAGTTTATTTTTGGCAGAATGTCACTTCAATGCCAGATGAAGGGTCGGTCGCGACTAGTCTTTCATTGCCATCCGCAACTTTTGTCTCTTAATTATCCGATTAATGCGCCCCGGCGAAATTAACCCTTTAACCTCGAGGCTCATTTGTGCCCTTGTTCAAGGTCTTTTGAAAAATGTTTCGAAAAATTATTTGTCGAAGTCGCTACGTCTCTCTTTAGGATGTTCGAAGGTGCTTGTTGACTTTATCAAATTTTTTCTGAGAGCTCACTAAAAATGACATGTTTCACTAATTTTCATATTTTATTGGTAAAATACGTATACGTGTCAATTTGATCGAGAATGAGTCATAACAGTTGTAACATTGATCGAACCTAGCGCCGAAATCATTCGATTTTTATTATTCTAATACGATCGAGAACTCAAATCAAAATTTCAAAATGAATGAGTCAGTTATTATATAGATCGTGACCGAAATAAATAGATTTTATTTTTGTTTATGATGATTACAACTCGCGCGTATTCGTGTCGAACGCGGGACAGGGATTCTGAGAAGGGTCGATCAAAACGGTAATTTTGCCTAGATATTTGTTGCATCACATTGTTAAATCACAGTGTAATATGATTAGAATTTGAGTGATTTCGACTTGTAGTTAAATTATGGTTTATCATAGCGGCGAGAGCAGCAATAAAATAAAAATAAACCAATCTAAAGAGAAATACTTACTTTATTTCTCGGTTTTACGTGTAAGAATATTTCAGAAGTTTTATAATGATTTCAATTAATATGTGATGCATTTTAATTCACGTACTTCTTTCTTTTCTCCCGAAGCTGACTATCGGTGGTCTGGCCGATCGAGCCGGTGTGCACGCTGGCGACCTGGTTGTCAAAATAAACGGTGAGACTATACAGCACTTGACACACACCGAAGTTCACGAACGCCTCACCAAAGCCGGAAACGAATTTACATTGACCGTTCTGCGAAATTTGAAATTCGAACGAGCCGCTAAGCAAGAATAACGCGGCCCTCCGTCCGCCATTTTCCTTTCCTCCGACTTAACACGCGTATCCGCTAATTTACATTCTTTCGACAGATCGTCCAAATGAACGATTCTACGATTTTCGATATCTATGTATGTACGACCAAGATGCTAAATGAATCTTTATTAATAATCTTATGGAAATTGTTATGAGAAATAAACGAATTTATAATCACTGATTCTACTGTTATCCGAGTGTTGCACATCATTGTTCCGTACAAGGTACTTCTCGAAGCATGCTGAAGACCATCTCAATACCGTTGTAAATAATTCGAATATGCAAAACTGGGTTCGTAAGAGTCGAAAAAAATAAATCGTAGCTTATAAACTTTTTCATGTCCTCTCGACTGGCCTAGTTTGCGATCCCAGTTTCGTCGGAACGCTAAAAGTGAGGTAGAACTCGTCAAAACAGGATTGTTTAAACGTTTTTTGGGAGAACGAGGTTATCAGGTTACACGTACACTGCCGCTTCTGTTTGACAAATTGTAGAATCGCAGAATTTGTAGAGAAAGAGAAAGAGTTGCAGTGAATTTACAGAAGGAACTGTTTGCCAAATTTATTTCTTGGAGTATACACATATTATAAAAGAAAAAAGATTACTAAAAACTTCAACAGATACATTCTTGTTATCTTTTTAGTCACTTTTAGAGGATCTCTGCTTATCAGCCGGCTCTCATCAAGAATTTGTCTTTAATTAAGGATAATCGAAAGAAAATTACGATACCGTGTTGTCGTTATGTGTCGCCAATTGACCCACATTGCGAAATGCAATTTGTCAATTATTGATCCGGCATCTACCCCGATCGTGTCATCGCTGACAAGCAGCGAGTCGTCGTCCTCTTAAGACGCCGGTTTAAATTGCAATTAACTGATTCTATTAAGCGGCGCGGCCGATCGAAAGTTTCGGTCGCAGTTTGTTAAACGGTTTCGCGCTTCGGCGAAGAAGCAGATAAATAAATTAGCTGGTCTAATCTCTGGGCTTCGAAACTTTTAACTATTTCGTTCCGTCGAACAATCTTCTGCTGTTTCTCTAGAAAACCAAATTTTAAAAAATGCCCTGGAAAGAGATGATAAAATTTCGCGTAAGCGTTAAAGGAATTAAAATCATTGAAATAGGAAAGACGTTTTTTCCTGTTCATTAAAATTTATGCAAACAATATTTATTTTGCATAAAGATTCGCAATCTAGCGACCAGACCTCCGTTCGATGCGGCGCGTCCTGTCTCCATGGCAACGGCGCTTGCAGGAGGGGGCAGTGGGCGGATTTGCTTAGATCGCGACAAATCTGGCCGGCGCTGATCTAAAGCGTAGGACGAAGAGGTGAACGGAATGAATGAAAGACGATGTGTGTATCACATAATTTAGTCTCGCTTTAATATATTAGATATTGTTCAGTATAATATATGACTCTCGTACTATATGCTAATCGCAACGGTAAACGGCATACACGCTAAACATTTCCGTTTCGACGTATCAATAATTTACACAAGAATATTCGTAGTGACGCTTCCTTGCCCGCAGACATTCGGCTGGAACGACAGCACACGCACTCACGCTTTTATTTATCACACTTCTTACACCGTCACCCCACGTCGTGGAATTAATGAAAATCGACGGGAGACAATCAACAAGTATACAAAAAATAGATGAAGAAGAAGAAGAAGAAAGAGAAAAAGGACTTGAAAGATTAAAAGGAACATATACAAGATACGGACTATTGTTACAAGTAACGATCACACGCGAATCAACGCCTGACTGCCTCCATCTTCGCAAAACCACGTCTCCGATCTTTTAAGCACCGATGAATTCGCGAGGATGATCCGAAGATCAAGCTTTACAGATCCGAGCTTTCAGCGAAAAGGTTTATACAGAAATTGCTGAACAGTTTCTTTTTTGTCGCTATTGTTTCAGGTTTCAATGAATGTCTCGCGAAATTCTTTATATATGACTATATTATCGGTAAGCAATGATTAAATTTTGATTCAATGCAACTTTCAAGCAACCCAGCAAACAAGTTTTAAGCGATTTCACGGATTGTCTCAGTGACGGTTGATTACAGAGCAAACGCAATCAGCATCGCTCGATAATGCATGATGCTACGTAACGTCGTAGTGTTCAGGTATACTGAAATATGGTTTGCTGATTACGGTAGCGATACACTAGCTTCCACGTGCAAATCTGTCGGTGAATGTAATTACGAATTACTAGATCGAAATTACGATATCGTTATAAGTTCATTCAAAGCGAATCCTTCGTTCGCGACGTCAGAAATATTTTAAAAACTTACAACTAGCTTTCTCCTGATTATAAATACAATGGAAATTAAAATCATTCCGATAAATCATCGATCGATCGATTCACGGTGAAATATTCATTCGCAGTAATTAATCGATCTGGTATTGTGTTGATTCGAATAATTTCTGAACGTTCGTATAAACCCTTTTCTTTCTGCACAAATCTGTGTTGCTGGTATGATTACCGAGACGAATACAAGCCTACACAAATCAACATGAAACGTCTACCAACGGTTTAATTCTCTAGAATGATTCGTCATTTGTTAACTAAAATCTACAATTTCTTATACTGGCTGCTAAAACGAGTATTCACGTCGGGAATATTTGTCAGACAGTTTCTTCGCTTGAAACCTGAAAGGATTATACGATTATAAATAATTCTTTTTGTCAAGATAATATGTAATTTTAATCGTAAGCCTATTATACTATAATCCTAAAAACCCACGTAATTTCTAGAATTGAAAAAAATATTCCGACGTGAATCTCTACGCCGTATAAATTTACCATCCTGCAGTATCGTTTATTCGAACTCGCATTTCGATTCTACGCTAAAGCAGCAACGCTGAGTGTCGTTAATTTCCACGTGAATGGCAATGTGCAAGTAAAATTGATGGGACGTCGATGATATGTACGTATTTTCTTCTTTTTTTAAGGATTTCAGGCAACCGTGAGAACGTGGTCTGAGGAAGATTACATACGTGAATCGGTACTCGAGCGCAGAGAAACATTTTCGTTCGGTTCCCCTCTGCCTGAACAAAGAGAGGGGGAACCGAACATCTGGCTTTCGAACGACATCGCTTGACATTGATAAGGTGAACAACGTGCATAGAAGCTCGCCTTTGCTCTCTGTCTCTCTCTCTCTCTCTCTCCCTCGCTCTATCTTTTTTCTCTCTCTCTCTCTCTCACACATACACTCTCTAAAGCTAATTAATTAGAACGTTTACAGCAGACGATTAAACTCATTCCCGTATCGAGTAACAAAGATCACGATTAACCTTGATGTATAAATGTACACTTTGGTTTACGAATACATTATCTAATTACAATGTACAACACGATTCTTGAATCGAACGAGCTCGTAATAGCGGAGAGAAAATTTCCTTGCAAACGCGCGCGATTCCGAGACGGAGCCGATTGCCCTTCGATCACATCTGCGCACATAATTATCGGGGGACTCATCTGTCCTGCTGATTGAAGTCCTGATTACGATGGTTCATCGGCTTTTGTTCGGGAAATATGATATTCCGCGTACTGGGCTTTCTTATCATTCTGCCAGTTGAATAATAAAATGTACTTCAGTATTTGATTCTTTGGAAACGAATAACTGCACTGCGGATATTTTTGCAAAATTTTTTAATTTAAAAATATGATTTTATCAATTATTATCCCAGCATCGATTAAAATTAATCAAATCTTGAATCATCATGAACCACGGGCCTTCAATCAGTGAGTAGGATCTCGTATAAAAGGCTGATCGGTAAACCGCGGATGTCTTTATGCAAAACAATGTTCGTTACATTAAAATTTGAAACCGGTCATTCGACAGGCGATGGTAGGTGTACTGTTAATTATTTAAAAATAGCATGGCCCTATTCTTATATCCTGCTCTGCGCGTCTACTGTTTCACATTTCATTTACTCGGTTGTAAACGCATAAAGTCAGTCTACCGATCAGCTTTCAGCGATCCCCAGCGAATTTTCCTGTTACACGCCCGTTCCTCTTCGTCCTCTCTCGACCACAAAGTTCTGCCATAGTAAGTATACGTACAATACGATCAGGTACAAGAGTAGCATCTCTGGGTTGATCTGTTTTATTTCCAAAGAGAGGACGAAGCTCCTCGACGGCCTTAAGCTAATTTCCCGCAGCCTCCTCGGGTCCCGCAGAACCCGTGCATAAAATTCACAGGATTAATCTCGTTTCGAAATCAGGATTTCTCATCGAGGCCGCTAGTGTAGTTGATCGAATAGAAGATATTTGTTCCTCGGCGACTGTTTACGGAAAGCGGTGCACGCGATTTCGTGCCGATATTATTTTGTAGCGGCTCCCCGGAAGTTCGCAAATTAGTTTGCAATCGCGTGTGTCATTGGTACCGACAGTGCTCCGCCAGTTGATTAATATAAATTAATAAATTAACTCACAATGCTCTTTTAATACCTAATATCGAGACGTAGGCGCGTAATATTCGCCAAGCTTCTCAGCTTTTCGGGACGGCCGGCTGCGCGATCGTGGCCGTCCGATTGCATAATTCGCTCCGTAAATGCATAGAAGCTACCGTCTGTTGATCATTCGTTCCTTCGCCCGTGTCGCGGCTCGTGATAATGACTATTGGTCCGCCTGGTCGCTGGTCTCCTCGTTGTCGGATATCGAGGACATCCTGTCGTGGTTCGTGCAATTGTCCGTCTTGCTACCGGATTCCGCGATCTCGAGCCAGTGTTGTTTGTTTTCCCGGACACCCTCCACCAGTGGATCCAGCTTGTCCGACAGAAGTGCGAATGCCTGGTCCAACAAATTACAATCTACTGTTAGATGCTGGTTGGGACAGATTGCGGAGAGTTTTTCAAATTAATAATAAATGGTACTCGATTCTCAAAAAATTTTCCATTGTGCTATCGGGAATATTCGAGCACCCGGTACATAATTTTAAAACATGGATTTTAGGTGCACGTTGGAACTTTCACGTGGCGAGGGCCGGAAAAGGAAACTTGAAATATGACGTTATTACTGACGCATCGAATGAAATAAAACTTTGTGCGAACCGAGATTTAATTATCTGTCGTCGATATCATAGAAAATTACCTCGTAAATAGGAAGGCAGATCGAATCGATGAATCCAACTTGCATGATCGGTAGCTGATCCTCCTTTTCTCTGTTCATAATGTCCTGCAATACCAAGAGAGCAGAACTCTGTTACCTTCGGCTCTTAGATGATTTCCCATGGAAGATATATTGAAATTTACAAACTTGATGCTTGTCGACATCGTTGGCAAAAGGAATCGTTAGAAATATTAACCAGTTCGAAATAATAAATTGATCAGTGCATCGTGTTCATGGTTTAAATGTTATTCTGCACATCGAGTTCTGTTACCGGAATGCTTGTCGACATCGTTCGTAAAAGGAATTGTTATAAACATTAAACAGCCAGCAATTTATCAATAATTACTATCATAGCGATCGAAATCAATTTCGAAATTAGATGAAGTGGGGCAAATTTTATATAAAACTAATTAAACTTTTGCAACGCTTACAATCGGGGTAATGTTCAGAGTCCACCTCTCGATGTCCCCCTGTTCGAAGAACTCGCTGCTAACCAACTCCGCCACCCTCTTCTCGACTTCCCAGGGTTTCGTGATAGCCGCCAGATCGCATACAGTCATTAACATTCCTCTTAGCAGCTCCCTATGATCGCTGTAAGCCCAATTGTAGCCGCCGCCCCTCGCCAAGCCGAGGAAAGCCCCCCTCTTCCGGAAGTAAACCGCCAAGTCGGTGGAGAGGATCGCCTCTTCAAGAACTTTAACCACGCGCGAATATTCCTCCGGAGACAGGTTCGACAGGATCTGATTCCCCTGACTGCTCAGAATCATCAGGCACTGATCGAAATGATGGTGCTCCATCGTGGACGTCGAGTAGAGCTGCGCCAATGGTGACGATGCTCTGTAACCCATGAAAATCATTTTTTCGTCTTACCTCTGTGTTAGTAACCTAGATCGCTAGATCCAGATTATATATTTCTTCGAGTATTTTAATTTTCTTTTTTAAACGATACCTTATTTTCTTTTTTTAATGACTGATCTCATGAATTTTCAACTTACTTGATTTGGAAGGAGTTGTTCGTGCCCCGATGATCTAGATCGTGACACAAGCAAGCGATTATGAGAGCAAGACACTCAATTTCCCCGAAGATTTTCCACCATTGCGTAGCCTAAAGGATAACAATATTTTCGTTAATTTTTCAAAGAATAGTTTCAAATCTAATTAAACTTCTGCCCGCAATAATTCGCTTACGGTTAATATCGCGAACATCATTTGCGCGACGTTGAACGCGTGACGCCAATTATGGTAGGTGACGTTCCGATAGTTTTTCTTCACGCTGAGAAGCCAACGGCAAAGAACGTCGTAGTCGATATGAAAACGTTCCACGAAGTCAAGATCCAGGAACATTCGAAGACACGCGGCTAATGTGTCGTCGTCTTCCATGTAAATGTCGTCGAACTTGAAGTCGTGCAGCTGAAAATGCGCTGCGGAAGGCACTCTTAAGCCCTGAAATCGAGATTAAAAAACTTAGTGAAAACAATACTTGCTTTTCGACGTTTTCAAACAATATCCAGTGCGTAAAAAAAAGTCATTGTCATGTATTAACAATAAAGTTCGCGCGTTGAACATACATTATCAAGTAGAACAAACCCTTAATCTTTGTGCATCTTCCAACGAAGCAGAAGCATGGTAACTCAGCACTTCTAATGTAACGCTTTGTTTGGCCATTGCTATCACAGCCTTTTCGTACCTGTTCGAAAATACAGAAAAACAAACAGGTCATAGAAACATTTTTAACATAATATGGAATAATGTGGAAGAATGTTTTCGGCTCCGCTCACATGTGCGTATTGTGAATGCCCATGCCGCAGAAAATGGCGAACGCCTCGACGAAATTCTCGTCGTTCTTCGTGAACGCGAGGTCATCGAACTTGTTGATCAGTTGAATGACGCCGATGATCTGACCCGACGAGTTCTTGATGGGCATGCAGAGAATGGTGCGATGTCTGAAACCGGTACCATCGTCCACCGAAGGGTCGAATCTTGGATCATCGTAGGCGTTCGGTATGTTCACCGTCTAAGAAAATTTAGTACGAATGCGTGTCATTGGCGTACGAGCGACAGCTAGGCTAGCAGAAAAAGATAGCCGAGCAAACAGGAAGAAATTTTCGATGAATGCTCACCTCGCCGGTCGTGGCAACGTAGCCGGTGATGCCGACGTTTATAGGGAATCGGCTCTCGAACGGACTGCGTGAACAAAATCAGATACGTGTTAGGTTCCCGCGGGGACTCGATCGTTCATGGTAATCGAATGAAGAAAAATAAGGACGTAATTACAAACTTCATTCACCTAGTGCGAGAATCTGAATCCTCGCCGGCCAGGTCGTTCGCCTCGAAGTCGAACACGCGGGAGAAACTGCCCTTCGACGCTTTGTGCACCAAGAGAACCTGAAAAGTAAACGTTCATTTGAATGTGCCAAATGTTGTTGAATAAACACAGGACTGTTTATTATTTTATTATTTATTAGTTTATTATTAAACACAAGACAGTTAACAAACGTGCCAACACTTAGAGTCGCCATTAAAAATTTCTGTACCATTATTAGAAATATTGTTTACGTTATTGAACATGTTGGTATTTAATCGACTACTAAACGTTTAAGTATTGTATGAGGTATTACATCAATGTTATATTCTTTAAATAAAAAAAATTGTGTGGAATGAAATTATTCTAGCTCGGAACAAATGTTTAATTTTCAAAGGGTTAATTTAACTCCGATTAAACTCTCATGAAAATAAGTATTGAAATATTTGAATCTAATCCGCATCAAATGCTTTGTGTCGCTCGTGTTGTGTTACCTGTACTCGCTGGCATTGGATCAGGGACTGTGTGTGCGTTAGAATCCTCAATACCATATGCTCTATTGTACTTTGCTCTTCGAAAATCATCCTGGCTAAATCCAGAAGCACCTGTAACAGGGGACAAACATTTGCCGTGAATTAGTAGGTAGTAGTAGTTTAAAACGGATAAATTATTGTGCTACGGTCAATGATCCGCGACAATATTAACACATTTACTGCGGCTAATAAATCCCGCAGCTGTGGGGCGGCGCGGCGTGTACATTAGTTCGATCGAATTACCGTAATATTTCAATCGCCGAGCAAATGTAATTTTCATGCGATAATTGCCCTCGACGCGCGGCTACTTAAAGCGGAAAAAAATCCATTAGACTGCGGTGTTTTTTGCATTACACGCGTTACTGAATAACATATAGCGGATCTTATGCGTTTATCGGAAAAAATTTAATGGAACACAATGGAAAAATCGAAAGAATTTAAAAAGATAGTTTAACTTGTTAAATTTATTAAGAGAAGTGATCAATTATTTGTGATCAAAATAAATAGGTGAAACATTCAAAGAATTTGTTGCTCTCAATTTATGAAAATAATTGGGAGAACCAATCGATGAACACCAAACTTTATGCGTTTGTTACAAAAATAAATTTCTCAAAAAAAAAAGGAACAGTAAAAATATTTAAAAAATTTAAGAATATCGATAATATTAAAATATTTATTTGGCTCCTATTTCTGACAACTAATGCAAAACACGTTTTGTCTATTCCATATTCCTCGACGTAACAAATTTTTGTTATGCAAATATGTAGATCCGCAGTCTAATTATTACTCACTGCAAGACGATACATAAATTAGAGACGCGCAACCAGTTCAAAAAACGATCTAATAATCAAGATCTAGAATATCGAACTTGTTTATCAATTACGTAAAGTGGGAATTCAATATTTAAATTGCGCTGTGAATGTGCCAATTAATCTTGCGGTATAGCGTTTCGAAAGATAAGAATGGTTTCTGATCTACCAACCTGGTTTCTTTTCACTTCTAATTGACTTTTTTCATAGAGTTGCGCGTTCCTCAGTCCGATCCCACAAAATTGCAAATAACCGGCGAAAACCTTCTCGTCTTGTACAGTGAATTGTCCCTCACCGCCGAGTTTGTTGATCACCTGTGCAACACCGATCACGTCTCCGTTGCAATCCTTGATCGGCATGCACAAAAGGGCTCTGGTCCTGTATCCTGTTAACGCGTCGATTTCTCGATTGAATCTTGAGTCCTATAAACAATTAACATCTTTTTAAAGAAGTAAAAAGAACAAAATAATTGCAGAAATGTCTCGATTTACGTGGAAACTTCGATTCTTTATTAATAAAACTTTCTGGTTTCTAATAATTTTGTGGAAAAGTGGTTTAAGGTAAATTTTAAAATCAATTGAAAAGATTAGTGTACAAGCCGAGTTAACGATCGTAGATAATTGAAAGACACGATGTCTGCCTGAACCCATTTGATGGAGTAATATTTATTTCCGGGCTTCCAAAGTGCAAAGTCTGAATTAGTTTGTCGATGAATAATTATATTGTGTAGAAACTTCGGTGCTCAGAACTTTCAGCTTTCAATGGACTAAGTTTAGGCCAGGCTTGATTATACTTTAAGTGATCACAGGTTTTGTTTGATTACCTAGAGCTACAGAACTTCTTGAGAACAATTAGATACGAGACATCTCGATTCGAGAATGGCACTGGTACCATTTCTGTAATATCATTGGACAACACTTTTTGCAACTATGTTCACAAAATTCTATTCCGATTTATTAATAATTTTAATTATTCAGGTATTTTATAATTTAAAAAATTTGCCGGCGATGCAATTTTTACGTCGAAAGTGAGACAAATTTTATTCTGTCCGAGCATATATGCTTTTCAAATTCAAGAGTTACGAACGGAGGCGGAGAAAACGGTTGAATATAAATTCAAAAGAGCTTTCATAGAGCATTGTTTATGGTCAAGGTCTGTGAAGCGCCCTGCACGCGTCTCTGCCTTCATCAAATCTCTCCTCACAGGCGTATGCAGCTGCGTCATTCAGACTTCGAAAAGCATGTAATAATTAGATACGTGAATTGCATGCACAAACTCATAACACTAACAGGCATTGTGCACCGCCCTGCGTATGTGCATTTACTCTGCTATAAATGTTCGACAATATGACGTGGACGTCAGAGTACAAAGACCTTATTTGTACGAATTCATTAATGCAAAACTTAATTAAGGATTTTGTCCTTGGATCATCCCACTGTCGAGACATTTGCAACGACAAAATCGTTTGGAAAATTACATCTAAACAATTCTTCTTTCGATGATTGTTCGAAAAACACATTTAATTATCTACCAATGAAACTGGTTATTTAAAAAGAACAATTTTATGGTTAAAAAATCATAGGAAAATCCGCCGGTCGAAAAATCGTTCGCGAAGGGTTAGACGAGAGGTCTCTCGAAGAAGGGCGAACGCTCACCTTGTAAGCGTCCGGTATGTTAACAGGTTCTCCGCTTTCGGCAACGTAGCCGACGATCCCGGTGCCCCAGGGAATTTTGATCTCGTCCTTCTTCTCCATCTCGAGCAGCGTGGATCTCGAGCAAACGTCGAACAGCTTCGAGACTAAACATCTGTTCCTCGAGTAGTATACCGTTTCGCGTTGCTCCGTCCCGCTGCTCCTGTAGTTCTCCGTTCTGCCGATGCCGACCATTGCGGAAGGATTCTGCTCGGACGCGGCGTCGTGATTTTGCGACGAGGGCATGCAACCGCCGCCTTTCTCGCCTTGGACGAGGAACAGGGAGCCACGGTCCGCGTGTAACAGGGTGCTCACGTTCTGAAGGATCTTGTGGCACAAGGACCTCACATCCAACTCGTTACAGATGTCCTTGACCTACGGTTGAATCGATCGTCGTCAATTATCCCTCGACCACGGGCCCCGGACCGCCGAGCCCCTCGTACACAGGGACCAAAGTGCACGGACGAGGGCGTGCTCGTAATTGAAATGATTACAAATTACATACCACCTAGAAATCTTCTCTCGGTACGCTTCTCCTCCGGTGCACGTGTCGGATCCGTCGAGAAAAGTATTATTGTTACGGCGCGGCTTTAACTTTCTTAGAGGCCCCCCCGTTAACGAGCCGCGTATGTTCGGCAACGATGGAAAAATCCGTTTTAAATTATAGCTCTTGCCTTTTACGCGGTGACCCCGGCGATTTTTCATTCTTATCGCGGGGCGGAGAGCTTGCGGGAAATATATCGGTGACATTGATCAACCATTCCGAGGAAATTCTTCGCGATTGTTTGTATTAAATGGTAGACTCGTCCGCGATCAAATTACGATTTTAATAATAACAAATTTAACGTCATTCATACACTAATTCGCGTATAGCTTTCAAGCAAATACTGAGCGTAACTTTAGCTTGACGTCGTTAACGAAATTCTTCTCTTTTACCCGGGCTAATTTTGTATAATCACCCGTGCACCGGAGGATTAACCGGAGTCTCGCTGGAATATCTCGTAGACCAATTAAAAATATGATAAAAAAGAAATTGCTGGTATAAAAGAAGTTCGGTGCGAAGGGGATTAAGTCGCGTGGTATTAATTAGCACCGAGATCAGGTATAAGTCGTGTTTCTTCGGAGATAACATATTAATATCTTGCTAGAGCGAAGGTCAGCTTAATTAGGGATTAGGGGACTATTATTTTTATATTCTCCGCGGAGATAATTAATACTCTTTTAGTCTTGCAATCTTTTCGCTGTTTTAAATCGCGTCTACTCTTTTCTCGCGCCATGCTAAAATACATACTACGTATCGCGAAAGCGGTCAGCTCCGATCAGACAAGCACTCTAAATCGATCTTCGATCGGCAAGCCCGAGCAACGTTCCATAAAAGAAGAAGAATAGGGGACGGTACCAATTCGAAAATGAGATCCTTCTCGTCGAGATGCCTCAGCTCGTGCCTGGATCTTCTCTGGGGTCTGTTCGAGTTTCCGGAGCCGACTGGCTGGCTTCCTGGCTGGCCGGAATCCCCGGGCGTCACGCTCAAGAAGGTGGGCGTCCCGTCGATCGTGTTGACGATCGGTTTCAGCAAACCGCCGCGCTCGAACTCGTGGGCGGAGATCTTACGAACAGGGGTTGTGGCACCCGAACCACCGGAACCACCCCGGCCGGAAGACGACGTACCACCCGCATGGATCGGACTCGACAACTCCACGCAGCTGCTCGACGAGGACGTCGGCGTCGCGTGAGAGACCAGCCACATGTCCACGTTCTGCCTCGTGACTTTCCTGTCGATACACACATGGCAGCGTTTAATCAGCGAACAAGTTTTGACGGATTGATAATGGCTGTAATGGCTCGATGCGTGTGAAACCAAGAGGGAGAGAGAGACGCTATTCTTTGATCTCGTACCGCTGGCGTGTCCAGCGTGGATATGAATAACGAGGAAAGAAAGCGTCGACGCGACAGCGCAGAGCGTGTGTCGGTGAGACAATACTAATTCAGCGACGAACTTTCGCGAACGTATTCGTGACATTTTTCTGATTAAAATGAGTCCCCACACGACGTGGTTCGGTGCAAAGTTGCTTGTTTCATCCGCGATACAGTGGAACCTCCGTTATCCGAACTAAAATATTATATATATTTTTTGGAACTACATGCCATTTATATTACCGTACTAAAACAATTTTCAAGCTGTCTATTTCACTGTTGCTCCCAATTATTTATTCGATTAATCAGACACAATTAATGAAATATCAGAAGAACATAATAATCTCGTTTAATTTGGTTGAATTTTATCGAACCTACAAACGTTCTAAGACATTACTATCGATAGACTGAAATGAAATAACGTATAATTAGATTTAATTAAAATGCTTCTACACGTGCGCGTAGAATTAACAAAGATGTTCTTTGTCCAGCGTACATAGAACTAGCATCGATTCGCTGTAATGAACTTCGTGCTGTTTTTAGCGAGACTGGTTGACTCTTAATTACATTCAGCATAGAATTCCCTTAAAAACAATGAATTTACAAAAATTCTTCAATATAAGAGTTCTAATATAATTTCAGATCTTCATTGAATAATTTCGTACAAATCTCGCTGTTCTATTATCAATTTCTAAAAAATTTTCTTTTAGAAAATCTGCTAAAATATTTGATTGCTCAAAGAGAATCGTCTACGGTAGTAAAAACGAACAGTGGAAAGTCAGAGGCAAGAGAATATACTTGTACATCGAGCAAGATGGGTTCTTTCGATAAAATTAGACGAGCAGCAGGCTTCAGTTTGGGTTCGCATGAAATCCTGCGCTCCAATCGACGTTAGCGCGCTTCACGATCTCTAAAGTTCGTTTACAGCTCCGCGGGAAGCCCGATTTTGTTTTGCCCACGAATTTTCGCTCGAGAATTCTCTAGCCCGTCGTTATTTGACGTTCTGTACAAGCACGGTGCGCCGGTCATGCACTTTGAGCCGTTTGTTCCTCGCAGTTTGACCGCTATTGACTTTTCCGCACGAGCGAGCAATCGCGTAAAGTCCTGCTGATAGTCGCGGCTGCGCATCTTTGGGGAAGGTGAGCCTCTAAACTAGGATATATCTGGCTCCAATTTTAGAACCAGACTTCGCTTTGACGAGAGCGACCCTTGCAGAATACCCAATTGCAACGGTCAACGCCGACGGGAATTTCCTGAACGCCATAATCGATAGTCGAAACGGGCAAGAACAACGTTAAAGCAGTCTGCGGATTTTTTAAATATTTTTCAAACACGATCAACGCAAACTTGCGGTAGGCCGCGGCGAATCGGATCACCTCTCTCATCTATAAATGAGAAATGTTTTAATTACGAATGTTCATGTTAAATGGGTACTCGTTACGAATTTATAATTATTTTTTTTCACCGTGAAATGATAAGTATTCCGTTATATCGATCGCAAAAATTTTAAATAAATTATCCGTGATGTCAGCGCTACAGTTCGATCAAATTTCAACTATTTAAGCAATTTTGCAATCCGACGTTTCGATCCGAATGTGGACCATTCTCAAGGGAGAAATTTTGCGTCTGTAAAATGTTGAATGTTTAAGTATAAATTAAATAAATTCTATATTGTCCCTTGACTTGACACTTACTTGCTTAATTAAACTGATTCTATAGATTCATTGTAGTATAATTTTCATAATAAACATGTACCGTGTTTAAAGAAAAATTATACCACAATGAATCTATAGAATCAGTTTAATTAAGCAAGTAAGTGTCAAGTTATATAATTTATTTAATTTATACTTAAACATTCAACATTTTACAGACGCAAAATTTCTCCCTTGTGAATGATCCACATCAGGATCGAAACGTCGGGAAATTTCTAATTGCAAAATTGCTTAAATAGTTAAAATTTGATCGAACCTGTAGCGCCGACATCACGGATAATTTATTTGAAATGATAAGTGATCCGATTCGCCCCGGTCCACCCTATATCGCGGCGATAGTAACCTGAGGAAGTAATCGTTGACGAAATCTGGATGTTCGTCGAGCCAGGCCTCCATGCGGGCGTATTCCGGGTCGTACATGGCCGAAGTCGAGGAATAAAAACCGCCGGTGGATTTTCCATCTTGCACCTGTTGCAGTGCGCCCTGACCCGCCATAACGCTCTGCACCCCTTGCACCCCTTGTACACAAGGCGCTGCCGTCTCCGCCGTCATCCTCGGCTCCTCGATGCTCCGCAAGTGCAGGCCTACTTGACAGACAAATAACTCGTCATTACACAGTTATTTATTCATTCGCCTATCTATTTACCTATACTCATTACTAGATACTCGAGTTTCTGACCGTCCCTCGTTTTAATCAGTAAACGGAGAATATTTCATTCAAAGTATTCTCCATCGTTGGCTGTTCCAACTTTTCACTTAATGAGCGAATAATTAACTTAATAACATTTTTTATAGGTTCGTAAAGTAGCGAATTAGGGTAGAATCAGCTAATGGCGGACGCGATAATTGTGATAAAATATGGGGTGAAATATTTATTCGAAAGTTTCGCAAGCTTATAAAACAACGTTATTAGCAACAATAGGACATAAAAAAGTTGAAAATTGTCGAGCGTACCCACGAGAATTTTTCGAAGACAATAACGATGTTTTTGTTTTTCGACAGCTCTGTTCAAAACAACTTGGTACATCGTAAACCGGTTTATAAATTTTAAGCGCGGTAAATAGTACGTGGATAATGCACGGAGTAAAATTCAGGTTCGCGAATAATTCGTTGCATTATCATCCACTACTCCACTCGTGGAATAATGCGGTCGTAAACCACCCCCTCGCAAGCCACCCTTAACGATAGACGTAGATACTCGGCTCCCGGAGTTAAGGACAATAGCTGGGTTTATGGTTCGGGCGTGACTTTTCTGTTATTTTTGGAGTTTAACATTCCTCCGCATGAATTTCCTATTTATCTCGTTTCACAGTTATTATACTGCGGACGATCTTCGTACATTTATGGCAGACGGTATTGAATAAAAGTTCGACCAACGAACAAAACTTGGATCAAAAAAGGACTCGTTGCAGTCGCGAGTACGAATCGTCGAACAATTCCACGAGAAACCGTGGCTTAGGAAAGAAGCGAAAGAACGGAAGACAAAACGTGCGGCGAAGCACGTGCGTAGCTGCGTGCCTCGTGACTCGGCCTCGCAGCTCGTGCAGCCAGCGAGAGACACAAGGCGTAGGTGTGTTCGCTGTACCCTCGCGGATGAGCGATATAAAAGCTTTGAGAGCCTTCCGCGCTGCTCTTTCACGAGCGAGCGTGCCGCCGTAAACAATCGGACGAACGCGCAGCTTTCGAAACCGACAGAACCAACAAAAAGGATCGATCCGAAAAAATTCACGACGAACATGAAGTCTACGATCCCTAGCCGGCAGCGATAAATTCTTCATCGGAAGGAAGAAGGAGAAGATACGGTATCGTTGTTGGCGGCTCGCACCGCAGCAATTAGGAGATGTTGACATACTTTTTCATTGTGTTTCTCGGACAAAGACGCGGACAGGAGTTTCCTGAATATACCGCTGCACTATTCACGGGTAACGCGAGGTAACCATTTTCTTACGCGGACACGGCTGCGACGTTTCGCCGGACACGAAAAACCATTCTACGGGACCTTGCTCGAATCATAGTGGTCTAAAAAGATATTCGAACGTCCTTAAAACCGACATTTTTAATATTCCGGTTTGTCGATCGTAAATAATGTATAATGAATCGATTAATGATTTCGGCGCTGCAATATTACTATCTAGCAATTATACAATTTCAATTATTCTCAACGTTTCGATCCAGATATGGACCATCGTCAAGAGAAATTTGCGTCTGTAAAGTATTGTGTAATGTAATGTGCTTTTAACAAAATCCGGGCAATAACCATAAAACTTTAACGTACTTGCTATGTTTAAACAATTTCTGCAAATTTAATAGCGGAAAGAGTACTTGTTTACACCATGCTGATAACTCTTAAAATTGGACCTTGACTTTTTTTTAACAATTAGTACCATTGATTTACCGAATGATTTGATAGACCTGATTTTGAAAAGATCGCAATTAGAAAAAGGTTTTTAAGTGTGCCTTTTCTTTTTTCGTGTAATTCATTGCACGTTTTTGGTTAATAAAATAGCCTTTGACATCGAGAATTTGTATAAACGTCCGTAGAGATTTTTAATGAAAAATTATTTCTCGTGTAAAGAATCTACTTTCTTTCAATGGGTAATAAAATAGTGGGTTTTTGTTGCGTGATAAAAGTAATTAATTAAAGTTTGTGTTTTATTAGGAGAAGCTGACGTTACATAAGGATAAATAGTGAAGAGGTATAATAATTAATGTACAGCTCTTAATGAACAGTTTTTTAAATTTGCTTTATAGTTATTACTCAATTGCTATTCATTTTTGTATTCGTCAAGGAAATGACGATGCGATAAGCTGTAAGTATCAATAATATAACTTTGCCATGTGGTATCAATACATTATGCACCGAAACGCCTTTCTCACAGCACGAAGTATCAGTACTACAATTTAGTATTTTGTATTCTAACACGTAGTCTGCATGTGCAAATTTAGATAACAATTAGTCAATAGTTTGAAGGAAACATAGGTACCTGTTTTACATATATCTATAATTTACTTGTTATACAAATGTATTTTACCGTAAGCTATTTAAATCAGCAAACTCAAAAACCCTCGACTCTTTAACTTGCGCTTTCCGTGTTGCAGGTACATACGGGGTGTCCAAAAAATGTTGTACTCCTTGCGAAGGGTGAAGCCCAAGATCACTCTAAGTAACCTTTCTCCCGTGTGCGGAAATGTTGCAAAACAGGAACCAATGCGCGTTGGCATTGACCGAGCCGGATTCCGTCCATAGAAACCGCGCTGTGATTGGTCCGTGGTTTTTTGTCAACTATAGCTCCTTAACGAAGCCTCGGAGAACATTTTCATGGGAATCACCCTGTCGCAAGGAAGTACTTTTCAGTTTTGTGCGTTGACCAATGCCTTTTCGCAACAAATGCATAAATATTCAAATATACCGATCGATTCTCAAGATAGTCGAGATCTCGAAAACGAATAAAATCAATCTCTTTTTTATTCTGGCGGTGAATTCAAGAAATTCTGCGATCGTTTTGCCAGTGAAAAGGAACACGTTTGATCAGCTTTTCCGATGCTGCAATTCGGTGTAAACTTTTAACGAAATCGCGTGTTCGTCACTTGAACATGGTCCCTCGTGAGAAATAAAAGGGGAACCTTGAAACAAGCCACCCTTTCTCGATGGACCCGATTCCGCGTCACGTATCGTACACGTATAGGACATCATAGTGTCCCCGATGCTACGTGACTACGGAGGCTACACCGTTTCCGTAATGCTACTGCATCGTCAGTCTTCATTTTCGCGATCAGGTTTATGACTGCGTTCTCGACGTAACAACAGCGGGAACAACGGGCTCGAGCAAAGTATTGTTACCTGGCCTTTATTTCCCTTTAACATGGCGCCGGTCGGACCATAACAATTCCGCAACGTCCAAGTAGGTATTTCATTTAGGCGTATTTGCCGATTCTGAAAATTCTGATAAAAGTATCAGGATAAAACGATATTCTATTCGATATCGATCCGCGGATGTGCTACAATGATTATTTTATCGACTAAAAAGATTAAGCAAAAGTCCGAACGAAGCATTTACGTGTTAATTTCTCCGCAGAGGGATCGTTCGTTCCACAGCGACCGATGCTTTTCATCTCGAAAGCGGTCGACGTACTCGTTCGATTGAGTTGTACATTTTTCGTACAAGCCATTAAGGCTAATACGGCACTTAATTTTGTGACCTATAACGAGATGTCCTTCGGATAATCTTAAACAGGAAACATATCTGATTCCTTTGGCAGCCGAATCTGCATACATGAAAAATAGGTCTTGCGTTTCATTCCAGAGGACTGGATCTCCTGAGAGCCAATTAACGAACTTAATTGTGAGCAGAGTCCTCACTTGCTCATAAATCATTCAATTTTCTCTTTTTTTCAATCAGAACTGTCCGAAACATCGACGGTTAACCGCGAAGTTTAATTATTATATAAAAAAGCACGTAATATGCATGTAAAGCACGTAATTAATTGAGCAGACAACGTTTTTTTTCAATCTCTCACTTTCTCCTGCTCCAATTTCATCTTTCATTCACAGAAACTTTGCTCCCGTTACGGAGGACAGATTTCTGGAAATCTAGTTTTCGATTGGCAGAAGAGACATTTTTCCCTATGGGAAATTTCCATCTGTCGAACGGTACATAGTCGCGGAGGAACAGGGGAATCCCGTGTAGTTGAAGTGTGTCAAGACGACGCTGATTTTGCCCCGAAGGTACCTTTAGAGCGACCGAAGACGCTCATCCCCTCCCTTCTCACCTGGCAGCCATTTTACTGGCACAAGTCCACCGAAAATTGCATCGATTATGCCTCGATTATGTCATGTTTGGGCTCGTTTCAATCGGCAAACTGTCGCGAACGTATTGGCGTAAACGTTCCATCAAAGAAAACAATTAAAAACAAGAATTTTGGAAAACATTGTTTTCCAAATTAAATAATTTTATATTTTCAAATCACTAAATATTTCTTTATCGCATAAATAAAAATAATATTCAATTAAATCTTTTCTAACTACAATTGAATGTTAATAATTGAATTTACCGATTCGGTATATTCACACACGTGGTTAAAAGAGGTACTATGTTTAGTTCGTGTCCAATACACTCAGTGCAGTGACAGCAAGCAGTGTGAACACACGCATGTGCGTGATGTCACGATGCTCCTATTCAAATATTATTTCACATCATGAACAAGTAAGCTAGTAATATAAATAATAGTTATTTTTAAAAAAGAATTTTTGGTCAATATCTTTTGATATATTTTGAAAGTTGTTTTAATACGCATACTTTTACAGACGCAAACAAATACATCTTGAAAATGATTCAAAAGTGAATCGAAACATGATTATTTGATAATCTGCAAAATTGTTTATTGATATTTTTAATTGATCGAACCGTAGCGCCAATAACACTGGAAATTTATTAAAAACAAGAATATCGGTTTTAAAGCTACAGTCGTCGGACACGCGAAAAAGTTGCAGCAACACTTGCAGTCATCGCGAGAGAGTATGGCCGACGCGATGAATAAAGAAAAATGCCTGTACAGCTTTATCGCGAATTTCGGTTCGTTAACAAAAAGTAGTTTAAATTCAAATTGCACACCGCCGGAAAAAAAGTTTACCGCCGAAAAGTTAGGGTACGCTCGCTAACGAGATCGTCGGAGTTTTAACCACACCCGAATTTCGGTACTCGTTATAGCACATTAAGACTTGTTTTGTGCGATTTTTCACGTTCTCCGTGCGGACCTCGCGCGAAACGCGAACACTCGGCAGGACGGTCCACGGGTCGCATCTTACGCAGAAGGAGACACCTATGCAGCCGAGGAAAAACGCTAAACGACCGGACTCGTTTTCCTGTCAAACAGCCATACAAATGCAATGATACGGCGAGACGCGATTACAATTGCAATTCCAACAAACTGCACCTTCCCCTTCAAATGTGAAACTTTATAGTGCTATCACTGCCTTCTCAAACGATCGAGCTATTATGAACTTCGTGCAAAATACTTGTCGTGTAAAACGTGTGTTTTATAATGTGTTCTTCGTAATGATAATTCCCAAACTTTTCGCCAAGCACTGGAACTCTGAACTTTCAACGATTACATTATAATAAATGTGAGAATATCAGTTATATCCACGTATATGTGTTATAATAATTCACATTTTATATTATTACGATAATTTCCCAATGCGTACATCCTATTTATTTCACGCGGAGGCGATAATGAAGCATTGTTAGCACCGGGTATCCCGGAAAATGGGATTCGTTAGGTATAATCTAGCGAAGAGTCGGTCTGAGCTTCCTTCGCACACCGTGCAAGGTAATGCGGTTATTCTCGAAGTAGCTCTGATACGCTCTAGCCCCGAGAGAACAGTTTCCACAATAACGTTACTCCTGGAGTTTTCATACTGATGCCAATGAATATACTAGTTGCTAGAGTCTTATCTTACGCGTGACCGCCGAAACTTGGCCGGTTAACTTTAATATTTTGAACTTATTAATCTGCTTATCCGCGGTGTTCGTCTATGGCGAATGGGAATTTTCAAAAATTTGTAAAATAGACGCTCGTTTAATTTTCCATTTACATAAAATTCACCTACAAAAAAGGAACTATTTGAAATCATGCCATCGTCGAAACAACGCAAGTTTCAGCAACCGAGTTATTTAGACGACCTGTTTCAGGTGTCCCGTACGCACCGACTCGTTTTAAACAAATTCGTTTAGCACGAACGTTTCGAACGCTACTCCGTTCGATTACTTTCGTTAACCACCGTATTTTCGCAAGCTGTAAACGACAGAGCGACGTGGAAAGTTCGATCCGGCTCGAAAAGTTCACGAACTCCGCGAACAGAAGGGAAGGAAGGGAAAGAGAGAGGAAAAAAAAGGACGTGAATTACGCCAATGCCTCGGCTCAGCCCGATACAAAGACCGTGGAAGTTTATTACTGTCACGACACAACCCCCTCACGGTGTAATCGGGATCCGGGGCTCGACGTTGCGGAGAATCATGAAGCGTGCTAACTCATCCGTTATGAGACCGGTCGTTCAACACTGAATTAGCATGGGACTTTTTTGCAGAGCGGAGAGAGAGAGACACCAGCCACGTAGGAATTTTACCCGGTAAGCTGTATACCCGTATTTTTCCACGAGCTTCGACGGCCGCGCCGACGGCACACGCACACAATGCCGCGCCGGCAAGCTCCACGTTCTTTCGCGTTTATAACCGGCGTTGAATCGCCGATAAACTAGAAAGTGTAGCGGGCGAGCACGTGGATCCCGCCACAGAAACAGATTCACCGTATAAAAACAGCACGTCAGCCGTTTTGTTGCCCGGATACTTCCACGGAATTCTGCGCTCGCGAAACAAACCGCCGCACGGATTTTACGCCTTCGTTGCTAACAGGAAATCATTCTCCGCGCGCCGATCCAGTCGAGATCGCGGATTTTCGGGATTCACGCTGCCAAGGTTTCACGTTTTCCGGATTTTCGTTTAAATTTTCAGTGTGCCCGTCGATTTCGTTGAATATTTCGAGCAGCTACGCCAGTGGATTAATATTAAACAGTCGCTCGATCGGGACAAGCACAATTAAAAATAATTCAATGTTTTTCCTCTACTTTGTGCAGTCGACGATGTGCACACATAGATCCATGCAATTTTCTAGACATATTGACAAACAGTACTGTGTATACGATCGTATATCATGCTCGGTATTTGTTGAAAAAGATATTTTCCGAAAAAATGTTTGCTCAATTTTCTGACAAATGTGATTTTTCCGCATAAAACAAACTACAATTGCAATTCAAAATATCATTTTACCCACGTCTGATTCTGTCTCGCTCCGCTCTTTTCCCGACATCGTTAAAACAGAATTTGCAAAATTATCGGCGGACGAATAATTCCAAATCCTCCTCACACTTAATACTAGACTGCGAATCTCCCTGCAAAACAAAAATTATCCATCTCATTCACAAGAAATCGGTGTTCGGTAGAAGTTCGTTTGCATTCTTAACGCTAAACAAAGTTATTACACTGTAATTGCTGTCGCTTGTGGACAATACATTAAAAAATTCTTCGATCATGAGTTCGAAAGGACTATTAGAGAATTGCGGATATTAGACGATGAATTTTTCGAATTTTCTCCACCTGTGTGTGCGCGTGTGTCGATACTAATTTCAAGCTGACTTTCATGAATTGGTTTCGCCGTTCATCGTCTAAATAGCATTTCAGCAGTCACGGGACGCTCGCGCGGCGAAGTCATAACCGAGCGTGCGTATTATTTAGTGGAGGCGAGCCGTGACCAAAAATTGGCAAGTATACTAAAATCGGTTGCACAATCGGAGCCTCCTCGCGTCAAGGATACGCATTTCTACAGTTTCCGTGATTCAAAATAAACGTAGATTAGCGCGGTTGGCTGATTATCACGCCATAGCTATCGATCGTTCGCGGGTAACAATTTTGGAGATCGTCCAAGCTGGTCTGTAATCTAATGGACGACGGAAAAAAAAAGAAATCAAGTTCTTCATACTTTATAACGCGGCATTTTTGGCTATTAATCAGTATATACACGTTCGCAAGATCGGCGTCCGTAAATATTCTAAATCGCTCGATTAGCGTCAACGTAATGAATTGCTTCCACGATCGTTTAGGATACAATTTCTCTGTTTCGTAAAAGGCTCACTTTGTGATAGCAATGTGTTGCACAACGTTATACACACATACATACATACATGCATATATCATTCGGGTAACCATACTTTATTCCAGCCTCGGCTCGTTAGAATTCTAAGTGTTCCTCGTAGGCCCGTCTAACACGCGCAACACTATCGCACAGTTCGACAAGATTTATCTTACTATTTTTATTATTTAGGACACGTTTCATACGTTCGCACAATTCGATGATTTTCAGGTTACTGGTTGCATTTGTTTTTTTTTTTAGAAACCGTTATGAACGCGTTCGTGGTCAACTGGCATATCGACCGAACTATCGATATCATGTCACGATCGATTCCCTTTCATATATCACATTAAAAATGTTGTTGCTATAAGATAAATTCATTTTTACGTGAATACTGTAAGTAGACTGCATTATACACCTCTCTAAAAAGTCAAGGGATCACTTCTACGAACCCGAAAAATTGCTACCAGTTTACATGCTCCAGCCAAAATTGTTGTATCGATATCGTTAAACAATGGTTTGAAAGCGTGAAACCTCTAGTTTCAGATGCTCTTTTTCAAATTTTTGCTATCCTGTTTTTTTACGCAGTTGTAGCGAGATAAAGACAATATTTACGGTTAACAAAAATTTAGTCCAACTTTGTAACATCACAAAAGTGTGAAACAAATTTTTTTGATAAATCGCGTTAATATCATTTGGAAGGGTTATCTTTCCTGTGTAAAATGTGCGGTTGTTGATTATTGTGTGATTTTTTTTATTCGAGTTATTCAACATTGAAGTAAATGTTGTCTTTTTAACTTTAACTGGCTCCAGAAAGCCAAAAAATGATCGTAGAATCTTGTTTAAAAAAGCAATGGAAAGAGCGTTTCTTTCTCTGCAAGGTGCTTCTTTTTTTTCAATTTCATTATCATTTCGATGTACCATGTGTTTCTGAAAATATGCTTAAAATATGCACAATTTCCATTTCTCCTTTAACTCGCTATATCTCGGTGAAAAATGATAGCAATACCATGATCCGAAAATCATATCGAAGCAGAGATTCTGCCGATTCGTTTGAGTACCCCATGAACCCGCTGCGACAATTTTTTACCTATGGCAGCTGTGTTTGAAATTAGTGATCCGCAGAAAATGAGTATGAAAGGTAGACAATTTCATCGAATTGTACAATTATGTTCTTTTAGTTTTCGAAAAAACATTTTCACAAGAATTAAATTAATTGTTTGGACGAATATGTGAATTATTCGATCCTAGCTTCTGTAAATAATTTTACGTTCGGGGTATTGCGCGCAGAAAATCGTCGTTTTGTGGAAAGTCGCAGTGTCGTGCGACGCAACAATGTCTCTTATTAAAAACTCGTTTGCCTACTATCTGGTTCGTGTGCGTGAATACAAGTGTTCGCGTTTTCACTTCCTCCTAGCGTTGCACACAAAAGAAAAAGAGCTGCGTATGCATGCAACGTTATCATACAGACATGTTTATTACTGCGAAAGTTCCCGGCTTTTCCAATGGAAGAAATCGTGGAAGAAAATGAAATTGTCCGAAAGAAACATTGTAACGTGGAACCTGTTGGAATGCTAAAGCTTCGAGTTTATCGACCCTTTGTTGCCTCGCGCGGACTGGACCTGACGTTCAATTTTTCAATTCCGGTGTAATTTCACTTAGTCATTGGGAAAACCATTTAGTATGCAATTCAGATCTGTGCGAGGGCAAACCAATGTGGATGTCAATTCAATTTTATAAAATATATTTTTAGATAACAATCTGATAAAACTTGTTTTATGCGCGTTTCCATCCGGAGTTCTACTTTATTCAAGGAAAATTCTACGAGGAAAATCTAATGAAGATCAAAGGAACACAAAATCAAACGAGTACAGTATGAATGCAATGTTACGCAACGTTTAGATATTGATTTGTAAAAAGCTGTGTTTACGTAAAAATTTCCTTCATGTAATTCAAATTTCAATCCGCGCTGTGACTTTACGTTACTTTATGTTTCAGGAAAACCGTATAAGGAAAATGCGTGCAATGCACAGTTTAATGTAGGAAACTTGAGAAAAATTCCAGAAGGAAAACTCGGTGAAGGAAAACGACAAAACTCGAGTGACACGTAAGTGACGTGAATTGAATTTTGTCGAACACATTTTTCGATACATATTATTATCCAAAGAGCTTGAAACTTGCTTTAACACATTCGCGACGGGGTGTACCACTGGTACATTCTTGTCTGTCCTATGTGACGGGATGAGCCACCGATGGTACATACAGAATTGTCCCATCGTCCCATCCAGCACGAAAAACAAACCCCACGGTGCGGCCAGTGAATTCAGGCCCCGTCGCGAGAACCGCACGAGGATAATTGCATAAAGACAATGCAGATTGCATGTCGCTCGGGATAAAAAATTGAACAACGCTGTTATTCTTTCCTTCGACGTACGAACGAAGAAGGGAACGCGGAACCAGTCGACGGTAAATCGTAATCGATAGGAGAGACGCGCACGTTAGTTGCAATTAATGGTGCACGTCGATTTCCAAGTCCCGCGGCTACGAATGCATTCGATGTCGGGGCCTGCACGCGTTCGCTAATCTGCGGCCAATGTTTGTACATCACGGATGCGCGAGCATGTCGATTTTAATGAAGACGAATAGGCTGATCCGCGATGATATGGATAATGGGCTGATAATGATAATAGCCCGTGTAAGTACACGAACGCATCGGCGGGGTACGGCAGTCGGAAAATTCGGATGCTGTTCGACGCTTGTAAACACGCGATAAAACCGCTAAATCCGCAGATACGCGCCGAAAGATAAGAGAACTGGACGTTTCACTCTCGGTTATTTCGCGGAGGACAAAACAGAAAATAATTGCATTTGCAGCGCGTTTAATCGCACCGGAACGATAAAAAGAAACCTCTTATTGCTGGTCATTTCCTGTGCCGAGTCGCTTTCTTATCAATCCGTTGTGCTGTATCCTTAAGCCCGACACATTAGAATTCATACCATGGAGGCAAAAACGAAATAATTTTTGTGTATAAAAAATTATATGATTCCATTAAAAAAAAGAAAATAGAGGCGGCCTTCGCATGTCCTTCACGTGACCTTCGCGAGTACACTTGCAAACGGAACAGTGCCACCCGGATTACGTCCTTTGGACAGCGAATCTGTCGCGAGAAATAAAAATTCCTGGAACCGCAAGATATTTTTGCGTTACGTGCAGGAAGTCGTTGTTTCGTGGATTCCGGTGGCCCACCGCTCGCGGCGTCGTCGGATCTTTCGGCCGGTTAGGTGGAATCCAAGCGTCACCGCAAACGATAACAGTTGCCGGTCGCGTTATGGTGCTGCCGGTGTTGAGTGGCAAGGAATCGTAACGTAAGGTAGCTAGCAAAGCAAGAGTGCAACCGAGCGGCCTTCATTCGCCACGACTCGGCGCGGTGGCGCCAAGCTGACCTATCTGCTTCCACCGGCGCGGTTGTTCAGCCTGATTGCTTGACTTTCTTGAGAATAGAGACGCTGCTCGTTCATTTTCTGCGTTTCGAGTCGGAAATTCCGACCCGGGCTCCGTTCCACGCTGAATGGACGATGTATCCTCGTTTCGTGACCAGCTCTGCGGGACGTTTCGCGGATTTTCCCGTTGCCGATAGTGCTCCCTCGCAGACGCGACTTCTTCGGCGAGGAGTCTCCGAAGCTTTTGGTCCTCGGTTGGTCAGATTTTATTCGAGGGAGGCGGTCAAATGTCGAAAGAGGAGTCCGACAGCACCGGAGCGATGAACGGTCGCTATCTTTGGATATGTTAATGTTCGCACTCCATTGTTGACATTTTCCCATGTCCAAACCAGTAGAAAAATAAAAAGAAAATGGTTAAAACTAAGTAGCAGTAAAGTAACTTCCTTTAACACGTTGACTGCCATGTCACCCATACGTGGGTGACGGAACTATTTGTCGAAGTTTTAAAATGAATTTTTACGCTAATATATTAATCGTACCAAATTTTATTAGGATCTGTAAAATGCCAGAAAGTTGGAGGACTACTCCATGTCATATATATAATTTTTTTCAATTTTTATTTCATTAAACAACCTACATTGATTTGATGGAATTTTTTAGGTTTCTAGTTTGGTAGTGAAAGTGGTAAAGTAAGTTTCAACTGAAAATAGTTGGGAAGCTGCTGGTAACGAAATTGAAAAATAATTCAGAGTGCAAAATTAAAATACTGTTCGCTGTTTCTCGCAATTGACGAGAATTCTTCCGTTGGGCGTTTTCTACAGGGCGTCTCGAAATGATGTGTCACGATTTAACGAATTTGCCTGCCCAAGTTTCGACAACTTGTACTTGCAAACGTTCCCAGTCATAGTTCGCGGACGGAACAAAGAGGTCTCATTCTCCGCGGTAATTAACATTTTAAACTTTCATGACACCCGATTTCCATACAATGACTCGGCCGAACTGAAGCGCGAAGTTCGAACAACGAGCGCGATCGCCACGGAAAGATATAAACAGAAATCTCCAGTGGTCGGCGGCGAGCCCGGCGATGCTCGATAAAGAAGAAATTAATATTCTTTTTATCTGCGTTACATCCCACGTTACAACAGCCGAAGCATTTGATACGTACGAATAACACTCGATCGTGTCGACGACGCTCAATCGTATACCACTACGTTTGATGCTTTATCTCTGTCAGGTCGTCTCTCGATATCTCTCGCGTTAGATTTTTAGTCAGACTCTAACGTTTTTCTATGCTGCTTCCGTCGTCGCGAATCTTTTTATATTTTCTCTTCTTATTTCGCTTCTACGTTTTTGCGAAGACTATCTTCAACGATGCGATGACGCAATCTACCGTTTCGAAATCTTTGGATTCTATTGAAGATGTATCTCTTCATGCATGGTTGAAGGCAAACCATCATTTCTCTGTTCTCCAAAAATTGTCTTTATTTGAATTGCGATAATTTCGTAAAAAATTATCGTGCGACAATAAATTTGGCCTCATCTTAAAGTTGGAAGCCTCTATTTTCACCAACCGTTGTTCATTTTATCCTAAAATTCTATCACGATATAATAAGCGAGGAACTAAAGATGCGTTTTTTCTCGAAAATTTGGTATATTTAAACATCTGTGAAAACATTTACAAATTTATCCCGTCACCGAAACCACCGTGGATTTAAAGATTGAAGATGCAAAGATTCCTCTTTGCAACGACGTGTTAAAAATTGACGTACGATTTTTTGTAGTCGTTTTATAGAGATATCAATGGGCGATGTGTCGCCAACTTTGCAGTAGTATTTTTATTTATCACGATCAGAGCTGTCACTCCTCGACAGATGGTTAGTAAAAATGTAAAAAAAAACTGTGTTTTTTACAATTCAAAGTAACACTTCTGAATGCAAAAACCTTGTATTTACATGCGACAAGTATTAATTATAAAAGCTCCTGATTAGCTATTTTTGACGCGTTACAATGAGGCTTTAGCGCAGAAGTTCTCCGAGGTATTTTACATTGTCTGCAAACAACAAATTAATACGAGCTCCCCAAGGTCCTCGGCTAATGGAACGCGATCTTCTCGTTGTCCGAGACTTTCGATCGAACGATTATGCTTTCAATCAACCTCAAGTACGATAGTAATGGAATAATGATATCGATCGGAGATCGGATCAATGTGCTGCTTCCAAGTGGCTCTTATCTGATTACCTCATTGATCGGACGTGCTGTTTTCTGTAATCATTTTGTTCCGTAATAGTGTGTGACACAACGGAGTTAAGTCGAATTAAAAAAAAAAAAGAATGATCAGTTGTCCAGTGATACTGGATTAGCGTCGAGGTTACGCGATATTATCAACCTTGTTTTTCGTATCGTATCGTCTAGAATCCTTTGGGGACTACCTTTTTCGGCGCAACAAAGTTTTCCTGGCATATTTTCGTTAACTCTGTGGTAGAGCAGTCAATTCGAATGCGCAGGATGCAACGCGTATATGCACTGAGCTCTAAAGTGTGTACCGCTGGAAATAAGTTGTGAACCTCTTGATTTATTCGTAACCGTGAAACTGTATTTCATTCTCGTGAATGAACGCGCACTCGGAAACCGATATCCACAAAGATGGTATGTATTTCGGAATAAGGAAACGTAGCGAGTAATGGCTTATTATGAATGACTTCACGATAATGAGCTCCGTGTAACTGTACAGACAAAGCTAATTGCAGTATCCGGTCCATTGCAACCCAATCAGTTGTTCAAGTAGCTCGTATCGATTTTCCAGGTTGCGTTCGTGCACGTCCAAACCAATACGATAATCACTGAATAATGGTCTGAAATATATTTATCAACGAACAAACTTTTTATTAAAAAATTTATAATATAATAATAAGCTGTTTCACAAGATTTCGTTGCATTTCGAAGCATCCAAGAACAATCTCACGAATAATTCATCGCGCAAAAATATTGAAAAATCTGATACTGCCTCTAATTCTATGAACGAACAAAATTTTATATATAAAAATTTATAATATAATAATAAGCTGTTTCATAAGATTTCGTTGCATTTCGGAGCATCCACGAACAAGCTCATGGATAATTCGTCGCGCAAAAATATTGAAAAATCTGATATTGCCTCTAATTCTATGAACAAACAAAATTTTATATGAAAAAATGTATAATATAATATTAAGCAATTTCACAAAATTTCTTTGTAGTTCGGAGCATCCAAGAACAAGCTGACGAATTCATCGCGCGAAAATATTGAAAAATCTGAAACTACAATCGAGACGAACGGTGGCCGAACTTGATGACGAAAATAATGGCAGCACGGTTGAGAGTAGCGATTCATTGGAATTAGGCGTATCGTCCGGACGCGTATCGCCGGGTGTCGCAATAATAGAAAGGATGTCCGGTTTCTTGGTGCGGTTCGTTCTCGCGAGTCGCGATCCGCGTTGCGGTTGATTTTACTGACAGTGACAATGCGTGGTTCGACTGATAGCGGTGGTTGGGTATCGAAGAACAGTAAGCCAGCAACAAGAGCATGCAACCGACCGGCCTTCACTCGGCTCGCCTCGGCCTGGTGGCGCCAAGCTGACCTATCTGTTCTACCAACACAGAACTCGCCTTGCATCAGAGCTCAGGCTCGCCTTGCTCGACTGGCTGGGCTTCGCAGGAAAATGCAGACGTGCTCGCGCAACCATGTTTTTCTCCCCAACATGTGTGCGTGTGCATGTATCCGTCCGCGTATATTTATCTCTCTCTCTCTCTCTTTCTCTCGGTGTGTGCGCGCGTGGATGTAACAGTGTGCGCATCGTGGCCAGCGATCGCGCGGATCCACGTGTGCGTGCCTCAAACGATCCGAGCACGATGCGCCATACGCGCGTAATCGCGCCAACCTCGCATAACCGACTTCTTTTTCTCATCCGCGCGCGCAAGGTCCATTAATTACTACTCGTATACGCACCGTTTCATTCCTCCGGGAATCATTTTCTTCCTGTGTCCACGATCTACGCCTCGAGAGGGAGCTTGTCCGCTCGACTACCGCCGCGATTCTAACCGCGCCGATCTTCTTTCCGCAAGCATCGACCGCGTTCGTGCTCGAGATTTTTCATTGCCGTTAGAGGCGTGCCCCGAAAACGTCGGGCCGGGCTGAGAGTTTTATTCGGGATTCACGCGAGAATATTCGGGACTCCCGAGCACATTCGGCCGCGCGAATCCTACGGAATGAGAGTTCCGAATATTTTCGAAATCTCGAAAATTTTTAGAAACCCTGAAATTTCCTCGGAACCCGTTCCGAATAAAATTCTCGACCGGCCCCGTCCATTCGACATTTTCGAGTTCTAGCAAACCACCGATTGTTGTTAATTTTATAGATTAAACTTTTGTGATATAGTCATAGCAACCGTTCGCCATTCTGATGGATGATTTTCTCGAGAGTGGTGCAATTATCCTGTCACTGTAGAATTTCTTCCGGTTAAAGAACCCGGGAAGGCTTAAAACTTTTCTGACAAGCTAATATTATTTATCTAGAATATGCTATTCCGAACAGGATGTTTCCAAATTTTTTCGAGAGATATAAAGTGTCTCATTTTTTAATTAAAAAATTTTTATTCCAATTATTTTATTTAATGATGGTTTACGAAATGAAATTTCGATTAAGGAAAAAGTTGTACGAAGAATATTTGATATGAGATTAATACGACGTCGGAAAAAGTAGCTAAATGTACACTCACAATTGCTAATCGGTGGGTAATTAATCTAGATAAAAAAAAGCTGAACATCCCCGTGTCTGTTAAGTGACACATAAAAAAAAAAATGTTTGCGAAACACATCGTTGAAAAAAATTCTGATTACGATAAAAAGTCATCGAAGCGATACAGTAATTTCGGGTATTCTTTGATAATCGCTTGTTTTCATACGGTCACCGATAAACCGTCGCAGATAACTTAGATTAAACGCGAGCATTCTCCTCTCCGAACGTGTTAATTTGCTCATATTTAATGCGAGTTCGGACACCGTCAACTTCGATGAATCAAAAGTTTGATTAGTTGTCGTAACAACTCGCGTCGCTTTAATTATGTAATAATATCTAACTTCGCAAGTTGTTAACGCGCGTTCTGCACAAACTTCCTCGAATTGTGAATCAGAAAGCGACCATTGATCGATGACATTCGATCACGATACATTGGACTGCGGATCCTTATGCAAAATAAAAATTTTCTGCATCGATTCAGAAAAATGGGAATGCAAAGAAAGTGTTCTTTAAAAGAGAAAAGAATTAAAGATTAACGAATAAGTTTCGTTGAAATGTAAACAATTCGGTAAAGATTTGATGTTGTCAGCAAGAGATACAGAAGCGGGATCGGTATTTCTTTTTCGTCGCGGAATTAGTTAGTGCAATCAGCGTTCATGTAATTCTCATTATACGGTTTCCATAGTGACGCGCGCGATGACCATGAGCGCACTTCCCAGTTTGCATAATTTTTAACAAACGCTGTTTATCTCATGGAAGATTGATTAGTGCGACGACCGTGGTCAGTCATTCCCACGGAACTTTGAACGCGATATTTCATCGCATTGTTTCTTAAATTATTATTGCAAAAAATTAAACGCTCACGGCTATTTCACTTTTGTTATTTGGCCAAGTATTCAATCCACGCTCGCTACTAATTACTATAAATGTTGATAACCAGTGTAACGTGTTACCAAGTGTATAATTTACGACATTTCCTAGTGAAAACGTGTCCACACTTCGCGGAAAGAGTTGGCAACATTGAAAATTATCACCGGAGCAAATGCTGCCATTATTTTACAAAAACGAAAAAAAAAACACGCGGCAAGTAAATTGCTGACTAACGATGATTTTCAATGCTCCGCCGTTCCGTTTTCAGAAGTTTAGCAACGCTTTAGATACGACGCAACAAGTATTGAATGTCACAAAGTCTCTCCTATGTGTAATAAATTACGTTTTATCTACGCGAGTGCAAATAAATCATGATAGTCGAATTTATTTCGCTGAACGTGGAATTGTTCGCGATGTAGAAGTATTCGAAAGAATTAGGTATCTACTTCTGATTTATAACGTTGAAAGTATTGTCTTCAATCAAATTTTATTTCATCTGTAAACAAAGGCGTAACATCCGTATTCGTTAGACTTCGTTTAAAATCTTCATCGCGAGAGTCTGACTCGTTAAAATACGGCAAGGGGTTAACTTGCATTCGAAAAACAAGGACGGTGCCACTCTCGCGAAAGCGAGACGCGGGAAGTGGGTCCGCAGAACTCCCGTCGCTAATTCCCGTCGTCGATCGTGTAACTGTGATCACGCCAAGGTCGAAGGGACTCGAAAGGACAGAAAAGCGGAACGAACGGGGATGAAGGAGGATTTATCGTGTCTCATACGTTGATCTCTCTTCGTGTCCGTTGGGGGCCCCCCGCCCTGCCTTCGGATTTATACGACCAGGCCATCGAAACCTGCTTTTCGACCGGTTGCCCTCATCGGCCCCCTTGCGCACACCCCTTTCACCTCGCCCCGCCCCCCACCCAACCCTTCGCGCGCCCTCTCTTCGAATATATATATATATATATACATCCCGGTAGTACCGGCCGTCTTCTTCTTCTCCCGCAAAGGCCACGGTACTTCGTCGTCGTGTCAAGTTCACTGCTACCGTTTTTCGTATCTTGCTCCTTTCTCGTCTGTTTCTTCGATTCGTTGCCTCCTTCTTCCGCCCGGCCCCCTATATCTCGATTAAGCTCGAGACCCTGGCTCCTCCGCGAGAGCCGTTTCCTAAAAACCTACTCGGCCATCCTTGATATCTCTATTCCTTCCGGTTCCTTTCGCCCAGTGACGTCCCTCTGTCCATCAGATCGTGCGGCCTTCCAGCTTCGAGTTCGAAATCTTATTGCCCTCTGGTGGTTGTCAAACGATAATATGAAATTGTGGATTTCAAGCGGTCCAATGATTTGATCTGCGAGTCCAACGACACGACGAGTAGCGTAGGGATCATCAGAGAAACGGCAATTCTGCACACGCACATAATTCGAGGAGTCATATATCCTTGTATTTAGTTTTCGTGCGTCGATTGCCAGCAGCTGACACGGCAGTCAGCATGTTAACTCCTTAGCGAACAACTCTGTGTCCGATACGAGCGAGTCCGATAGCAATAGGATAGTATCGGGTTTCATAATTAAACAGAATTCTCCGGGGTGAACTGTTCTGCTTGTTACGTACGCGCGCGTGGAAAATGTATTGTTCGGTTTTGGTTTAGTCTTCGATATGTTAACATATGTCTATACTTATACGGCATTTAAAAGGAAAATGTAATCCTTCGCCTTCTTACATCCAACAGACCTCTACGGTGCTTAAATTGCGTTCATTCGACTAGTTGTCGGGCGGATTTCGCGGTGTGTTCACGTTTACTAAATTCTGTTCGAGCTCTCCATCCCGAGTCTATCACGATATTACGAGGCGAGGGGTTAATAACTTGAACTGCGCCGAATGACTGGTAATGTGGAGAATAGAAAGTCATAAGGAGGATGCGCACGCTAGATTTCTCATCCGGATTCCCAACGCTTCGAGGATGCTGCAGACACGTCGGTCTCACGGAAGTGTCAACTTCGTTCACACTCCTTTTAACACTGAACCTACCACTGTCGGTCAAACGACCGGTTTCATATTTGAAATTATGATGTTACATGGAAATCGATGCGAAAAATTTCTTTATCGAAGTAAAAATTGCAGAAAATCTAAATAAAAAGAGCCCCGGCATTTTTACAAGCTAAAACATTTCAACGGCTTTTAGTGTTCTGATAAATAGAACGGCGACCCGTCGAGCGTTTATTATCGTTCCCGACAACGCTCGTTCGGAACGTTTCTAGTATTTTTATATCATAGCACGAAGCCGATCCCCATAGCTATATTCCGAGCCGACGAAGTTAAGATCTTCTATTTCGGTGCTTCGATCGTGACATCATCCGCTAAGTTTGATCCCAGATCGGTCACCGGTGCCAGTCGGAACAGCGCCCTTTTTCCTTCTGCGAAACAAGCTTGCGATAGACGCGCGTTTTCTTCAATGGGCCGTCCTCCTCTCCCGCAATCCAATCTGCGTTTTGGTAGACCCGCGCGTCAAACTTCGGCATCCTTGGTCCGGCTTTCGCAGCCTCGATACCGCGCGTCCCCTCTTTTCCTCGGAGAAGCTGTTCCTCTTCCGTCAGCTGGCCTGCTCTCTTTGGATCGACACCGTGTCCTCTCTCCTCCCCCGTAGCTCTTCGACGTCTTCCTGCCTACACAAGGCTCCACCGCCCCGTTTTTGTCCGTTCCGCGATCGCCGCCCCTTATACAGGGTGTTCGCGGTCAATCGGACCACCGCTTTTCTCGCGAACAGCGAGCACGAAACAAGAAATTTAAAAACAATTCCTGTCATACCTTTAAGCAATAATATGTTTTGAAAATTGTACAATATTCGTATTGTTTACAGACGCGATACAAATACATCTTGAAAATTATTCGAACCAGAATCGAAACGTCGATGATTATTTGATAATCTGCAAAATTGTTTTTTGATTTACTCATTAGTAATTGATCGAACCGTAGCGCCGATAACATAAAAATTTGGAAATAAGAAATAGTTGAAATTTGACCCATTATTCAGTTACGTTTCATCAAGTTAGAACCAAAGATTATCATACGAAAATTCGTTTTTTATCTGTAAATGAGAAACTTTTTAATTTGCTTAGATCTTTTATCACGAATGTTCATGTTAACTTGTTACGAATTTATGATAAAATGTTACGTTTATAAATTTTAACTATTTTTTTTCACCATGAAATGATAAGTGCTGATGAAATATAACTTTGTACTTCGGCAAGCTAATCCGTGCAGCAAGTTTATTAAAAAATATTGATTCAAACTAGAAACATTTCACATTGTGTTCATGTTAAATGGGCACCTGTTACGAATTTATGATAAAATGTTACGTTCCTAAATTTTAACTATTTTTTTTCACCATGAAAATGTTGCTATCCGTGCAGCAAGTTTATTAAAAAAAATGTATTCAAACTAGAAGCATTTCACATTGTCCCGCACAGGAAGGTTCCGATCCCTCGGGATCCACTAATTTTTTGGGAAGTCTCGTAATTTCGTCGACCAGTGTGTACATCTTTCTTCATCCTGTTCTTCGGTCCGTCTTCGTCGCTCCCTGGCCTACCATCCGGGCTACCGTGCGTCAAAGCGTTCTCTCGTACGTCATTGGTAGCCAGCTGAGGCAGCTGCCGGCCGGCTATCGGCTACCATAATCTCCTTCTGCCTGAGATTTGTTCTCCGCGCCCATTTCATCTCTGCGTTTACGACACGCCGCGCCGCACCGGGCCAAATGCGCGACCGGCCATCCGCGAAGCAAATCGAAACGATGATTCGAGAAGAACAAGCGCGTTCGATCGCGTGACCGAGCTCTGCCCTTCGAATCGCAGTAACGCATCAACGATCCCCGGACGTTTCTTCTTCCCGCTATCTCTTGGCCGGACGATATGCACTATATCGTATTTTTTATCCGGTTAACACTTCGCAGGCGACGAAACCGCCCGTTACCGCTTGCTGATCGTTTAAATTTTAGACAATTTACAATGAGCAGCCGAGAATTTTTCTAAATATTGTTCAGATTTATTTATCAATTTTTTAAAAATACTTTTCGATGGTACTTTTTGCAATCTTTTTATCGATTCTGATACAGCAACTGTTCATTCGATTTGGATATTATTCTGGGTCACAATAGACCCCGGCTCCGCTACGTTAACTGTTTGCACTTGGACCTATTTTTTAACTCAGGAAAATTAAACATTTCCTCCGACCTAGAATAATTCTTTTTTTTTTATTAATGCGATTTGAATCTCAAGGATGAGATTATTTCTCAGTACTGTATACAGACGTTTCAATACATTTAGTATTAACAATTTACGATCGATACAAGGAAATAAATACAATAAGAATTATGAACATTCGTATACCTACTACACAAGCAGTTTAAGGATGTATAATAATTCTATTCTACATATGATTCTTCTCCATTTTATGGGTATGCAATTGATACAACTCGTACAATGCTTAAATGTTTAGAAAATTGATTAGATACCAACAAATTTAATAATATAAACGATATTCTAAATAATGGTACAGCAATTTCTAGTGGGGACTCTGAGTGCTAAGGGTTAACAGCAATGTTGGTCACAAACGATCCCTCCGAAACGCAATCCCCAATCGTTCAGCAATTATTTAGCAAATAAAGATTTCCTTCGAGTTGTTCGGTGATGTAAGAGTCGGAATCATCGAGAAATCTAATCTCAAAGACCGGTTTCCAAAGTGTATGTATACGTATGGTATATGGGAATCTGGGAAAACGGGAGAGTGAATAACGAGACGTCGTTCGTTCGGCTTTTGATCCGCGGTGACCGATTGTCAACAAGATGGCGACGTTACGCATCTCTCGGAGAGAGTCGGCTCTCTTTTTATCCCTTTTATTCCGGCCGGCCGGCGATTGTGGCCTGTTTGACACGAGAGTTATCACAACGGCCTACCGGTGATCCGGAGCGGCGTCGACGAGAGGTTACGGAAATGTGGCGCCAAGATATTCGTTAAACACATATGTGCTTGGGTAATCATATAGTCGTTTACTCGCATAACGTGGAATATCGAGTAGTCGCCGTGCGATTCCTGCGCGTCTGTTCCAGTTCCGCGACGAACATTCTTCGATTTCAACCTTTCGACGGCAGAGCCTGGGTCTGAAGGGTGTCTCGAGATCACCTGACATGTTAATCTATTAATAAAACGTATTACAGTAATTCGTCCATAATTGTCTATACCACGGGTCTGGCCGAAGACAATTATCGTGAAGGGATACTATTCTTTGACTTTTGCCGAACGTAGAACAAGACACCGAAGCTCGAGAAACCTTGGGCGCCGAGCAGTGAGATCCGATACCGGGTTGGGTGTATCGATGTGAATCACTACTAATCCAATGACAATTTTTTATGGGACTTTCACCAATATATTCGTGGCAATTTTCTAATGAAAATGATACCAAATATGATATAATTCTGATGATATTTACCCGTGTAAGATTCGCGAATTGTCTCGGTCAAGAGAACTGACTTGTATTATAAATGACCATATACATATCTGTATATCATCCGAATTATATCGTGGTTTGGTATCATTTTAATCAGAAAAATGCCACAAATATATTGGTGAAAGTTCCATAAAAAAATAATAAAAAATAAAAAAGTTTTGTCATTGGATTAGTAGTGGTCTCACACCGATATACCCGATCCGGAATCGGGTTACATTGCTCGGCGGCCGAGGCCTACTGAGTTTCAGTGGAATGGGTAGGCGACTAGACAATTATCGTTTAGATATTTTCGACAATCATGGACGAATTACTGTATTCATTTGAGAAATACGAATGTTTTTATTCTAATAGAAAGTGTAATTTTTTTTATTTAATATAAAATCATTTTGGGTCATCCTGTATTTTCTTTACACTCGATTAGTTATTGTAATAGACGTGTCCACTGACCTGCAACGTTCCCATTGCATTAAACGATCTACTTCTTTTCGCTGATTCCTGAAGTCGTTCCAAGTAACCTTTTCCCTCGCGAAATGAGTTATGTGAAGGTGTAAAATTTTCTCTAAGCATTTGTTAAGGACGTCTTCGTGTCCAGTGATTGGTCACCCATTGTTCGTTTAAAATAAATCTTGCGCGGGCGCTACGCTCTGCGGACCGACGCTCTAACCGCGAGTAAACACGGAGCTCATGCGTATACGCGCGCATTGTGCGTCCGGGGAACTGTACATTCGTGAAAACTAGTAGCGGAAATGCGTGGCCGCGTTTGCGCGAGTTGCGATGGAATTTTCATTCAAGCCGGCAATTAGTATTCCAACGGTCCCCCCGGCGTAGGCTCCGTGTGTCTTTGAAATTCCTCTTCTGCTTATCGCATCACGTTGTCGCGAACGGTGTGCAGCCGCTTCGTTCGCGAAGATGCAATATCCCCCATCGAGAACTGGCCGACGGGCGACGTGCAATTACGCAATGTTCTTTGCAAAATATTTTGTAAATGCGGCTAATTATGCTCATATCTGCGCTGAACTGTCGCGTTTCCCCCTCTCTCCTCATGGTAAAAACGAGGAAGCGTTTCAAGCGGAGATCTTGAACTGTTTCATTGACTATCGAGAACAATACTATCACTCTTATCGGCGCGCGCTATCTAAATATGATTATTGACACTCCGTTATCGCGTCCGGGCAGCGTAAAACACTGTTTACCTGTACGATAGTTCATTCGAAAGCTGGTAGCTTTCCATTCATAGCTTTTCTTTTTACTGTTCCCCCGAGAATTTTCACGAGTCCCGGTTCCGTATTAGATACGCTCCAGGAAATGCGTCGAGTGTGTTTGCGAAATCAAAGACAGTTTTACGCGATTTCCCTTACTTTTATCTTCCGCGGTAATCTCCGCCTGATAACGAGACACCGCCACGTGAGGTGGCAATCGTAGAGAAATATTACAAGCGGTAAATTATCTATTTACAGTGTAACGGGGACTGTCTGAAATTGTATGTGGCCAACGAAACTGGAGCTTTCGTTCTGTTTACAGTTCAACAAAGCCGACGACTTTCTGTTCGGTTCGAATCTTCTCGCAAATTAGCTCGTAACTAATTTAATATCTGCGCAAACATCGGCAGTCTATAAAACGAATAAATTGATAATGTTCTCGGCGCAACGGTTCGATCATATAATTATATTATTATTATTCGTTATTATCATACGATCGATAAGAGGAAAAAAAATATTTATCGGCAGTCTAAGCTCGACAATTTTTGGCACGCCGTATTGTTAACACATGGTATGAAATTTTTGGCGCACGGTTCGATCAGTTACTACAATATAATTAGCTATTTTTATGGAAACTTTTAAACTTTTAACCATTCGGGTTTGAATTCGTTAACGTCATTTAGCCACGTATTGTTAACACTAGAACTACCAAGGGGGTCAAAATGACTTGTGTGGCATTTCTTATAATTATAACTCATTTTAGATACATTTTGTTTCTTAAAATTTTGTACGACTTTTTCTAAGATATGCAAATAATTAATTCTGTAAAACTTTTTTTTATCTTTTTGGTGTAAAATTTTATGCAGTATACAGTATTTATGCAGAACTACGTCGGTAGTTCTAGTGTTAATGAAACGGGAGTTCGCATAAAGATTCGCGGTCGCCAAGCGAATGACGAAACAATCTTAAATAAACAAATTCTGCCAGTTAGAACGCACCTTATCTAAGACTCGGGTTCGGTTAATCACAGAACAAAATGTTTATTGGTATTGCAACTGACGTGAAGTATCGAGAGAGATTATCAGGTATTCTAAATGCGCAGTATTTATCGAGCACGCTCTCGAGAGACGTCGAGTGGGTAACATGAATATATGCATGTAATCAGAACATTTTATCTCGCCCGATTTCAGGATCGGCGCACGAAATTTCGGACGCGCGTCAAAACCGGCGAACGCTAATAAATGCTTTTTATTAGTTCGCATTTCTTGCGTCCGATTTGCTAGAGAGCGGAACCGCCACGTGGGCGACGCACGAGGCCTGCTGCGAAGAACGTTTTCTTAGAGTTCTGGGAATTTTTGTGGGAGCAGCTTCGAAAGTCTCGCGATTCGACGAATTTCAATCGGCATACGTCACCGGGCTGTCAAAATAAAGCTATTTAAACATCGGCCGAACACGAGACGCGGCAGAATTCGATATAACTTTATTTTTCATATTCGTTTCAAATCGTTTATTGATAATTTTGCCGAGCGCGGCGATAGAAGGGAGAAAATTTATTAGAACACGTCCAGGTAAAGTCCGACGAACAAGTCCAGCGTAAATCTGTTTAATTTTTCTAATTTGCCGAGAGCCTCGATAAAGACCGGAGAGAATTAAATGAATTTTAATCTGCCTAGCACTGCTCACACTATTTCTAATTTGCTGAGAGCACGAGTCAACGAGGGGAAATTTCATTTGTTTTAATCTCTATTTATATGTCGCGGTACGAGCACGCATAAATTGCTGCTGGTCTGTTTATCGCGCACCGCTTCCATATTTTCGCGAAATTATTATGCAGTCTCGTATTTACTCGAGACCCTTCTTCCGAGCGGAGATATTAACGATGATGGCTATAAAAGATATTCGCGCGGAGCCGCAGTAAACATAGCTAAAAAATGGCGCCGTTCCGCGGCGTCGAACGAAAAGCTCCCGGGGGAGGAAATACTCAGAAAACATTTTCGATTAATCTCCGCGGTTTCAGCTAATATATTAACGGCGTCCGATTCGTATTTTCTGCCGCGCGCAACGGCGCGCTGCTATATTTTCGCGATGCTGTCCATTAATTCTTTGCGCCGAGTCGCGTGACAAATGCGGCGAAACGCGAGCGCGTCCGGTGACACGGGGCTGGTCTCGAAGCGTGAGCAATGAATCACAATTAAAAACATCCACCCGAAACAAATATCCATCGCGGCGTAATCTCGTTGCGGCTGGGCGGGGGGCGATAGAAAGGGGAATTTTTAGGAGGATCGCGGACGCGTCTTCGAGAGTTTTACAATTCAAATGCCCCGCTCTCTCGCTGAACAAGGTCGGATATGCAACTGGGCCGAGTCGCTGCCTTTTGTCTAATTGCGAGATGGCGAAAGCACAGGGCGGAAATTGTAAATGACGCGCGTCAGGGGCTGTAATTTTCCGGGACGTCCGCGCGCCGCGCTTTTTCGGCCGAGCGACTCTGCCGCGTCGATTTTCGCGCGGAACGGTTGGAAATTCATATATAATAAAATAATCGAACTTTTAGTTTGCCCAATCGTCGAACATTTAGACGCGCGCGTGACGTGGAGCAACATCGGAGCGACGTAAATTTTGCCGCAATCATCCTAGCAAATACTCGTACAACGAATGTGTTTGTTTGTTCATTAAAATGATTTCTACTTCATGGCTGGTGACACGGCAATTTTCGGATGTATTCTTTCTATTTCCGAGAAACGGCCCCACCGTGCCGTCGTCGAGCGGTGTCTGGTGCGTCGGACGCGCATCTGGTTCGCATAGTGGTGACATGGCATCGTCCCGTTTTAATTCCATGTAGACGCACCGTCTGGGCCGACGCGCGACGGAATCGACAAGGGAAAAATAAACGCGTGCACGTAGGCACGGACCAACAGAGAAAGAGAGAGAGACAGCACGGACAGGAGTCGCGGTGGCCCGTCGTCGTCGTCGTCGTCGTCGTCGAGGTCCACTTTCGGTATGCAAGAGGAGAACGCGGCACGACACGCGGCTATATTAAACCCGGCCGACGACCGTGTGCGTGCGTAAACTGCTGGTAAGCTTGCAAGCACCGGCAGGCTTTCTCGTTTAACCCGGATCAGCCGTTCCTCTCGGCGATAACCCTCGCCCGTCCCGGTCCGGCCGCCTGTTCCTCCGACCGCAGACGCGTTTCCTCGCTATTTCTTCCTCGCCGCGACGATTCCGCCATCGAAATCCCACCTTCGAACGATCCTCGGAACACGAGACCCGTCTGGCAACCGGGAAACCAGATTTCTAACAATTAGTAAGCTAATTGTTCCAGTAAGCAGCCTGTTGCGGCAACTAGTCGGCCATCTTAGGCGTTTTTATTATTAACCGTCGGGCAGCTTACCGTTCTCACGTGTACAGTCTGTCGCAGTAATATTAATTATAACAGTGATATCAAGTGAAAACCGACAGTTTAATTCTTTCGAGAGGTCATTAATTTGCTGGCTTAGGTGAACAAATGTTTTTGAAAAAATTGCGATTGCTCAGAAGTACTCAGACTAGTCGGCCATCTTAGGCGTTTTTATTATTAATCGTCGGGCAGCGTACCGTTCTCACGTGTACAGTCTGTCGCAGTAATATTAATTATAACAGTGATATCAAGTAAAAACTAACAGTTTAATTATTTCGAGAGGTTATTAGTTTGCTGGCTTAGGTGAAAAAATTTTTTTGAAAAAATTCCGATTGCTCAGAAGTACTCAGAATCGTGAAGGAAATTTTAAAGGTCTCTTTCTACAACTTTCTTATCTGGGAAATTACATGTAGCTGCGGAAAAATTCGTGGCAACATTAAAAACTCGGTACAGTCGACACAACATCGATAATATCGCCATTTTTTTTATTGAAGCAAGTCCCGATACTTATGAACGAGGGTGTACATATTCGTCGACTAGCGTATGCACCCACGAGGTGTATCTAAAGGCGGTCGCACAGGCACGATCTTGCCGCCCGTTTCGCCTGTACAGTCATAAGTTTGTCACGCAAGGCGGAGCGTGTATGCGGCATGATTGTTTGGCATGAACACAATCACCGCGAGGTTAATTTTTTGAACATATGTTCCGAGCCGCTGCCAGCATTCGGTCTTCATTTAGCGGTGTATTATTGCTTCCCTCGTTATGGAATCATTTTTCCTGTACAGGGTGTCCGTGAAGTTAGTCTTTCTCGTTGTCCATGGAAAATATATGGGAAAAAGAGAAAAAGGTACAGAGAGTTATACTGTTCTTGGGACAATGCTTAATTCTATTGTATGTTGAATTATTAAACTGCGGTTTCTTTTTTATGCATCCATTGAATCTGGAAATTTGTGAAATTCGAGTAACAAAGCTCAACGCAATTCTTCTTATATTCAGTAGAAACTGCTTCTTTTTCATTTTTATAAAATGGCCTACGAAAATAGAAATTTGCATAAAAATTCACGGTATAATAATTCAGTATGTTAATTAAATTTGCTTTACATTTTTTACCCTCTCGGACTAATCAATTTCCATAATTGGCTATTTTACAAGTACCGTAATTTCTGAGATAATAGACTGTATAATGCATACGTAATAAACAAAATGTATACAGTCTATTTTCTATTTTAATGGAAATGTCTTTCCAAATTGAGGATAGGAAAGCTACTTTATAAGATATATCGAAAAAGAATATCTCGAATGGACACAGAGAAGATAGGTAGTATGCAGAAAATTCATACTTTATTAAACATGCACATAGTTAGTTTAAAATACAATTGCGAGCAACTAGTGAAGGTGAAAAGAATTGGTCTTTATTGCTTAAGTGTCTGTTTGATTGTCTCGTTGTAAGCTTAAGGGGATCATCTTGTCCAGAGGGTCAGAGCAATCGACTTTTTTACATTTTTTCAATCTCCGTGTCTTCGAGAATGCACCCTCTAAACAGTTTCAACAAACCCACGAAATTGTAAAAATTATAATCGTTTAAAACTTGATTCCACGTGCAGCAAAAACATTCGATAATTTGCCACATATTTTTCAACTACTCTAGATAATTATAAAACGTGCTTGCACTTACACATCTTCTACTTCGGAAATTAATTTGAAAAAAGAAAATACTTTTATAATTTCGCAAACCAGCCTGTCTGTCAGAAATACCTTTGAACATTGTTGATTCATAAAGAACAAAAATCTTCCTGCATTTCATAGATCGATGAACAGACAGTAAGCTCGGTTTCGAAAAACCACGGAATGTTTGCATCGCACGGTAACCCCTGACCTTTTCCCTTTTCGGAGACCGATTTTACCGGGGAAAGGTCAACTGTTTCGAGAAAACGGAAGGAGAAAATTGAATTTTTGACAGCCTACTTCCCCTAAATCGTCACCGGGACGATGTTTGCGGCGGATCCGAACGGGATTATCAGCCGAGCGAACCGGAGAACCTCCGCTCGCGTGCTGAACTTTTGAAGGCCAATATCTGAGACGCGTCACAGCGGAAGCAATAAGCTCGCGGCAACTTTTCTGGCCCGGGAGAGGATTCAATGAACCTTTCGGAGTTCATCCCCTTTGCTCGGTATTCAAATCGCGGAACTACTTCAATGTAGACCAATGCCTCCGATTTTATAACTTCGGGAAACCAATTTGCCTCGACGCTCGAGCCGCGGCCACCGACGAGACGACGGCTTCTAAATTTTTTAATTTGCGACCGTTCAGCCTGTCACATTGCAATTACGAAGCATTCGACGAGGTTTAGTTTTTGATATTAAAAAAGAAAAATACGGTGCATTGTTTTTAGACAGTGACGAACAATATGGTGGCGTTGTGTCTCGAATTCTCCGGATTCTTCGTGCTATGTAATTAATCGTATCAGGCAATTTTCGTGGATGATTCAGACGTTTAAATAACAAAATAGTTGGATGGTTTCCAGTTTATTGGGAAGACTCGCTTGCACAAACAAATACACGTCGGGACGGAATCTCGAGGATAGCACCTTATCGTTCTATTTCGGACGATATTCTAGAAAATCTAATTTTTATTTCAGGAATCAATGCGGATACACGAACTTATTCCGCTATCCTAACTCTGTGGAGCGAACTCCGTTTTCATGATTTTTATCACAGCGCTTTCATCGGTATAAAATCTCATTTTCAGCCTGTTTTATGCTAAATATCGCGCTCGTAAATCTTGCTCGCGTTAATAGTAACGCAAGACCCTTGCGCGTCCCCTGATGTGTATAAATTCCGCTAAAAAATCACTTCTTCGCGAGAAATCAAATTTCCCAGGAAGAAATATGCTATTACCGATATGTACAGGGAATTTGTATCTGCCACGTGTAGAGTAATCGGAAAAGCAAGCGAGAAGGTCTTTTCTTCTTGAGAAAATCCGGAATGAGACGCCGCTTCTATAAAAATTCAGTGGTTAGACGTTGTCGCGAAAATTGTTCTCAATTTCTTTGCAGAATTTTTTATGAAAAAATAATTTCTCTACTTTATGGAAAAATATTGGATCGTGGATATGTTTTTAGAGAGAATGAGGCTTTATATATCGTCTTGTACGGAGCAAATCTCTCTCTTACACTTTTCGATGTCGCCTCGCAAATTTTGCAACGTCCAGCTGTGAAACACATCCACGTTAAAAATAATTAAAATTGTCCGACTATGCCCTAATGAGAACAACAACGGAAATCGGATATGGATGATTCGCGGCAGTGGCGAACCCGATGGAAAGTAAAACAAGCGAAAGCGTCGCGTCGCGCGTCGGTTTACAGCGTCGGGAGCGCGTTGCATTTAGCAGGTTCACTGTCGTAGTTTGTTTGGATCGCGCCTAAGTAGGCCGGGGCGAAGAGCTCGATGGCAATATTAATGAAGAAGCGTAATGCGCGGCGTGTATAACGTTTGAAAATTTACGCTCGCGGTCGCCGCCTGCGCGTGATTGGTTGTCGCGATAGCAAGCATTCTAGACGAATAACGACGTGTATTTGCATTGGCCAAGGTAACCGCCGCTATACTATTGCGTAACCGCGCCGATTACGCGAAGCACCGCGAGCTGCAGTCCTCTCGTCTCGGTGTGCTTCGTGTGATTTCGATCGGCTGTCTGTCAACGAACATCAATGCCCCTTCGAGCTGTATTCCAACATCTTGATCCTCTGTTTTACAGCCGATACGGCGTTGTGTATCCCCGTGCACCGCGTTTTCTGAAATCGAACCGTTCGACCACGCGACACCTCCACTCGAAACATCTCGAATGCGGTCGAATTGCTCGAAATGATTACGAGAGAACTCAAAATAATTAACTCTGTTCCAAACGTCGAGATTATTCCAGAATTTTTTGCGAATTCGAAGCTTCGTGAAATTATTTAATTCGTGGTATATATTCGATTTCGATTCTGCGCACACTTGTCGCGGATTTTTCGCGCAACGAAAGGAGAAATGATTATTCACCTCCAATTTTATGAATGATCAAACGCACTTAATTATTCACTTCACAGTACACGGTTCTGTAATTTCAGTTTTATTACCGGTAACAAACAAACGTGTTTATTTGTTCAATAAAATTATTTTTTGTTAGCTACATTTTTCGTTTTTTTAGCTTTGGTTTACATATTCAAGCAACATGCTCGTAATCACGGAACAAGGAATAATTTTGCTAATGGAATGTTATACCATGGAATGCTTCAACCTGTCGGTCTAAATTTATCGCAAAACCTGCATTGTAACACGCGAAATTCGAGCTTAAATTAACTACACGGATCATTAGCGAATACAGAACATCTCCGTCGGTAATAGCAATTAGTGACCAAACATTGATCCGCGGTATCGGAATCGTTGTTTCATTGAATGGAAATCGAAAACAAGCAACGGAAATAGTAATCTACGAGAAGTATCTCCAAAACACGTTTCAAAAGATCCTTTGCGTTTCGACAGCGGAAGAGAATGTACAATCGAGAGAATCGATTATACTGCTTAGATATAAATATAGTTCCGTAGAAATCTGTACGGAAAATGACGTGTAACGTCCGTTTCCGAGAAATGTTGTGCAGAAAGGCGTAAACATTTGTCGGCTCGAGTGGGACAATACGATAGGACATGCGTCGTCGCATTTCCCTTTCTCAGTTGTAAATCCGCAGGAAATGCTAAACGTTACGTGTCGCGAGAAGCCTCCGGTACATAAAAGTGCTTAATATTAATTGTATTTCAGTGTGTTGACGGTTCGCAAAATGGCAGTGCGTTTGAAACCGCTTTAAAACTGTCGCGAGGAAAAGTTGGCAATTATCGTGCTGCGGATCTTTATGCAAAATAAAAATCAATGTCCCGTCTTCCTGTCTCTCGGACGGTACTGTGTTTTATCGATAAATGTCCCAAGTGATTGGCCTACAATTGTCCCAAAACTATCCCCACTATAGTGGGGTATACACCTGAAGTTCGAGACGCCACTACTAATCCTGTGACAAAACTTGATTGGTCAAAGTTCCATAAAAAATAATGAGAAATGAAGAAGTTTTGGATTAATTATTATCTACATTTTTCGGCGATCGAGGCCCTCGGGCTTCGTTGTCGTTTTCTATGTTCGGCAGAAGTCAAAAAATAGTATCCCTGGCGGATAATTGTCACTGTCACGTAGTTTTCGAGAAGTATAAAGGTGCGCTATCGTTTTGTCGAGCAGCGTATTCGGAGGACAGTTAATTAGTTCGGAAGATCGAGAACACGCACACTCGAATTCACAGAGCCAGAGTGAGAGAAGTTCATCGAACTGCGTCCATGGCCGACTGAGCAGCGAAGAAACGCGCTAAAATTCCATTACGGAGGACGAATTGTTTGCCAAGTCCGCGCATCGAAGGCCAGACGGGAAGCAAGCGAAATCCCGATTGTGCCCAGATTGCCGGGAACTTCCGGTTTCGGGAACCGGCTCATCGACTTTGTTTACGTCGGGCAAATATTTTGCCTCTTTGCTCTCGCGAAATGACAAACGACTCGCGGCGGTGTGCAACGATCGCGATGTGATTCGGCAATCACAAAAAAACACAGACCAAAAAATAGAAAAAGATCAGTTTTCCGACTTCCGGAAATAGAAATCGAATCGTTTCCCGGAAAACCGTGCGACCGATGAAAACAAAATACGAGCGTACACCCCCGCTCAAAAGTGTGCGTTCGTTTAATCCTCGTATCGGCACGAAGAAAACTATGGAATTATTCGAATTTCTCTTCGCAAGCGCGAACGACGATCAGCGAAGCCATCGGGCTTTGCGCATACACCCTCGCCAAGGAAACCGACCGAGTTTCTTTGCGATCCGCGCCTCGTATTTCGGGCACGCGTACCGGAACGTCGGACACGAAAAAGGCTCGTTTAAATAATTGCAACAAGGACGGAGGATCCTATTACGACTTCGTCCCTGCTTCTCTGAGCAGCGCGCTGCTACGCGAAGCGCCGCTGCTCCAATTAAGGCCCGCGGTAACGAAGCTACTTTTCACGATGATAATCAATCATTATGCATTTCACGGGCTGCCGGTGTATCTTCGCTTGATCTCGCTGCTCGTTTTGCACCGACGTCGCGTAAACCTGTAATCAGCGTTTTAATCGCCTTTTCTTTAAGCGATTCCCGCGAGAACGTTCTCTAATAAATTGTAGATTTTATGCATTACGCGTAACAGATTTCATTAGCCGCGGAGATTTATCGGCCCTCTGCCCGGAAAATAATGGCCAATTTTCGGTGGCGATTTCGACACGATATTTCTCGGCCCCTTCTTCGACTTGACGAACAGTGACAAATTGTTTTCCGGTTAATTAACCGGTAAATCAAATTTCGTGCGATCTGTAAGTGCTTAGGAAGCGTAGAACTAAGATTATAAATTTAATAATAAATAATAATTTCGAGTTTTCACCGTGAAACTCTAATAACGCGTCCCGTGATTATCGTCGTCGTCTACGGTCTACGTAATATCCCACGAGACACGAGAAATTCTGCGGACTTGCAATCTGGATGTTTTATCGGGGCTCCGTGGAAAATCCAACTGATTTGTCCTCGCGTAATCCCTCCTTCCTCTGGGTGTAACGTATCGCGATGCAATGTTGCCATAAATTTTTGCCGGAGACTGTTCAAGTAGATCGCTATCTTCCCCCGTTGGATTACGGGAGCTTTTGCCGGCGACGAGTCACACATTGATAAAAAGATTGATCGGAGGCGAACGTAGATACTCCACTCGGAGTCTACACGCTGGCGGAGGAATCGTTCGCGAAAATTTCATCGTTCGCGTCCACGATTCCTGTCTCCCTTCTGCCTCGCGAACATGCCAATTCGGTTGTTCGGCGGCAGATCATGTTCCCGGTGATTCGAACATTACTGCCGCGGGGTACGTTCAACTCGATATATAAATTATCGGGGCATTATCTGCGTCGGTGATTTATTGATTACTTCGAAAACGTGATTTTTATCTTTACCGAGAACCGGGCTACTCGCTTTGTTTACAAAACGACGTGACACGAACCGGAGATGCGCAGAACGTCGAAGGTACATGACCGCGAAGACAAAGAGAATTCTGGGAGAGATGACAAATTTTTACGAGCTTGTAGTGTTAAATAGGAAGCATGATCTTCAAAAAATATTTATTGATATAAGGCAAAGATTAGCTAACTGCGTCACATCGTCACTGTTGCGTTTACTGTAGATACCGAGGGTCAAACGTTTATTTTATAGCTAGGCTTCTTAGACCCAAAATGGCATCGATAATACAATACCCAAAAGGCCATGTGTTTTAAACGCAAGATAAAGCTCAGGGACTGGCAGCGCGACTGGTCAGGGTTTTCTTTTCTTTGAGTTCAGTTGACTTCGAAAAGCGTAAGAGAGCAGTTCTAGCAATTTGAAATACATTTTATAAATCGTGTTTTATTTCTTTTATTCTTGCTTCCGTATACCTACAATATTGTTTTGCATTAGGCTGTAACTACGGGGTCTTCCGTTGAGAAGTGCTGTTTCTTTGAAATTTTATTGATCTTCACAAATAAAAAATAGCGCGAAATTTGAAATAACAACTATTAATGGAATACCCTCTATTACAGAAAAAGATGAGAGGGAAATTTAACGGTAGACGTGCCTACAGAACCCGTCATTTTGATTCTAAATTTTTCACCAAATTTCTGAATTATTTAACAGATCCATTTAACATGATTTTTTTGGCAACAAAGAGAGAACACTGCGACATTCTGAGCACGCGTCGCAGTAGCTGTGTTCCATTTATCGTAACATCGAACTTACATCAGAAAAAGAGCGCCTCTAATCGTGCATCGGCGAAGATAACGAACGGATTAATGCCATGCCGTAACGGAACGAAAACAACTGCGTCTCTAATTTTCATTATCGACGATAAAATCGAGTAGAATTGTTTTAATTAATTTTTCTTTGTTTCAATATAACATTCGTCGTATGTGTCACGCCGACCACAGTTAATTATTAACAGATAACAATGATACCTGTATTTCTTCAGATTCTATTATTTGCGCGACAATTGTATCTTATTATAAACTAAATGAACGTTTCCGCGCATTTTATTAGCAATATCTAAGGGATACCTTGTCGAAGCACATGTTCCCCTCGAACAATTTCCCATCGAGATAAAAATCGCGTTCACGGAGTCAATTTCGAGTTCGCCAGTCGCAACGAAAACTTCACCTTTTTACAACTTCACGTGCGCCGGCGATAACGTTTCTCTCCCAACTAACCACTCGCGTTGCATCAAAAGTCAATATATGTATCTGTCGAATGCATTTATAAAACAGCACGATATTATGCGTATTCCCCCGACCTCCGTTCCGATTTACATAAATAGGTACGAATACTTTGCGGAGATACTTGCGATTGATATACTGTCGCAGAAAGTTTTACGATCGATTGATACTTCGAACACACGTTCAAGGATGGTGGCTGTACGAACGCGAGCGCTGTACCTTGTATCTCTACAGGGTGTTACAAAAATGTTGCATCTCCCTTCGAATCGGGACCGATTCCTCGGATCATTTGAAGCAACTTTCTCCTTTGCGAAAATGTTCTCGGCGGTTTCGTTAAGGAGTTATCAAAGAAAACTACGGACCAATCGGAGCGCGGCTACCTCGGACGGAGTCCGGCTCGGCCAATCGCAACGCTGCGCTCAGCAGGACCTGTGCTCCGATTGGCCAGTCTTTTGATCCTTGATAACTCCCGAACAAAGCCGCGGAGACGATTTTCGCGAAGGGAAAAGTTACTTCGAACAACGTCGAGGAATCACTTTTGGGACAGCCTGTATGCTAAACGATGGGTCGATTATCGAGCTTTAAAATGCTGGAAGCATGCTGTGTTATCTTTCGCGGGAAATGTGAAGCGTAACAGAGAGTATGAGAAAGGGGGTAGAGAAAGAGGGAGAGAGAGAGAAGAAAATTCTATGGTGCTGTAACTGGCTCAGAAGTGGCTGTGAATATCAATGGGTTAGGTTGGACAGCGTGTATCGCGACGGGGAAAAAAAAGAGTCAGCGCGGCTCCGCGTATTATCGCTGTCTTCGCTCTCTACGGAGATTACGTAATTTCTGGATTCCATAAAGTAATTACCATGCAAAGTATCGTTATCTTCCCGAGATTTGAATACGTATTGATACACTGTTACATACCATCAATTTTCCTCGCACGGAAACGACTGCCGCGACACGTACAATTCTGTCCGAACGCGCTCGCGAGGGCCATGGATTGAGACATTATTTAAACGTTTAAATGCCTCGTAATCGAATTGGCATGCGGCCTCTGTCGTTCTAACATTTTATTCATTTTATCGCACTTTAATATACTAGCAACGCGTACGTTATAGTTGCGGCGGCGCGGTCGGACAAGCTGCGGCATTGTATCTTGATTCGAAATTGTTCGTTAACCGGCGAGACCGCTCGCAAAACGGCTCCTCGCAGAGCTTTTATCCTAACGTTCGTCGAGATATACTCGTGGATCGCATAAATATTTATCATTCGCGTGTTACGTTAAATAATTTTTCGTATAATTCGTAAATATCTAGAGTATCGTAACGAGAGATGACGATTTTCGATATTTCAGCTGTAATAATTTTGTTTGAGAAAATAGTTTAACCATTGGCGCTCGAGTGGCGACTCAGAGTCGACACTAAACATTGCTGTACCATTAAATAAGTTGGTAATCAGTAGACAGTGGATCTTTATGTAAAATAGAAATTTTCTATGTATATTATAACAAACTGGAGTGAAATAGACATTTATTTTCTTTCTTAATACATTTAATAGGTTGAAAATAATATAATAATATTTTTAAATTCTTCGAATGTTTTTACTGTTCCAAATTCCACCTACATATTTTACTAATCAGTTACTAAACATTTAAGTATTTCACGAAATATTTATATCAATTTCAAGAAAAATAATATGGATTGGAATTATTCTAGGTTTGAAGAAATGTTTAATTTTCAAGTTAAAATAGCTCCGGAGTGCAAAGGGTTAATTTGTCGTAAAACTCTGCTTGTGCGGAAATTTAGAATTAATAACCGGTACTCGTGCCAGGGAAGCGCACGGTGGCATTGTTTATAATAAAAGCAAGGAATCGTCGCGAAGCTAATCGCGGGGCGTGTTGTTTCGGTTGACACGAGTCGCTGGGAGAGCCGGTTATCCAAAAGGGATTACGGGTTTTCGCGGTACCTAGTAGTAACCTGTCGGGTTATTACGCTATTACAAGCAAGGGGACCATTAATGGGGCCCATGCTGTGCACGAAGCGGTCGCGTCACGTAACGCACGCACGCAGCCAAGCCCGCTCCTCTGGACACGCACCTCTCCGGCCAGAAACGCGTAACCATGCGCTACGCGCTTTTATTGCGCGAACCTCGGTTACCGATGCAAGTTGCATCACGCTGCTGGACGAAATAATAAGACTCTCTGCTCTCAGCACACTGCGAACATGCTTACAAACTCGATCGCTGTTTAAAGGATAATAAAATGACGATTTAGTCGAATTATTTTCAATTTAAAAAAAAAGCAGTGCATACGAAGACTCTCGAAAAAAATCCTGATTTTTATTGTGTCGTACGCTTAAATCGTAAGAAAACGGCGAAGGATTCTCGGGAAATGGAAATTTTCGCAAAAGGCAAAGTCGCCTTGTGGAAGACACACGACGGTTCAGCGTAATCTTTCCCCTTTTTTTCGCGAGTTGCGAAGGAAGTTCCAAGTACGAGATAGAAATTAGGTAATTTCCGCGGAATGCAATTAATTCAACCCGAAGTATGCCATTGGGCGTAGTTCGGCGAATTAGAAAGCGTAGGAAACGAATTGCCTGCAGTCGTGGTAATGTCCCTTGAGGACACCGAGAAAAGGAAAAACTATCGAGAAGAAAACCCCAAGTTGGCGAATAACGTCTAACTGTACAGGCAACAGAAGGTTCATAAAAGTGGACGGGCCCAAACATAATTGCATACTATGACATACTAAATCTCGCGTCATCTTATCCTATACTCCATCTCGAGTCCATCTTGTACATACAGAGAGTAACTGTATTCCCCTGATCGGACATCTTTGCGCATTTATGGCTTCCAAAAATGTTAAAGAAAATTCCAGAATACAAAATTCAACGAAATTTTGTACGATTCCATTTCCTATGAATCTTTAAAGAATACTGCCGCTGAAAAATAAAATTGTGATTCTTGATTCTGATTCCACTTTCTCAAAATTCGTCTACAAAAATCGAAAAGTGCATAGACGTCCACATTCGCGTGATTTGTTTAACAACTGCTTCGTCGTTCGTATTTCAGGTTTTCGTTCGCGTTTAAAATCGGAGATTTCCATTGGAATTTGGAAACCTCGAGGGGTCTGGTCTCGTCTTCGCGGAGGTTCTCGGCTTTCGAGCGACCCGCAGAGCCGGATCGGCAGAATCGGACTGTCGCACCGTCGCAATCGAACGCGCTTCCGGCGAATGCTCGCGAAACTTTTCCATCGGGAGTAGACGGTGCCACGATGTCGACGCGCTGACACTTCGCTTTCTTTCTCTAGTAGAGAAACGCGTCCGCGAGCGCACACGCGCGACCGTTCTCTCGTCCCGGCTCGCCCCGCAGCGCCGCGCTGCTCTTCCACCAGCGGATTTGATTTATTACCCGCACGATTGCACCGACTTATTGATAACGGAGCCGCGGCGACAACCGCATTGCGTGACGTACGGTTCGTTCATACTTTTTACCTACCCGTGTCCCGTACTCGTCCCGACCCGACGAAGGATTTCCCGAGCTCTCCTTCGATCGCGCAACGCATTCGCGAGGAACGGAGGCGGATCGGCCGCTTTCAATTTTGTTGCTGGCAGCGCACATGTCCCTATTGTAGGATCCCATTCGCTTCGCCGACATTTCATATATTTCGTATCTCGTTTCTATCGTAAACGTGCTTCGAGGCATCGAAAATCAAAATATACGGTGTCTCAAAATGACCTGACATTTGAATTTGTTGATAAAACGTATTATTTATTTGAGAAGTACGAATATTCTTGTTTTAATATAAAGTAAATTTAATATAAAGTAGTATATAAAGTTGATGAAATTTTCAATGACGCGTTAGCATAATTGCAGACTAATTTCAGCAATTGTGCGTCTAATTGCTTCCTGAAGCTCCGGAATGGTCTGTGGATTACTGGTACACAGACAAAAACTCTAAGCTTCGAACATATTAAAGATATAATGAAATAACAATTACGTAAGTGCGGAGGGGGCCAGAATTTCGCTCGGTTTTGGAACATCCGCGAAAATGCTCTGCCGAGAACGGATATCCCACGCTATTTATCACACCGGCGAGTTCGAACTTTCGCGAGGAAGTTTTCAAAGTTATATTCGATGTGTCATCCGTACCAGCAAGAAGTTGATCGTACACTGGGTGGATCGTCACGAACGTGGTCATCTAAACACCACCATCGAGTGAACCATTAACCCCCAACGACATCGTATTTAAACACCCTGCGAAGAACAATTTTTTAAAAAAAACCACGCGACGCGCGAGGAAAAAATATATTTCGAACAGCACGGTCTGCGCTTCGTTTTAGAATAGATTTGAGAGGCATCTATTAGCTAGAAATTGAATTCGTTTGTATAGTGCAGCGCGCATTTGCGAGTTGAGCTGGTCATCCGATTTAAATGCCACAGCAACGTCATGCGACTGCAGCTCGTCGTTTGATGCGATTGGATTAAAACGACACGGGAAATATATATTTTAGCATTAATGCTTCATAAAATAACGATAACTCGACCAAAGAAAGTGCGAAGGGGCCGAGAGAAAAATTTGAAAAGCACAGTGCAACGACAAGGGCTTGTTGCGCCACGAAAAGTACGAGTCTCGATCGCTTCGGTAGCCGCGGTGCCAGTGTACAGTAAGCATTAAAACGTGTAACAGATCCCCATCGCGCCGCCGTCTGAGCACGAGGAGAGCAGTTCGCGCGCATAAAAATATGTATCGCGCGTTAAATATTTGTAAATTATCGCCTGGCTCTCTTGGCCAAGTAAAAGATGTCTCGGAAACGTGGCCAGACGACCGATAACGACTCTCGTTAAACGCGGTATCGAGGAATCGATGACATCACTGTATCGGGCCACGACACTTTCAAAAGTCATTTTCGTAATCTCGAAGACGCAACAAATAGCGTTATCATCGGTTTACGTCGCGCACTATCTGCGGTTACGTATTATTGGGGAACGCCGTGATCGGAAGAAACGAAGTACTACGAGAGCATTTCCCTCTTTTCTTCAGTCCCGTTCGTTATTACTTTTTGCCGCGGCTCTACTCCCGCGCTCTTCAGACGTCGTCCCTCGCAGCATTTTATTTGCATTCGATGCAGCTTTACGCTCGAGAAAAACTATAGCTTGGTTCTTCTTCGTTTTTTTCAAGCTGAGACACGCTAACGACGCTCTACTCCGATTACTGCCGAGGTGGTGCGACATTTCGAGAGAACATGTTCGGAAATATTATACGTATAAAAAATAGCATGCCGTTGGAAGAAAATAATTGTAAATAGCAAGCGCAAAAATTCTAGCAAACAAGATATTTTTATTCTAACGCTATTACAAAACATTTTATACGAAAGAACGAAGCAAGGTGTTCGCAGATCTCTCTGCGAATGAGATAAAACTTGCAGAAAGCACTCGAACAAACTTTCGAACGCTCTTGATCGCTAGCTTTAGAAGAAGGAGATCGAGCCTCGGCTCGTTCGCTGCAAGAAATCCTTCTCTCGCAAAGTCTATCTATCATCGTCGCGACGAACGACGCGACGCCGCGCCGCGCCGCGCCGCCACGAAGACGTAAAAACCTTACGAGCAAGCGAGACGAGCGAACTCGAGGAACTTTCACCGGTTTGGGACCGTTTCCGTCACGAACGGGAGACAGAGCCAAACGAATAACTCGACGCGAGCAACGAAATAGCCAAGGTGTTGAAGGGGATCGAGGGGCGGGGGCGAAGGGAGAAGCAACAGCGCGGGAAAGGAGGTAGAATCGTCAACTCACATTGATCGAATATCTTAAGCATCGCTTTCTTCAGCTGCATAATCGTGCGCCGACCGTGGCGATACGCCTCGACGAAGTGGAGCAATCACGTTCATAACCAGTGCCGTCGCGTAAGGCCCGAGCGGTGCTCGTCTCTCGTGGTTGAACTAGCCGTTTCGGGAACAGTTCATCCTTTCGCGAGCAGACGAAAACCACCGTGTGGCCGGGGCTGGGTGTCCTTCTTCAAGGACTGGCCGCCGGCGTGCGTCTCGCTGGACACTTCGTCGGCCTGTGGCCCGGGATACTCCGGGACGACCGCGTCATCATCCTTGTTCCTCGACGCTCGCTCGCTTTCCTCTCGTTCGGGCCACCGCTCCTCCTCTGCCGTGGCCCTTGGCCCTTCGGCTGGCAGCGAGACCGGCAACTGCTCGGAGCAACGCGCGAAACAGGCGAGAGTCAATCGGCAGGCAACCGGACCCTATCGAAATCAACGCGGTCCTCGCTCTTCTCTAGGCTAGCCTCTGGAGGCGTTTACGCTGCTCCCCTGGCTGGCCCTTGGCCCTCCGCGGCGCTCCGGTGCCCCGCTGCTCCAAAGCGGCCCGGGGGGCAACGACTGCGAGACAACGCGTGGCCCGAGCGAAACACAACAGAGGATCCGGCGAGCGACAACGCCACGGCGGCGGGGAAACGCGCGTTTCGAGCCGAGTTTCGAGGAAGCGGTCGCGCCGTGCGTCCCGTCACTTCCGCCGCGCTGGAATTCCGACGATGAATGAACTCGTTCGTGTAATCGCTCCCACGTATGCCGGCCGATCTCTCTCCCGGGACAAATTCTCTCCCCGATAACACCCACGTGGCCGCCTGTCTCTCTCTCTCTCTCTCTCTCTCTTTCTCGCGCGCGCGTCGGATCTCGAAAACCGGCGGCGCAGCCGCCACTGCCGCCGCGCGTTGAAAAGTCCACCGAAATCAACCGTTTCCACTCGTATCTAACAGCCGGCGGGAGGACAGCGAGCACAAGAGGAATCTTCTTTCCGCTAAGACGATCGTTAATCGTAGAGAATGTTCAACGACCGATCGAACAGCTCTATCAGAGACGTGGCACTAATCGTGATCGCCGGCCGGAAAACCGAGCAGATTATTCATCGAGCGGCGCGTCCTCCGCGTCCGTCAGCGCAGCGCCGCCGCGGCGGTCTCTCGCCTGGCCCCGTTAATCGCGAAATTGTTTCGGGGAACAACTCTTCCTCTCCCCCTCCCGTTCACTCTCGCGCGCACTCTTTCGCCGTTCTCTTTTTCTCGATCGTTTTCCTCTTTTTTCGCCGGCGCAGCGGCGGGCGTCGTATCCTCTTCGCCAGGCTTCGCGTTCCGCGAACGACTTAAACGACGGTTACCGCTGCTCGGGACGCCAGCGGCCGCTCGATCACCGGTTAATTGCCGAACCGGAATTAATGCGGACCCGTTCGATGAACAGCTGACTGCGGAACGGACTGGCGGCGGCGGCTCCCGTAGTCTCGCCGATATTTCCTCCTCCTCCTCCTCCTCCAACGTCGAACCACGAACACCACCACCACCACAACCACCCACCACCACAACTAACCGACAGTTTTATCCGTCGACGTTCGAATTATTCTCCGGCTGACAAAGAATACTGACGAGCAAGCCTTTGATTTACGAGCACCCTCTCCCTCTCCGGTCGCCTCTTCCGCTCCGCTGTTCTTTTGCTCCTGCCGCGAGAGCCAGAGAAAAAGCGCGGGTGGTGCGTCGTATCTGCGACGACGAGACTCTCTCTCTCTCTCACTCTCTCACTCTCTCTTTCCTCCTCTCAGCTGGCTCTTCTTCTCCCGTTCGTCCTTTTCCGATCGGTTACGATGTTCTAGTCGCACGCGGCCGACGAATCTCTCGCCTCCGAGCCTCAACAACTTCCACCTCCGAAAAAACGGCCTGTCCAAGGTCCATCGATCTCCGGGTTCCAGCGATCGAGCGATCCACAGGATCGACAGACGTCCGGATCCGGTGAAAACTCGGTTCACAACGCGTGTTTACGTTCCCGCGTCCGTCGACATCGATCCTCCGAGATCCAACAGCCAGATCGTCGGTGGATCGACCGCAGAGATCCAGTTCTCTCGGAGAACAATGTTCGCACCGTGCAGATTCCACTTGTTTCTCTGCTTGTTCCAGCTTGTTTTGCTCGTGCCACTTGTTTTACTCTTCTGTTTGTTTTGTACTTTTGTTCCACGCTTGTTCGACTTTGTTTCGGTTGTTTCAGCCTGAGAAAACGCGATTCTTCCCTGTTCGGCAAAATTTACTCGCGATTCTCGAGGATGATCTACACGGGCTGGGATCTACACCGACGCGGGGACACACTCACAGACCACCACTCTTCTCTCACACCGATTGCGTATGAGCAGAACGCGCGTGCCGCGCAATTCGCACACGTAACGTTCCCCGCGCGAGTTTAACCGCGACTGCCGTGTCGGAATCGAGTCGAGTTACTCTCTCGCGAGCTCGAGCCGAACGAGCTAGAGGGGAGCGCTTGCGAGACGGACGGACCGAGGAACAGCGAGCGAGAGACAGAGAGAGAGAGAGAGCGAGCACGAGGAGAGACCGTCGGGAGGGAGAGAACGAGGATTTCACAGCCAGAGGAAGGAAGATTTCAGAATTCGAGTGCTGGAGAGAAGGAGAAAGTATTCGCCGGAAGAAAGGACGGGAGGAGAGTATTCGGTGACAGAGAGACACACACACTGCGAAATTTTCGACTCTGATGCCCCGGAGCAGTGCCAATTGTCAATCTGGTTAGGTAAAGAAAGGAGCGATTGTATCGGACGATCGCGAACGTCCATTTCGGAAATGAAACGCAAGCATTATGAAAGTACGAGGTCCACCACGGATGAATTTTTCGGTAAAATAAACATTATCTATATGTCTTTCGGTGAAGAACATTCAATATTACCCACCGGTATATCCTGCTTTAAATTTCTTCTCATTTTTTCAAAATTCGCTTTCTACAATGTTCTTCTAGCATGTTCCAGAAAGAGAATCTCTTTCACGTAAAAACCTGCGTGGTTTTCATCGAAAGTTAACAACAACACCCTGTACATGCAGCCCACGTGTGCTCAGCTGCTTGCAATCCAATTGGTAAACAAACTTGTCTAAAATTATCACCAATCGAGTCGAAGCACGCTGTAAATAAACCAGTTGAAACCGTGCGTGGGTAATTATTGAAAAAATAATTTAGCAAAGATGAAATTTTTCGTTCGAAGGGTACGGCCAATCCGCTGCCTGGAATTTGAGCAGGCGCGAGTCTTTTGTGGTGTTGGCTAAAAAAACGTCCGCTACTGTGCAGAAGGTGGCGTAACGCCGCGGGAAGAACACATCACTGGTCAAACAAAAGTAATCTTTGAACAAAGACTTGTACGAAACGCGCGCAAACTCGAGTGACTCGACGCGATCTCTCCTGCTCGATGACATTTGCGTGAACCGAGTAGAGGGGGTGGGGGAGACGCACGCGCGCGCGTACGAGGAATCGAAAAACCCGATCGCTTATGGTAATTCTTGGTTTGATCCGCGTGATCGTCGGATCCGATGTCGATGCGCGTCGCTCCGTGCGCTCCGAGTCGGCGAGAACGCGTTTTAGGTGCCACGCCGCGCCGGGGGACAAAAGCATGTGACGTCGTTATCGCGCCGGGTTTCCGTCTTTCGCGAACTCCCGTCAAAGGCGAGTGCAAGTGCAACAATATCAGCGAGCATTATTGATTACACTGGTCGGGTAAAAGGCGCGAGATTAATGAAGCTGGACGTTCTTTCCACGGCCGCGCCGCCGGCTAGGAAAATAGAGCTGCGCGCCACGGGGGAACGTTCAATAGATAGATTCTTCTGACGTTTTTAACGCGCTAATTAACCCGTTGCCGTACCATTTTCTTCGCGATTGCAGTAATTAAAACGTCTTCGTCCACAAAAGTGTCGTAGAAGAGAAAAGAAAATATTTTGTATGGCTGCATAGACTTTAATGCTGAAATATTGATTACAAACAAATCAAATTTTATTTCGTCCAAAAACGGTGACGTAACATTCGTATTTGTTAGACTTCGTTTGAAATCTATCACGAGTCCGACTTGTTAAAATACGGCAAGGGGTTAAAGCGATCGGATTCTCGTGTTAATACTAAAATTCGAGTTGCGAATGAGTTTCATCTAAAACAGGACTTTTTAGCCTGCAAAACCTGTAATTAAATACAAGTATTTTATGTTCGACGTTACGCAAAATAAACATTTAAATTTCACTTTTCTCGCAATAATTTAGGAAACAGACTTGTGGGAAAACTTGATTTACAAAGCGGGTAAATTTGATATGCAGAAGGGTGAATATGATCTGAAAAAAGGATGAATTTGGTATGCAAAAGGGTGTACCTGATTTACAAAAGGGTGAATTTGGGGTACAAACTCTGTATAAAATCGAAAAGATTAAATTTATTTAGAACCGGCTCGAATAATAAAATTCCTTTGGTCGTTTCCCATGAATTAGGTGTTTGCGTTTATCGTATATTTACATTAGACCAACCGAGCACCGAAAGTGATTATTTTTTAATGCTTATTAAAAATAAAAAATCTGCAATAGCAGTCTATCTCGATCAACTATTAGCTAGCCTAGTTTCGCCCCATTGCGTGACGTGAAAAATGATCGTCCGAACTTGCGGAAAAAACGCGGATTTCGCGCGGCTCGTCATCCGCGTTCGACTCGACGGACCTCGTCGGCTTGGTTAATGGGGAAAGGTGTTGCATAAGAAATTTAGTAATTATGCATGAGGCCGAGGTTCCGGCCTGTCTTGTCGCGTAGAAAGCTGAAAATCCGGCTACCGGCGAAATGGCGAAACGTATCGGCGGCGGCTATAGTCCGTGAAAGATGTATGCATGTACTATGTACGACGGTCCCGAAGCCGGGAGGCCAGATAAAAATTGTTATCTGTTCTGTGTTGGCCGTCGGGTATGTGCTTACATCGGCTTTCGTGTGATAACCACGCGCTTGTTCGTCTATTTACGTAAGTATAACGCCTGGCAAGAGGCGAAGCTGGAGGTAGAAAGGCGAGAAGTGCACGTAGATTATGCTCGTTCGAGTCCCGAGCAGCATTCGACGAGAATTCGATCACGATTGGCACATTGACGACTCCGGTTGCCCTGGCTCCAATTTTGGCAGGATTCGGTCGGGAGCGATCTGATTGCGCGTCGATTGAAATGTAACTGTCAGCTCGACTGCAAGTTGCTCCAGCATTAGGAACAATTCGCTAGGAGCTTACCTTATCTCGCGAGTTTGCCAGCTAAATCATTTATATTTAGTAATTATCGAAGATGTTTTAATCGTTTATAACACGGAGTAAATGCAGAAAATTTAAATCCAGGTATTGTCGTATTATTCCTGTCTAAGATTATTTAACAAAGAAACAAATGTCCACGTAACTCCTGTGTCTTGCGATCGATGCAGACCATTTTTATTTTGCATAAAGAGCCACGGCCTAGTCATCGGCAAGTGTGTAATCAGATTGTATTGGTTGATTGATTGATTTATTGATTGATTGATTGATTGATTGATTGGCTGATAACGCTAACTGGTTTTCTCTGGTTTTCAAACATAAAGCTGGCTAATTCTTGTTACGGAGTTGTTTGGTACAGGATATTACGTTGCGTTTGTTATTTTATTATGTTCATGCTTTCTTGCACCGGTTAACATCAACCTTGTGAGAAAGATATGAATGTAACGAGATTAAATACTGGTTTGTAGCATATCTGAGTGTGCAGAAAGCTGTGAAGTCGCATTTATTATATTTCCATTATATTTTCCATTGAATAGTTGTACTTCCATTCGCTGTTTCTTTTTTCTCTTGATATTTTTATATTCATTTATACACATCGTGACAAGACAGAGCGACTTGCAAAAATGTTCGCAATCGATCGAAAAGTATGCTCGATTTTTAATATTTTTCTGTCACGTATATTTCGCCCTCGACACGAGCTTACGTTATTTTATCGAATCAATACGGTGGGAAATTTCAAACGGGTTCGTGAGTCACACGCGTCTGGTTAACATTTGGTTCGAGATGCAAATATGTCTAACCTAAATTTTAATCCCGGACAATATAACAGCAGTGACATTTACTCGCATGCCGGCATGCGAGTGAAACTCGGAAATCTCGACTGTCCCGTGTTATTCCCCTTAACGAGATCATTTTCTCCTCGCCGGAGAATAATTAAATCAGCAGCGATAAAAATTAAGTGTATTTAATGAATCTTGTCCAGCTGAATATTCGCATGCCGGCAATCGTTTGCTAATACACGAGTGCTCTAACGAAATTAACATGCCCGTTTCCGGTCGATCGCAACGCAGCAACTTAGAGCAGCCGGCGACAATAAATTTCAATTAAGTTAGCAATAAAGATATCGGTCCGACCGGCTGGTTGCATTGGCCTATTCGCTGCACAATTATAAATATCAATGGCGACGAGGTAACAACGACGCTTTTTGCATTAAATATATATACATATATATGTATATATTTCTCCGTTTCCCCTTTCCTGTTGCCGCCCCGTTTTTCAAGCAAATTGCGCCGCGCTATGTGGGCGAGTTAATTAGACGCTTACTTACGCGTGACGAAACAAACACGACGACGACGACGACGACGACGACGACGAAGCACGGGCCTCTGGGTTTTTAATGAATTCCAACAAATCCCGCCGTGCGTCGTGGGCCGAAATAATGTCACGACGATTAATCATCATCAAGCACCTTCGCGAAGGAAGAGAGCAGCTGGACATTTTTTCCACCTCCTCCGAGCGATTAACGATTAGACGCGAATCTATCGTTAGATAGAAAATCGCCAATAATAATCCGGTCGATTTTTCTGGGTTAACGAGTGTCGGACGCTTGGCATCGAATTTCTAGCCCGTCCGATTCCGCACCAGAAATAATCTTAGCATCGTTCAATGATATTTGCGGTCCGGGTGCTGTTGGACCGGGGATAACGCCATGCGAGGCTCATTCGACAGCTGAAGCAACGAGCAACAAAAGAAGCCGGTTTTACATATCTTACACATTTTGTGTATCTTGTACAGTTCTCTAAGTACACTTCGAATGCTTGTCAACGTGTTTTATTCGCTGCGCGTAAAGCTAGAAACACGATTTTCAAAAAATAGCTCAACGAAGTCGCGAACGAAATTTAACGAAGTTTAACCTATGGGAGATCATTCTTCAAAGGTTTATGATAATATGTTGGACACGTTGAAGTACGCGAAACTTTAATTTCCAAAGTAGGTGTCCTTTCGGAGTAATTAACGGGGCGATGGGTCACCTATATATACAGCGACGTAAATCTTCGACCGAGTTTTAATTGAAAACGAGAAGATTTAATTAAGTGCAACGGCAGTTTAGCGAAATTGAACTGGAAACAACTGATTACAGACGAGCGGCGCGCAGCGCGTCAAGTAACTTTTCTCGAACTTCCAGTTCGAGAGATTAGATCGACGGATAAGCCGGATCGATGATACTTGGTCGAAATAAAATGTCGAAATTGTAAGTTAGACGCTAAATCATATCGTGACGTAATCGTATGTTGTATAATTTATCATTAGACAGCGGATCTTTATGAAAAATAACAATTTTCTACATGAATTACGACAAACTGGAGTGAAATAAACATTTATTTCCTTTTTTAATACGTTTGACAGGTTGAAAATAGTTCAACAGAATTTTAAAATTCTTCTAATATGTTTATTGTTTTAAATGATACCTACTCATTTTTGCAATAAATGCATAAAATCCACTGTCTATTTATCATGTATTTGTTATATAAACATTTATATGGTTTAAAGCAACAAATAAATAATAATTACATTAATGTATGCTATATAAGCCATACACGGTTTAGGGCATTAATAAATAAATAAATAATACCATCAGAGACGGGAATAAATTTAAAATTGAGTCGTTCGATTTATTTCGCGCGAGACGGATGCCGCCGCGGCGCCGAGTGCACCGATTCTTGGGAACGTCTGTTCGAATTTGCGCGCAAGCAGCCACGAAACTTTTCCGCAGTCGTGGCGCACGGCGTTTTCAATAACCATAACAAACATCCCGTCGTAAAGAAACATATTAAACGTTTGCGGTGCCATTGCATGCATCAGAACGGACATTTCTGGAGCATCGATATCCTATAACGCGACGAACTTTCATGCAACACGATCGAACAGATGTCTCGGACGAGAACCGAGTCTCTTCGGGGGGCGTGGGGGACGTCGAGAAGGTGGATAATGGCGTTGCAAGAAACGAACGTTTCATGGAGATTCATGATATCGGTCACGCGCTCGCGGGAACGACGTATACCTTTACCGACGGAGACCACGCGACACGAGCTCACAAATCGCGATACTAATCGCCGCTCTCTTTACGCGAAATTATTGTTTCCCGCGTCGAGCGGACGAGAAACCAAACATCTCCGCATTTCTTGACACTGAGCCTACCTTGGACCAAAAGCGATTAAAATGTTTCAGCTTTGGAGAAACGACGAGGCTCTGCTTATTTAAATTTTGTGCAATTTTGTATCTCAATACTTGCTTGGATAAAAAGATCTATCGAATTTCAATATTTGCTAAATAAAATATGTAAGATCGGTCATTCGACCGGCAGTGTTAAATACTGCTTGCAGACTTTTAATTTACAATGTTGGATTATTAGCAATATTAGTTCAACTGCCTGTATGCAAAAATGAATTTATTTTTATATGAGAAACACTGTAACTTTCTCTTTGCTAAAATAACAGAAACCCCAGATGTCGTCTGACCCCGTAGGCCTGGTATTTCTCGTACCCAAGGGTCAGGGCAATAAACGATGCAGTCTTAGGTTTTTCCCGTAGTTTCAAGTGGGCAACAGATTTTTCTATTGCCTTGTAACGTTCTCTTCTTCCTTCACTTCCAGTCCGGTTTTGATTGAGAGAAGACGTTCTTCCGCGCTCTGAATAAATCGGTTTTCAAAGTTTACTTTCGTATATCAATTATTTAGACACCCATTTCCAATATACAATAACGCTTCTTAATGGAAGACCCTGAAATTGTGCCACGGACGTGCACGGATATACGCGGAAGTAATATAATATTTAATAGCAACAACGAACGGTCTTTTTGTTGAGAGCCTCTCGGTGTCGTTCCACGCTCGTTTAAAAATGGTTTTCAGGTTAATCGTACTCGCAACACTAGTTATCTTTAATTAAGCATGACCTATTAGCTGCTCATTAAAAATTATCACTGCAGGTATATGCGACACGGGACTGCGAACGTGTTAATCGAGATTGCGGGAAACGCTCGTGCGTTATTACTGTTATTAAATTTCATTGTTACTCCCGTTCTCGAAAAGCAACCGTAAATGTCGCATAACGTTGCTGGCACGACGATCCTTTATTAATGGTAATTCACACGTCTACGGATGATCATCGTGCCGTTGACACGAATCAGCCTGTCGCAGCTTCCGATCGACGAAACTCCGAGCGGGATTTTCGTTCACCGAAACCGAGCCGGTGTTGTCCGAATTCGTTGAACGTCAAAATAATGGCGAATAGTTCGCCCGGCGCGATAAGTCGCTCTGGTGCGGCAATGGCGCCGGAGGAATTTCAATCTGGCGGGGGCGTCGTTCTTTCGAGCCGTGCCGTGTTTACTAAATCTTAGCAGCTTGAATTTAATTCGACCTGAATGAACAATGCGCGCCGGCCAGAGGAGGCGGGCTAATCACGTTTCACTCGTTTCGCCCCGACTGTTTTTCCGAAAAGTTTGTTATTACGGTGGAAACTCGAGCAGTGAATTAACATTCGTATCCAATTATCCGTTCCGCTTTCAGGTGTACCGGCCGTGGTAATTAATGCGCCATTTTCTTGCAGGGACCCCCGTTGCCTCGGCCGGATGAAAGGGCTGGACTTTGATCTTTTCCTTTGGCCAGGGAACTGCGGTGTACGTCTCGATTCGTGTGCGCGAGATGTGCAGGATATTCGCTCTCAGTTCAGTTTATAACAATACATTGGAAATTCCCTATCAAGTTCAATAATATCATAAAAAAAAAATGAGCGTTCTGTTCCGGCAATTATCGGTGATTTTATACAGGGTGGTCCGTTTAAGTAAGGCTAAAAATATTTGTTACGATGTCCATGCACCAAATATCTGGCAAGAATATTTTTTTCGGAGTTATCAAGATCATCGGTGATTTTTTTTTATTGCATATAATAACACGATCTTGAAGCGACTTTCATCTTCGAAAGTTAAAGTTTTACTTTTTTTAGTACACTATAATATCTGAAAGCATAATTGAACGTCGCGTCGAAACCGGACACACGGTGTCCGCGAATGAATAATGTAAAATCGAAAATTGTTCCGGATCCGCGAAGAATTGGTACGGAACCGCAATTATGTAATTTGTTACATTGCGTCGCGGATGTCGCCGCTTTTGACGTCTGAAACAATGAAAAATGGCTGGAAGCGCGGGCGTCGTCCAGTCGGCCACGAGAAACGTCGGCTCCGCGGATCGGGAATTACCTCATGTTTCAGGAAACGTTGCATTAACAACCTCTTGTCTGCCTTTCCTCGACGTCTAAAGTGAATCATGAAAAAAGCAGTCAGACTTGTCTGCGGCTCTCCGACGAATCCACTGCGCTCGCACCGACGCGTTATAATATTCGATATTGTTTTCTCCGCGCGCGTTTTCTTTCTTGTCGCGTTTAATATTTCTGTTATTTGTTAGTTTCTCTTACTATTTGGATTTGCAGGAAAGTAATTTCGGTATTTTAAAATATTACAACTTCTCTGCAATCTTATTATCAAATGTCAGAAAGAAAAAAAATTATAATCTTAACAGAAGCTTATAACTATTAGTAAAAACCCAATACTATAAATTACACCTTCTCATTCTCGTGATAAATCAATGATAAAAAAGAAATTTGACCTTCAGATTTAAGGTCAACGATAAATATGGCGACGTTTTTTTTTACAGATCTTCGTCGATCCGAAGATGCAAAACACTTCTAAAAGAAATTTCCAGCAGAAAACACTCGAGCCACGACGACCCGACCAGTTTTTATCCGATAAATCGTCTGGAATTGTTTAAAGGGTTTTACAACGGGATTATTTAGATGAAATCTGGCTTTCGCGTGTGTCGGGTAGCGGATTCCTCGAACTCGCCGGGTTATTATGTAGAATGTCTCTTCGTGGTACACAGGGCAAAGAGTGTCGGCGTGTCGCGTTCATGTCGGGACGCGACAATAGTGTTTGCAGAAACGACGACGTCTGACACTGAGAAACGAGGGATCTTTAAGCCTCGGCATAAACGTTTCGCACAGCCGAAAGATAAATTTCACTCGTGCCGCGGCACTGACGAATCCACGATCCCATGATACATCTAGGCGTGCTTGCTATTACTTGTCATGACCGGCGAAGAAGAGGTACGAAAGGAAGAAGATTTCTCTTCTGCTGCGGGAGTCTCGCGTTTCTCGACCGTTACCTCATGACCGTCAGTTGCAACTCTCTAATCGTTCGGGTACTCGCTAAAGAATCCTCTCAGCAGTGATCTCGTAATTAACCCGCGCATCGTTTTCTCCGTATCTCGCCGCTAAACTTGTCTTCGCGCTTCGCTCCTTGTAAGTTGCATTCGGTCTTCCGTCCCCGCCGTTTCGGAAACGTTACTGTCGCTGATTCATTCGATATATATTTAAGCAAGATTGTTATTAGTTAGTTAGTTAGTTCGGCCACCCATCGTTTCCTTAAGGCACACCATATCGTCGTCAACGGTTTCACTGCGGCGCTACTTATCCTACGCTTTTCCGTTCATGATCAGTTTTCTACAGCCCGGGCCTAATTCAGATACATCAACTTCACTAAGCGGGACGGTCATCATTGATGAGACGGCCATTCTACCTAATTAAAAGATTGTTATTAACCCTCCGCAGCTACCGTCGCGTCGTAATTTTTGAAATCTGGTCTCCTAGCGCAATTCTTTCGCCACCTTTATACATATGGTTCCACTGAAAAACCGTTGACCTTCGTAAGTCATTGAAGCTCCGCTTAACCCGCCTCGCCCTCGAGTCAACAATCGCCGACAGAAAATGATTTCGTTCGCGTCGCAAGGACTATGGCTCGTTAAGAAACAACTCTCGTGATTCATTCGGTACGCATCCCGATACGGATAAAAATCCGTATTAATGCGCGTCCGTTTTGTAAGAGTGTCGGATGAAATACGCTGCAAGCATGCGGCGAATGGAGTTATCAACGTAGCAGTATCGAACGTCGCCGATCGAGAATTCTTCGCTGAATCGGAATAAGAAATAGTTGCAATTTCTTGTGTTATCGTGGCAAGAATCGTCTCTTTCAATTGTTTCTTTATTGTTGTACGCTGTACCTAACACTGTCCAGATAATTGCATCGTATCAACCTGCCGCTGTATCAACTTTTCCCTGTCTCCCGTTGATACTCCGCGAGTTAATTCCTGAAGGTTGTTCCAGGTGCAAAGTAAAAGGTTCGAGTTTCGTGCCTCGAGCTCCGAGGAAGTCGTTGACGAAGAGATATCCTCCCTTCGGCGACTTTGATCCTCGCAGCTGCGCGCATCTTCGAGCTGAAAACGCTCGAACGGATACGTCAATTAGGACGCCGCTAATTCACGGAGGTTGCGACCTTCCGCTCTCGAGCCGCGTACGGGCCAAAGTAATAATAACTCGTTTGGTACGCGAGATATACATCGTAAGACAGGGTCGTCGGGTAGAGGGAGGGGAGGATCTTCTGGGCAAAAGCGTGCCTTGGATCAGGCTGCCATTCACAGTGACAAGGGTATCAACGCCGGCGAAATCACCGTCGCCATTTATTTTTTATAGACCGAATTAATGGAATCGTCCATGTCGCCCCGTCAAGAAACAGCGATTATGCAGGAAAAGAAGACATGTCCAATTTACGACGACCTTGAAGGATGCTGCCAAGGTCGTCGTTCCGAACAACCTTCTTCCAGTAGGAGGTTTCTTTTAGCTTTTAACACACTCGCCGATGCCTCCTTGAGATTCCTTGATCTGTTAATCCAATGATATTTCTGATAATTCGTGAACAGAGTGTATTATAATGATCAGTTTAATTATGCAATTAACTTGCGTTCCACTATCTTTAGCTTTCCTGTGAAAGTTACATCGCAAGCTACATTATTACTACGTTTACGGAATATAAATTCAATAATTATTGCACAATGTACATTGTGGTCCGCTGATATGCCAATTGAATTGATCAAAGTCCCCTTTCAAATACAATAGGTTTGCATCGCATTTCGGTTCGCGGTGAAATTAGTAATACACCCCCGTTATCGTAACAATATGACGATATTACGTGCAGAAACTAAAAACAAGTGCATCCCATTTATGCACACGTAGTCCCACGTTTCTTACGAAATTGTGAATAACGTTGCATTTGTTACTCGAGCGAACTGAAGACTAAACTGAAAGTAAAAAATTATCAATGTAGCATCGTTAGACATGCGGGTGTTCCATAAATGTTATTTTCAAAATATCGCTAAATATTCAATTTTTTATCGATCGTAAAATGTTAAAATCTGTATTAATGTTTTCGGCGCTCGGGTTCGATCAATTGTTATAAAATATCGCTATTTGTTTTTACAATTTTTAAAAATTCCACCGACTCTTTGCCAACGTAGAAAATGAATTAAAAAAACACAGTAAGTTGTACGAAAATCGATCTATAAATTGCATTATCGCGTTATTCATCGGACACATTGTTTTCGTCGCGCGAAGATCTAGGACGATCCTCGATCCACGAAGAACAGAATCTATCAATCCGCGTTTCTTGCCGCGCTTTCAGATCGCTGACAACATAAATCAGCATCGATGGTTGTGCCCGGCTAGAGCTCGGCTGCTGCTCGCTGATAGAATGTTCGTACGACGAAAATGGCGGACAGAATTTATGCAGCAACCTAATAATTACAAGATCTGGGTTAACGGCCGGTTTCACCGAAACCGCGGCGCGGTTATGTTTGTTCGATCGTCTCTAAATCATCGTCCGGGCACCGGCGCAAAAGCAATATCTATCGCGAGAAACGTGTTGTACAAAGGACTCTCCTCTCTGGCCGATCTCGAAAAAATTTAGAAGAGGTTTCGAGTCGCGCTGCGCCGCGACTGCTCAGACCGACCGGAGACAATAAGAGGTCAAACGAGCGAGACTCGTATCGAATTAGCCGGTCGCAGAGAAATTAACCCTTGGGCCAATTGCTCGGTCCGCTAGTGCAACGAGGACGAAGAGGTTAACTCGAACGTTAACTCCGCCGGTGAACTTTAACGGAGCATGCGATGAATCCGATTGTGGAATATAGAAAATCGCGTCCTAACACTTTGCGCTCGTGCTCTGTCCCGTAAACCGTCCCGCAGCTTGTACCGTTTTAACCTACCGAGTACTAAAAGCAATTAACCCTCCGATGCCCAACAATTTTTTAAACGGGCGTAGCCCAACAAGGTCCCCAGGGACCTTCTGTATTAATATGGCATGTAATGCGTAGAATTGTTTTTTTTTACCTTAATGGTGTTATTATAGTTTTGTTAAGTTCCTACGTTTGTGTAGTGTTGCAGAATGTTGATATATATTTCGTCAGATAAATTGGAGAAAATAGGAGAGGAAAGAGAAGTCAAGTAGGAGACGAAAGGAAGGAGAGGAAGGTACAGACGTACGGAAAAAGGCAATCGCCGAAGGGTGTCATAAAAAATAAACGCAACGCGTCTGAATATATTTTCTTCATCCCTTCCTTACACATAGCCACAAAACACGAACAAATTACATGAAAATACCTACACAACCAAAAAATCCCCACAAGGTCCCTGCGGACTTTGTCGGTCATCGACGCCATAAGTGACTTCAACCCGAGATTATGATGAAAAAATTTACGGAATCGTACCGAAACCGATTATAATCCCTTCTAGACATTCCAAAATTTCGCTGTTGGAGTTTGAGAAATAAACACACTTTATGTAACTAAAATATAACCGTTTATTCTGACTGTGGCTTGTATTAAAGAAGTGACTGTATTTAGAGAATTCTGTATAAAATGTCTGTTAGCCTGCTGCTCTTCCTTTTTGGTGGCTGTCGATGGAGCGAGGGCTAGGCGGCTGCATTCGTCCTTATATACTTAAGGTGCCATAAAGTTCAGGTAGTCTGGCTGTGCATATCATCGGTGTATACCAACAGTCCCTGAGGACTCGTCTGGGGACCTCGTTGGTCATCGAAGGGTTAAAATGTTTTTCTTATAAAAATGAGAGACTTTGTGCAACTTTTATCCCAATATGCGCTTGGATAAAACAAATTTATCAAATCAATTTCCGTGTAACTTTATAATTTTAATAATTGCAAAATGAAAAGTATGAAACCGATTATTGGACCGGTAGCTTTAGTGTTAATCGATCGGTAATTCGAAGGTGCGAGCCCTCGAAACGCGTAGGAGAAATTTAGTAACAAGTTTTACGTCTGATAATTTATAAGTTCGTACCGGTTCCGAAAGATATTTGCGTCGGCTAGTCGGCGGAGCAGCAATTCTCTGAATCGGGAGCGCCGAAAGTTTTTCGTCGCTCGGACAAATTTCGGAATCGGTTTCGTAGTTTCGCGGGGATCGCGAAAGGAAATTCCGCTAAAAGCGTTCCCGGGAGAACGGAAGAGGTGGTAATCCGTCGTACTTCAGCCCGGAAAGTCGTGAGGGTGCTGGAGTACCTCCCGTTCAAGATCCTAAACTACCATTTTTGTCAAGTTTTCTGTGCGTGGGCTTGGAAGATTGTCCTCGTTTTTATTCGTCCGGGGCTCCGCAGTTTCTCGCGGAAAGCTTTATTGTTACAAACGCGAAACGCGATCGTCCGGAACGGCTCTTAAAGAGAGAGAACAGAGGCGTGTATGTGCTGAGTGTGTATCATCGTCAACAACAATCAATTCTCAACATTATTCTTTTCTAACCTGGTGAGATGAGAAGATGGAGAATGTTTTTCCATCTTTGCATACTTAACGATAATAAAAGATTTACGTATATTCTTACCCGGCTTCCTGCGCGATCTCCAGAGAACAGGAGGATGCGCGGACGCGGCGACGGCTGCGGAAGGGTTACCGGCGGAGGCAGCCAGCTTGACTGCGTTCCGCGTACCTGAAACAGATAAAAGAAAAATTTGCTCAGTCTCAGAACGTAATGTCTTTAGAAATTAATTATTATTTTGTTATGCGGCAATTTTAAAGTGGCACACATTCAGCGCGATTAACCCTGGAACTCCCTAAAGCCAAAGAGAGAGCCTTACCAAGCCGCAGGATGCAATTTTTCTAAATGAAATGAGTACAATTTCTAAATAAAGGTGCGTCCAGCTGCACTAAATTCTCATTTTCACGAATTACTTCACCGAGTATCAAAGTGCAAGAACTGCCGGAGCCTCGCAAGAAGTCTCGCGGAACGGCACAGAGGCGAAGTGGGTCCTCGCTCGCATCCGATGGTAAGGTTTCGACGTCACACGCTTCAGCCAATAATTCGGCCAGAACGAAAAGTTCGCGTGGAAAGAGCCAATCGGGAGGTTCGCAGCCGCATTCCTGCCGGAGGACTTCTTGCGAGGCGCGGAGAGTACACATCATCGCATTGCTTGCAGGCATCCGTTAATCCCGCAACAGCGCCTTTGTTTCCTGTCGCCGCCGGTGTATTTCTTTTTTCTTCTTCTTCTCCTTCGTCTCTTTAGAACGTCGCCGCGCGGCCGATATTTTTCCACCCTTGTATTATGAAAAGCGATCCAGCTGAGACGAACGGGTATACAGCCGCGCTTCGTTTCGCCACGCTAATCCGTTTATCATGCCGGATAGCGAAGCGGAACACGAGACAATGTGTGTTGGGTTACCTCGTCTTACACTCGCGTTAATAAACCATCGATAATGACTGCGACACCGGTGGTCTGCTTCGTTTTTTCGACGGTAGTGGCGATCGGGTTACCGTATAAATCTTTCTCTTGGTTTCTTTTATTGACACAGTTGCTGGCCGAGAGAACGCTGTTCCGAAGCTTCGCTAATTAATTGGAGACATTTCTCTCTATTTCTGAGATAACAGATTAATTAGTGTTTCACGTATAGGTTAATAAAAAGTAGGTCCTGGTGAAATTGGAAATTAGGCGATAGTGCGAAGAGTGGTAAAAGGGGGAGAAGTTGGTAAAATGAATTTGAAACCCTGAGGGGACCAAATATTAATCAGAACTCAAATAGTGTTTCACGTACCTCAACGTTTCATAATCCGAAGCATGCAAATCTATCTGCCTAACAAGTCCGCAGCTAATTCCAAGGGCATGCCGATAAACAACTGAAAAATGACGGTGTCCCGCTCGATGTCTAGACGATTCGAGACGCACCGCGTCCTATCTCTTTGTCCTCGACTATACACCGTCCGTCCTCGGACACGGAAGATCGTCCAGCTGAGTCAAAAGTGTCATTACCGGCGCGACGACGACGCGTTCTCTCCCGTGGATCTAGCAGGCAGCACCGTTACGCTAAAACGCGCGCGCGAAACGGCTAAGCGAACAACCGACACCGCGATAACGGGACTTACGAAAACAGTGATGAACGCTATCGTCGTTGTCGGGGCTCGACGCAGCGGTGTTGTAGCTGCAGGTGCAAATGCAGAAGAGTTTCCTCCGGGGCTCGCGACTGATCCGGTGACGACCCTGCCGACCGACTGCCATAGCGACCGGATTAGGCGAGCATACGGTCGGCACGGGAGAGACCAGGCAGACGAGGAAGACGACGACGATGATCCCACGGGTTCCCTCCGCCGACTCGCGTCCAGTCAAAGGAGAAGAGGGTGGAGAAGCAGGCGACCGTACGACCATACCAGTCTAGGAAAGGAGGTGGAACTATCAGGTGGATTAGCCACGGACACACCGCGACGAGGATTAAGTGGAAACGAAGAGCGGATGTGCGTGCTTCGACACGATTTCTCATCCAGTCATCCTCCTATGTTTGCGAACCTGCTATCTTCGGACACGATATCGATATCGAGTGCGCGGCAGGCAGGCGAGCTTCTCGAGGGTGGCGGGGGCTTCGTCAACAACGGAAACAACGGATTCTCTACGCGCGCTTATTAACCGAATCGTTAAGCAACGATCACCCCGGCACCCGGTACTAGCTCCGCCACGATTCTGGGTCCAGTGGCCGAGAGCTCATCAAGCTAATGGCTGCTATTCTAATCAGTAATCGCGCAGCCCGCCCAACCAACGGCAAATCATTTTTGATTGCGAACTACCCACCCGCAGCAGCTAAATACGTCGCTCAAGGTGACGTGTTCCGGGCTCGATAACTCGCAATAGGGCTTCCCGAATTGCAGCTCGGGAATTTCGCTTCTGGGCCCGCTCTCTCCACCAAAATTCGAAATTGAATGAAGTTTCTGAAACCTTTGCTCTAGCGGTCTCTACGAATTCATCTTCGTTGTCGATTAATGGATTCTGTAGAAACTTTGAGGAATCAAGGTCTTCGAAATCATTCGAAAAATCCAGCTCTAGAGCATGCGAGTGTTCAACGAAAAGATTTTCGCTTGCTTCGACACCGGCTGCGGCCCAGAAATCATTTGAAAACATGTTCAACTCATTATTTTGTAAATTTGATTTCCATGACTTTTTAAGAAAGAAATTTTATGAAATATTTTAATCTACCGTTTGATCTCGACAACGAACTCGCGACGAATGAAATAGAAAAAAGAATATTGGGAAACATTGTACTTTCGATTTACACAGAAATTATTTTCGACTGAGCCCTCGAGAGCTTACGCGCGATGACGCAGGTGCTTTATGGTTTTTTTATTTTTGTTATTACAGTGAAATATTTCACTTGACGCACTTCGTTCGGCACACGTGTTCCTCGTTCTCTCGATACCATCGACGTTTACGCTCGCGGGAAACGTCACACGGTGTGTACGCACGCGAAAAACGTCCGTAATATTGAATTGCGTGGGCGGTCAATGAAGCACGGAAATGAATGGAATATGGTGAGATAGAAAAATGAACGACACCGCGGAACATTCGCACAGAATTGTCGCCGCGCTGTTTATTTTTCAATTATTCGGGTTAAAAGGAGCACGCGAAACCACCTACGCTTGTTTGCGGTTGCTTTGTTTCTATTTTTCTTTTTTTTTTCGTCGCTACCGCGAACATAGAACCGAGAAATATTAAGGATATACGGTTCGGAGATAAATTGGACCTGGTACACGTAGATGGCATTTCAGAAACAGTCTTTTGCCAGACTTAACTCGCTTTGATTTGTGCAGAACTCGATACGGAAATCTCTACGTAGGAGGCTACTCGACGAACCGTCTTTTATTACTATTTTTATGTGGATTGCCGTGCACACGGAATGCTGCTCTTCGATAAAGGGGAAGCGAAAGTTTAAAGGGCGTGGAGAAATCCCTTGAGAGACGCGACCATACACGCGTTTTACACTTTTACGATCAGACTCTCCGCGGCTTTTAATCAATGTTTCGCTCAGCTGGTTCTCGACCTTTCGCGGAAAACGACGACCAAGCGATTTCTTCGGAATTTTAGGTTCATTACACGAGCACTGTTTTTTGCTGACGACTCCTTCGTAACGAACGTGTAATCAAAGCACATATAAGCCGGCCGAAAAATTGCGTTATTATAAAAGAGCTGCTAATGAAGCGGGAGCCGAGGTGAAAAGCTGTGATATTTCTGCACCCCTGAAAGCACAAGACAATTATTAACTGTATTACTATTATTTAACCATCAGTACCATTATTCAAAATATTGTTTGCATTGTTAATTAAATAAAAGAGCTGCTAATGAAGCGAGAGCCGAGGTGAAAAGCTATGATATTTCTGCACTCCTGAAAGCACAAGACAATTATTAAACTGTATTACTATTATTTAACCATCAGTACCATTATTTAAAATATTGTTTGTATTGTTAATTAAATAAAAGAGCTGCTAATGAAGCGAGAGCAGAGTTGAAAAGCTGTGATATTTCTGCACCCCTGAAAGCACAAGACAATTATTAAACTGTATTACTATTATTTAACCATCAGTACCATTATTCAAAATATTGTTTGTATTGTTAATTAAATAAAAGAGCTGCTAATGAAGCGAGAGCCGAGGTGAAAAGCTATGATATTTCTGCACCCCTGAAAGCACAAGACAATTATTAAATTGTATTACTATTATTTAACCATCAATACCATTATTCAAAATATTGTTTGTATTGTTAATTACTAAACGTTTAAGTATTTTACGAGGTATTTATATCAATATCATATCCATAAAATGAAGAAAAATAATGTAGAATGGAATTATTCTAGTTCGGTAGAAATTTTTTAATTTTCAAGTAAAAATAGTTCCGAATGCGAAGGGTAAATGTCGCGCATTGATTTCGTCGGATGTATTAGATATCAGGGAATTGTTATTAATTCGTTCAACATTTTCCCGCGGTGTATTTATTCGATCGGAAAAGTCTTTTAAGGACGAGAACGTGTCTTTAGTAGCGAAATATTACACGGAATCCTGTTTCATAACTTTTTAAGAAACAATGTGGAAGTACATTATGCAGAAATAATGGAACAGGTTCCTTCCTCTGCGAATCTCGCTCGAGGACAATATTTTAAGGAATGAATATCGTGCACAGCGAAATTTGAATTTTATTTCCCTCCCGCGGGTGATCGTTACCGTCACACTCTCTTGTATCTCAGGATGACGCGCACGCGGCTGCATAAAAATATTTCAACAATAAGAAAAACTGTATATTTTTCCTGCTACGTTACATTCCCCAACTTCTTGCCTGTACAACAATATACCCGTGTACTTTCGAGCGATACGCGAGACGATTATGTCAATTGTTGACGGTTCGAAGAACGCAATTTACATCTTGTAAAAAATCCTACTGTTTTGCTGTTGGTCCGGTCGCACAGATTCGAACGAAGTCGATGTTTCTGTCACGCATCTACCTTCGCGTTCGTCTCCGCGAAAACGCTGCCACGCGTTCCATTATCAATGGAGGCTTTCGTCGGAACGTGGTGCATGTACGTATATTTACATAATCGCCGGCGAATGATTAAAACGGCAGCTCTAATCTCACGCGCACCGTGACATTACGTCTCCGTCGCGGGAAGTACCGAATTCTCCTTAGCATGCATGAGTTCGCGAGAGGATAAATAATCCGCAGAATTTGCTCGGTCCAAGTGGATTCAGCCATGTAATGCGTGTTACAGGTTTCTTTTTCCTTATCTATCCGAGGTCCGTCCCGAGAGAAACTCGGCGAAACGTTAAGCAACAAATTGTTTATCGCAAAAGCATTATCGACCAGGCATCGTGTAATTTTCCTCCGGATCGGAGATTAATATTCACAGATGGTATCGCGACGTGAATTCTCTGCAAATGTTATTTTTTTTCCTCAAGGTCTCCCCGGAGTTTCCAAGGTCACCGATATACTTATTTCATTTTTTTTCTGGCAAATGCATATTCATTTCCTCGCATAGTCGAGATCGAATCGCGTTCGGGGAAATTAATAACACGACCTTGAAGCGACCGCCATCGAACACGCTCGAAACGGTTAGCCGTTGAACAAACACAATTAAATCTTTCTTTCGCCCGGACAGCTGCCTCGAAAATCTCCTCGGAGGAGCGATCTCGGCATGACTCGAGACAGCCGAAACGCATTTACCGAATCCGAAGACAATGAAAAGGCTGTCAGCCGTCTTCGGAACATGAACTTCCCGACAGGTATTACTCGAGAGAGATTGAACCATACGAATTTCCAGTTCTGGGAAAACTCGCAACACCGAAGTTCCAGCAAAAGTTCGTCCGGCTGACAAGCAATTTCGCGAGCGACGTGACGCGACGAGACGCGACGCGGCTCTCGCGTTCCAGGAAAGAGCTGAGTACGCGTGTCTCGGGCGTCGCTGGATCGTAGTTACTTGGTTTTTCCGGGTAGAAAGAAAAACCCCCTCGAAGACACGATCGTGCGCAATGATCCGCGGTTTTCGGTCGGCCGCGACGGACTTTTTCACGGGACGGCTGCGTCGCGAGGCTCCATTCAAAGGCGGACGACTACACGCGGTATCCGCGTGGCTGCGTATCAGTCGTAATCCGATGAATTCAAAAGACTTGAGAAGCCAACAATGGAGGACAAGCTTCGGCCATTACCATTGCCATTACCATACTCAACGATCAGTACGGCGACGTAAAGCGATTCACCGTCAAACGAGACCTTGACACTAGCTTATTCACGAACGCTCGCTCGCCCTCCGAGTGACTTTCCTCCGGCCGCACAGTGCGGCACGCAATGGACAAAAATCAAGATAATCATGGTTCGATTCTAATCTAATTATCGAACAAAATCATCAGTCGTAAGGAAGGAATGTGTATGTAAGTAGTAGCATCCAAGAAAATCGAAAAGGGATCAGTAACTGGCAAGAGTTTATTCTAGTGCTAAAAAGTTAGATTACTCGTGCCCTAATTGTTCTTTTGGGTTCGTTTTTGTTTGAAACTGTTTGTCACAATTTAGGTATGGAGAATTTGACCAGAGGTACGCATAATTTTAACTGAAAATTTAGGAATTGTGTTTTTTCCTTAAAATACAATTGACAAAAAAAAAACGGTTTAAAACTACTTGTAATTTTGGCTGTTTTCTATCAACAAGATGTAAAATATTGCTATGTTATTAATGGAAGCTTATATTTTTGGTGCATTAATCGATGCATCTTTGTATTTCCTTTAAAAAATTATTAAGGTACTTAGGTAAAAAATTGATTAATTGATTGGTGGCTGTCGTTTCTATAAAACAGCTGGGATTACTGCGAAATTTTTCATGTCGCGAAACAGGCTAACATTGCGCCAGTTCTTCTCGCGAGATTCTCGAACGCTTTCCCGATTCTTTAGAAATATTTCAATTATAATTTCCTCGAAAAAAATACAATGAATTTCGACTCATTTTATCGTATCCCCTTTTTTCGAAATTATTTGTGCACCCAGGTGAAAATTGATTGTGTTAAAAAATTGTTTCCTGAATGTCCGTAATTTATTGCAAACGTCCTGTGTACGAACAAAGTTGGAAATAAATGTTTGCTGAAACGTGCAGAATGAAAAAAAATTGTTCTCAATTTATTGCAATCGCCCCGCATATGCATAACATGAAAAAATTGCGAAAAGAGCTTGCCGAGGTACGCAGAAGTGAAAAATTTCTGAAATTTTTGCTCGGAGCTTTATTCGACGCGCGTCGCGTTACACGTATCTGCTGCGGTGCACAAAATCGAGCTGCTGTCGAAGGAATACTGCAATCGAAAAGTGAAAAAGGGACGGGGCGAGACTACCAGCGACTGTTCTCCGTTTTTACTTCGCACGCTTTTTGCCCGGTGTTGCGACGCGCAAGACGCGAACGCGTACGGAGAACGCCGTTCTTTTTAATATTCCACGCCTACATTCTGCAATAAAAGCGCCGCGCTCGCGATTCTCTGGATATTTTTTAGAACGACAAAAATGAAAACGGTACGTGTACGCGAATATTAACATTTAATCGGCACCGCGTTTCCTGTGAACAAACAGCATGCTACGCGATTGCGTTGATATTTATTTCGAACAAATTCAAACGTAAACGCGGTAGAATACAATGGAATTTGTCGTCACGGAAATTGTAAAAATAATAATTATGAAAATCCGCTCGCGTTCTTACGCACGTATATTCGAACGATATCTTGTTTCATTTTTCTTTCACTTTCATAAATAAAATTAATCTCTCGCAATATTCGAGATCTACGCTCTAACTGTTAACCGAAATAATGGGTAAAATTATATACACGATAAGCTGTCGTTGAACTGCCACCTTTGCGAATCGCACAAAGGGAATTTTAATTTGCTTAAACATCCGGGATGGTGATTAATTTCCCAGGAAAGGGGAAAAACATGAAACAAGGAGACACCACCGAGTGCACTCTCTTTGCGAAGAGTTCGAAACTACCACGGGCTGGGAAAGTTTGTTCGCTATTTCCTCTATGCCTGAATTGTCGTTTGATAAATTACTCGACTAAAGAGATTACTCGCTGGGTTATTAATTAACGGGAAATACGTTGACGCGTCGCCGCGGACATCTTCCGTAACGAAGGCGTTAAAAACAAATGGACGCCGTCTCGTTCCCGACGATAACCGCGTTCGACGGAAAATATTTTCCGAATGTCGTGTGTTTCGCCGAATTAAAATAAAACAAGGGAATTGGTGTCGATTTCAATAATCGAATGATTTCTAATTAATTTTCGTTCGGCGCCGATTTACATGGGCGAGGAAATGGTCCTCGCGAAAGGGGTGATCGCGTCATCGAGCTTAATTGTTCACCGTCAATTCAATCATTGTTAATGCAACGAACCGGAACGAGTTACGTCATAGCGGGCTATAGCAACGTACTATAATGTGTCACCGAACATCCGGTTAGACTATAGTCTGGTGGGCGTCACCCTCATCAAAGTATATTAAAACGTGTCCGCGTATTTACCGATCTACTATAAATTGAATTTCTTTTTATAGTCGACGATGACGACGTCATATACTACGTTCTTTTTCTTCTTCGCAGTCGTGTGCAGTTCGCTGTTAATTTATTATTATAGTTTCTCTGGTAATTTTTATATTACAGTATTTCTTCGATCTGAGATTTGATGTTTCCGCGAATACGTAGTTTAAACAAATCGAGCATGAAAGACAGCATAATAATTTTATTTCGTTGATTGTGACGATAAAAGTGAATGTTGTTTTATAGCGTACGTCGCGCGAATATAAAATCTACAGTGTGAGCATTGCTGTTTTAATCGCTTCATAGAAATAAAATTCTGCACGAACCTGAAAATGTTTCGTCTCTGCCGCGCATCATCGTGTGCAACGTTTTCATCGGAATTGGACCGTGGCAACGTGAAATTCATCTCGAAAATGGATTGAAAGAATCAATTTACGAGCGCGCACGAAAATAACCGAACGAGTGTAATTTTTATAAATAACGACAAGTTTCGGTTATCCTCTTTTAGCCGAATATTTATTACAAGCTACATTAGAGGACATTATCCCCAATTACAGTTTCCAGCAATTACTGAACTGCTCCGATGAAACGCTCTGATGTTTCGCTCTCCTGCTTACTCGAAATGTCGTAAAACCTTTTAACGCACAATTACTTTTATCGAGAATGCTATGTGCGTGTCTACAAGCAATATTGTAGTGACAGAAACATTATTAATAACGCGCTGGAATTCGTTCCATTTCTTAATTAAATATGACTGGTTGAGGTGAAACGTTGCCGGAACGGTTAATTAAAATAATGCACGTGGAACATTTACATTAATGTAATACTTTACTTGTGGTTAGTAAAATTGCAAGAAAAACTTGTTTATAATGTAAACTAACATTTAGACTCTGGAATATATTTCAATAATTATAAGCAGGATCTTTATGCAAAATAAAAATGATCTGCATCAATTAGAAAGCTGAGATTCAAATATATTTTTTCTCCTAAAAATGTTAATAAAATGTCAACAACATATCAATATTATTAGATCTTTCAATGTTTTCACCGTTTCGTGCTTCACCGGTCGATCTTTGTCACAAATGCGTGGAACTTGGAATTTAGTAGTCAAAGTAATTAAGGGAAACTGAAAAGTGGATCTTTATGCAAAATAAAATTTTTTTATGCGAATTACAACAAATTGGAAATAGAAAATTTCCTGTTTTAATATGTTTCATAGGTTGAAAATAATACGATATCTTTAAATCTTTCCAATATTTCTACTGTTTTAAAATAAAATCCGCTGTCTAGTAATAACTAAAAGAAATCGGCAAAAAGAAGAATTATTACGGTTAACAGGATCCAGGATCTCGTATTCGCACGTCCACATATCATTCGGCAGGTATCGTAACTCTGTCTCGCAGGTGGTCACGTTCAATTTTTCACGAATGACAGGAGTCCCGCAAGGAGCATATAAGAGAAGAGCGGACAGAGATTTATATTCACGGAAGAATGAGCTCGAAAAGGGAAAAGAATGAGCTACGGAAAATGGAGGGGAAAAGAAAATAGATGCTCCGGTCCTTTTGCGTAATCCTCTCGTCAGTATTGTGGATTTTCAGCCAGGAATGATATAATTGCGAGAAGACCTTGCGGATTTTCGTGGAAATTACAATATTATTCACTTTTTTATTTTTGTTCTGGATGAGGTCGTCCGTTATCTTGGCTATCGTATGGAAATTGCGGTTGCATGACTAAACTTCTAGACTTTATGCAAATCCCGACATTCGTAGTCTATTCTGCGACATTTAATTTTGCGCTTTTTTTGAAATAGTTGCACAAGGTTCCTACAATTCGTTGCTCAACGTTAGAACCACACGTCGAAAAGACTGGTTTCCAGTGGTCCCTGCTCGAATTATGCGGCAAACAGTGAATTATAAAAATTTTTCCCAATTTGTTGGTCGATTATCACTGCTGCAGCAAGATCGAAACGATAAGGAAAAGATATTAGATTGTAACAGAAATGAAATTCCCGATTTACAACGGTAATTGTTTTCCTAAATAAATCTCGCCGGTTAAAGTATACGACGTTTTTAATCATACTCTGTTTTGATTGCGTTTCACGGTAAAAATTGAATTTTTCTATCGCGAGTAAGTTAATTTTACCGAAAAGATCATTAAAAACAAAACAATTTTATCCAATCACATTATCCGATCCGAATGCTCCTAGAGCGGCAGGAGACGAAGGAACATCATCGCATAAGTGTCACATTCCGGACCGGAAGTTTCCACATACATACATACATCGATCGGGTAGTTGTTTTCCAGTCGAAGGATCAAACACTGGTCAAAACTTCTAAACTCACTTCGCATGGGTGCTCTATGAATCCGGGAAGTTTCGAAAGAAGAATTAGGACCGTTGAGCACCGAAGTTTCCTTGTTAGCGGCGTACACGCGATGTTACTGCAAGCAAGGTCGCTCGGAAATTTATGAGCAGGTCCCAGCCTGTGGGTTGCGTATACATATTAGATCTCCCTAGAATTTCGCAGCCTGGGGAACTTCGATTCAAGCCGAAATCGCCGGTTGAACGACGAGAGCTCACGTCAAGAAGTTTCCCTCCCTCCCCAATTCTACCCCCGTGGGAATAATAATTTCTGTCGGTCGGCCGGCTCCTAACAGTTCCGGGCCGGGCCGGGTTGCCCGTCCGGCGGCCATTTTTCCCGGAAATTATGGCCGCGGATACGCTCTCTCGTTACGCGAATTTCGCCGGACCTCGGGACGAGATCATTAGTGCGAGTTCGAGGAGCGGTGTGTCGTGCGCATCGCTGTAGGAAGGGAGCGAGCAGTCGGTTTCGTAACGAGCGGTTCCTCTCGCGGTTATAGTGCCAATTATGCAACTCGTTACACGAAACAAACTAATTAGTCGTAATTATTCTTCTGATTAACGGCATCCTCGGCGCGGCGAACAAAGACCGAATCGTGTTTCAATGAAAAATCCGCGACGAACGAACGCGACGGCGAACGTTGTTCGCAAGTACAACTCGAGAACCAGTTTGCGTAGCTGCTCGGAAGTTGCAGCGTTCATTTCAGAGTTGCGCTCTTGTTACAATAATATTAGCGGAACAAATTTCTGCGCGGCGCGATGCAACGAGCCGTCGCGTCGCGCGATCGGTAACCGTTGCTTTCACCCGAACAACAACAAAACGCAGACGCTTTTATTACCGGTGAAAGCGGTCTCTCGGGATTTTTGCCGGTGAATTTCGCGATCGCGGTGTGCACAGAGCGAAGCCGATGGCTTCATCGTTCGTACGGGCCATTTAGTTACCGGCGATAATTGATATCGCGCCGATAGCCACCGGTTTACTCGGGCCTAACAGAGAGCCCGCGGATCAGCTTTGACTCGTTAGCTTTATTGATAATCGCGCTCGACAACCTGTCCGTCCGCTTGCTCGCGCGCCTCCTGTCCACGATCTCCCCGGCGGAGAGGACCTCCGCGAGCATGATCTCCCGCAAAACCCGATCCTCGCCAGTTAAGAGACGCCTAATCTTCCGGTAATTTAGATATCTGATAAGAACCTCGGCTCCATTAATATTTATCGGGCACTTTGCGCCGCGAGATTCGACGACGGGAAATTAAAGGGGAAGAGTGAAGTCTTTATCGGGAAAGATAGGCAACAGGAGACCCCGATCGATACAGGTCTACCCGGAGAGAAAGTGGCCGCCGCAACTTGTCGCGCAAAAATATATCGATGTTGTCGCTTTCAGGCTTCGATGTTTCAGTATCGGGCGATGTTGCGCTTGTGCGAACGTCCTTTTATTTCACCTGTCGAAGGTGTCCGCGGACTGCGGAGAACCTCGATCATCCGAACTAATCGCGTGGCTACACGGATTAGATCATTTCCAGTTCGTACGATAAATTGCGTTCTACATCTGTGTGGATCGTTTCTGATCCGTATAGATCGTTTTAATCGGAAAAACCTCGCAAACATGTTAGCTTCGTAGGAGAATGATCAGAAGCAGGCAAGTTTTGTCATTGGATCGGTACTCACGATGCGTCTCCGCGGACTTTTTGTCGGTTTTCTGACCACAGCACCTAGGCAAAGTTACGTCGCAATTTCGAGCTCTAATCTCGTAGGACAACCGGATCCCCGTGAATTACCGCCACTGTCAGTCAAACAGTACCGTATGATTGATAATACAGTGTATACAAAGGAGAGATAAAGAGATAACCGAAGTGTAGATTCACGTTGACTTCGCGCAACGCAACCGATCGCACATTATCGTTTAATATCCGCCAAGGGTTTCACGATAAACGACAGGAACAAAAATTTCTGCTGAATTATTTAACGAAAATGCACCCTGTATAAACAAACCGCTCTGTATCTGCGCGTAGAACAGCGGCAGCATCCCTTAATTCCACTTGATGTTATCGATAACATTTAATATAATGAGTCGTTTTTCTTTAATTCTTTCTTTATACTTATACTCGGGGTTTCAAATCCATTTACCACTTCTCCCCCTCTTCCACTCTCACTATCGCCTAATTGACCTACTTTTTATTACGGTGGGTTCCGAACCACCTATTACTTGTAATATAATACTTAATTATCCATTTTTACAGAATTTTTAAACAAGAGCTAAAAATTTTCTGGATCAGCACCCCCACTAATTTTAGCTAGGAGCCGCCACCGATGTGGAACGATTCGGTACGCACAAAATCAGCTGGCCGTTACTCACTCAACGATCGTCCAATGATCAGCTGACAAGCGTCGCGGTGAGAAATGTTACCGCGCAACACTGGCAGTTAGCGCAAAGTTTAATAACGATTTGTTAAATGTATCGTACTCTACGTTCTACATCATCGACGAATCCGTGGAACCTTTATGTTCAGCATTAGCATAAAATCCGCCTACCGTTCCTGATCTACGTTTACATTGCCGATGAATAATTCTGCGTACCGAAAGAATAATAATTCTTCGAGATATGTGGGCCCCGCAAAGAAGGTGCCATGCTGCTTCATTATTGGCAGCTACATTGTTGCAGTTTGCATAATGAGATGAACGGACAGAAGTACCACGTTGATCATGATCACCGTTGCCGGTATAGATCGGGTGACTCGACACTCCGTCGTTGCATGTATAAATCATGAACGTAAATACCGAGCCGGAACAATTGTTATTGTTGAACTGAACGCTCGATCGCCTGCTACATAAACGAAGTCAACGCTTCGCTCCTCAACACTGTTATCCCACCAAACATTTATACGCGGGCACAAGCTCGATTGCTTAACGCTCTGCTAAAATTTATATTACACTTAACTACTATTAATATTACACTACAATAATGTACTATATTTTATACATTTTGCTCGGAAAGTCATCTCAATTTTTTTACTATTTAGAATAAGTTTTATAACATTTTGTTTTATGATCTTTCGCGATTTTTCAGGCAACTTACAGAGTTCGTGCTCGTAGAATTTCTGTTTTTTAATAGCAAAAATGGAAGTACTTTACTTGAACGATATTACTTTCCGAACGACCTAATATATTTATTATTACATTTATCTATTTATTACATTTATAATATGCACCATATAAAATTTTTCCGTTGTCGCACAATCGACGTTTTTAACGGAGGATTTACCGATCAGCGATATTTCTGAATCTGGTGTGTATTAAAACCACTGGAGATGCGCCTTAACTCAGACAGTCTATTTCCATTCTGCAATATTTCATTTCGATCCCTGACAATCATATTGTGCATATATCACGGGCCCGTACACAACGCGATCGTTATCCGAATACCTTCGGCCGGCTGCTGTATCAAATTTCTCTTATATCGTTTCGGTTTTCGAGCATCTGCGAAACAGTATCAATCCGCCACAGACAAAATCGATTCCTATCTATTCGCTATCGCCGCGTTATGCTCTGTCTTCCGTGCGACGATCCTCGGCGGCTTAAAAATTCTTCGGCACTTACATAATTATTCCATAACGCCTATCGCCGCGGGCCGATTAATCAATAACGCAAGGTAATCTACGCAAAGCTACGAGCTTTCCAGCGATATCCGCGATACTTGATTCCCGACGATTGCGTTCAATCCTTTTAAACGTGAAATCTAGTCACGGGGTTTGCATTAATCCAGTCGACTGATACGAACGAGCGAAGGTTGTCATTGGTTGATCGCGAGTCTTCGTAAAAGAATGAAAAGTCCCGATTGCTAGAAAAACGGAGATCGAGTGGGAAGTTTCTTTGAGTAATTTTAATAATTAGTATCAGTGTTATGCCAACGACACGGGAAAAACACTCAGAGGATCACTTCCCGGATTTTTACCGGGCGGTCACCCATCCTAGTGCGTCCCCGCCCTCCGCCGCTTAACTTCGGTGATCGAACGAGAACTTTTTTTTTTTTTAAATAATATTTATTATAATTATTTGTACATCCTTTATTTATTCCATTATTTGAACACCCTGTATGAGCGATCGTCATTCGTCGATCGCCGTCTATGGAAAAAGAATCGATGCAATTGGTAGAAACGGTGGGATCGGCGATTCTTCCTCCAGCTTTCGTCGCCTGGTAGCCGGAAAATTTCATTCACGGTGTTTCACGTGGTTCGAGAAGACTCGTCCGGAGCGGAGGAGATCGCCGCGGAGATTGTCCAGCGGAGAATGCTGTAGACGCACATTCTGATGTTTTCTCGACACAAATACGTACCCGGCCGGTTTATCTTCTGTACGCGGATTTAATTAACTCGGTTAAATCATGGTCGCGACGCACACGCGTCACGCTTTTCAAAGAACTCGGTGCAGCTCGACGGAGAGCTCCGGCTCCTTCGCGGAAGCTGAGAGGGCGGTGAGCGGTTGTAATTAAGAAGTCACGAGGAAACTGTCACGGACCGATTCCGCGACGGGGTAATACTGAAACGGGAAAAGGGGTAAACGCGGACGAGCAACAGCGAACCCTGTTTCGTGGTTGTTCGAAGATTTTGTTGCTCGTCTTCCCCTTCTGACATGTTATTCGAGCCTAATAAAAAGCAACATAGTGTAGGGTGATGAATTCCATGCGCGTGGATGCCGCTTGACGTAGTTATATAAGTGACGGTTACCACGCGATGATTTGTTTTAAACATTTATTGATTACGTTATTCATGTTAATTACGTTTTGTTTCATTCATGTACGGAGATTCAGCCGAAAGTTTTGTTAATTCTATTGATTTTAAAGTTATAATTTGAATTAAATATTATTCTATTTTAAAGACGGTTCTAATCCTACAATAGTGCTTTCCATTCGGCGATTATCACGATTGTATACGGACGCGAGTTCGCTTTTGTCAAAGAAACACAGGAAAAATAATTATTGGGAACACATGGTTTTCTTTTTTATTAATTTAATAAAGATGTAGAAACGCGGAAATTTTTATTCTTCTGCATACAGACTCCCAGTGATTTCTTAAAATGCGAAAGAAGCACGTGCGGAGGCAGGTAATTCGAATAAACTAATTGCATTTGTCAAAAATTAAGTACCTTATGTATGTACGTATACGTATGTTGATCCTAAAGTTTTCAATCACGACGGTTCGTAAGAATTTTTATTTACCTTCGCATTGGTATTCGACTTGGAACCGAAGACAGGAACGGTGCTAATTATAGAAGTCCAGTGTTGGGTTAATTATACCTCGGTGCATTATTATGCAGGGTGTTGGCGTCCATTCTTGAGCCGCCCCTGGTAGCTCAATGGTGTAGATTAGCGATGGAGCCGAGTTTAGAATGTGGAGAATATCAGTGAATTTATTCTATTTTATTCTATTCGATAGACTTTTGGTTTTTCTATATGAGAAGGTTAATAATGTTTCATGGAGGATAATTAACTGCATTGGTTGACGTATTAAAAAGTTCATGGTTCTCCACTCTACTACTCCACCTACAAAAGACGAATGAATTTTTCCTTACAATAAATGCAATATCACCCTCTTGAGAAATTGTTTTTGCGATAATAAATCCATCAAAGTTAAATTTATAAAGAAAGGAGTGATCCGATTCGCCCCATATCATGATAATGTTAAATGAAGTACCTAAACAAATTATGATATAATGCCGAAAATTGTAAAAACATTATTTCTGGACGCTGTACAAACTGATGGACGTCAAACCATACTTTTTAATTTTAAATAAGAAAGTGCAAGCTGTGTACCTTGGCTCCTAAAATTACTACGCGCATAATACTACACAAAAGTACAACAATAAAAAAACAATTGAAAGACGATGTTTGCCGTGATAACATTTTCACTGACTCTAAGTCTGATTCAACAGACTCGCCTCGGTCTACCCTACGATAAATATAAACTTCCGGATATGAAAATTTCCACGATGCAACTGACGCGGGACTGTGAAAGGGTTACATTGCGATGGCCTGTAATTTCGAAATAATCCTGTGCTCACGGAGGTTTCGGCGCCATCGCTAGCCCGCTCTACGCGGTAAGCTATTCCGCGCAGAGCAGTGGTGTACAGTCCGCGTAATATGCCATATAAAACCCCCGTAAAGAAAGAGTACGGTTTCTTCCCTCTCTACCGTGGACTGCTATCGTGCAAAGGCTGGCAAGGGTGAGACAGCCGCAGCTAAACCGTCTTTCAGTTTGCGTTTACACGCGGTGTCTCTCGGAAGGTTTAAGCCGGAATTCGCCTGTCGCCGGGGGACCGTTTTATTTACCCCGGTAGGGCGGAAGTAAATGGGCCAAACGGAGACTACGGTGAAATTACGTGTGTCCAGAGTGGCTTGTACGTTATTTAGGATAACAGAGCGACCGTGAACAATTATACAAAATTTTGCGCACCACCTCTGCTACATCGACGACCGAACGGTAAAATAAAGAAAATTATCGTTTAACAATTGGGATCCCGCGGTAATCATTTCGGATTCTTTATTTCACGATTGTTGGGACTGTAAAGATTTTTTTTACGAATTTAAAAAATATCGAGAGAATCGAAGAAATAGTAAAAAATCTAGCGCATAAAAATATTCTACTGAGGATATATACCTCGTTGCGTGAATGAAATAAAGTTTGAACCAAAGGTAAATGACAATTGTCAAAGGCACGCTGATTCGCGTTCCACGAAGAAGGGATCTACATTATCGGCTCCGCAAGATCATTTAGCCCTCCTCCCAATAACCAGTGACGCACCCAAGCGGAGTTACGGCGAACTAAGGATGTCCTTTTACAAAGAACGCTCGCGAAGCGTTCTTCTCCGGTTTTAATGAAACTCTACGATGTACTTAGTGTGTAGATTGGTACTTCGCTCTGCTATTGTACACGACTTTATTTAAAATGCCGTTTCTTACCGTTAATAGTCCGTGGGAAGCGATATTGCGGAGCATTTTCATCAGTCTTTCGCAATTAAGCAGACCTCATAATTAATAAACAATATCGTTCTCTGCGAGAAGGGCTTTGGAAACTATTGTCGTTAACATTTATTATTTTTACAACTGGAATTGTTAAATGTGATTATTAATACGAATTATTAGATGTAATTCTGTATTATCGTTTTGTTAATATAATCATCAGATATGATTGAATATAAAAATAACATTAATAGATTTATAATAAAATTGACTAGTTCCATAAAATAATAAATTAAATAGCAACTTATACTCACGGTAATTATAACTTACTAGTTAATTTATCTCAAATTAACATTTCATTTGATCCCAAATGATGTTAAAAATTATTAACTATTTACCGTTGTATCGTATCGAATTAATGGCTCCGAGATGCGTAAATGACAACAATATACCGTTTAATTAAAAAATTTAGAATCAGCTCGACAATTTAATAAGAACGGAGGACTGCAATATGGCAGAGCGTGCGAAGCACGAGGAGAACGAGAGGGAAAAAAGAACGAACGACTATTCAGATCATCGTAGAACAGAAAACCAGCAGACCGAAGTAAAGTGACATAGGTTCTTGTTGACACTGGCGTATCGATCCTTTTCCTGGCAAATAACGCCTTCGTTTCGCAAATAACGTGCAGCTCAGGCATGCGAGTATATCACAGGAACAAGTGTACCGTATGTGGGCAATACACGTGAGACGTACAGGTAATCGTTACGACTGTCCGTTTATTGACAGATAAAGGTAATTAGTAATGTGACCAGCATTAGCATTCCTCGAAGATAATGATCCGTTGATTCGGAGACGACGCGACGCGACGCGTACGCGAAACAGAATATCTCAACGTGTGCTTACGCTTCCTGCGTTATGATCATGCTGTGGAGACTTCGTCTGACATTAGCAACATTTTTAAACAAATGTCACTGATACTGTTTCAACGTTAAAAAACTAATTTGGAATACTAAATTTCTTATAAATTGAAAAATAATCTATTAACTAAATCGATGCTATTTAAAGATTAAAAATTAATTCAACAGTATACATTTGTTGTGAATGAAAATAGAACAATAAGACATTTGTTAATTGCATTTGAGAAATGCATTTTGTGAAAAGTCGTTCCCGTTCGGGGAATTCACGAATATGGAGCCGCTGCATGTTCGTATCTCGATGCTAGTATTCGTAATTTCGTGGGAAACGAATTTAATCATTTTAATGGAGCAGGGGCCTCCGGTTCGGAACTGTACACCATCGAACCCTTGAAGGAAGATGCAGAATGTAATCTAGCCACGCTAAAAATAACCACGAAGATTAAAATCTATCAGAATCTCTGCAGGAGCCGCTCGTTCGACAAATCGACGAACGGGCGACAAATTTTTAAGAACATCCGCGCGGACAGTGGAAGCGATTAAACTCGCTAGAAATTAAATGTTTACCGTGGCATTTCAGTTAGGACGATTCTCGCCGCTGCTGCAGAGCAGAAGTTCAAGATCCAGACCGCGTTATCTGGAAATGTTCCGAACACGAGCTCCGCGTATATGCACTTCTGCCGTAACTGCTTCTCGAACCGAGCAATAATATCCACGACGTATGCCAATCCACGTTCGAGAGAACTTTAAACCAAGAAAACACTTCTCCAAACGCAACGTTATCGTTGATTTCTGTCATCGGATAAATTGATTTTTAAACGAAAAATACTAGATGATTTTTCAGTTAATCGAGCTCAAACGGTGCGGGTTCTAGGGATTTTTCGCGATTATTTTATAAATAATCTCTCTTTTCCGAAAGCGACGTTTAGGGTATCCGGATTATAGCTCGACGCGGCGATCGGAATGTCGGTTTATAACGGATTATGCGACCGGCAATCCCGCTAATTCTTTTACCGAGGTCCGCCATTGCGATCTCACAACTAGACTGCAGACCTTTATGCAAACAATGATGCCTTTTTTACTGCTCGAGTCAATGCAATTTCAATAGCGGAGCTGCTTTTCAAAGTTGAAAGAGAATAGTAATAATTCGTTAAAAAATTGTCGAGTATACTCCATTTTATTTTTTGTGTATACTTCAAATTTTTATTAGGGTATAATACTATAATACTAATAATAGAGTATTAAAAAATGTCAAGAAAAGTATGCTTCATTTGATCTTTTATTTAAATTTAGTATATAATATATAATTTGATGTATAATTTAAATTTTTAATAGGGTACAAAAATTTTAAAGGAGAGCATAATATTTCACGCTATTCTGAGAAAATGATATTCACAAAGGACTTCCGCGTAATTTGTTCATCTGTCCGTAATAATTTGATCACCCACTATATTAGTCACTTTCAGGGCACCTTCAGGAATTAAGCGATGTCCACGGTATAGTAAACTGGCTGAGTTGCAGTTCGTGTTCCTATCGCAAAAGGGAATTGAACTTTCTCGTGTTGGATTCTCATCTACTTCGGACTTTCCTCACGGCGGCCGCCTTCCGCCGAGTTTTCGTCCCGTTTCACCGAAGGGCTTCCGCTCTGAATCGTAATTTTTTGTTAAACGAGACGCTGCTCGATAGATTCTCTCTACGCGTATTTACCATCGATTCACCGTCCTGTTCACGACCACGGAACAGAGCCTCCTCCGCTGTTCGGAAAGTGACGAAAAAAAAAGGGGAAAAGCGTTCGTTGAACTTCAAATGACGAATGCATGCAAAACATTATTTTATTCCGTGTTCTCGTTACTCTCCACGTGGCATGCGTCTACGGACATTTGCATAAATATTCGACTCGTGCAACGATTTATTCGTAACTATCACGTTGCCGCTTGTTAATCATCATCGCAGACTCGATTATTTTGCATAAATCAATGGATGATATAGTAAACACATTGTAAAAAATCTTTACGATTCGACTTTATACATATTTTTTCCCCGGTGGCATGTGCAGTAACGTGCACATGTGTGTCGTGCAATTATGTAATAATATCTTAACGCGTAATACCTTAAATTGCAACTCAATTAATTAGAGCGCTGCCCATCCGCCCATGCGATTATCATTTTCCCCTTCCGTTAGCTTAATCGATTTAACGACCATGTACATCGAGACGTCATGTCACTTATCCTTTATTACGATCGATCATTCCGACTTCGAACTATCCTTGGCGAGCACAAATTTTGTGGTAAATGCTGCTCTCACGTTAGGATCGACCGTTTATACCAACACAGAGACCAGATGGAATTACTTCCGCCAATTATCTTTTCCATTTCCGAGGCGCTTTTTATCAGCTTTTTTTGTTTGTTAACGTTCGTACTTACTTTAAGAATTTTTTAGCGAAATTTAAAAATCACTCTAGTCATCGCTGCACAGCGTTCACGACAAAGATGAATAGGTAAAGCATAAAACTGCAAGATCATTGGAGAAATCTGACGACATTGTTATTGACATTCTATCATTTTCGATGAATGAAAAATAGTTCAAGAGCACGGAATTTCTGCATAATTTTTATACATTGTTCACTATTCCACGTCACGCTGGCCAGATATTTCGCGAGTCACTACACGACACGTGCTCGTTCATATTTCAGCAGAATTTAATTAGTGCAACTAATGCACGAAGCCGTTGGAGTTCCGGTAATTTAATATTTACAACGCGACGTTTCTGTTTCCGAATCGGCATCGTGAAAAATGAAAGAGACGCGAGAGACTAATGGGATTTCGTCTTAACTGGACCGGGTGAAATTTTATTTAGAATTTGCGCAGCGGAGAAAGGATTTTTCAATATTTGATCGCGGATGTCGCAGGGAAAATACGTACTCGATGGAATTTGTAAAAATTCCGGAGAAAAGCGTGGCCGCCGGACAGAATGATAAATGGAAAATGAGATCCCCTGCTGGCAAGACAAACGTCGCAATTTTTTCTGATAAACAAAGCCTCTTGAACCGCGCGTAATACACGGCTTTGCGCGGAGTAGTAATTACGAGATACGAGATCTGCAAACGCCATTGCTGAACGATTCGCGTTCGCGCAAAAAGTACGGTCGACTTCTGATAACAATCTATTAATTGCCTATAAGAAAATCCTTAACCGTTCACCATTAACAACATAGTAAATTATTTTTCTATCGGGAACCTCTTCTTTATCGCGCAACGCGAGATATCGGCGAGCAATTAGTGTCGTTGCATTATTATTGCCAGAGGATTTCATCCTTTCTGCCGTTGAAAACGAACGTTTAACAATAAATAATTTTTAAAATGTATACACCGTGCTAAAAACATCGACAAAAATTAAACGCGTACTAGTATCTGTCTGATCGTCGCTAATCGGTAAATTTTTGGAAAGAAAACTCTCGTCGATCCGAGAACGCCAACAATTGACAATAAAAGTTAGGTATTCGTGACCATCTTTTGGTCACGGGTGTAACGAAACAGTTTTATGGATGAGCCAGGTATGCTGATTGACGTGTAGTCCGCGCGCCGTTTCTCTGCTATGAAAAAACGTAACCATAAAGTTTCGGGTTCGTAAAAAGAACGCTCTTATCGATTTTATCACCTTCTGCAGAGAACGATCGTTTTTTTCTTTTTTTTTTTTGTTGCCAAGTTCGGCATCGAATCAGCAATTTCCAGGAGGCGAGAAAGTTTATTTTATTGCCTTCCGCGCCTGGCATTCCCCTGCTTTCTATCAAAACTGCTGCTACCACGCTATAAGTGTTTCGACGTCAATAGTCGCGCTGAATAGTCACCGATTTTGATCGTTCAGAAGTTCCCTCCTCGAATTACTTTTTATGAAAGTCCGAAGTTCACGGGCGAACGTACATAATTGTTTGCATTGTGCCTCTCATGTATCTAAATATTATCTCTTATCAGTTCGTGTATACGTCTCGAGGGCCCCTCCCCATTTGCGCCTTTCCCGAAATCGTATTGACTGTTCCGCGGATTATGTCGCACGATTCTTTGGAACGAGAATTTCGCCGGCGAATTAATATTTAATCGAAGGAGAACTGCAAGCTCGCGCGACAAACTCGAAAGCTGGCCAGGATCCACGAAGTTCTTTTAATGAAAGCGCTTCTCGGGGTGGGTTTCGTATTACGAAAACATCGTCTCAAGTGCTGAACTACCTCGAAGATTCCAGTGGCGCTTACCCGCGAAACTTGTTCCTCGTGACGCTTCGCAAGGGCCTGTGCAGACCGACAGAAGGGGTGAACTCGTAAAAGCGTTTAATATTATACCGGCTCGTAGTTCGGTTCGCAGCCGATAACGCCGCAAACTTCTTTGCTTCGAAATGAATCATTCTTCAGCTTCGAGAGTAAAGTGAACGTTCCCAACCGTTGTTTACCGATTACGATCGCTGGCCAATAAACAAATTACTCGTTGCTCGCGTTTCAAAAGGATCGGGAGTTTCAGCGTAATTGTTATTTAAATAATGCTCCGTCACGGAGCGGCATCGGTCGTGCATACTGAAGAAGATCCCAGCCGACTATACTGAAAATATTTTCGTCGCCTGCCACACCTGCGTCAAAAATCCGGCTGTTTTTCAAGAATTTTTTGAACGTCTGCTAAATATTCATTAGACACGGTCAGTGTCTTTCATTGGCGAGCAATCAGATCTATATCTGCCCGCTGAAACGCCGCGGGACTCTCGCCTAAATCTTTGAATATTGGAGTGAATTCATCAGACTACCAAAAGAGCTTCTCAACAAAAAGAAGACTCTCTGGACGTCTTCCCGAGCGAACCGATCATTTAAAGCCTAAGTGGATCATCGATATTTGACTATTCGCCAATTAAATTAATAAGCACGGGTATATATGATGGTAATCACCGAAATAAATCTTAGCTCGTTATGCGTTACACCTCTCGGTATTTTTATCATCAACCCTTTGCCGTATTTTAACGAGTCAGACTCGCGATGAAGATTTTAAACGAAGTCCAACAAATACGTATGTTGCGTCTTTCTCTTTAGATGAAATAAAATTTGATTTGTTTGTAATCGATATTTCAACTTTAAAATCCATGTACCCATACAAAAAATATAAATTTCTTTTCTCTTCTACGACATTTTTGGGGACGAAGACGTTTTAATGTATTTATGTAAGACGTTATATTGTATTAATGTTTGCGTGTAAGTTATTAATGTTATCGGTAAAGTATAAATTTTCTCTCGTCATATAAGGATATACAGCAATCTCTAAAACGTAGACTATACCTAATCAATTCTTTGCTCAAGTAGAAACAGTGTGCAAGTAGAAACAGTATGCAGTGGTCAGACACGCTGCTGCAAAATTTCTTCGACGATAAATCTTCGCGATTAATTAATCCTGCAATGAGATTTCTGCGGTATGGACAATTTTAGTCTAACCAAATGATTAATTTTCAATCATGCTGCTCGCCAACGCAAAGTGCGCGATAACAGTGAAATAGTCGTCGAGCTGTTAACAGTGGGTTAATCGTAGAACAAAAATTTTTGTGATTAGTATTCACTCAACTCGTCCCATTGGAAGATGCATTTACCATCAGGTGCGGTCTCTCTTCTTGGTATTTGCATGGCAAATTCAAACTTCTGCCTCTTAACTGGCAAATTGAGTTGTTCGTAGTCAGCGAGTTTTATTCGTGCACCAAAACTCGCCTTTACCATTAAATTCCCGAATTTTCAACTTTTCAAGCGTGTCTCGTAAAAATCACAGCGACCCGAACGTTGTAACTTTATTCTCGCAGAAATTCGCACGGAGCCACGAAGTCTGATACACGATACACCACTGTGCCACCTGCAGACATAACAAAGGTGAGATTTTTTAACAGCTGCATACGCGCCTGGGTCTGGAATCCTAAACAATAAACGCACGGAATGCACGGACTTCCATCTGGCCGGGGAAACCTTGCTCGTTTCTTCTCGCGCGAAACAACGCAGAACACGCTTCTCGCAAAATTCTGCACGTTCGCTGAAAGATTTTTACCGCGCGATCCGCAAAACACGATACCCGAAGAATTAGAACTTTTAACATAATAATCTGGCAAGTGCAAAAACGTGTTTAAACGAATTAAATATAATTACAGTTATACTTTTAATATAGCTGTAGTTTTAATGATGCGATTTTCGCGTTAGCTTTTATCATCGAAAGCGAGAGAAAAACGTCATTGCATATGTAGAATCAACAAGACCCATTGGCGCCGCTCTGGCGTACTCCTGTCTGCTTCTTCTCTTTCTTTTTTATCGCCTCTTTGTTCGGTTCTTCGTACGCGAACGCGAAAACTCGAAATGCGCAGTGTTTTTTCGTTTTTACGGTCTCGTATCTACGAACTTTAACTTCGATGGAGAATTACGATTATAAAATTTTCGGTATTAGCAATTTCGTATACTTTCCTTTTTTTTGCCAGAGATATTACACCAAAAAAATTGCAATTTCTGCGATCCAGTCGTAACTATTCGGATAATTGATATTTGTTCTTCGAGTAATGTTCTTATCTCTTACGATTTAAATTGAAAAACCTTATCGGTCAGCGACGAATATTCCGCGAGGAATTGCACGCATCGCGCAAGCCGATTTTCGTTTAGCATTATCAGTGTTGCCGGTTGCGTAAGGAAAGAATTAAACTGTGGAACAACCTTGCGGATACACTGATAATCGCTCAGGATCATTATTCAGGAAGTTACGAGGGCTCCGAATGGGTATTACTGCACGCTGGTGCCGACGAACCGATCGATACCAGGTAACTTCGCATTAATGCAACTGCTCGTCAATCACTATTCCACAGTCGTAATTTACGGGATATAATAGGCAATCGCAATTTACAAAGAGCACAATAAACCGGCAAGAACACGCCGCGGTGGCAAAATTACGTTTGTCCTCAAATAACTATAACGTACACGTGCGTCCGTAAGCTCTTCCGCGCTCGATTCCACCGCGGCGGCGAAGCAACGAATGTTAATCCGCTCGGAGCAATTTTAACTAAAAAAGAAAAAAAAACGAAATACAATTTTTTTATCTCATTATTAGACTGCGGATTGTATGGATTTATGAAAAAAACGAATAGTTGTAATTTAAAATAGCAAAACCGTCAGACGAATTTCAAACTATTGTCATATTATTTTCAGTCTATTAAACATATTAAGAAAGAAATTTTTCTTTCGGCTCAGTTTGTTGCAATTCAGATAGAAAGTTTGCAAAGTGCGTAGTAATTTGTTAAATACAGATTCCTCGGGTCGTTCGAAGAAATTTTTCCCTTTGCGAAACGTTCTCCGCGGCTTTGTTAAAGAGTTATCAACGAAAAACGCGGACCAATCGGAGCGCGGCTACCAGCAGGGGCGTGTCGACCCAGCGACGGGTCCCGCTGAGCGGGGCGTCGGCATTGGCCGAGCCGGAATCCGTCTGCTGCAGCCGCGCTCCGATTGGTCCGCGTTTTTCGTTAATAACTCCTTAACCGAGCCACGTTTTCCCAAAGGGAAAAGTTACTTGGAATAACTTGAGGAATCCCTTTCGAGAAAGTACTACATTTTTGATACAGTAAAATGAGAGGACCATTCTTATGGAAGACCATCTCTCCGTACAGGTCTGAGCGCTATAACTCAATTTTCTAAAACAAAGAAACTGTTGTGACACCTTTGTTTTCTGAAGTCTCCGCGGCTGTGGCCGGCGAGGCTATTTTTCTTTCGGCGCGTCAAAGGCTCCGTCGGTTTGCTCGCGAGGAACATCGCTCAAGCGCGACACGTCGATATTGATGAAACTTCGCACAAAGGGAGCGAAAATATTCGGCACCTATACATATTTTGCCGATGATATTCGTGTTAAGGGAGTGTGACACCCTTCGAAGCACGGTCGGGGACTATTCGGCCCTTCAACGTTCGAAGTTTCCATAAACTGCTATCGAATTTTATTTATTTTTACCGGGTGTCTAAAAATAACCTGACAATCTTAAAATGCGTGCTATTTTTTTTTCTGTGGTGAACATAAAGCTCTAATCTTTGACAACTGGCATGAGGAAGTATCGCGATTTAGTCACGGAAAATTACACGATCGAGCAACGCATAGAAATTGTCAAAATTTATTACTTTTTATTGCAAACGAGGTTTCATTTCTTTATTAATAAATTAAAATGTCAGGTCATTTTGAGACACCCGTTACATTTTTATTCATTGCATTTCAAACGAAATTTTCTTCGTAATTGTTATCGTTGTTTACCGTTGAAACGGTGCGAGACAAAATTCACCGGATCATGAGGAATTAAAGAAAAAGTTGTTGCATTGGTTTCATCAAATCGCAACAATGCAGAAGTGAAATTATAAGCAAGTTCTAGGATCGTTCTAGCTTTGCTCCATTGTCTGGGCTTCTGTTGAACGTTGTGCCGAATACCATCTAAAGATCGCGTCGCGTCGCGTCGTTTTGTTTGCACAGTCCCGACTACAGCGGAGTGGACTAGCCTTTATGTCGCAGCGATAAGAACTGATTCCAGAACAGTCATGCGAGACGGATTAACCCTTTGTTTTATGGCAGCGAATCAGGCAGATTGCGACGACAAAGCGTCGGCGCAAATAAAAAAAAATATAAGAAAAAACTCACTCTGCCACACTCTGTAGATTAAACGAAACAGAGAATCCGTAGTCGTTCGATTCCTCGAAAGAATATCTTCACGACGCTTCAACGAGTAACAGTTAACTTTTGGAAAAGTAACTTCGGAAAATGAGAAATCGAAACGATAAAAACAATTCGACGCAATTCCAAGTTGCCGAGAAGACATAAGAAACTCGACCCTGACAGTCATTTCACAATCATTTCCAAGTGGCAGACACGCTTGCTAAATCAGTCTTCCATCTAGCCTCTTCTGCTCGCATACTCGACGCGACGCGACGCGACGCCCCATAAGTTTCCGAAGCTTTTTGCATTCATCGTGAATCACCCTGTATATTTATAAGGGGCATCATTCGATTATTATAATGACCCGGGTGGCCAACAAGCATGACTCGATTGTTAATTCCGAACTGACGTAGTAACGCGATATATGGAATTCCCGTGGCGTGGAGAATTCAAAGGTGAGTGTTTGCGGGTCGTCGGAACCGGATATGACAAGAATCACAATAATTAATGTGAAAAGGTGAGTCATCGATCGATCCAACTGGAAACGTGCACTTTGACGGACGAAAAGTTTAACGGCGACACGCGTTTGCCTTTTTCGTCGTCGCCTAACCCAGTTCCTGCCAAGAAGAACGGATGAACTTGCACGAACAAGAATTCCACGCTGTTCCGCCAGCTTCGACATCATTGTACACACGCAAATTGCATAATTACAAATGCATCTTTACAGTTTCAATCGAATTTGAAACCCCTCGAAATGTCGAGTTCTGTGGCTCCGGTGTTACATGAACATTTTACATCTTGAATTTTTCAGTAATTGTCTGGTAGACTGGAATTTGAGAAATGAGGTAAGCGTGAATACATAGAAATTCGAAAGATCGACGAAGTCGTCAGATTTTGAACGGACCGGTAGGCAATAATATTTCGACTATCTGGGTCAGAACTTTAAAGTTTAAACACGTAATTCACAAAAGCGCTATTCTTTTTATGGCAGTCGTGAAAACCAGCGCTATAAATTATACGGTCAATTAACTGTACATTATTTCAGCTTGCTTCGTCATTTTTTATGCATAGTGGATTTTTTCGCCAAATACCTGATCGTATTCCTGCAGCATAATGTTATCGAGTTTTGAAAGAACCTTTGCAAATATATATCTATAAATTGATGCTACAAATACTCATAAATTCCTGTCACAAAAATTTATTCAAACCCATTTCTTAAGGGCGGAGAAGAATTATAATCCCTTAGGGACAGAGAAAGCAATCAAAAATTCGCATTTGCATGTTCGGACTCGGTTACCATAGAACATCTATCTCGTTGGAAGCCTGAATTTCTTATTTCCGCTGGAAAAAAACTTGATATCGCATTTTTTGCTGTATTTTCATATTCGATCAGAAAAATCATCGCTAAAGTACCTTTTTCTTCCAATAATGTTGCATCGATCTCTTTTTATGATGCTCATATACAAACGTGTTAATTACTTATTAGTATATTATGCATTACTGCGTAGTCCTTTGAAGGTACGTAGAGGACTAGACTCTCCGCGTAGTTTATTCCAAGGAGCACAGCATTTTCAACGATTTCGCTAGGTAGTCCTTCTAAGGATCTCGATGGAGGACTAGACTACTCTAACTCTAAACAACATTTTTAATAACTCGGCTACGTAGTCTAAAGAATCGTGGTCAGAGGATTAGAATCTACGATTCCCCGCAGAGTTAAATCCAGAATTCCAGCATTTTCAACGATTTGACTTATAATAGTAGATAAAATTTATTCTTTGAAAAAGATCCACATAAGGATCGAAACGTAAGAAACATGTTTAAATAATTGCACATTTGTTGTTTTTTTAAAAAATGATCGAACCTTGCGCCGATATCATTTACGTTATATATTTGACTTATAGTCCTTTAAAGGACTGGGATCTACGAGTCACCGTGAAATAAATTCCAGCGAAAAAGAATACAGCATTTTTACCGATTTGACTACACGGTCCGTTAAAGGATCGTGGTCATAGGACTAGGATCTACGATTCTCCGGAGAAAATTAATTCCAAGAGAACAGCATTCGTTAGCGACTCGGCTACCCAAGTAGACCCTTTAAGGATCGTCGAAGGACTAGACGCTCCGTCGCCGGAGAAATTCGTAATCCCCGATCGAATTGTGTTTTGCGGGCGTTCGAGAAACCGCCGCGCCGTTTCCTTCGGCGAGAGATCCTGCGGGGCCGAGGATTTTCTGCGACGTTTACCAGAGAGCTCTTCCGAAACGCTGTTTCACGGAACTTTCGACCCGAATACGTTCGACCGCGCGACATCGCGCCGCGATAACGATACACGTCCTATCCTGTATTATCTGAAGTGGCTTTTCGCGGCGGGTTCGCTGCACTCTCCTCGCCTATACGCCGTCCGATGCGCGTTTCTTTCTTTTTCGGCTCTGCCGCGGTCGTTGTCGCCTATCACACCGCCAACAAGGATGTTGTTTGAACGAATTTACAGGTGTATAATACCGCAGCGTGATACTCGTTGTTATCGCACTCCTCGCGTTCCTGTGTTATGAAATTACGGATGCGGTAAAAAAGAAAAAATAGAAAATGATAATCGCCGTAACAGTTCGAGAAACGGTTTACTGTGTCGATATGCTGCCAGTTGAAATAATTAAACATTTTCTCGGAATTACTGTTCGACATATACGGGACTTCTTTTATTTTTTAAAGCACGAAAATTCATTTTTTGAAAAATAATGGAATTTCCTTCTCCAAGCAGCCATTTCGTGTTGAAAATTATGGACAATCTGAATAAAAGCGTTATCATTTTTATAAAACAACCCGATGGTTATAATGCTTGGTAGATTTAGCGTTCAACGGATAATCTTGTAGTACAAGTCTGTTATTATTCATTGTTTTCAGTTCGTTAATGATTGCATCGCGAAATTTTCAAGCAATAGTCTTTTATTGATCTCTACTCAACATCCACGTGCATCGAAGATCTTTCATTCGGATGGCGTCTTTTATTTTATTCCGTCGGGGTCCCCTGTGATCCAGCCATCGCCGTTCGACCGCTAAAGGAAGGTTATTGATCCCGTAGGAATACTTATCGGCAACGGTGTGGTAGTTGGTGCGTTAAAATGAACAATTTCGTTGGCCTAAATTGTCGCAGAAAATGAATTTGCCAATGAACGAACCTTAATACCCTTTACCCGTTCAACATATCGGATTATTCGCCTAACGAACCAAAACTGAAAAATTCAGATCGACGCGATACTAATCACTCGACTGAAATTTTATAAAATTTGCAAGAAAAACGTTTTTTAATTGAACATTCGATGAATTTCGAAACACTGTCGTCGCATTATTTTCGACTGTATCAAAACATTAAGAAAAGAAACGATTGTTCAGAGAACGGATTGAATAAAAATTAAAGACTCGAAATGTACCAATTACCGCGTTGACGCAGCACCTTGCGAAAGGTGTCTAATTTTCGAAATATTTTTGGTTAGTTTGGAGAACGATTTCTCGGACCTCGAGGTACCAAAATATTCGATGACGCTACTGGTTTTTCGCCAAACGCGCCACCAGCTAAAGTGTCCGTGCTCTTATTTGGTACGCACCGTGCGTACGTACACGCATTAGAAATTTCACGGCGGCATCGTAAATCAAATCGTCCGACTTTCGTTTCTGACGGTTTCGTGGCCACCGTGCTACGCTACAAGGTGGATCCCAACTTCATAATGCGCGTTAAGCTTCTTACTTATTATATGTATGTATGTATGTATGTATACTGTACATATTATAGTTAACATTTGCCCTGATTAACTTTCACACTTTCTCCCTTCCCCTCTCGTTCCGGTAGATGAACGCTAGAAGTCCCGTTTCGAATTATTAGGAAAACTACACAATTTTTCATACTTTTTACATCGAATGATTTAACGAGTCGAATAAAAATGTATTTTCTAACTTGATAATTTGAAGAGCTTGGAAATAATATGCCGAACTCTTTAGAATCCTCTGATGCTTCACTGTTTCGAATTACAGCTGCTCAGTTTTTGCATGGATGCGTAAAATCCTCAGTCCAATCATAAAATGTCGTGCGTACATTCAAGAAGTATTTCCAATTTTCTATCTGACCTACTCTCTTTTATCGTAACCGTATAAAATCCACAATCTAATTATCTCAATGATTTTCCAAAAATGATTTGTTTGAAACAGGGAGTGTATCGGTAATCGACGAAACTTGTGGTTCGCAGGTTAATTCATCAAAACATCGATGAAACTCCTTATCTCACGGCGAACGGTGCAAAATCCGATTAAGCCGATGTCGATAGTAAGTAACTCGTCGAGAAATCGCGAAAAAGTTTGCCGATAATGGCGGCCAACAATATTCTCGATCCTCCCAGCTTCGAACGGTGCTGTTTTATCACCGTTACGCGTCATTTTATCGTACGCGATTAAGCTGACATCAATGTGAAACGTAAAAGATGTTACTTCTTTCGGTTGTAAGTTTTATCGCTCGGCAAAAGCTGAATTATTATGACTACGACACGTGTTAATGTACAATATTTGCGCTGAAACACTCGGAATATCTCACCTACAATTTTTACAAGTTGCATGAATTTTTGTAACGAAAATACGTATACATTTTTTAGCACGCGTTCGAATTGCACATCAATTTTTGAATGGCCTTCACGAATGCTAGCGAACAATAGTTTGCGACGGAATTATGGGGACACGAAATTTCATGATTATACTGCAGAATCCGTAATTCGATTAATTTTCCGATTGACGAATTTCGTGGCCACGGCCCGGGCAAGTTTACATGGGTGGCATGAAGATACGTACATTCACATCGGAATCCACGACTGAATTACTAAGTGATCGCGTGAGTTATTACCGTGCCGCATTGAAACTTAAACGACGCCGGTGAGTGTCGGTACCGAGAACGAATTGATTCACCGGGATCTAGTTTAAATCGTCACGTAGACTCTCCGCTATTTCGTAATTAAAAGTGTTAATTAACGCGAGTGAAAAAAAACCGTTCGTTGGCCGGTCAATTTTCGCTTTGAACTCGATAAAATACCGTACGACAAGAGAAAAAGTTTTTCAAAACAAAATAACATCGGATCGAGGGAATTGAATTTAATCGTTTTCACAGAGCTGAAATTAATTGTAATACGAAAGAAAAATCGGATATTCCTCGAATAAACGTCAACGAATAAAAACTGAATGGTATATTTGTACCTCGATAGAAGTTCTTACGTAATAATTATCAAAATTTCAGGTCTAACGCTTCTCCCTCCGATTACTATCATAGACTCTCGGCATAACTAATCTGCAGATAACGCGGTATCACTTAAATCGCAAATGGGTTTAGGGCAGCTTAGCCGAAATAAATTGTAATTCCCGATAAAGCTCTGTGCCATATCTCCTCGTGAATACCTGCGCCATAAGTTCCACGATGAAATTACCAGGAAATATTTCACAATTACTATACAAATTTCATGAAGCACGTATTTACTAAGATCATTTACGTAGCAACTTTATTTTCTTCGATACCACTCGACAATTATTTAATTCGTTCACTACTACGTAGAATTCGAATTCGACAGATGAGGGGAGGGAGCGAGAATCGAGGGGAAAATGTTACCCTCCCCCTGCCAGTACCGCGTCAGGTGACTGGAGGAATGGCGTCGTAGAAGGGGGACACGAGTTTTAATCTGGCGAGTCTGACTTATGCAGATCAATGTCACGTCTTCTGAAATTAGCGCAAAAATGGATTTTTAAATCTACCGCAATAATTCACCCCCTTATATAATAATCTACCCCCTCTTTCTCACCGTAGTCTTACGTAGGCCCAGTTTAGCTTACCAGAAGGGACACAGAATTTATCGCGTACTGCGGAAGACGAACCGAAATCACGATACGATCGCGGCTCGACGGAGAAGCGATCATCGCGAACTTCTAGGAAGATACGTCCCGTAGCGCCATTCCAGTTCAAACTTCGAGCGAGATAAACGAGTGCATACAACGTTGCGATTTATCGCACAACGAGTCGTACAACTTTGTCCGATAGGAGCATCTGAAACGACAATCGTGACCCATGCGGAGCTGTCGTGCGACTCGTACGACACGATCCAGCTTGACCGCAGCGCGTAACAGATCTGTCATAAACGCTGTCCGTATTGCAGGTGGTGGATCTCTCGCACGGTCCCCCGGCGATATTTTCAAGTCCCAAAATAGAAATATCGAAAGAATCGCGGGGACGATGAAACACGTAAGACGGCTGGCAATTTCCGCCGTGTATTCTCACGCCAAAAACGCTTTTCTTATTTCTCGGAACGTTTTCACGGTTCCGAGATAAATTCCGTGTTATCTTTTATCGTGATGCTCCACTTGGTAGAAAACAGTCCTAAACCCGGCACCGCGATCGATTTTATGGAAAGAATGCGACTGTGCTTCATAGAGACGTGTTCGCCTTGTTTCCCGGGCCGCCGCGTTGGCCGGTGCAATCGAAACCAATTTACCTATTTTTTTTTTTTGGTAAATCTATGGCGAAAACTGATCTTGAATTTATATGAATTGTTCTTGTGAAACTTCAAAAAATAACTTCTTAGACTGTAAATTTTGCAGAATTTATGAAAATTATCAAGAGAAGAAATTTCGTTTAAGATTTATTGTAACAATTACTCTCGTAACCCTTATTCTATCTTGAAGATCCTAATTTTTTAAATACGTTTAATTTACATAATGCCTCGCGATAAAAGTTGATTTTCCAGTTTGATAAAACAAACGCATGACTAACGCGGACAGTCAAAGTACTCTTTTTTAAACGTATGCGCATTATTTAAAAATAATATGTTTGAAGATATTTGAGAGATAACGTATGAAAAAAACTGCATTGTACGGTCGGACTCGTTAACTATTTTTCCATTAACAGTTTTCGAAGAAAAAAAAATTAATGACTTATTCTTCATTTTACACACAGCTTATCACAGAACACCCACTTCACATGCATTATGCATTATACTCTCAGGCATACGCAAATTTCCGTATTCTTCTGCACTGACTGCTAAGCTCTAGCATACATAATGCAGTCGTTGTTTTATTTCTTCGAAAAAAATACCTCCTGCCTGTGCGCGTGTGTTCCTGCGAAAGCGTTTTCCACTATTAGCACTGTTCGAGTGCCTGCTGACATCAAATTAACGACGAATGTCGGCAGATAATCGACAAAACATTTTTTGAAAACAAATTTTTTTGAATTTGAATGAAAGTTATAACGCAAATAAAATAAGTTTTAGTTATTATAACGCAAACGTTCAACGTTCAAATTTTCTCAACTGCGCGCACCAATACTTCAGCGACGCATGCTCGTCGGATGACTCCGCCCGCAGAGGGTTAATAATAAAATAAAAAAAAATGTTATTTTTCCTAAAAATCCGCTGACCAGCGAATTAAACTGCAACTCGCTGAAACCTGCTATCATCGGTATAAACAATTTTGTTTTATTTTTCGTATCGCGATATTGACCTTTGTCTTTCGTGCGAGCAGTTTGTCGCGCGTTCCACGAACGTTTGCGGAACGTATGCGCATCGCATCGAAAAAGTTTATCGGAACGATTTCACTATCGAGCGCTGAAAGGTTGCTAATCTCTGGAAAAATGGCGAGAGTGCGAGACGTCCGGGGGCATTTCGCGAATGAATAAGCGCGTTCGCCGGATTGACGACCGTCATCTTTTTTAGCGCGCGGACTATTACACGGAACGCGTCATCGTCTGAATTGCAAATTCGTAAAAGAAATGCGTGTTATCGATTGGTGCACCGATTAAACGGCGCAAAACAGTTCGCGGATGGAATGCGGTCTAAGCGGACTATTACGGGTGGAACAACGATAAAGTTGTTCCGCGGGAATGATTTAGATGTTAGCCGGAGAATGAAATTGAAAGGCGAGAGACGCGGCAGTCTGGAAAGAACCGTTCATATTGTGCAAACAGCGAATCGACGATCGTTTACGATGGGGAAATAATCGCCCGGATACACAATGCACGTTGCATGTAACCTTGCACTTGTAACAATGGTGTATACCTCGCTGTCTCTGTGACGAGGTCTATTTACACTCAGCAATTTCTCATTTCGATCGTTTATGCATGTAATCATTAGTTTCGATAAATATTTGTAAAAATTCCCCGTTAAAACGCAAAACCGACACCCGCGCTACAACAGATCGAACGAAACCGATTGTCGTTGTTGTCGAACAACGTAATTTACCAAACGCTTGTTCGAGAAATATCGGTGTGCTCTCGAATGAATCAAAAGATCGCAATGGTCGTGCGCTTAATTATTATCGCACACCGAATTCGAGATATCGCCGGTAGATAGCAATTAAATACGACGTTGTGTACAATTTGTTACGTATTGTGTGGTGTTGTCAAGACCGTCGAGAAACAATATCCTAATTGTACACGGCAACCGTCTATTTTTTTAATCGTCGGTGTACGTATCGCTTCGCGGCTGACCATTAAAGAGAAAAATTCAAAAACGCTAGAATCGCGTATGTATTCCGATCAGCAAAATACCCGAATAATAATATCGATAATATTGTAATTAAGCTTTATTTATCGAGATCGGATCGAGAGATTTTGTTATACTACTGTTATTCTTGATCGTTGAATAGAAAACGATGTTCGAGAAGTCCGAAATGTTTACCAGCAGGCTCGAAGTTCGACAATGCAAATTTTTGCAGCGCCAGTCGTCGCAACATTTCCTTCCGCTGCACTCCGAGTTCGTCTTTCCCGAAGAGGGAGAACAGAGTCCATTGTTCGATGATGAAGGCGAACGTACTCTTTTCGCGTGCGACCACTCAACTTGGTCTACGTCAATTGTCACTACGATTGGCGCGCTTAAAAACCATGGAAATTGCAACAAACATTCCGTTTGTCACCGTTTATTGTTAGCCGGGACGAGGACCCCTTACGTCCAAACGGACACGAGTCTTTCGTTGAAATGAACCTTCGGACTCCTGCAGGTTGTATGCCAGACTGATTTCTGACTCACAGACCGATATTTCACCCGATACAATTCTATTCCGATGTAAGACGGTGGCTCACGGTTTTCGTCGTATTTCGGATGAGTTATGCGTCATTTAAGACTTAAACATTTGTTATATTACACATCCATTCGCACGATTAATATCCAAATTATTGGGTTGTCCCGAAAATTTAAACGCGCTGCTGTTCAATTTCCGAGAATAAAATCGGACCTTCCCGGACAGCCCAATATTTTTTATGAATGAATTGTTGTTAGAATCGCGAGAGGCTTTGCAACAATGATGTTTAACTAGAGCGCGGCCTCTAACGATTTCGCAATTACAGAAACGCAGAATACTCGTTTCTCGGAATAATGTTTAAATAATCGGTGGACTTATCTGCGAAATTGAAGTAAACGATGACTTACGAACGTCCATTTACATGTACATGTCCTGTTATGTTAAAATCGCTATTTCCTATTCGCTTATCGCTCGTCACAATAAAAACGGTCTGTTGTACTCGCTTTATACTTGTAGTATTACACCGGTTGTACCATGATACGCTTGTAATACCGTTGTACCAGTGATTAGTACAACGTTCTCCGCTTCACAAAAGAAACGGTTGTTAATGATACTAAGGATAGAGAATGACAAAATAACGAAGCGAGAACCGCGGCAAGCAAAAATCGCAGGAACGCGGAAGAGCATTTGCGATTTTACTAGTTAGCGGCGTCGTATTTACACGTGGCTCTGTCTTGGAACACGTGTATTTCAAAATAGCTTTGCAGGTGAATGTAAAAGCAATCGATGGAAATGAAATAGTCGCGCTGCTCTCTTAATCCGATCACGGCAGCGAGGAATAACGTTTTCGGTTACTTTCACGATACGTAGAAAAACGAAACTCCAACAATTTTATATTCACATCTGTAACAAACGTTTGTCTTAGAATTTCAAGACATCTCCAAAACGGTCTGTGCTCCAAAATCAATAGTTGCAAATATAACAACAGTCTAAACCTCCTCGTTAATCATATAATAAATATTATCTAATAGTGGCAAATGTAACAATCTAAACCTCCTCGTCAACCATATAATAAATACTATCTAATAGTTGCAAATATAACAACAGTCTAAACCTCCTCTTCAACCATATAATAAATATTATGTAAGAGTTGCAAATATAACAACAGTCTAAACCTCCTCTTCAACCATATAATAAATATTATCTAATAGTTGCAAATATAACAATCTAAACCTCCTCTTCAACCATATAATAAATATTATCTAATAGTTGCAAATATAACAATCTAAACCTCCTCGTCAACCATATAATAAATACTATCTAATAGTTGCAAATATAACAACAGTCTGAACAAATAAAATAAATATTATCTAATAGTTGCAAATATAAAAACAGTCTATAAACCTCCTCGTTAATCACATAATAAATATTATCTAATATAAATAATATTTATCAAGTATTACTTCTCCAATTGAAGGTACGAACGTAACAAAATGACTTTCAATCAGGCAAAAATATCCTCGTCAGCCGGGAAAATGAAATACGGGTCTCAACAGCGACGAGCCTAATCGATCGATCGCATTATCCGCGAAATGCACCGCGCACAACGACGGGCCAAAGTCGAAATCGCATTACACCGCCGGCCATCAGGAGCGATCGAATTATCCCTGCAGAGATCTACTTTACCCACCCCGAGAAACCTAGACAAGGTTATCCTCCTTTTTTTTCGGGAGCCGAGGGTCCCGCGGAACCAGGAAAACTCGTTAGCGAATATCGAGGAAGTTCCCGGAATATTTTCTCACAAAACAAATGCGGGAGGGGGGTGTGGTTCGGGAACGAAAACAGCTCGAGCAATAGGAAAACGGAAGCTCGGAATTCTTGGCTCGGATGTGCTCGACGATAATGGACAGTTGTCGTATACCGCTAGAAATAAAAATAAGTTACGCTCTTCCTGGAGATAGCTGGTTGCTGCCCCCACCACGCGGGGTGATCACGGGAGACCACGTGCGCTTCCACGAAAGTGGCAAAGCGAACTTCGGAGTCGTGTTTGAAAAAAAACACGTGTCTGTAATAGCGAGTCTCCAGGGTCAGCACGGTAGTAATAGTAGTATCGTGCGATCAACGGAGTTATCACCGTATGTCCGATTTGAAAATTGCACGGACGAAGCTGATCAAGAGAGACGACACGCGTCCGACGCAGAAAAATTGTCCGCTCCTCCGTACCTGGCGCAGATGGTAAATATGTTCCGAATATCGCGCACGAAGAGTTGCACGAAACAGAGGCCGGCCAGCTAGAAGCTGGTCTAATAAATTGTTTTCTAATAATCCGGTGCGTAGAGAGAGAGAGAGAAAGAGAGAGTTTCGCAGGTGCGGAGAGAGCTTAGGGGTCTCTCTGTCGGGTAAAGGGGTCTTTGTTCGGCAACGGGAACGAGAAAAGTCAAAGTGCGCGAACAGACACGTCGCCATCTAGGCTGCAATGTAAACAAAGGAGGCGGAGAGGAGAGCGGAGAGAGACGGCCGCGCGCGTTTCCTCCGCGGTGCCGGAGGACGGTAATGTACGATCTATCGGTGGAAGTCGACGTACCTTTCGGAGAAATGTAAAGGAGGAAAGCTACGGTGAAGAGGCTGCTCCTCGCCGGCGATGGGATTCTGCGTGTTCAGGACCGGATCGACTTTCACGATCGCGGCGGAGGCGGAGGCGACGGCGCCGGTATTTCTACGGCGGATTCCACGGCGGCGACGACGACGACGAGCACCGTTTCTCGGTGATTTCTCCCGCGTTGTTGCCGGCGCACGGTCGATCATGCACAAACAGGACCGGCGGCGGCGGTGGCGGCTGCTGATCCTCGTTCTCGCGGCGGCAGTTCGAATTTCGAAATTCGAGACGCGCCAATTCTCGCGGCGGCACCGGGGCGAGAAGGTGACCGAAAAGATCGGACGTGAAAGCATCGACGCCTCTGCCGTGACACGACGAAACGCTTCCACTGCCGGTTGCCGGATGACTGACGAGCCGTGTCGCGCCTATTGGCCAGCACTGAAACCGCGACACCTGGCGCCCCGAGCTTCGAAACACTCGCCCGATCCCCCTTTGCCCGTGGGCACACCTGTCGTGGCCCCAAGCTCCGACACCCGGGAAACCGGCACGCAGCGGGGCAGCAGCACCCCCGAAACCTTCGGCGGAAAGTGGAAAAATTCGAGAATTTACCGTTATCGATCATTATAATAGCCGATAATAGGCTTTAATAGATTCTGAAACGCAGAATGACACTGGAAGGCCGAGTTCATTGCCGGTGGAGTTTAACATTGCGCGCTGTCTGTCACCGACGCGAACGGAGACTTCATCTTCGGACATATTAACTCTGCGATCCAAATTATTTTTCAATTTTGCTGCCGGCAGCTACCAACTGGTTTTATTTGACTTTAAAGGACGGTTCCTTTGCTGATACTTATTTTTAACAATTTTTATTATTTTTCTATTGGTTTGAACATGACGAAATGTCGAGTCACACTCGACATAGGAGTGTGCTTACTTATCGTGTTAAATAAAATTTATTTATTTAACGAGTTACATATATTAAAACAGTGTCGTTGTTACAGTGAATAAATAATTAAATTTTATCGAAATGGTTTTCACTAAACCATGCAATTATTAAGAATAGTCTGATAAATGTTCACGGAACAGTAGAAAAACTTGTTTTAATTACAATCCTAGTAGTATATACAAATTTAATCAACTGAATACATAAATATTTAATTTTATTCTTTGTGGAAATATATGTTTTTCGTATGAATGATTACCCATAACAAATACATTGGCATAAATTAACTAGTAAAAAAGTCTATCAAATTAAGAATACAGTAAATTCTAACACAAATACGTTTGGGTTTAAATAATAAAATACACTGGAAGGCCAAGTTCATTGCCGGTGGAGTTGAACATTGCGCGCTGTCTGTCACCGACGCGAACGGAGACTTCATCTTCGGACATATTATTTCTGCGATCCAAATTATTTTTCAATTTTGTTGCCGGCAGCTACCAACTGGTTTTATTTGACTTTAAAGGACGGTTCCTTTGCTGCTACTTATTTTTATTATTTTTCTATTGGTTTGAACGTGACGAAATGTCGAGTCACACTCGACATAGGAGTGCGAAGGATTAACCCCTTGTCTTACTTGTCGGCGATTTGAACGTTTTTGCAGTTCGTAATTTCTTAAAAAAGTAGAAAATTTACATCTATCGTATGCCCATATATATTAGGTTGGGGAAAAAGAAATCCATTATTTTTGCGTGTACTTCAAGACTTTATTTAAATACCGTTTTGTTCTATAATTTGTTGCCATTTTAAAGGTAGCTTCATAATGCCTCCCTCATAGAAGTCTTGGTCCTTATTGGCGAAAAACTGTAAAATGTACCAAATTTTCTCTTTGTTCACATCCATTTTTAACACCCTGTAACTCACAACTGAAAGGACCAAACAAAAAACAGCAAAAGAATTTTTTTAGTGTGAAATGTCACCTTGACAACGAGCATAAATCTGAAATTGTTGGTCGATACTTTTTTTTTTTTATTAATAACATCTTAGGCCATTGATGGCCCATAGATACATGTTAAGCTAAAAAAATAGACGCCTGTTGAAATACACGAATAAAGATACACGTTAAGATACCAATACAATATATACAGCTTATACACTAATCTCCTCCTTACATATCCACTTACAAATTAATATCGCATTTCTTACAGAAATCGTTGATTATTTTAAGCGCATTAATGTTAAGGCTTTTAAGAAAATCTTCAATATTAGAAGGGGGAGCCCACTTCAATACCCTTAGTTTCTTCATCATCTCCTCTCTCTGCTTATAATGGGCAATTCCACAATAAGAGATATCGATCACTATAGCCATCTACCAAAAAATTAATGGACTTCTTTTTCCCCAACCAAATAGTTTTCAGTACATTAACAAAACCAAAGTAGAATTTTGTATCGGTTTAAAGGAAATTGATAACATACATATTTATTAGACTCTGTTCGAAATCATCGTCACGTGTCCGGCGCGATATTGTAGGGCAAGGGGTTAATGTAATTATAATGAACGCATTATTCGTGTTACTTGTTCCAGCTTACTCGAGTAAAAAAATAAATAGCGCGTTTGGTCACACCATTTAATTCGCGCGTGAGGGGTCCAACGCGGAACGAATCGTTACGGGAGGGTTGACCGTGGTTCAAATGCTATTTACTGCCGTGTCTAATTTTCTGCCCCTAGACAAGTTTTTATGCAGGGTGATTCACGTAATTTGCACATCTCGCGTAACTTCGAGATTACAATGAAAATTGTTTAATACAAATGTTCCGTGGTTTTCGAAGGTGGCGAGCGATGTTTCGAAATTATTAAGGCTCGTTCGTTTGTATCGTGTGCAGCTCTCGTAACGCGACATCCCGAAAACGCGCAGAATTGCTGCAGTTTTGTAACGCGATATTCTCGGTAACATGGTTTCCAAATGCAGCTGGAATGTTTTAATCGCGTGTAAATATAGAGCTTACCTTGCACGCATAACTGAAAAATTTCGTAGAGCCAAATCCGGCGGACAGTTTCCTCGTTTAAAATGGTGGTCCAAGAACACGGTTCCGATAAAACACGACACCTACTCGAAAAACGCGGTCCCCGGTCCTCTTTTAATATTCAATATTCTTACACCGCGGTTTTCAAACACATCGCACAATTCACTAACTGCCGGCTGCGCTCGCGTAGCACGAATATTGTCATCCCGCTGTTTCGCCGACATAAATTGGGAGGTCGCCTTGTACTCATAATAATACGGATTTTGTCCTTTACTGTTATCACTGGGAACCGATTGAGCAGTTTAACGTACGAAATTTTAAATGAAGTCGACCTCGAAAATTTTGAAATCGTTACGCGTGCAAGGAAATCCGAGACGTCATCGTTTTTGCCGACAATTTTTCATTAGATGCGTAAACTAAAGATTCAGTCGTTTGATCCGAGCACATTTTCCTTTGCTACTTCCTATGTATTTCTGTAGACGAAAAATAAGATGGAACACGGTTAACTATTTCAACCTTCTTCCTTATTCTTTTAGAAATCGATATTACGGTTTATTAATAACAATACTATAAAAATAAAAGCAACTACGCACACCCTTTTTCCGCGTGAACCGTTTTTTTACCGTAATATGTATTTTATCTACGCGTATGTATTAAAAACATATGCGCAGCGATTATTTAAAATATCGCAACAGGACCGGAATTACAAGATTTTCGAATAAAGAAAGATTTAACCTCGAAATAAAAACTCACATAACTATGGGTGAGATTTCGAAGATTGCTTGACATTCCAGAATGCTGAAGTGTCCGATCTCAAAATATTTCAAGCGTCTGTTTCCTGTTATATCGTCGTATTCGTTTCCCTGAACGCAGATGTTCGTGGTAAATCATTACGGACGTAAAATTTAAACAAAACTCTTTACTTAAAATATCCATGGCTCGTAAGCAATAATTCTGCTGTAATTATGTACACCGAATGTAAAATCATAGATTACGATGAAAATCGTGACAAATCTCGTCGAATGTACTCTGTAATTTTAACAAGAAATTACAAACAAGACACTTAAAGCGCTCGGTACACCTAGTGTTATATCGTTAGACCATTCCAGAACAGGTTTCCCTACGGCTCACAGCCGCGGCTGAAGTTTTTTAATATGAGAAACCTTGCGAACATCTGATCCGACATGAGAACTTCGGTAACCTGGAAATTCCGACATTTTTTGAACTTTGTATTAGACCTGACTTCTATCTTGTCCTACATGGTGGAAACAGTTCTTAGAGTTTCTCGTGCTTTGCCATTTTCTACCTCAAACATTGTAATAAATACGAAAGATTTTTATTTCAACGTAAAAGTATTTTACGAATTGTTGGCGAGTCGTTGGAAGCCACGAAATTTTCGCGATAATCTTCGTATATTTTCTACAGCTCCTTAAAAATTACAATATCTCCGATACTATGCGCCGCATTTGTTATCTGTCAGCAATAAAAGTGAATGATGCGACACACGTCCTCACTCTAATCGGTGTCTTTTGAAATTTCTATTTAAGGACATGCGAATGATAATTGAACGATGAATTTTTATAATATAATTGCAACTCCAATCTTCAAACTTTTTGTAGACGTTCCAGTTTCGCAACTACGTGGCTATAAAAATGCGATTTGCATAAAAATCCGCAGCCTGCACGATAACGCTCTGAAAAACTGAAAATTCGAACGACAAGTCCGAATAAATGCACCGGGGCATTTTGACAGTATGTATATATATGCTTTTAAGATGCTCGCGCTGCATTTTGCAGGCCGAGATACACCATTGAACGATGACATAAGTTTGCACTTTGCTTCACTACGAAACTCGTTGGAAACTCTTACGTAACTGACAACATAAGCAGCGAACTGCAGCGTGAGAATTAAGTTATCGGAATGGTTTTGTAATTCGTGCGTATTGTTGAAAATCTCGTGTATCACTCTTGTGAATTATACCCACGGTTTGCTGTAAAACATTGAATTAATATAATAAATTCAATTTTCAATCGGCAAAACGTGCTATGACTTTAATAACTGTAAATAAAATAATAATATGTTTTGTAACAGCTTTCAAGACGAATGACTTGCTTATTATTTATACGAGGAGTTTTCCATGAAAATTTATTTATTTAACGAGTTACATATATTAAAACAGTGTCGTTGTTACAGTGAATAAATAATGAAATTTTATCGAAATGGTTTTCACTAAAAACTTGTTTTAATTACAATCCTAGTAGTATATACAAATTTAATCAACTGAATACATAAATATTTAATTTTATTCTTTGTGGAAACATATGTTTTTCGTATGAATGATTACCCATAACAAATACATTGGCATAAATTAACTAGTAAAAAAGTCTATCAAATTAAGAATACAGTAAATTCTAACACAAATACGTTTGGGTTTAAATAATAAAATACAGTAAATATGTAATTAGAATTGGGTTCTATTGCTGGAGTACCTGAAACGCATTAATTGTTTTACTGTCGTATTGTATTAATAATTCTGTTACGTCGCGAACAATTGCTGCATACGTGTATTAAATAATACGGCAACATACAACGTCAAATTAATATCACTTCAGACTTATCTCAAACTCTGCATAATATTTGAAAGGATTTACTTGATGCGCGCATTGTCCCGCAGATGTCGACACCGACACGTGTTTTCTTCGGCGATAGCAACGAGAAACAGTAAATGACATTCATAAATCAACTGAAAGAAAAAAAAACGGGAAACCAAATGTTGTAGCTCTGTACATTGTGAAAATATCGTTGTTAACGTTCAGTCCCGTTGTCGGTCTCCGCTGCAATACCTCTCTGACAATATCAGATAACGTGCATGTGTCATAAAGTGCAAAATAACGACGTATCGAAAGCGATAACGTGAAGTCGGCAGCGTCGTTTTCGTTTCTTTCGCACAGCTGATGGCTGTACCGAAATGATGTTTGTTCGAACGGAACTATTTTCGTAATTTTAACTTGAGTTCAACTGGACGTTTTACCCCGGTTTTTTAAACGATATTTTTAAGAACAGACAACATGGAGTTGGCGGGACAGAGTCAGGCGCAAAATTCCTCCACTACTAACGATGGCACTGAAAATAAAGGAAGGTAAGATTTCTGTTGTGTGTGCAATTTTTTTTAATTGAACTTTTCCTTTATATATTTTTCATATGTACACCCTCATTATATGCATATATTTCTCGCATTCCGATGGTGCTACTCCTCGTGTAACGCACGCATTTCTTGTTTTAGTTGCCTATTGCTGCGATACGCTAGTCAGAACTCTTTGGATGAGAGTTCCCAGAAACACATTCCACGAGAAAGTGGCAAAGACAAGCCGCCTTATAGGAATCATCATCACACAAATCGGGCTTTCGATGTTATCAATGAAATGAGGAAGTATGTATCCGAAAATACATGTACATTTTATATTACGATACGTGTCCAAAACAGAGGATTATACATCAGAGTCTGTTACTGGACCAGTTACATCTTTTAAGTACACATTTTATTTAATCGATTATTTATAAAACAATCTCATCGTTTACTAGGAAAAATTTGTTATGCGACGTGATATTGGTGGCTGACGGAGGAATGGAAGTACCTGCACACAAAATGGTCCTTGCTGCTTGTAGCCCTTACTTTTATGCTATGTTTACAAGTTTTGAGGAACGAGATCAGGAAAGAATAACGTTACAAGGAGTTGATTACTCCGCGCTAGAATTATTGGTAGATTATGTATACTCTGCAGAGGTACATGTAACCGAAGAGAACGTGCAAGTGCTATTACCCGCTGCTAATCTCTTACAACTGACCGATGTACGCGACGCGTGCTGCGACTTTTTACAAGCTCAATTACATCCATCAAACTGTTTGGGAATTCGTGCATTTGCTGATCTCCATGGGTGTATGGAATTACTGTCGCATGCAGACAGTTACATCGAGCAACACTTTTCGTAAGCGATTAAAATCTATTTAAATTAATAGATCTCCTACTATAAGTAGTATATATTGTATTTTTTATGTAGAGAAGTGGTGGATGGTGACGAATTCTTAACATTAGCAGCACAACAAGTTGCTAAATTGATCTGTAGCGATCATTTGATGGTACCTTCTGAAGAAAAAGTATTTGAATGCGTGATATCATGGGTACACCATGATTTAGACAAAAGACAAGCTGATTTGGCTCAACTAATGGAATACGTTCGCTTACCGTTACTCTCACAGGAATATTTAGTTCAACGGGTAGAGGAGGAACCACTTTTGAAAGCAAATTTACAATGTAAACGATACATATTCCTTTGTGTGTGACCTGTGCAGTGGTTAAATGTACTGTTATTAAAAATTTCATTTGTTTTACTCTATATAGGTAAGGATTTCTTGATCGAAGCTTTAAAATATCATTTATTAAAAGGAGAACAAAAATCGCTATTTAAGACTCCTCGTACAAAACCCAGGCAGCCAAGAGGGTTGCCTAAAGTGTTGTTAGTGGTTGGTGGTCAAGCTCCCAAAGCGATTAGAAGCGTTGAATGCTATGATTTTAAGGAAGAAAAATGGTATCAGGTATCAGAATTGCCAACACGTCGCTGTAGGGCAGGTATATAAAATATTTAAAAATTCAATATAAATGTATTCGATAGAATACATTATGGAATATTAAATTATTCATGATTTATAGGTTTGTCTGTTCTGACTGGCCGCGTATATGCTGTCGGTGGATTCAACGGATCTCTTAGAGTGCGAACAGTCGATATTTATGACGCAGCTACAGACCAGTGGTCGCCTTGTCCAGAAATGGGAGTAAGAAGATCGACGCTTGGTGTGGCAGTTCTCGGCAATTGCATTTATGCTGTACATATTTTATTCATTTGTTACGCGCATCAAAAAATTATTACAATTGTTATAATATTCCATTCTCTTCTATATAAATATATCGTTATATTTCACTTTCGCAGAGAATGTACATAAATTAATTTCAGTTTTCGGTAAATGTCTATTTATTGTTAAATTATATAATAAACATAACAGGTCGGTGGATTCGATGGGTCAACTGGCTTAAATTCTGCTGAAGTATACGATCCAAGGACCCACGAGTGGAGGCTGATCGCACCGATGTCAACGCGTAGGAGTAGCGTTGGTGTGGGAGTGGTTAAAGGATTATTATACGCGGTAAGTGTAATGATAATAATCTCTAGAATCTGAAAATATACTGGGTACAATACACGTACAATTTTAGACTTGTGAATATAAGTAACATTTATTTATAAATCCATACGGAATTATGCAATATAGCGTCACGTTTGTACTCGGAAGTTAGCGTTAACTGTGCTGAAATTTCGAATTGAAAAAATTTAAAAAATATTGTGAAAAGTAATACATAAATAAAGGAATTTGTGTTTCTCCAGGTCGGTGGTTACGACGGGGCATCTCGACAGTGTCTTTCTAGCGTCGAGTGCTACAATCCAGAAAAAGATCAATGGAAGCCAGTACCTGATATGTCGGCTCGTCGTAGCGGAGCCGGTGTGGGTGTTTTGGATGGAATTCTATACGCTGTAGGCGGTCACGATGGTCCTTTGGTTAGAAAAAGCGTAGAAGCTTTCAATCCTGATACCAATCAATGGACACCGGTCAGCGACATGGCTCTTTGCCGTCGGAACGCTGGTAATCATTTCTTGTCTAATACTCGACTACTTACTCTTTGATGATGAATATTTGGAGGATCCTACGGGACAAAGTACAATACAAATCAAAAGAGCCTTGTATCGATAGAATTGTAACTATATATTATTGTCTTAGGTGTGGTCGCCCTAAGTGGCTTCTTGTACGTGGTGGGAGGCGACGACGGCGTGTCGAGCCTCGCATCCGTGGAAATATATTCGCCAAGAACAGACACCTGGACAACGCTGTCGACGTGCATGGGGATCGGTCGGAGTTACGCGGGTGTCGCGATAATCGACAAGCCAATGCCGTCTACGACATCGATGTGAGGATTGCAATCCGCTGGGCATGGAACAGAGCAGAACCCAGACCCGGGTGCCGAAACGTCGGATCAATCACGGGAAGCCGGGCCCAGCGGTGTGCAAGTCCAGAATCCAGACCAGAACGTGCTGCAGCAGTATCGCGGCGCTGGTCACAACTGCCAAGGGCCGCGTTGCGTCTGTCAGAGATACGAGAACGGAGAACTGGCGGCTGTGGTCATGAATCTGAATCGAAGCAATCAGGAGAGAGACGACACTTATCAGAACACAGGGCGCAACGCGCGGGGCTTCCAAAATCGACTTGGCGGCGCGGTACAAGGCTACCCGAATCTGAATCCGAATTACCAGAATCCTGTCGATTTGGTTCACAATTACAATCGCAATCGGCAGCCGCAAGACGGAGAGGAGAACATTTACGAACGTCTGGACAACGACGACGACGACGGGAACAATAGAGAAGCCAGTCGCAACGAACCGATAGCTCAGAACAATCAGAACCACGCGGACGATCATACGTACGAGAGAATCGACGATCGGTATTCTTGCAGTGGCAGAATGTATTCCCGTTGTTACAAATATCACATTTTAAATCACATCGCTATTCCGAATTTTCTCTACGACATGGAGTCTAGAAACACGAACCAGTACGATCAGCCTCGGCAGATCTATCTAGACTCCCGGTTGTCCAGCCACTTCTATCAAAATCGGTTAGACCGATTGGGTCGAAATTGCTTCTCTACTGAGAATATCGCTCACGCTTCCACCGGACGAACGATCTACCCGCTCGGTTACAATTGTATGTGTTCCTTCTGCAGACACTTGGATCCCAGATACCTGTGTCACCACTGTCATAATTTGCATAACAGATCGCGCTATCAGGATGGGCAAGCGAGTAACTCTAGACACGTTATATATCAATTGCCGAGGAACTGCAGGTGTCCTTTCTGTCGTGGCGAATACTCTTACGTGAAACTGCCTGTTACTTCCTGCCGACCTCCCGAGTTCTGGAGAATGGAATGCTACTGTAGGAACCCTGCCAATTGTTCTTGTAGATCCAAGGTTTTGTCTAACTGTAATTCCACCGGCCAGGTCGGTAAATATCTCGACTGGATCAACAGAGCCGGCCCGTCGGTCAATAATCCTCTGTATGCTACCATCCACATCGGCAGACCGTGCGTAGCGGCTGGTAGCAGCGGGGACCCTGGTCCATCGACATCCGGCGCGGGAGGCTCTGCTGCGAACAAGCCGAACGCGTCTTCTTCGAACAGCAGACCGATATTTTCATCGCATAATGCCTCAACCTCGCGCGGCTCCGTTTGCTCGAACCGGTCGACCACGGAGCGTCAGCATACCTGCGACGATTCCTGCATCAGAAATCAAAGCGGAGGCATCGCTGGCATCTGCCAGTTCTTCGGCAGGTGCGAGCGAGCCGAATGCAATCATGGCAGATTTTCCGTGCACTGGTGGTACGTGAACAAGTGGCTGCTACCTTGGAGTCCTCATATCTTCGACAGGAACGTGGACGCCGTCCCCGCGATGGAAGAAGAGTCGCGTAATCAGCACGACAGCGACAGCGACGACGCTTAGACAAGATTCGTTCCGTAACACTCTGATCTAGTGATTTGTTTGGCATTATCGGATAGCGTTTTATTATTCTGACCTGTTTAGACACCGTCGATACGACATCGTAACTGCTACCAGAAGTAAGATAGCGCTAAGCATCCGTGTCCCCTTATTTTTAACGAGTGTATAGTAATGACGTAATTTTGTGATACTTGAGAAAATGGCGTGCTTCTCCCTGCACGAGATAGCGAGAGGAAAGTAGTACATATTGATAGTAATCGCAGTGGATACTCCTTTTTTTTTTAACTATCCGCATACAGTTTGTTACCTCGGTAAAGGAATGGAATGATTATTCTTGTTGAATTGTTTAACGTTGAAATCTTTGGTTGACATTCTTCGAAATATTTAAGGTGAATTCGCACATGTATCGACAATAACAATGCTTTATATGTGCTCCGATGATATTCTGAGATATTTATATATCAAAGAGAACGACAGATACAAATTTCATTCGTACGCGTACGTTTACAAATAAGTATAAAGTCGATTAAGCGTAAACATTAGTCGTGGGTATAAGTTTCGCCAATGTACTGTTGAGATTTCATAGAAGCTGTTTGAATTCGATTAACTTTATACTAACTGGCAGCCAGTTTTAATTGTATGCTGGCAGAAAATCGCCTGGTTTATCGCGTTCATCCTCTGTATAGAGAGCTATTACGTGTACAATAGACTAATATTTGGACATGTGTGTTTTACTGTATAATGATGTGAGATGTATAGAAATCGTAACTTTTATAATTCGTCGGTGATTCTTTTGACTCAGCCGTTGTTTTCTGGGTCAAAAAGGAGGAGAAAAAGACGAGAGAGAAAGAGTGAGAGTGCTTCTGGCATATTTTTATAAGTTTAGTAATAAAAATGTCCGAATAAGTCGAAAACAGAAATATCTTTTTTTAAAAGTTAGTCGGACGATATTCATTGAAAATAATATTGGTCAAAATGAAATACGTATGTCGGATATAAGAAGTTTTCGTTTGAGCCTGAGAACTGTTACAAATACAAATCCATATTATTTTATTAAATCTTTATTAAGTCTATATTACGAGCAGATAGAGTACCATTTAAGCGCGACAACATTGAACATCGTCAACAAGTGGCTGTTCGAGGCTATCGAAGCGTCATCTCCGCGAACATTTTTTACTGTCTCTTATATCATGATAGACACCTCTAGTAAATTAACAAATAGTTACACATTTTGTGTCTCTAGCATAAGGTAACGGGGAATCTAATCTTGAATGACCAACTCGGTATGATTTGTTAGAAACTCGCAATACTCGAATGCTCTGCGTGTATGTATATTAATTATTATAGACAGTATTAAGTCGTCCTTATAAAGTTCTAGTTATTAATCATCTTGAAACGTATTACATTATTTTATTTTCATTAGTAATTTGAACAAATTAAGAGGTTCAGTTCGACACGCGAATAGAATAAATTGCAATACCTTCGGCGTGTAATATAATTTTTACATTTATAAGGACAGATTTAAACATATCCTTAGATACTTTACGACTTAAGCATTGATTTGTACGTAAGATTCGTAATGAAACAATATTTTCAGCCTAATATACTAAATTGTAAAACCCGCGTTGGGTTTTATTCCCTCTGTAACAATACAATGAACCATCACGGATTTGCCAAATGTATATTTATTTTTTGTATTTAGTAGTTCACTCTATAATACCACGACGAATGATTATTTGAATAAAAAAAGATTGATTATAGAGAGTTTACATGAACAGTTATCCTTTGACCAAATATTAACGTTATAATTTAGAAGATTATTGTTACCTTTTAGTATTATTTAAACAGCAAACGTTTGATACAGTGAAGGGGTTTGATAACAAGTTTATTAAATGTGTTATTAAATTCGCGAAATTTATTGTAAGAATTTTCGTAAATATAAGCATTTGTAACTGTATTATTTATTTGTAACTTTCACTTTCGAAATGCTGTACACGCTCCTATATTTGTCACAGTAGCAATATGGTATTATACCGAATATCTGAATTACTTCATAAAGCAATGTTCGATTATACTGTGGAATTTTACATGTATGCAAATATACATATGTAATTTGAAAAATTAGATTTTCTAATTCATTAATTCAGGGTCAGCGTTGAAGTTAATGCGTAGGCATTGTTTTTTATTTTGGTCAGACAGAGTTATGAAATATTTATTTGAATTGATATAAATGCTGAAACTAAATACATAAATTAATACAATAAATAAAATAAAGCTAATGTTTTATTTGGTTAAAACATGTTTCTTTTTTTACCAACGATAGTGCATTTCATAGTACAATACAATTAACGTACCGCTGAACGCTTTTGCAAGAGTAAATGCCTTTACTATTGATACACATATATTGACTTTGAGAAAAGTTGGTCACTCCCCCATGAGTGAAGGCCAACAGCTATCACTTTGGTGGTATAATAGCCCTAATATCAATGTGTACTGCTGCGGTATACACGTTTCTGTCGTTAAATCTATTTGTCTTTCTATTATCCAGTCTATTAATAATTCCTCCAATCCATTACGAAAATACCGTTCACTCTTACAATTTTTGTAGCTGGACATTATTTATAAGACACGCGTTTAAAGACGCGTGCTTCGACAAAATGCACCAGAAGAAAAATCGACTTAATGATGTTATATTCGCTGCTTTATTCATTAATTTTCCGAAACATATTTTTGCGGATACTTCTCGCAGACATATTTCAGTCTTTCTATTATTCCCAATGTAATAATTAGACAGCCGATTTTATTAAATACTTTTACGTTATTTTCAATCTATTGAACATATCTCCAGGAAGAAAATTTTTATTTTGCATAAAGAGATCCGCTGTCTAGTAATAATGCTCATTTAACGCCTTGCCGTATTTTAACGAGTCAGACTCGTGATGAAGATTTTAAAAATCTAACGAATGTTACGCCTTTCTTTTTAGACGAAATAAAATTTTATTTGCTTGCAATCAATATTTCATCATTAAAATCCATGTAGCGATGCAAAAAATATATTTTTCCTTTCTCTTCTATATTTTTGGGGATGAAGACGTTTTTTAATCACTGTGACCGTAAAGAAAACAGTATGACAAGGATAATCGTCGAAAACCGAGTGATTAAATGGCGGTTTTGACGTTCCGGGTCAAAGTAGACCCGGGTACCGCCGCGCCGTGTCGCAGGATTAAAAGGAAGAAAGTAAACGACGAAGAAGTCCTACTATCGGTATCGGTGAAAACATCCGCGATGCAGCAGACCCGACTATCATTCGAGGTGCGACCATCGTGACATTTCCGACGCAAGACTTATCGCTGGCTCGCACGTAAACTATTGTAATCGAAATTTATACCGCGGAGATTGCTTCGGGGCTGCCGCAACGGGTTGTTCACGATGGCCACCTTTACCAGGATCGTCCTTTTACGTGTCGTGAACAACGAACACGAACCATAAAAAAAAGAAAAGAAGCTACGAATATTTCGCGTTGTCGCACGACCGATGTAAATGTTTGACCGACGATAAACGCCATTGTGTTTTCCACCGCTGGCGGAGCAGTATCGGCCGCACATTTGCCGCGACTTATCTTGACACCGCGGGTATTCAAGTATCGCGGGCGTGGTCAGGTATCCTCATGGTCAGATACTCTCCGGCGCGACTATAGTTGGCTCAAATAATGGCTCAAACCTTTCTGCTCTACGCGCTATTACACTGGTTCTCTTTATTTCCGTCGTTCGCTTAACAATTTATTTATTTCGATTTTTCTATCGCACAATAAACCGCAGCCCGGTAATTGTATACCGTTCGATGCTTGTGATTTCAGACATTTTTTAACCCTTAGCACTAAAAATTGCTGTACCATTATTCTAGGTATTGTCTACATTATTAAATAAGTTATTACTTAACAATTACTAAACATTTAAGTACTTTATAAGGTATTATACAGGGTGGTCCACCTAAATATCTACTTTAGTCTTGATGACGTAACAAATGTTTTTAATGCAATGTAAACGGTATCGCAAGGTGAATTCTTTGCAAATTTTTTCCTTTCCGATGATCAAGATCATTTCAAGGTCATGTTATTATTCGTATCTGTATGTATTTCTCGCTCATTACACGATGCAATAAAAAAAGAAGTGTGGTTCATGTGTCAAAAAACACCGATGACCTTGATAACTTCGACAAAAAAGACCTTGGAAAAATCTATCCTCGCCAGATATTTGATCCATTGACAGGATGCACGTAAAAAAAATTGTCTTGCTTAAAAGGACCACCCTGTATTTTCATATCCATAATTATTCATTCTGGATTGGAAGGTTTAAACGTGAACATTCTAAAGCCGAGCGAAACGACAGAAAAAGGAATTTCATAAAAATCGAGAGCCACGTTTCCGAGTATGCAGACATGTTTTTATTGCGAGCGCGTGCATGTAGGTTATAAAACAAGGCGGCGTTCGCAGGTGAATTTCGGCGGCGTGAAATGAAAGCGGGGAGAAAGGCCGCGCGCGTCGCCCTTTCTTTCTTCCCGTGACATGCACGGTGTCTGACCGATTGTTAAGTAATGAAAATTTTCTGTTCGCACCTACCGATCGTTTTGCGAAGCGGGGGCCCGCGTGCAGGAACGCGCTTGTGTCAATCCGTTCGGATGTGGTTCTTGGTAGCTTGTCCGGCATGTCAGACAAACGTATCGGCTGTCAAACGGGAATCGATTTCTGTGCTTCCTGAACACGGTCGTTTGATATACACATATATATTTAGTAAAAAAAAAAGAAACGGAGCTGTCTTGCGTCAGAATCGTTAATTCATTATGATCGATGGCTGGTATGATACTTGAAGTATGTGGGCGTTGGTCCTGTACTTGTCACCTTCAAATTCCGATCGGTCTGTGAAACGAAAAAAAGTCCGAGCTATTTACGAATATATATGCAATACATATGTAAAAACAAAAGAGAAAAGAATCGAGGGGGTCGTTGTACCCTCTCAAAAACTGGGGAACAGGAGTTCGATCGCTACACTGCCGATCTTTATGCGAAATAAAAATTTTATCCGGTGAATGTGATAAATTCTTGAATATTTGTCGAATTAACCGGCCATAATTAATCCAGAGAAAATTTAGTGGTGACTATATAATAATAAGCGACAATTATACATAATCGCCAGATTGATTACATCATCACTAAATTTGATCTGGGTTAGGTCTGGATTAATTGTTAATTTATTTTATTAATTTATCTGGCCGGTCAATTTGATAAATATCCAAGAATTGATCACATTCGCCGGATTTATACCGATTCATCAGATTGTATTTTCAAACAATTTTATTGTTACGCAACGATCGGTACAACATGTCCGTTTTGAATGCATAAAATCCGTAATTATGACACTAGAAATTTTATTGCGCCACCGTATTATTCCCCGGATTAATGGTCGTATAGCTAAGAAATAGAGCAGAGCGTAATCGGCCATTGTTGAAATTTCCACGAGCACCGTGGTGTTTATTGAACAGAAGCCCGTCTCCCATTCAAGGGCCAATTTATCACGGGATGGAAGTATTGTAAAGATCCTTGTATGTATTTATTAAAATCATAGCCAGCAAAGAATAATAAAAGATCGTCGTACAAGCATGGAATAATAATTTATCGCTACCGTTACGCGTGCATAACCATGCGTGAATCACGGAATTGTCGTGCAAGTGTAACGCGCCACCAAGGAATTACGAAATCGTTCTTCGTCGTCGTCGTCGTTGTGCCACGTGCGCCGCGCGAGACTTCACATTTTTTCTCATTCTATTTTAATAAGGTCCTGGTTCCGGCTGCGTTTACTATGCTCTGCTGATCGATTAATTGTTCTCGGATAGGACGGTTCACTGGTAAAGCCCGAGATCCACGGATCGGTACCGGGTAACCGACCAAATGATTCATTTCTCTGTTCCCGTTGCAACTTGACATTTCTGAGTACCAGATTCTCGAACGGTTATACATAGAATGCGGATTTTTACGAAGAAACATTTTTAGAATACAAGTTCTCTTAATAATTTCCACCAGATGCGGCCCCCCCAAATTTATGTTAATGATCATTTAAATGTGAAACTATTAATAATACAACTACTCGTAGATCATTTCTATACAGGGTGTCTGAAAACTCCCTGTAGGAGATACAGCCGGCGCGCCAGACAGTTCGCGTCTAGCTCGCCGCTCTGATTGGTCCGTGTTTTTCGTTAATAACTCCCAAACGAAGCCCCAACTGACATTTTGCAAAAGGAAAATGTCGTTTCAAATGACATCAGGAATCTCTGTTTTGAGACACCCTGTATAATATAATTTGCACAGTAATAATAATAGAACAACGTAACTTTATAACTGATTGTAAACCGGGATAAATGTAGATATTAAACAAATTGAGTAACATTCTATATCATAAATAATTTGAGCTCACCTATTTATTTATAATGTAACAACAAATGGAAATTTGATCGTGCAAAGACAAAACGAACGTGTAGATTCGCGATTATTTTCATGGAAAATTCCACACACAAACGGATCATTAATTGCGGATATAGAAAATATGTTTCAGTAATGCGAACCCATTAGCGCGGAAGGTTTTATTATCCGGGCGTAATAAACGAGCGCTAACGACGACACGATAAAAATGGCGATAGCATTAATTTAATAGACAGGTAAAGATTATATCAATTAGTTTTATGCGCGGTTGCGCGCGGCGCAATTTATGCCCTGTAGAATAATCCGTCACTGTGCGGCCGCGTTCGCGCTTTGGAAAGTGCTCGTAATAATTCCCGATCTCCCGTGCAGGGGCTTCCTTCTTCCAAGGGTAGGGAAAGGTGGTTGCACGTGTTGCATTGCAGCCTCGTTATGGATTGCAACCGTTTACAATTCCGTTCATTGTTGATCGCCGCGAAGGAACCGACGAACGCGGCGGTACACCCACTACTACGGGCCCCTGCACACCAGGCATCTGGTCCCTTTTCCGGCATTTTTCCAGCCACGGGGTTACTATCGACACGCATTCCACGACTCCGCGCGGTTTCGCATTGTTCTTTTCGCTTATCCCTAATAGGATCGATAAATTAGAACCATAAACGCAACCGCTTCGCTCGCAACCTAACAGTTCACCGTGCAGGCCATCAACGGGATTATGAAACCCTGGAAATCATTTACAAGCCGCGCAATCTCTTCGAACCACTGTGAAATTTTATTCACGGACAGCCACACCGAAATGTAAGGTGAAATACCCTAAGCCTGGACAACATTGTTTTGATTTAATTTTATCAGTTTAGACAAACAAACATGATTTTTGTTAGGAGTTTTAACGTAATATTCGGATTTTTTAAAGTAATTTAAAATCACAAAATCATTGTTTAGATTGATATTTTAATCTAATCTAGATTAATATTTTAATCTATTTACATATAATTGTATCTATGACATCTAACATTATTAAATATTTAATGATTTATACATCAAAATATTATACAGCGCGTCTTCGCGACTAATCATGTGAATTTTTATATCGGTTAGATATTCGTGCAAGAGAAACTGCACATCGGGTTGCTTGCTAACATTATTCAGTTAACTGACACCCTGGCATTTATATAACAATAGTGTGCAACATGTAGTTGTTCCACTTTCACGATACAAAAATACAGAATATCTCGATGAAAGATATTTTTGTAGCATTTAGAAAATCTTCTATCAAAATGTTATTATATTAAATTCTATCCTGTTTAATTTTTCATTTTTTGTCGTAAAGCGAGCATTTCAAGAGACAACACTTCTTTCTCCATATTTTCTAATTGCGTCCGGCTTAAGGCGTGTGCACGTCGAGTATAAGATTACAGTGGACAGCTGGAAATTGCATAAAATTAGCATAAGAAGCGTGTTTTTTCGTTTCCCCGACACACGTTGGTCGTTTCGCGCGCGTTTATCCGGCGTTTAATTTTCCGATCGAAACGGTAGTAGGAAGTAAAAAGAAAAAAATAATAAAATAACGAATGAATTATCATCGTGCGTTGCGCGTGCTGCACAGACCTGTGACCCCCTTTCATCGTCAGTCTTTTCTTCGGGTTCACTGGCGTGTGTCCATTCACGCGGCCTGCACGATCTTGGTTCTGACGTTTTCGATGCACTTGACGCATATTGCATTCACGACTGTGTTTTATTGCCACATTGTTGCTACCCTAAGGTCCGCGGCACGCACTCGTATTTGCACTTTCGCCGTGTTAAAACGCCCTGGGCAAGCTGCAGTTTTTAATTTGACGTTTTCCATTAGCCGACCGGACGAACGCAGCTAATTAAACGACTACAAATGGATCGGTATAATTTGGTGTTCGCGAGACACATAGTTAGATTATAATGAACTGTTATGTTTCATTATTTGTTTAACGATATAATAAATTGTTATGCTTTATCATTTGTTCACGGACAGTTAATCTGGCGGTATTAAGTCCGTTTTAAACAAATTACGATCCGATTTAATTGCGTAATTGTGCAATAGATTTATCTATTACACAGTATCTAACAGTGCAGTTAATTGTTCGCGAGCAGGGTGGTCTGTCAAGAGTTTGCCAATTCTACTCTCGATAATGCCGTGGCAATGTCGTAAGTATCTCACGCGTGTGCGCAAAACGAAACCGTTTACCATATTCCTTTCTTTGATTCGAATCTTGAAGTAGAATGCTGATTATCTTTGCGTTCTCGCTTTAGAATAAAAAAATTTTAGGATACTAGCTTCTCTCTTAATTATTTTCACCCTTAAGTCGTAGGTAAGATATGTCCCCTGCTCAAATTTATTTAAATTTAAATTTTATTTACAATGTAAACTGTAAAAACCGTAAAAACATTAGAACAATATAATTTTTTTTTGTTAAAGCTAGAAAGAAATTTTTTTTCATATGGTTTCTGTGTTCTCTGATCGACAAAAATTAATTAAACACTAATTAGCGATGACTCAATATTATGAACCTGCAATGTCCTCCGAAAGATTTCTGATTTGAAATTTTCGAGACGCTTATAATCTCTCGTTTAGCCTAGCCACCGATAAAAAGAAACACTGTTTGTCTATAATGAACGATCGAGATCTATAATGGATACCAATTCGACCGGGTAGCAAAATAAAACAGTATGTATGATTTTTTATCTACGCATAGTTCTACACAGCTACCCGCGATATACTTGGTTCGCCCGAGGCGGGCGAAGTCCTTGTAGAGTGGGTGGAGTAGACATCAGCAGGAAGTCCTGCAACTATCGACAGAAGCCGATGTTTATCGACATCTCTTTCGCGGTATAACTTGCGCCGAATATCGATCCCGAGAGATAAGCCCGATCGATCGATTTCCCCGAAGCACTGCCGCGAGATCGACGCCTGTAAAAATAATTGCTCGACGGATACGCGGAACACAAGAGCTCGGACAAAAAGTTCCATCGATTTATTCTAGCCTGTGCTTATTCAGCGAGTCTTTTTATCATCGTGACTAGTTCGGAGGAAAAAAAGAATTATTAAATCCTGATTACAGATTAATTAACGATTATCTTTTTTCACGATCAACTGATAATCGCAATTCTGGAGACGAGTCTGCCGCCTTGAAAAGATCTAAATTTCATCGGGAACCCTATTGGAGTTTGTGAATTCAACGTAAATGAGACAAACAATATTTATATTTTGTTGGATATGACGATCACACGTTTAACAGTAATACGTATATGATGAATATTACAGCTTATGTCACGCAGACTATACTCGTTGACTACTCGTTCGCGACTAATTAAAAAATGATTTTGCACGTTACCGCGATCGCTCGCGCGATAGGCGCTCGCCCTAACGTATCAATACGCATCTCTTTTCGTCACACGTAATGACCGCGAGTTTCAACTCACGCGGACTACAAACCCGAAGAGAATCGCGGCGGTTGGTCGCAGCCGCTGTTGTCGAACGGTTGCAGTCTGGCGAATAAAAGCGTTTCCATGTGAATCACGCCCGTTAGCGGTGGTTAAAAGCGATCGGGATCTATTCGAGGGCATCGTGTGCCTATCCATGTATACGTATCACGACTACCAGCTCTCTCTCTCTCTCTCTCTCTCTCGTGCACGTGCATTTAGTATCTCGCAATTCGGTCTGGCTGGCGCGTAAAGCGAAGATTCTCACAGGGTCCGCAGGCCAAGATGAAAGAGAAGAAAGACAGATAGAAGGAAGAAAGAAGTCGCGACGCTGAACTGTATCGCAACGGGCAATTATTATGCTATCACGTGCACACGATAGATGTGTGTGTGTATGTGTGTGTGGATTTACGTGTACCTATCTATCGATCCTTTTTCCCCATCGCTTACCGGAGGACGGTTATTCTCTTTCTCGAAGCGACATTTTTATCGGTTTCCAGGTGCCTTCTCCGCTCGAATCACCTTAGATGCAACGCGCTCCGGAACCTTTCATTTCGCTGCCTGCACGTGGTAACGGTGTAACTGTATCAAGATCTCTCGCAGGCCCACCTACGTTCACCTTCTTCGCCACAGCGGATACCTTGATCCATGGATCCCAACAGCCGTCGCGTCGCTCGCCCGCGAACTATCCACGATCCAGAAGCTGAAGACACGTTAAGAGGAAAATGCGAAAGCAGAGTCTTCCAGTGCTCCACTATTTTTTTTTTTAATAATCACAGTTTAAATAATTTTTGCATCCGCGTTACGATTTTAATTGTACGCTTTGTTAACACTAAACCTACCGCTGCCGGTCGAACGACCGGTTTTATACTTTTCGTTCGACAATTATTGAAATTATAATGTTACGTGGAAATTGATTCGATAAATTTTTTCAACCAAGCGCTGGTTGGAGTAAAAATTGCACAAAATCTAAATAAACAGAGCCCTGTGATTTTTCTCAGCTGAAATGTTTTAATAAACGCTCCGTAATTATTTCATTGATGCAAGTACACATACCAATTTCGTCATGCGACAATAACTTATCGTTACGAGACAGAACAGTTAGCATTGTTCCAAAGATTTCATTAGAATATTCATAGTTTCGTGGGAGGGGTGAGTGTCTAAATATTTATGAACAGCGTCGTACGGTGGCGACTTATTTCTCAATAAAATTACATTTACACTACCATCCGTGAATTATTAATTTCTTTCGAAGCGTGCGAGACGTTGCGGCGTTAATTTTTATTTTTCTTGACAAATTCAGTATTTAGCGTCCAAATTTAACTTAGTGTAGCGATATCATTGTTAATTGTAAAGCGTTATACCAACGTATACGATAAACCATACAAGGTTTAGAGTATTAAGCAATAAATAAATAGAATTTCATTTACACTATCCTCCCTACATTATTAATTGTTCTCTAAGCGCTCGAGACATTACAGCGCTAATTATTATTTTTCTCGACAAATGTAAGATCAGTATTTATCGTCCAAATTTAACTTAGTGTAACGATATTATTGTTAATTGTAAAGTGTTATACCAACGTATACGATAAACCATACAAGGTTTAGGGTATTAAGCAATAAATAAATAAAATTACATTTTCCACGGCCGCAGCCGGATTTTCTCGAATGAGAAACGCCGTCGGGTGTCTCGACAAAATGAAAAAAGGCGAACGCTCGGTACGAAAAGGTAAATCGTCGATCGGGATCGAAGGTAGGGAGCAACGATAGCGCGAGAGGAGAGGGGGAGGAGACACCAAGGAGCGGAAAGTGAGAGAGAACCCATAGGTCGCGCTACACTTCACGATCGGGGGACACCTCTCTTTATCCCCATTCTGGCGGAGCCTCGGTTAAAGTTAAAACGCTTCTCTTTTAGTTGTCGCTGGGCACTGTAGCGTTTCGCGCGGTGTCACGGACGCCACTCGGCGATTTCAACGAGCGCGAGCTGGCGGGCCCCCCGTGTGTTCGGTTTGACGAGCAACGAACAACCACGTGTCCCGTTCCTCGCGAGATTCGCTCTACGCGCGACGAGCCGACGCGATCCTCCTCTTCCTCTCGAGCCGCTCCTGTATCCTCCGCGCGTCTCGCCGAGAAAAATCGAGATCGCTTGACCGCCGAAAGTGAAAGCGACGGGAACAGATTTTTGTTACTTCGGCGCGTGTGCTTCCGCGGAATCTGCTCCGGCGAGGCGCTCGCGTGCATCGACCAGCATGGATCATTGAGACAGGTAAACTTTCGATTATGCTCACCGCGATATGCGATGTTCCCGTCCGAACGCGAAATGTCAGTGTTCGAACGTCTCCGAGAACCTTTGAAAATTTTTCTCCCGAATGAAACCATCGCGGGTTCGAAGATCGAAGCGTCCTCTTTGCAACGACGCCTCGAAAATTATTCTACGATTTTTCCTCACCGTTTCACGAAACGAAAACGATGACCAAGTTCGGCCGCGAGAATTAAAATTAAAGTTAGCGGCACCACGTAGAAACTCCGTAAAACGTGTAAAAAAAATCGTACATGGATTTTTAAGGCGTCATTTTAAAGAGGAAGCTTCGACCTTTAAATCCGCGGTGGTTTCATTCGGGAGAAAAATGTTTCGTAGTTTTCGTAGACGTTCGAATGTGTACCAATTTCGAGATGAACTTCGGTTTCTCGTTGTTAGACTGCGGATGTTGAAAGCAGAATCAAATAACATTTTATTTCCACTAGTAGCAGCCTCTGTGGTATAAATAAACAACGATATGCATAGTAAATTGTATTTGATATTTCAATGTTCATTGGCATAGATGCACAAAGAGTTTTCTATCGAATAAAGAGAGCAACATGTGTCGTGTCTCAGAACGAGAATAATCCAGCGAAACTCGGGCCTCCGTCGATTTTTCGGGTGTCGTTCCGAAAGATGTTCCTTCGAGACGCCGAGGACACAAAGATATGCGAGCACGTTTTTGGTGAAAGCATGCTTTGCATACTCGGTTCCGAAGAAAGTAATTCGATGGGCGAAAGTGACGAGCGGCCAAACTCGTTCGTCCACAGACGAATTTTATCGGGTCCCGTTATATCGTAGACCGACGACGAGAGACGCGTTACATCTTCGGCGTTCCGTGAGCATCTTTCATGGGCACGTGGCACTCGCGAATCTCCCGTTTCCATGCGAACTGCGTCCACGCACACGCCGACGCGACGATACGCGTTTGCATAATTTGCATAATTTCCCTTCATGGAGATATTACCCGTCATTGCCTGCCTGTTCGTCTCGCCCCAAACGTTCGGATGAATGATCCGTTTAAAAAGTATTACAATACGTGCGGCTACTTACGGACGATTTCGTTTATTGTAATTGTTACAATAAAACGCGAAAGTGGACGCTTGACAATAATTACTTTGCACTCGGAGCTACTGTTCCAACTCGAAAATTAAACGTTGATAACAATAGAATAATTACGGTCGGTAGAATAATAAAAATAAAATATTTTTCTTCCTTTTAATCGACGATCTAGAATCGACTCGTAATTTTTATTTTCTTCTCAGCCCATTATTCGAAATATTATTTACATTGTTTAATATGTTGTCATCTAATCGATTGAACATTTCAGTATTGTATGAGGTACTGTATCAATTTTATATCCATAAAGTTAAAAATATCGTATAGAATGGATATTATTGTAGATCGGAGGAAAGGTTTAATTTTCCTGTTAAAAAACAGGCCCAATTTCACTGTCTCGCCGTTTCTATCTGGCATTTCGCAAGTTTCGAATATCCACCGAAGTGTTAATAAAAATTCTTATCGCAAAATGTTACTGCGCTTACACGCTGGGATTTCCAAGCGGATTTTACTTACGGAAATTCTGTTCCGTTTATTCAGCACATATTCACGCGGTACGGAACGCTTTCTACGAACGAGTTAAAGAAAATGTCAGGGAAGTTTATTGCTTCATCAGGGAAAGATATATTAGGAATAGTTTATTGATCGTTCCACACGTATGTGTCTAGATAAATGTTAGAAACAGCGTCTAAGTTTCTCATACACATATATTTATTGTGAAACGATACGGAACTTTGCGTTTGTTAAATTCGGTAATAATTGTTCGGAAATGCAATTTAAACGTTGCTCGATATGCTACGAAAGTTAGTCTTTCTCGAAATGTGAATCGTCAATTTTCGAAAGGCATAAAATTTCACTTTCCGTCAACGTGATCGCCGTGCAAAGAGCACGTCGTGAGAGAATCTTTTCTTTTTGAAGACCTCTTTAAAAAATCATTCAAAATTAACGTAAGAAAATTATAGCCTAGCTCGCGCGCGTTTTATGAAGGGTGTGAAAAATAATTTCAATCGGGGAAAAGTCAACTTCGGAAAATAATTAAAAAATCTTTATCGTCTCGGACTTGTATGAAAAAAAGAAAAAGTACGATGAATAAACGAAGACAGTTTCAAGAGGTAGCGAACATCGTCGCGCGGACTATGTCGTGTCGGAACGAAAAAAATTAGGGAAGGGCTCTTAAATGCCATGGTCTTGTTCGCTAAACGTAACTGCGTGTTACGTATTGCGTAAGAGGCCGACATAGACGCCGAAGTCCCCGAAGATTATCTTTCAGCGAACGTTTGAAATCCATTATATAAATCACTTTATAAATCCATATTGACGACGCTATTTCACGGTTTTAGTGTAATTAAACCGCTAACCTCGATTAAATCCAAGATATACAATATGCATGTACACGCGTATACACATAAATTCCGGACGAAAGTCTACGTAATCATATAAATCCGTAATAAAAGTTCGTATACACGCTTGATCCACATGACATAATGAAACGACTATAAAATCGTCTCGCACGATCTCGAGGAAGAGAGACAGGTAATCCTTTCCCGAAATTTCTATCCGGACTAATTTCATGCTAAAATATTTGCAAGTAAATGTAAAAAGTGTTTGGACACTGTTCAAAAGTCGATAACTTTTATTAATTGTACCAAATGATGTTTTCTGAGCAATTAATTTTGTGTGCAAAACTGTTTTTGAAAAAATCGCGATCGATAGGAATTACACGAAAAAATAAAAAAGGAACTTTTTCAAAACTTTTTTAATTGGGCCTCCAATGAAAATTTAAAATAAGCGTTTTGTAGATCAGAACACAGAAAAAGAACGACACGCATCGAAAGATGTACGAATCTGTGGATTCTGAGCAAAAGTCTTGATAAACTACGATTTTCATCACTTTTAGCCGCTTGCAGCCCAAAGATTGGCATGTCAAAAACGTCCTCGTTATTTCCGATCACGCGAAGTAACTTCGAGAAAGGAAGTGTTCAAAGATGACATTCCTGAAAGTGGCTCTTCTTTGCCAAGGACAGCCTGCAAAAATCGGAATTCAAGATCAGTTGTTCTTTTTCCAATCAATCTACTATTTTCTCCTCTGACCACGATGGCTTAATTATTAACGTGTTATGTTCAGAAATTCTGAATTCCTCGAAGAGGTGTCCTCGCGGTGATCATAAAATCTTCAGAATTCTGAGAGTCGTAGCGCCGGGAGAATTTCTGTACTTATTGTTGGAATATTTCTTTTAAGATAAAATTCAGATTTATTCCATAACATATTTTTCATTCTGTTACTCGGTTCTTCATTTGATTACTTATAAAATTTATATTGGAATATTTCGTTTACGATAAAATTCAGATTTTCATACATAGATTTATTCAAGATCATATTTTTCATTCTATTACTCGGTTCTTCGTTCTATCACTTACAAAAATTTGATTGGCAACATATAAATCTAGTAGACACGACAAATTATCCTTGTTGTAATAGAAGAGATTACAAGGGACCAATGTCCCCACCTCTCATATTACAGAAAAACACCTTGCACCGATGGGATTGTTGAAAATTTGCTTGTACACAGATCCGCAAAAATGTCGCTGGTCAACTTCAGCTTGCCGTATCAGCCGGCGACGCCCACGCCGTTCTTTTACGGTGGCCAACCCGGAGGACACTCGCCAGTGAACAACCTTCGTTTGAACGCGGTCCTTCCGCCTGCTCCAGCTCCAAATTTCAATGACCGTGAACCGTTCCAAAATGAGCCGTACATTCCACCCGCTGGTTATCAGCAACAGAAGCAACACCAGTCATCCTTCAGCCGGCAAACGAGTTCTAACCCGTACGTCGAGCACTCGTCCTTCTCGTCCTCGCAGGACACCAGGTACGACAATTACAACCAGGACTTCAGAAGGACTCAGCCGAGGCAGCAACAACAGACGAGACCTCCGGCATCCCCTCCTCAGCAACAGCAACGAGTCCCCGTTGACAGGGATCAGAGCAATCAGAGGACATCCAGGATGCCTGAAGAAGAGAGCTATCCTGAGAGACCGAACGGGTAAATTTTATTCGAAACAATTTCAATTTAATTAAATTAATTTAATTAACTTTCGAGAAAATATTGGGTTGGCAAGAATATAAATTCCGGTTTTCACTGATAGATAGTGATGTGTTTTTTTTTAAATATTTTTTTCTTTTTGACATTTGATGAAACTAACATTTTTTTTAATAACATTGCAGAGAGGTTAAAATATTTTATCTCACCTTGAAATACCGAAATTACTCTCTTGCCAATCCAATATAATAAATGTCATTGATTTGTTTTTTTCTCTTTTATTTATTGCTTCTCTTCCGACAAAAAGTTTTGGCGCTAATATATGTGTATGTTCGCGGTATCAAGAGTAAATTTTCAAACAATATAAATCATTGTCTCGCAGCAATTATCGTTGCGGTGACGCTCGACATCAACTGCACATCAATGTTTTCATCGCGCTGGAACCGTCATTGCTGAAGCACGGCGAAAGCGGTTCGCACAGTCACGTTAATTGCCCGTACAATTATTTATATAACGATCGCTTGAACGGTTTCTTCCTTGCGTGCCGTGCATTCCTAATGAATATCTGACGAGCATCCGACGTATTCATTTATGGAGTCATTCCGGCAATTATGTCATCGATCTACCGGCTCCTCCATCGTTCGTGGACCATTTCTCGAAAGTCCCTTTTGCGAACGAATTATATATTACACGAATCTCTACGGAAGATTGTACAATGGAAGTGATTTTTTCTTTTTTTTGCAAAAATCGTAACAATCACGTATACACGTGACAATTAACGGCCCTCGTTCAGATCCGACTTGCGCACGTACCCATTGCCCACACGTTACTACGTGAAATTCCAAATTTTTTCTCGGTTGGACTTTCTACGCCACGAGTTATCGCGTTAATTGCTTTTCATTATTACGTAACAGACATTCAGGAAACTACTTTCATCGAGCGAACTTTTTGCGAGGAGTTCGCCGAAAATGTTCGAACAAGTATTCGGGATGCGTCGGCTCGCCGAATCCATCGAGAGCCTGTGAATTTTATGTATCGCTGGCACGCGATGTTGCCTGAAATTTTTAACAGTTTCCAGAATTGCAAGGTTCCGGGATGCGCGCTCTCATTTCGCGATAATACAAAGATCGGGGTTCTTCAGCAGTCGAAAAAACGCTGGATGAAAGATCGGTCTGTGGCGCGTCCGGCCTCAGAAGTCCTATTTTTTTCAATTACGAGGCGTAGTTTCCATTATTCCCATTATATGAAAATACGCTACGTGAAAATATGTTTCCGAACAATGCAAATTACGCTGTGGAATAATGCAAACTACGCCCCGTAAACGAAAAAATAGTGTTTTACACTACAGAAAACCCCCATTTTTGCAATCCTGGAGAAACGAGTCTACTACCTTAAAAAAATCTCATTTGTCCATCTAAAATCTAGCAAAACCATTAACAGACCTTCCTGACCCTCGTGAATTTATCGATCATTTAGAAGCAGTAGTAGAATATTAAATTCTCGAAAGTAATCTCCACAGTATCCCCGTAATGCGATAATGTGCAGTATTAATTACGAGACGAAATCGATTTGATCGAAGGTACACGAGAGTGAACGGTGACAGTGGTTCAGGCACGAAAACCTCGGTCCACGCTGTTCTGGATTACGACGATGATTTCGACGACTACTACGACGACGACGAGCAAGACATTCCGAAAGATGCCCACGTCACGCCCATACAAGGACCAATTTTTTTGAAAAATGGTTCAGTCCCCGTGGTGCCATTGTACTCTTACCCGCAGCTGAACAACGGCAGTTTCGTTCAGATACCGGTAAGCATTTCTTAAACATGTAACAGAATCGCTGACAATCGTTTCAATTGAAAACAGCAAAAAATTGTTCGTGTTTTACCTTTTTTGTTTCTGCTACCTTGATAAATACCATTACGAGATATTTAAAATTATTTGATCATTTTCGAGTTAAAAATTGTGTACTCTGGAAGATTCGGAGCTCAATTTACATTTCTACCTGGAATAATTCCATTCTATATTATTTCTTCATTTTATCAATATGAAATTGATATAACATCTCATGAAATATTTAACTGTTTAGTAATTGACTAGATGCCAACTTAGTTAATAATGTAAGCAATATTTTGAATAATGGTAGAGCAGTTTTTAGTAATTCAATTCGATTAGTAATTTAATTAGTAATTCAATTCGAGTGCTAAGGGTTAAGATAATTAGTAATTTGATTCGAGTACTAAGGATTAAGATAATTAGTAATTTAATTCGGGTGCTGAGGGTTAAGATAATTAGTAATTTAATTCGTGTGCTAAGGGTTAAGATAATTAGTATGTTAAGGACAAAGGGTTCGGTAAATCTAACCAACAATTCTACCGAAAGGCGAAACTTGTGAAGGTTGAACTCGTCGTAAAAATATGCAGCTCGACTATACACATATATACATACGTATGGTATTCAATTTGCATATTACTCTCCATATTTGGATGTTCCTCTCCTTTCTCCTTATCTATCGATACAAGCATGCTCGGTTACTATGCGTTTTACCTTTGCGCCGTTTGTAGTACAACCTCGGTCCGCGTGTTCGCGTCTTGTACGAGACGACAATATTTCTGAAACGGCAAATATGTTTAAGAACATTCTGCCGGCGACGGAGTATGTCTATGTAAATTCGTTTCAATTAGCGCGGCTTTAGCGAGAAATTAAACGCACGCACGTACGAAAGGCGAGTACGAACGTTCGAAGCCGTGACACTGTGGACTCCACGTATGTATAATGTTGTTTTGTTCGTGCAATTCTTACAATTGCTGAGTAACAATGGCGTGACTCATAGGCTCGTGGTGCGGAAGAATTCTGAGTAGAAAGTATAGAGCGAGTTCGCTTAGAAACCAACGATCGGAGAATACGCAAGCAGATTTCGTCAAGCTTAGACCCTCCGCATCGGTGGCGTTATTCGATAGGAATCGTCTGATGCGTCTGACCATGGCCGACCTATTTTACTTCTTGCTAAAACACGCGAACCTGACTTCTTCTCGAAAACGAAGTCTCAAACGAAAAAATTTCATTATTTTCTTATTTTTTCGCATAGAATCAGCCTCTATCCGGTTGTACCACCGGTTACGGAACACCCTGTACAAGCGTAAAGAAAGAATTATAGAAAAAAGTACTAATTATATTAAATGTTATCGATAATATCAAGTGGAAGTAGGGGCTGCTGCAGTTCCACAGTGCTTTAACACAAACCGTCATGCGCCACTGCTCTGCATCATGATCTCGTGTGCTCGAGTCGATTCTCCGAATGGCGACGCTGCCTGGTAACAAGAATTCGACTTCCGGTTCCGAAAGTTTGCAAACCCGTGGCAACCGTATACAAGAGAGGTAGGAAGCAGTCAGATCGATGTCTCGAGTGTTCCTCGAAAACTACGTACAACTAATGAGTTCTCGTACTTGAGAGGCCGTGGCACACGATCGAGGATCGTTTGAAAGGTGATCGAACGCGGCCGTGGATACAGGAACACTCGAAGATTGTATTGCGGTGGCGCGGCGGCATTGCATCGTATGGCGTGACATTTCCCAGCAACACCCATGACCCCGAGTATCTTCCTTAGAATCTCGCAAACTTACGATCAGCTGGGTGCATGCACCTCGGTTACACTTGCTCGGGTGTTTTCCCTCGTGTCCCCTTTTACCGGTATTGCTGTTCATTTCTCGTGCTTGTGGACGACGTGCACACACGTTGTCGAATGATTCCCAGTACGACATACACACTGACGCGTCGCTCTGAGGTCGGTCGGACTGACATTGAGACGGTACCCTTTCGACTGCGCTGACCGTATACTCGAATTTCTACAAGTCGGTGAACTGTAAAGTGAAACGCCCTAAGGCTAAGTTGAGGGCAGAATCGTTGAAGGTGGGCCAAGGGTAATCAACAAAAACATTGTACACTCCTTGGCCCACCCTGTGCTGTAAAGCAGCAACTAACCCTCACAAAAAAGGTCAAAATGGCCATTGTTGAAACTGGGCCGGATGGTCAGTTACTGGTCAGTGAGTGGTCAGTTAGTGGTCAGTGAGTGGTCAGTCACTGGTCAGTGAGTGGTCAGTCACTGGTCAGTGAGTGGTCAGTGAGTGGTCAGTTAGTGGTCAGTTAGTGGTCAGTTAGTGGTCAGTCACTGGTCAGTGAGTGGTCAGTGAGTGGTCAGTTAGTGGTCAGTTAGTGGTCAGTGAGTGGTCAGTGAGTGGTCAGTCACTGGTCAGTCAGTGGTAAGTTAGTGGTCAAGGGAGTGGTCAGTGAGTGGCCAGTGAGCGGTCAGTCGGTAGTCAGTGAGTGGTCAGTAAGTGGTCAGTCACTGGCCAGTGAGTGGTCAGTTAGTGGTCAGTTAGTGGTCAGTGAGTGGTCAGTGAGTGGTCAGTGAGTGGTCAGTCAGTGGTGAGTCACTGGTCAGTGAGTGGTCAGTTAGTGGTCACGTAGTGGTGAGTCACTGGTCAGTGAGTGGTCAGTGAGTGTTCAGTTAGTGGTCAGTTAGTGGTCAGTGAGTGGTCAGTCACTGGTCAGTCAGTGGTCAGTCACTGGTCAGTGACTGGTCAGTTAGTGGTCAGGTAGTGGTCAGTCACTGGTCAAGCAGTGGTCAGTTAGTGGTCAGTGAGTGGTCAGTTAGTGGTCAGTGAGTGGTCAGTCACTGGTCAGTTAGTGGTCAGTTAGTGGTCAGTTAGTGGTCAGTCACTGGTCAGTCACTGGTCAGTGAGTGGTCAGTCACTGGTCAAGGAGTGGTCAGTCACTGGTCAGTGAGTGGTCAGTCACTGGTCATTGAGTGGTCAACCACTGGTCAACCACTGATCATGCTCCGGTCCCCCTGGTCCTCCTGGTCCCAGATTTGGACCACTCCTGGCGGAATCCCCGGCCCGACTGACTAACTGACTAAGAGTGCTAGCCTATATGTCAAGCGCGCCTGCGCAGTTATGTGAAACTTTCCCCACTTCACCTAATTTCGATTGATTTCGATCGTCGTGATAGTAATTATTGATAAATTCGTTATTGCTGGCTGTTTAATGTTCATAACAATTCCTTCTGCGAACGATGTCGACAAACACTTCCTTCACCACCTTGCCATCTAACTTTTTAGTGAAAGTAGGTAACAGAACAGGAAAATTGTACAGTCTGATGAGTGCGAGAGTAATTTCAAGAATGATCTTATACATGTCTGGCATTCGATACCGTAAGGAAACAACACGGGCGTATCCTTCAGGGTTGTACGGTGTACTTTGTCATCGTGCGTGACCAGTGGTAATTACACGCAGTAGCATGCAAATCATAATAACACGTATTAACATATTAAGAAGGTTCTAGCAGCGTGGCGAACACTTTTACTCGGGAAACTAGGTGAAAATCATAGTTACAGCTAATCAGAGTGATCGATGCGATTAAATGTCGCCCCTGCGTTTCTTCTGATTTCTTTTACGGTTCGGATTGCATTTATCGACAAATAATGCGTGTTTATAATATTCTACTATATTACACTGTATACTACACTGTTTCATATTATTGGGTTGACAATAAAGTAATTCCGGTATTTTAAGGTGAAATAAAACCCAATTTTTGAACAATGAACTTTAATCAATAAAATAGTTTAATCTCTCTGCAATTTTATTAAAAGATTAGTTATCAAATGTCAAAAAGAAAAAAATTATAACCTTAACAGAAGTTTTTGTTTCTTTTCAAACCGAATATATTCCTTTTAATGTTAATCATAATAATCTTGATTAATGATCCGATCCCCTATAAGTTAATACAACATTACATTGTTTTGTCTTCGTAAACAAATGAAAACTCGGCTGAGTTTCGACGAAGTTCAAAACTAGGGATCGCTATTAACAGATCGAACGTGTTGAATCGATACTATTAATCGCGAAAACCGTTTGATACGCACGTACTCAATTAATCTCGCGCGCAATACAATATCGATTGGTATTTATCGACGGCGAGGCGTGACATCGATCAATATCAAATCACCGCGCCGGTGTTCGGAAGCAATTTGGTCGATGTCCTTGTTCAACCGTTGTCCACCGTTCCGTGGAGAAGAAAGTCAAGGAGAAACAGGCTTGACTTTTATGTAAACTGGTACTGTTGCCAGTTATTCGAATTAAAATTCGGATATTCTCGATCGTTCTTTCCGATCCGAACGACTGACGACGACATTTACGCCGTTGGGCAACCGAGAGTCGATTTCAAACCTAGAATTCCCCGATTTTTAATGACAAATATGTCTTTACGCGTTGCCCAATCCGCGGTCGTGATTTACCTATCTCCGCGTTTATCTAATTTTAATGATTTCGGTAGAAAATTGATTTTAATCGAAATTGAGAAACGTCCTTGAGCAACCGACTCGACCTTAAAGCTGAAATCCTCGAATCTTTCGGTAACCAAGATTTATCTAAATGGTAGACCGTAATCCGTGGATTTACAAGTAAAACTCATTAAAGGGAACTGCTGTTCCGAATGGTAACCTTGAACACGTATTTTAAGGTTATTGAAAAAATCGAAGTGGGGATAGCGACAAGATTCAGTTTCATTAATTTTCTTCTTTTAACGAACAACAAACGCGACGGAAGCAATTCCCAATTCGCTGTTTCGCTGATCCCGTGACGTCACAAAGTGACCACTGCAATATAATCCCGTGAACCGCGAGCTACTTTCGTCGATTCTATCCACAGAACCGAAAATGATCGTTCGACCGGCCGCTCCTATTAACGCCGGAGATCGTTTAATCGGTTCAATGTCGGTCAAGCCAGGCTTAGAATCGATTTTGTGCGAATTGTTATTCCTTTCACCGTTCGCTCGACGCGGTTGCCTATGGTTGACCGTCCGGGTTCTAGAACTATCGCAGGAATTACAATAAATTCTCTAATGATTCTTGCGCAATCGATAACGTGAACACTTTTACGAACAGTTGTCTGTTCATAATATTACGAATAAAATCGATAGAAGAACGGACCACCTCGTATATAAATGTTATACAATATAATATTATGTTAAACAAATATAGATTTTTTAATTTTTTCCGTCTTAGAGCCGACGCATTGTGCGACGGCGAGGAGCGAACGAAATGGATTCGCCAACGGAAAATGGCGACCGGCTGCAGAGTCGGCGCCACACCGGCGAATCTTTCGGTTCGATTCGCATGAAGAGTTGCGATTGACTCGCGTAGACACACAGCATGATTCATATCTGACGGTAAACGCTTCACGCTGATCGTACTTCCCTCGTGTACATACACGAAGGCTCTCGTCCGGAGTCAATGACGCCTACCGGCGGCTGCTGAATGAAGACGCGAGAGTCGTGGGATGACGATCGTTGCCGCAGCCGACTTCCGGTTATAGATCGGCTATTTCGCAACCGCTCGAGTCTGCCCGATTCTGGTGGGAAAATCGTCGGAAACTCTGGATAAATAACGTTTTCAATTAACCATCTCGTCGACACTTCCAAAATGATTTATCGGTAAAATCTCAGGTTTATAGTGTTTTTTTTGCTTGTCGGTATCGATCTAATTTGTAACATTGTGTAACACGCGTTCCCTGGGAACGAAGCAAGTTGGGTGGATGAACAAAAAAGAGATGAACGTAAAAAGTGAAGGAACATTATGGACGTGTGTATGTGCAATTTCGTTGCGAGTTGCTGTCCCGTGGCTACGGACACGATCGTGTTCAAAATCTGTTAAGCTAACGAGTCCCGAGCTTCCGGTGGCGACCACTAATTAGAGGACTTTCCGCTAAACTGTAAATAACTAAACGTAAATTTGTTCCGCGATCAATATTGCCGGATCGTGCCTTAAGCACCGAATTCTCTCCACATTGAAATTTCATAATTCTAACATCGTCCCTTGGACTAATAAATAGTTTCATCGTAGGCTATTATGCGGTAGTCGAAGCACCGATACGTGAAACTTCTTCATTTCGGAGGCGGCTGTTGCGTTTCGGTACAAGTAAATTTAATATTTATGTTTTTTTTATAAGCGTGTACCAGAAATAAGTAATTAAACTTTATAGAAACCTCGCGAAGAGATTTATAAATTTCTAATTCTAATTCCATTTGAGTTTAAATGGAAAATTGTAATATTAATGCTACAGAAATATTACACGTTCATACGAGTTTGTAGATGACTTATGCAATACAGGAAACCACAGGTAGTTTTATTGCTTAGCTTCTTACATATTTTCCGATTAGTTTCTTTCCACGCCGGTATTAACCATTGAGGTTGATCTTCCTACAAAACGATTGTTTCCTCATTTCCTCGTTACGAACGTCCTTGCGGTCGTTCGTGGGTGTGTGCGGCAAATATTACCGAAGCTTCTTGTACATACAGTGTGTCGTAATATTCCGGATATTTTCTCATTTCACATTCAACAGATCAAATAAATAAGGTCTTATACGCTTACTTGATTTACAAAAATTCACTTATTCGATTTTGGAGAACCTTTTACACGTTCAAAATATTCGTATAATTTCAATAATTCTGGAAGAAGAAATTCTACAACACAGTTCCGTTTATATGAATTTTGTTGTTTAAACGTGTTCGCTGTTTTGACTGTGAAAAAACGATCAAGAATTATTGACCACCTTTGTTGCCCATTGTGTCCTTATGGCAGTTTTCATAGACAGCGTCTAGAACGGGGACACGTGGGTCAGGTTTGCCTTTTGCGATTTGTAAAACACGTACGCACGAGGCTGTTATCGTCCTCGTGTTGCGTAGGTGCGAATGAACGCAGGTACTACAGTGTGCCACGGTAATATCGGGGCTCTTTTAAATGTACGAGAAATTGTTTAATATTCCATGACTTGGATTTTTTTCTCAGAAGTTAATTTATTATTTTTTCAATATTATTATATTTATTTTAATATTATTTATATATTTATATTTATTTTAATATTATTTTTTGTTTTTTTTTAACCCGGCTACGCTTATTGGGTCCATTTGGACCCGAAGCATTCTTTGCACGCTTGTAACTTCCAAACGGAATGGCCGACGAGTCTGAAATTTCTTGGCGGAGAATAATTTATTACAATCTTTCTTCCACTTAAAAAAAAATATTTAAAATCCTTTTCGAAATATTTAAAATCCTTTTTATGGTCACCACATTCGTGACCATAACAAAACAACTTATTAAGTGCCTTTTTTTTTAAAGCGTAGCCGGGTTAAGTGTCCCAATTACCGTGATAGACTGTACGTATAGTCATTTTAATATTATTTATATTTTTATATTTAATATTATTATAATTATTTTAATATTATTTTTTGGTTTCTTTTAAAGTGTCCCAATTACCGTGATAGACTGTACGTATAGTCATCGAATAGAGACTGTACATGTACAGGTTGCACGGTGATTCGTTGGCCGTTGTTCGTCTCGCGTGTTCAATGCAAATATAATATTCGAAACAGTCACGTACACGTTCTCCGAGGCGTGGTTGCTCGATATCGACCGTTCATCCACGCTCAGGATCGTTTTATCAAGGATCCCTTCCTGGCTGCCTCGTATTTCCACAGACTTGTAATTTCCCGGTAAGATATCGCGACTCTGTTTCTGGTTTATCTCTCAAGGATTTTTCTACTTGCGACCGACGGCGCGGCGCGCCGCGATGCTCAATCTTATCTCGGACTCTTATTTTCGTCTTATGGTAATTTTCGCCGGTTGCCTCTGGCCCGCGTTCACGGCTTCGCGGCGGTGAAAAATCTAATTACGGCCAGCGTGCTCGATCAAACTCGTTCGATAGAACTGGGCCACTTTTCGAATGACCGAACACCGTCTTTCAACCAGGAAATTATAGTGTGCGTTAGGCGAGAGACGATTGAGCTTTTATGTCTTTAATTATTTATTCATAAGATTCGTATCAGAATATTTGCAACATTTTTCTGATTAAAGTGAGCCCAAACACGATACAATTTCGGTCATATTTGCAATATGTATTTTAACGTATACAGGGTGTTCTACGAAACACTTTTCACGATTTTTCAAGTACTTGCTATAATCTGACAACAAAATATAAGTTTTCCATTGGCTGTACATTGTGATGAAAAAAAGTTCGAAAAACTTTTTTCAGTAATTTTCAGTCATCATCTTTATTTTTTTTAAAATGGTACTTTGTAATTTTTACTTAACAGTGCCTTCAAGGTCATCCCCCAAGATCATGCTAGGTCGTTGAATTCGTCCTGACACGGACTATAATACTGTTAAATCAAAAATACAAAGTGCCACGTTTAAAATATTTTTGTCGGATTATCGCAAATACATGAAAAATCGTGACAAGCGTTAAATGTGACACCCTGTATACGTAATTTCTATTTATCCACGATTTGCGTCGTGTTTGGTCTTGTTTTAATCAGAAAAACGTCAGGAATGTGCTAATAAAAATTTCGTGAAACAAAAAAAATTAAAAACAAAAAAGCTTTCGTCCGAAATCTCGAAATTTGGACCGCTCAAACACCGTGTACCATTTCGCAGATGTCGTAACATAGTATGTAATGCAAGAAACTGGCTAATGAAATGGTAAGAATAATTCGATAACGAAAAGAACATATCTTCTTGTTACAGATCCTGTGGACTGCGCTTTCGGTTGCACTGGGAGTCGAGTTAAGGGGCGATCTGATACGCGGCGTGCCATGCGTGAAAAAGTTCCACCAGCTGTTCTGTCCAACCGCCGGGAACACGTATCCACTGTAATTGCTGCGACGAGTGTCGTAATTAGACTAACGCTAACGAAATATCTCGATAACAGAGAGAGAGAGAGAGGGAGAGAGAGAGGAAGAATAATATCGCGATATAAATAAACAACGGTGAGAGATACATAATATAAAAGGCGTGGTGACAAAATGTTTTCAGAGACCGGATAGAGCGTTTCATTGACGAAAATAAGGCGTTAATGAGGAGAATGTACGGCGACTTCGAGATGAGCTCGGGATACGGTCCGCCGACGAGGGAACCGGGCCATCGGACGCGCAGGAGGAGAAAAAGCAGAGAAGCCAGGAAACACGACCACCCTGATGGCGGGCCTAGTCTTCGAGACACGTTAGATCCGGGCAAAGAAACGAATGACGGCGGCGGCGACTCGTTCTTCGCTCACGTCAGAAACACCAGAGCTCCCAGACAGTCTCCCGGGAAAAACCAGAACAACGAGAGCGGAAGGTATCGGAATTCTAAACGAACGAAGAACGAAATTTGCTTGTAGGCTAAAATATTTCGTGAACCATTCGGTGACGGCTCGCGTACACAGTATAATGATTTTTTAAAGCAGCACCCCCACTAATTTTTGCCACGAGCCGCCACTGGAACAATTGCGATTCTCCTTGTTCCATTAATTTCTTTTCACGAACGATTGTTTCCCAACGTTTTTCAGAGTCGACGCGTGCGAGTCTAAAGTCGAGATCGTAACGCCATATTGGGCGTACAACAGCGCTGGCAAAAATCGCGCGATCGTCAACACACAGCACTTCGAACAAGCTATTCAGCAAGAAGTTTGCTCGTAAGTAAATCCGTGTAGATTAACGTTACTGTTATTATATTTTCATGAGATTTTCAGTAGATCGGTTCCTTGAAAAACTATCGTTTACGAAATCTTAATTATGCATCCGAGTAGACAAATTTTACTATCATCATATCTTCAAAGATTCCCTAAACATTCGTTTTGAAATGCGCAGTGAACAAATGTGTATTAAGTTTGGACAATCCTTTGTTCAATTTGACTATCATCATATTTTTCTATAATCTTTAAAGATTCCCTAAACATTCGTTTTGAAATGCGCAGTGAACAAATGTGTATTCAGTTTGGACAATCCTTTGTTCAATGCAGAGGATTGTGCAAATTAATATAAACATAGGCTTTCGATGAAAAATATATCCTACTATAACAACGAATACGAATAAAAATATGGAACAGCTGTTCCCATTAATTTGCGCACAGAATGATTATTAACAGATAAAAGGGCAGGTCCGTCCCGGTTGCGAATTGCAAAATGTCGCGGCGCACTCGGCCAGAATTCCAGATTGTTTAACGAAGGTGAGAAAGCACAAATAACGGAGTGCTCTGAGGGTGTGAACGTTTCTGTTTCAGGAAAACACAGACGAACCGTTGCACCGGCGACTGCGGCTGCGAACAGAAGTACAAATGGCACCGATTACTCGCGTACGATCCCGGAAACGACTGCAAAGGAATCTTCATGGACTGGTTCCTGTTCCCTTCTTGCTGCGTTTGCAGATGCGACCCGGTCGCTAACAAATTTTCCACCTCGAATACTCGCAATTGAAATGATTCCTCAGGAGCGAGAGCCTCCCCTCCCCACCCCGTCCCCATCACCCAGCCGTCGTTGTACTTGAAATTCAGTCGCAGTCACGACACGACAGGAACTGCAGTGCCACACACGAATTGCTACTTCCGTCGAATCGCCGAGCTGTTTTGTATTTCCGGTTCTTGCGAGTCGAATTTATTCGAGATTCGGTCGCTGTCTCGCTCCACGCGACACGTTCACCCTAACACGTTAGAAGTGCGATTTAGGGCGCGCCTTAAGGAGGGTTTCCGGTCTGGAAAGCCGAAGAAACGATCGCTTTCTGGACTCTTCTCTCTCCTATCCGAATCCAACGAGATAACGCGATCCGATGGTTGTCGGAATTTCTTATCGACAAGCCAAAAGTGACGCCTGAATCTGGACGATTGAATTTTTATAGTCGGATCAAATAATTATTATTAATAGAGGTCTTAGCTACAAGTAGCTGTGAATATTATTCGATCGATAAATAAGATTTAAAAAATAAATTCAAAGTTTATCGGAAAAGAAAAAGGTCTATTTGCATGAGAATCGTGTGCATTTGTAGTTTGAACTTTTATCAGAAACCTCCCTCGAAACGAACGCACGTTTTGGCGTCTACAACCTTACGATTAGTTATTTATAGGATAATACTACTTCGAGTTACAGGGGATAACGTCCACGCTAATTGCAAGCGTACCTCTTACGGGCAGAGTCGCCACAGGGGAGGGAGCAGGAAAATCGAGGGGAAGAAGTTACCCCCCTCTCTACCGTCACGTGACCGGGTAGCAACGGTGGGGACAGCGTCGTAGAAGGAGAAGGGTGGACACTCAATCTGGCGACTCTGCAGTATAGGCTAGAAAGTAAAATCGTTTAATAGCACACGCATAAGTTTATACACGCAGCATTGGATAAGTGGCGAGGCAAGGAACGAATATTAGTAACGTTAAAGTAGCTTGTGTAACCGTGTTAAACATCGTAAGCGCCAAATGTTACCTTATAGTTGCTGTTAGGAAATATGCTCGTTTCCTTTATGATTCTCCATCGTATGCTGCGCGCGTTATTAAAAATTATTTACTACCCGCGGCTCGAATTTTATCCTGCTTTTAGGATCAGATTGAACCGCGAAGAGAGTGGAAGAAACGTGGGAAATATTCACTGGCAACAGTGAAGAAATAACACGTATAATTTAAAGGAAATTATTTACCATTATTATTGGGCGATGCAAGCATGATATTGTATTTGCTGTTCAGCAAATTCATAAAATTATATCTTATGCTTATTTCAAAGAATTTTGGTGAATAATTTTCTTCTGTAAAAATTGCTACTTAAGAAAGCGAAGGAGCACAGTAAGGTCGCGTTAAGATGCTGTTTAATTACCGGTTTCCACCAATTTTTTCGCAGAGAACGTGTAGTCGACGCCCTCGAATAAAACGTTCGTATCGCGTGAATCTTCGGGCGGCATTGGCGCCGAACGATTCCAATGCCAGAAAACAGGAAAAACTCGTTCCGCGCCGGTTTCATCGTACGTTTTCGTTCTCGTGTAGGTGACATAATTAATTTCCGGAGAAATGAGGCTCCGCGTCGGCACGCGTAACCTTCGCCGCCTCGTCCTCCGTGCTTACCCATTGTCGTTTTTACGTTTATTTCTTCAATCTTACGTAGATAAGCGAGCCGAGAGTGCGCTTCTCCCGACGGGATGCACGTCCGCGTGCCTGTTAAGGTAACAGGGAAAATATGCAGGGTGCCTCCTTTCACTCTGCCACCCCTGATTAAACGTTAAACCGAGCCACCCTGTATACATGCCTTCGGTTGCGCATACCGAAATGCTAACCAGTTAACCCCTTTGGTTGTGGTCAAGATCGACTGTTTAATTGCAGATGAAACGACGCGCCATTTGTACTCGGTGCAGTCGCGGTTAACGTTTTTATACGGTATAGCACGCGCGCCACACGAAGCGTATACATATTAAACTGTATTTATTTATTAAGCTAAGATTATTCGAGTGAGATTCATGTAATCGATAGAATATAAGTTTTTCAAATATATTATTGATATCATTGTAATCGTGATTTATTTCTTCTTATAATCCAACAGAAAATTTCGTTAATATTAACACTAAACCTACCTCGGACTAAAGGCGAGTAACACATTCAAAATATTGTTTACATGTTATTACAATACTATTTTATGAGGTATTATATCAATTTCATGTCTGTAAAATGAAGAAAAAAAATTATAGAATGTAATTATCCTAGGTTGGAAGAAGTGTTTAATTTTCAAGTTAAAATTGCTCCGAGTGCAAAGTATTAAAATGTTTCAGCTTATAAAAATGACAAGATTCTATTTATTCAGATTTTGAGCGATTTTTATCCCAATACGTGCTTGGATCCAAAAATTTATCGCATCAATTTCCACGTAAGTAACTTCATAATTTGAATAATCGTAAAATGAAAAATTTTGAAATATATTCTATGGTGTAGGGGACACGCGGGGAAAACAAACAGAACATTTGAAGAGAAACATTATTTAATTCGGATATGCAAATAAATTTAATACATTTTACAAAACGTACATATCGTTAGAATACATATCGAAAGAGAGAGAAGATAGCGACGACGACGACGAAGCAATTTTGCACGCAAACCTAATCTCTATTTAAAAGAGTTTCAAATCGCTAATTATGCCAACAACGTATAAACAATTACACGCTACTCGACGGAACCGCGGACTGGCCGCGACTGGCCGCGAGGTGAATGAAAATAATTTCGTATTCTAAGCGTTGGACGGATTCCTGATAAGCTATACGTTTCCCGCTTGCTTTTGCCTTGTCTTTTAAAAAATCGAACAAAGAGGAAGCGAAGATTAAACCGAGCGCTAAAATAGAAGAGAGGAGCACCTACATCTACTTACAACAACGTGCGATATTTAGACGCGTGTTAGTCGTTCGATCGAAGCTTCCGTGAACCGTGACGCTAAGGGCGCGGTTGCGAAAACGTATCCCAAATTAACGGTTTCTCTTTACTGTACAACCACGTCACGAACTCTATATACACGTATGGTACAAAAATAATCGTCTCTTTTTCCTTTCTTCTTCTTCTTCTTCTTCTAAAATAATAAGATCGTTACGCGAACGATGAATTTAAGTAAAAAGCGTTTAGCGTGTGTTAGCGCTACGGCGACTACGTCCACTAACGAGGTATATCTAACTATAAAACGGCCTAACGAGTTCGTCACGACATAGCGTACAACCGCTTTCATTAACGCGACAGGTCCCTAAGACGAAAACTGGCAAGAAGAAAACAGGTGAAGAGATACGACACACGCGACACGTGTCGGTTTGTTTAACACGCGACACCGATAATTTCAGACTTATCCTAAGTGGCGTTTTTCCCCTAATGCTCTCGGAACGGTATACATACTCTGCTAGTTTTTTTTTCTTTTTTTGTTATTGTTTTTGATTGTTTGTTCTTTATTTTGTTCATCGTACCATAACGGATTTTTCCTCGCGGTTAGACCACCGCGGTGTATTTCGATTGGAAGATGTTGTAGCCGATCAAGGCCACGGCGGCGATGTAGAGTGAGTGCTGGATCGATGCGGTTGTCGCAGAGTTGCAGAGATCGGTGCTGCAGATGTGGCAAGATTCGATCACGTTCGGACCGGAAACCGCCATTGAGCTGCAAGGACCGTCGGTGATCGACGCCTCGTCGACGTTCGGGGTCGAGCATTGACGTATCACGACTCGGTCGCCATTTTCTGGGGAGAAACAAGCTGTTTAATCTGTGCTCGAAAGTGTCCATTGTTATTTATCGTTTACAGATACTATATCGCTCGATCTTTGTTATTAATTTGCTCTTCGCGAAACTTTCTTCCGGCCGTGACATTTTTCTGATCGAAATGATCGATATTTATGATCCAAGATGGAATTGAATTATTGTTTTTGTAATTTGTTATGGTAAATTGGTGACTATTACTTTTATTTAACGAGTAAATTAAAAATAAATTGAATAATTAATTGTTTTTGTAATTCGTTACGATAAATTGGTAACCATTGTTTTTATTTAACCGGTTAATTAAAAATGGTAATAATTAAAAATATAAATTGGTAAAAATTTCGAATTATTTACGATTTGTTGAATTGTCTATTTTTCTTTTCTATTACGTAAAGATAACTTGATTTATTATGCGGAAATTATTGTCCAATAGCTGGATTAATAACACGAACGTGTGCGTGTGTTCCGTGCAAATGTTCTGCGAAGCGGGCACAGCCGATAGGAGAGCCGATCCGACGCGATATATTTACAATTTCCGGTTTTCGTGTAGAGTCTACCGTGCCATGCGAAACATTTCTTATTTGTGCGGTACCCGGGAGTATTGTTTGAACGATTTAACGCAACAGGTTGTGTAACGCTTGTGATTCAAAGTCTGCTGAGAATCTCCGGAAGCAATTATGGCTTTGTAACATGCGAATAAAACTGGGTTCCTTTGTGCCGCGATTAATAATATACATGCCGAGGTGATCGTTTACAAATTCCGCGACAATCACGTACAACTATACAAATATTATACAACCTGTCCGAGCGAGCATCGTTGCCAATGCTATTTAACGGCGGAGATAAATTCACGTGCAAAAACAAATCGGAGAAAAATAAGAACACGGAACTGAGAGTCTGTTTACGCGACGTTACATATTTATGGCAATTCAACTGTAGCTATTTATAGACGTTCGTGTTGCATAATGCGCAATAATAGAGCGTATAAAATATTTTCTCGTTACAGCGAAATTTTTCGTTTAAACGCCTGTCGGAGGTTTCCATTAATCTTTCGATGCTTCGATCTTCAACGAAACACAGAATCGCCGGATTACGACTCGTGTCCCCACTCTACGTTCCCCCACGCGTCCACCGCGGCCGCAATGTCACGTGACCGACTAATTCTGAGAAAGGGTAACTTTTTCCCCTCGATTCGTGCTCCTTCCCCTCATCTGGCGACTCTGCATTGAAATACTTGCAATTTTTATTATTATTATTTTACTATATTTTATTATTATTACCTGCAATGATATTTGGTCCCCTCAGGGTTTCAAATTCATTCTCCCCCTCTTCCATTCTCACTATCGCCTAATTTCAGCGGGACCTACTTTTTATTATTATTATTATAAGCCTGTCGTCTAGCACAATCTATTGAATTACATAATTGTTTAACCGCTTCTGTAAATAAGGAATATCTGCGAGGGGAGAACAAAAAAATTGCAAAATAATTACACGTTGTCTACGTCTAATTGCAGTTGTTTTCAGATTGACACTATCGTTTGATACCGTCTGCGACGTTCGGCGCAGAAAGTAATTTAGCCAAGTCGCAGGAAACAGAAACGGTTTTTGTGCGCCGTTGCGCGAATATTCTCAAGCGCCATGTTGATTCGGATAATCCCGGTTGTGCATATATGCGCGTCATTAATTCCGAAATTGCAGTCATGTTAACGCGATTAACCTCAATATTCATGATTCTGCGAGTGATTTTTCTCCGGCGCGGGTGTGGTTTCGACCTTGGTTACAACGCAATTATCGCAATTACGAGATGGGAGCACGCGGCGTGAGTCACGGAGGCAACACGGCGTACTGTGACGATCAACTTGGAGACAATGATCGCCGGATAATATTACGATTCCGTGGCATTACACGTAAGGCTGTTGCTCGTAATTAACCGAGCTCTTGCGACCGTAATAGCCAAGATGCAAAGTTGGAGCGAACGGAGCTCGACGAAAAAAGTTCGCGATGCCTCTTCCAGAAATGGTTTACAGTAATTCAATGGCGTTCTATTTTCGTATCTATTTAATTCGCGACGCCATTTTCAAAATATTTAGAAACGTCCAACCATCGACATAAGCAAAAATTAAATTAATTGTATTTAGTCATACATGTAAATTTTCAGCGATTCATTGGAAATTGCAAATGTGTTTGATAATGTCGGGTTAAAACAATAAAAAACATTAAATCGACTGCATTTGTTCATGCGATATATAAATGTTGTGTTGGATTACGTTTAAAATAATGCACGACAAGTCACTCCACGCAACCATGGCGATTCGTCATAACAACGCGTCGCACAATAAATCTTAACACGCGTGCCCCATTAAGACGTCTTGATCCGGACGTGCAAACTTAAAATGGACGTAAAATGAACATCCGCGAGGCGTCATGTGTTGTCTGAACAGTGACGCGTTTAGGCGAACGGTGTCGCAAATGACAATTATTCACCAGTCGAAATTCATATTTCGAGAGAGTGACTCGCTTTCAGAAATTCTGACGTTTCCCGGAAAATTGTTTCTGCGACAAGCAATTTCGAGCGAAGTATCGAGAAATATCTCAATTCGGAGAGTGTGTCGCAGTTTCTTTTTGTCCTAGTTTTGTGTTATTAAAATCTTTGGTCGCTCCGCAAGTACGTTCTAATTCCAACTTTTTATTAAGTTGGGTTCCGAACCACCTATTTTGCCAACAACGCGTGAAACGCACCCAGAGGGCCACTTCCCGGCTTTTTACCGAGCGGTCACCCATCCTAGTGCGTCCCCCGCCCTACGCTGCTTAACTTCGGTGATCGAACCGGTGTTTTCAGCGAGGCAATGGTCGTTCAAATACGTTCTAATTCGAGTTGATTAAAAATGGCGCACAGTTGTTTGAAATTAACATACGAAACGAGAACAGGTAGTATTTCCTGCAACTATTTTCGAGAAGCGTGCTGATTAACAAATGTACCGTACCTCTTTTCACGATTTTTCGGCAAATCGGTTTCGACGAGTCGTAGATGCCGCCGTCGCCGCAGACCTTCGTGTGGAACGTGGCCTGGTGTTCGGTGATGTTCATCGGGTCACCGCAAAGAGAGTTCGAGTTCGATGCGCAGACCCAGCATCGTAGAGCGGAACCTATGAAACGGGTGGCAGAAAAAGAAAAAATTTGGAAAATCTGGAAAATTCAGTCAGCGCTGTTTTTTCATTGATTCGTTGAAGCAATAATCCGCGGATGTTTACGCGACTGACTCCCTTTTTATTTTCATCGTTGGGTGATGCAAGTTGTAATCGCACGCGAGTATAAAATTCTTTCGCGCATTACAAACAAACAATGTTAGTCATAGTTCCAATTCCTTTCGCGGTAATCCACTCGCAAGACCTGCTTGGGTAATATTCCAGAACGTGAAAAAAAAACTACGCTCGACTGCAGTTCGTTCTTTAAGGATTAGTCATTTTCCGTACCGGCAAACGTCAAGGAAACTCGCGGATATGGGCGTCGTTACGTAACTGATTAGATTATATCGATGATTGCGGTGTGTTACGGATTAGGGAGCCAGAGTGCGAATAGGTGCGAGAAAATTCCTTGATCAAAAATATAAATAAAACCACGATAAACATCCTCTGGTTGAAAAAAGATCGACAACAAATTATTTCACGTTGCACTGGCATCGAAGTAATGTCTCGCACCGGTAAGAACAGCAAATTGAACAACAACAATGGTTGGCTTAATACATTTGATAATTAAGGCGGTAACAATGAACCCCGGCATAACGAGATCACAAAAGGGAGTAAGGGAGTAACGACTGGAGCGAGTAAGACAATAGAAATGCTTGTTCTCGAGATGGAGATTTATATAGAAAAAAGCAATAATCTGCTCCGACAGTCTTCACGGTTATTTCCGCGAACAGCTGCTAAAAAGGACGCTCGTTCCTTTTTAACGTTACTACACTGCAAAACTACTTTATTATACGATCGATCTGTATGTGCGGCACAAGAAACGCTTTACCCGACAAGATGAATATTTGCTTCCTTCTGCGGCCTCGTAAAATGTGTGAATTTGCATAAAAATCTGCACTGATCACAAATTGCGCGCGGTTGTTTATAGCGGTAGTAATTATTCAACAGAAAGAGTGTTGACTAAGCGGTACCTAATCAAATTTTCAGTAACATAATTCCAGTCGCAAAAGCATCGGAAGATGCTTCAAAATTAATGTACAACATTTCATTAATCGACCCTGGCAATTTTTACAGTTTACCACGAAAGCATGCGATCGACGCTCGTCTTTAGACGAGTTTCGAATCGAATGAAGTTCCTTGGTAATTAGACTTTTTATCGCTAATTAAATGACGAGAATCGAAAAAAGCTTTCGGACGCGAATGTTTGCGTTCGTTTCGTCGATAATTTTCTCTACAAATTCATTTGAAGCGAGCCGATTTGGTAGACGGAGCAGGGAACAGTGGAACCCGGCGCGAGTAGAAGCAGCGTGAAAAATAAATGATACATGCCGAATGCGAACTGACCTGACTGTGCGAGAAGGACCAAGCCGAAGAGCACCAGCGTCCACTCTAACCTGGGGGACATTTTGGCCGAGCACTCGGAGATTTCAACGCTTCTGTTGGTGGAATCGATCGTGTATCGCGCGGATCTCGCGGACGTACGAATCGGACGGGCGAAGAAGAGTAAAATTGGATGCGTTCGAAAAAGGGGGGTTTCGTCGGATTCAGGGATAGCCGTGGAGGAACTGCTGGTGTCGCGGAACGTGTTCTCTACGATACTGATGAGGCGACACCCCCTTTTCGCCGGGAGCGTACGCACAGAGTCTCCTTCTTCCCTCGCTCCCTTCTCCGAGGTCCGTCCTCTCCTCTCTTTCAGCGTCGGCACACGCGGGCGGGCTATACCGTGGACCGTCGTAATAACGTATCGTGCCTAATAACCCCGTAACCCCTCCGTGGACGATGCAACCGCCAGGAAGTAGGAGTCAAGAGCAAACAACCGAAGGAGGCCCGTTTCAAGAGAACGCGAGAGACCGAACAATAATCGCGGCCCAACGGAGCGAGAGAGAGAGAGAGACTTTGCTGCCTCGCGGCCCTCATTGGACTCATTAGGACAATTACGGACCTGTTGAGCGCTCTGGGATCTTTCGAGGTATATGCTGGAAACTGGAGCATGCGTTCGTTCGGTGGCCGGTGAATTTTCAGATTGCCGCCGAGAAGGACGAATTCTGATGTTGAGATTTGAACGGCGCGCGACGCGACGCGGCTAAGCTGAAATTCCTTGAGCGTCGACAGCATTTTTTGCGACCTTTAATCTTACCAGTTTAGATAAACGAACAGAATTTTGTTAAGAGTTCTAACATAAAATTCAGATTTTTTAAAGTAATTTGAAATCCGAAAATCATTGTTTAGATTAATATTTTCACTATAGGAATAATTGTAACGTATAGTTTATTAAATTCAATCTAAGCTAATACACTAAGTAAATTGAATTTACATATAATTATTTTATTAATTTAATTATTTGATCTTTTAATTATTGGTTTCACTATAGAAATTCAATTCCCCAGATTTAGGCATCACTTTTGGCTTGTGCACACTTTGATTGAAGCATAGTCGTAGGTCGCGTCCGCTGAATACATGTGTGTACTTATTTCTATGGCTACGAACGATAGCTGCACTGCTGGGCGCGCCAATGAGCTCATTGCTAATTTTGCTATAGGTTGCTAGATTTTAATGGGTAGATGTACTCTCGAATCTTTGATCGAAAGTGTCGTCAGCCACATTTGTCTTCAGATTTGACCGAACCAGCCGAACATGGTGATCGACAGTGAGTTTTGAATTTCCTTGGATTATGTGGAAATAGTTGCGTACGTTGTTAAACACGATACTACTTTTAATTATTGTGTATTCGAGAGTATTTGATGGTTTTACCAAATAATAGTTACCTCGGATATTACATGGTAATCTGTTGTTAAGCTTGAGTCTGATTTCAGTGATTCATTTAAGCACAATTTTAAACATGATCGTTTCAATATACAGGGAATACGATTAATAATGCGACTGACAGAAAATACGAACGCGTATTCCTTCGTCTAAGCAGGTTCGAACATTAGTCAATCGTTGAATCACGAAGGAGTGTCTAACGGTGAATCACCGTACCGCAACTCGAAATGCAATGATGCCTGCTGCAAAAATAAAAATTGTTCGCGTAAAATAGTTCGATTCGAATTAATTTTGCTTTATTTGGTAAAAAGGTTTTCGGTCGGTGATCTGCTTTCGAAAAGCAAACATTTCTCGACGCGCTCTAAAGCTAGTCGATAAAGTAGATTCCATCGTTCACATCACCGACATTTTATTTTCTACAACGACAATAATGGATCCCTGATAAACGATCGATCGATCATGTTTCTATAATCGCCGATTAAAAAATATTCGTTAACCCGGCTACGCTTATTGGGTCCATTTGGACCCGAAGCATTCTTTGCGCGCTTGTAACTTCCAAACGGAATGGTCGACGATTGGTCTTGGCGGAGAATAATTTATTAAAATCTTTCTTCCACTTAAAAAAAAATATTTAAAATCCTTTTTTGAAATACTTGTAATAGAAATTGTTATTATGGTCACCACATTCGTGACCAAATCCGTTTACAAATTTAAGTGCCTTTTTTTTAAGCGTAGCCGGGTTAAATAATCGCGGCGCCCTCAACGAGAAAAGAAAATCAAAGTATATCGAATAACAAAGCTTCGTCAGCGATGTAATTGTGTTTCATCGATTTCTAAGTTGCGAGTCGTTCGCAGATATCTATGCACAGGATTGTAAAGTGAGGCTTGCCGTCTCGTTAGAGAAGGCTCGTCAGAGGTCAGGGGACCAATTAACCCTGCAAGGCATTACCGAATTGACTCGAGCATTTGACCCTTTCTCCTCGGCCGCGCGCGTAAATACGAGCGCTCCCAGAGACATACGTGCACGTTTTTCTGTGTGGCAAGTTTCGAAGTTACCACCATTGACGCAAAGCTTGCGGCGAACGGGTTACGTCTCACAGTTCATTCATAAAGTCATTTAATTTCTGCCTCTGGAAGTCAATAGCCATTTCCGGCCGTTCGGTGACGTGGTCTTCCCTGTTGCTGAAACTGGCCAACTGTCGAGTTATTCCGAGAATCCACTGCCGATCGCCGGGACGATCGTCCGATTACCGCTGGACTGTGAATCTTCGCGCAAAAATAGAAATTGTTCGAGTTCATTTTGTAAAAGTGAAAATATATTTCCTCGTTTGTCACATTAATTTTTGTCATTGTCAAAATCCTCAGTCCGGTCATACTAATTATTCTTATATCTGGAAGGCTCGGAAAAATCAATCGGCGTACCGTCAATTAAAAATGTTTAAGAACTTTATTCAAAATTTGTCGGATTTTTGTAACAAACTAGACAAAATATAACATATTAACTTAGTTACTGGATACTTTTTAAAATTTATTCACGCTTTCGATCGACACGTCGACACCTCAGCTCGGCGTCGATTAACTTACTACAAAAAAATCGACAAGCACGTAGACGGAAAGTAAGATGAGCACCGAACGGTGCGACGTGGACAAATAAATCGATGGTTGGCCGTTGCAGGCGTAGTCGTTGCAAAAGAAGCACGTGATGCTGGAGTTCGGTAAATGGCGGCAGTATCCATCGATTTCGCGTGACGGCACGCAACCTCGCACCGTCACCAGGACGTCCCTATCTGCATCATTAAGGAAACAGTTGCTTCATAGCCTTCATACCACTTCCAAGGCAACGTTTTAATTGCAAACACTCGGAGCTGCGCATTTCAATTGAAATTAATACATTGGGCAGGACAGGGACGCGTGGTTATCGTTCGACTTCGCGCCCGTGACGTTCTACGAATTTCTCGAAACGATAATAATCGATAATTGAAGGGTTTCGGGAGCCATCGGTGTAGGTTAGAGTCGTCGGACGAGTGGAGGGGGCACGAATCGAGGGGAATACGGTTACCCTCTCTCGCTGCCACTACCGGATTAGTCACGTGTCATTGCGACGCGTGCGCGACAGAGGCGTGACGCGTCACGTGACCGGGCCGCGGCGGTAGCGCGGTGGAAGGGGAAGGTAGAGTGGGGACGCGAGTCTGGTGTGAAAACTGACCTAATTTTGATCGTTTACAATTAGTTGTAAAAATGCAGCAGTTTTGTACGTACCAGCGATGACGCTTTTCAGACAATGATGAGACTCGTTTCCAGGACAAAGGATCAGATCGTAGTAAGGTGCTGGAGCATACGGATCGTTGCATGCTGTCGTGTGGCCATCGGTCAGATCGGTATTGCACCCGTAACACCACAAGTCCCCGCTTTCGACACACCCTGTAAATTATTTCTTTTTTGTTAATCATTTATTAATAAGAGAAAGTCTATTAACCACGTCGACGGTTCAACGCATTTTCAATGAAACTTTTCAACGTTTTCGGGGACATTAAAATTTGCAACACTCGCGGTAGAGGCTTCGAGCTTTTTAAAATGAGTTTACGATTGTATTATTTTTGGTTTTTATTGAATTTGTCGCTATTGAAATATCGACGATTTATCGAGAAACGTAATGTGATAATCGAGAATAGGAAATGAATCGAAGATAGATTCCGAAAATCAATAGAAATGCATCGCATTCTGCCATTCATTCATTCGATTCTAAGTAGGTAATTGAGACAGTAAAATAAAGTAAACGAACATTATGAAGTGCTATAAAACGAATACTGAAAGAGATAAAATGTTATGAATGAAGACAACCAAGTACATAGATCGACGAGTAGCATATCACAGAAATAGTAAATTAGATCGATAAGAAATAAAGATTAGTTTTCGATTTTACGAGTAACTGAGAAATAATATGAAATTCTTCTTGTTTCGATTTATACGTACAAGCCAGACTATCTGTATTTTGTGTTATAATATCCAATATATTTTATATATTAATTATTTATTGTCGTTACTGTCAATATTTTGCAAGTTATTAATCGGCTGCGTTTGTTTTAGGGAAATGGGATAGCGAGAACGATAGCAACCATTTTGTCTGAAACAGTTCATTTAACGAGCTGTTTCCTCCTTTTCTCCGGGCGCGATATACATAGTTATCGCACGGCCCGAAAACGGAGGTACTTTTCTCATTAACGACACTGTCTTTCGCTGCGACAATCCCATTTTGCGACACGGTGCAACGCGCGAAAAACACTGTCGCGACATTAAAAAGAAAAAAACATTCGTTAAAAAAGAGAACTCACCGGTGAAAATATGTCGATTTCACGGGTATCTTTCACGTAATCGTTAAAGACGCGTAAAAGCTCAAGCAAGCCAGGCGAATTCGATCGAATGAAATTGTAAAATGAATCGCGTGAAGGTAAATGGCGAAGACTGGCAAAAGTGTAAGCTCTACTTACCGAAAGTCATTAAAATAATCACTGTTGTTAAAGCGAACTGACTAACCATGGTGGTTTCGCTTCAAGATCTACGCCCGAAGTCTCCTCGTTACCTCGTTATCTTATCTGCGACAATAAAAGTGGAAAGTCTGTGGAGGTGCTAACCGTGTACAGAATGCGCCGCACGATTATTTCGTTTATGCAGAGTGCTGCGAACGTTAACAACGGCGACGTGCCAACGAAATTATTGAAAACATCGCGTTAATTCAGTTGATAACGGATTACAAATAATAGAATTAATAAACAAGAGCGTCTTAGACGATAACGACGAGATAACGACTACACGTGCCAACGAAATTATTAAAAACATTACATTAATTCGGTTGGTAACAGATTACAAATAAAATTTATACCTTCCGAGTCTCCCAGCGGTGGAAGAGGATCTTGGAAGCTGACGAAGGAGAGAATAATTACATATATCAACGAAATTAACATTTCAAAAGATAGGTGGTATTTTGTGGTGTACAAATAAAATCAAATTGCACGAGGAAAAGAACAAATTATAAACTAACAAGAGGAGAAGGACTGTATGTCGACGAGATTGATAAAATATTACGTTGCAAAATAAAATTAATCAATTAAACGACACAATTGAAACAACCAAAGATATATTCTCGTTTAAACAATTTTGCAAACTTTCCAATGATAAAACAACGGTTTTCAACTGATTACAGATTTGCAAACAGCAAGATTTTCTGATTGGAATTTCATTGAGTTTCTCACTAGGATATTATTAATTTTCATTAACTAATTGTGCAATATTTTTATTTGTCCTTTGAGAAGCTCGATAGCATAATTGTTCTTTTACAGACACCGACCAAAATATCACGATTTACAAGCTCGCTCGTCCGTATAATACACACACGCACATGTATATAATTGTATATTTAATTATTTACGCTTGCAAAAGTCGAGCCTCCATAAATATCCAACGATCGCAAATGCATTTTAACGAATACAACAAACATCCAAGATTTATTTGTTTATCTTAGTTTGAATACGGGCGCTGGCAACTGCGGGACACGTTGCGAACGCGCGCGCGCGAGCGATCATCGCAATTACGCCGACTATAATATAAACAACTTTCCGAGTTCGGTATACAAAGTTCCGCTGGCCAACTTCTCGAGGAATCAAAAATTATCGTGCCTCGAAGCAGAACGAGTCGAAAGTCATGCGTCACGTGCGATTCTATGCGTGGGGAAACTAGGATGACAAACGAACGATTTCGAAGCAAACTCCATTACGCACAATTACAATAATCCCTCGGAAACAGTTCCATAAATTCCGCCTGTTTTTCTTCCCCAATTTAAATTAACAAATTATGCTCCGTTCATACTGATACATTGTATATATGTATATCAAAAGCAGAACAGGGACAAATGCTTGCCCCAAAGGACGCACGATTGAAGCGTGTTCCAGTTTTCGACTGTGTTGAAAAACGAAAAAAAAAAAAGTAAAAATACGCTAGAGAGAAAAATTGAAAATATATCGATACCGGATTTCGTCCTGTCGATGCACGTCATGAAACAGGCAATCCACGGATGGGAAACGTAAAATATTTGTAGAGTATATAACGGTTCTTTCTTAAATCGAGTAGAAGGGAGCACGTTTCGAAATAAGGGGACAGTAAAGTGATTTTCGGTCCGTTCTCGTAGCCGTGAAACAACGTGAGACATCGATGAACAATGTGTGTATGTGTACGAGTTTTAGAATGCGCTATGAGATCGATCGTGACACGTCTCCGGCGGCGATCGTAGTCAATTCAATAAAGTGGCACGTAAAGGTTACGCGCCGTTGTAAAAGCCACCGAGGATTACGGCCCCGACAAAGGACAACAGGGTGACGAAAATTCGGGGCGAGAGGCCGGGCGAGGTGTTGCAGGCGTCGTGAATACAAAGTTCGCAGTGTTCCAGGCTGGAGGAGGAGTCGCTGTTCAACTTTCCTTGTATCGCCTTGCAGGGATCGATGGTCTCCGTCTTCGCTGTCTGGCAGTTTCTCACCGTTATCTCTTGCTTGTTAACTGCCGACAAAAAATTTTCGATGAACAAACATCATTTTTGTCAACAGTGTAACAATTCAGATTTTACAAAGCAATCTAAAATCCCAAAATCGTTTAGACTAATACTTTTCATTCTAGTAACAAGAATAATTCTATAGTTGGACACATTAATACTATAATTAATATTTATCTATAACATTGTCTCCACTGAAATAAATAAAAATCGATATCAAATTCGATATCGTAGCATTGTTTTACAATTTTCGGAAGCCGTAAACACGCGAAGTTCCACGGTCCGAGCGATTAATACGTGAGAATCGATGATTGAAAATTCGGCGTTTACCCTTGAAGACCATTTTCGCGCAGGCCATAGGTGCAGCGGACTTGAAATTCTTCGAATGGTCCACATCGAAGATTTGCAATATCGTGCTCGAGATGTTCTGCTGTTGAAAGGTTCGTTGCCATTCGGACATGTGGCTGAGAGTACATTCGACGGGCACGATATTGTGTGCTTTTGGATCGCTGGCACAGTGCGGATCCTTGAGGGAAATGCACATGTAGCACTTCAAAGTGGTATCTGCGAAACAAGACAATGCCATTGGTGAGTAAGTCACTTGGACAAAATTTATTATCACGCGGATATTTCTGTGGACTCGCATGCTGCTCGAATAATACCAAGAGAAAAAAAGAGACACCGACGATAATAATGAAAACATATTGACGTATTGATCATTAAAAATAAATAAATTTAGGAAATCATCGCAGATTTATTAAACGCAATTTATTAGATACAAAATGAACAGGTGTTCCTCTGTTTATTTATACGAATTAACGTGGACCGACCGAAATAAGGGACCCTTAGCAAAGTTCGCCTCAGTCGTTGAAACGTATAATAAACAGAGCTCGCAACGATCTTTACAAAAATGGACTCTCGGAGAAATGCGAGAGCCATTTTTCCAGATTATAGTCCATTTCAATCCAACGATTCTTTGTTTCCCCGGAGAAGTAAATAATCTGCTCCCACCGGCGCCTGGTAGTCGCTTCAACAACGTCGGACTCCCTTTTGGCCATCACATAATTCCACCCAACCAATACGGTGTGGTCCCGTTTCCCGAGGGTCTCCATAAGCGAGACTGCATTTTCAGTGTCCCTTCGCGTTTGCTTTTTATCGAGCGTGATCTAATAAATCATGGGAGTCACGATAGTAAACCCATTTTTGCTTTCGTGCGAGCATAAAACCAAGCGTAAATTCTTGCGAGTTCAATTCGCGTGTTGGTAATTAAACGACGATCGAAATTATTATTCGCAATGTTCTTGTTTCACGTTAATATTTATTATTCTTCCAAGCTGCCAACAGACTGAAGTTTCTCCTTCGTGAATTTGAAGTTAATAGAATGTTGTCTCATCTATTCCAAAACATTTTGCTACTTTACGATGACCACGTGTTTTAATATTTATGGTTGCAAATACCGAAGGCTCACCTTCGTTAAATTAAAATTAATAGAATGGAAATATTGTCTCTTCTATTCCAAAACAACCTGCTAATTTACAATGTCCTCGCAAATAATATTCCTCTTCATTAAATTGAAATTAATAAAATATAAGTGTTCTCTGTTCGGTTCGAAAACGTTCTGTCGCGTCGCAGTGTCGTTGTTTTCTTTCGATATTTAATTTTCCAGGTGAAACTACCAATAGCCTGAAGAGAAAAATGCAAAGACGGTTTGTGGCCGAGCTGATATTTTGATAGCAGAGCGTTAAGTTATTTCCCGGGACAACGATGTTGATTCTCGGTAACCGAATATATTTCCGTGAACCAGAGTATGTAGTTATTATTTGGGTCGCAGAGTCGTCGTGGCGCCAAAAGTCGCGACGCCACTCGCATCCCCTAAGCACCGGCCAGTTGCAGTTCGACAAACTGCACTTAACCCACTACCCCCCTGTTTTCAAGTAAAACGCAGCGGACCGAAGACGTATAAAATTTCGAATCCCTTAAAATTTCCTGTAACCAACTATATTGTACCCACAATAAAACAACAAAAACACCGGAGAAATATCTTAAATCTCATCCGAAGAAATAATTGCACAACATATCCTAACATTTCCGAAATTCATCGGACAATCGTAGATATCTTATCAGCCACACGTTGCTTGTAGACGTTTCCAATAATATTTTGTTTTTTAATTTCATCCTTGACTGAAAATATTCTAAACTGTCTGAATGCTAATGCTACACGCAAATTTCTGTAAATGACCTTACTCAGCGGAGCATAAATAATTATCGTTTCTTGATAACGAGTACAATCAACGTGCCTAGCTAAGAGGTTAAAACGTTAGATAGTCGGGGTAGAAATATATATGTGAGGTATACACGTGCAAGAATAACAAGAATAATAAAAGTGGAAATCGTAAAAGTTAAATATCTAAAATCGAAACCATTACTAGCAACTAAATAATGATAGTTCGAATTGCAGTAACAGTGTGGTAAGAGACAAAAGAGCGAAAAATTTAATAGCATGGAGATGTGAAACATCCAATATGTAGATTATAATTAAACCGGAAACTAAAAGCAAAATCCCATAATTTTACTAAATTCAAAACAGACTCTTTGTAAAACGAAAGAACGTTGGAAAGTACAATAAAAATTGGAGAATATGATTGTTATATAGATTAAACTATGCATTTGTCATTACTTGTACAATAAAAAAATTGAGATTTAATCGAGAATGTGCTGGAGTCATTAATTACGTTACTGATTGTATTAAGTGGGTAACTAGTTAAACTGTAATTATGTTAATTTTTGAGAATTGACCACAACTTGACCCATTTTAATCATTTGACATCGTGGGAAAATTCGATCAGCTTCGTCGTATGTTTCACAATTAAAAGTTTGTGTGAAAAATTCGTCCTCGAGGAATATTCAAACAAATAAAACTTACTCTTAAAAAATTATAAAACAAATTAAACGATGAAACTGTTAATAAGCAATAAATTGTATAAAGTTCTTGCGTCGATATGTTTACGAGTTTCCATTCTAATAATAAAAATACAGGCCTGTAAATAAATTCATGGTGAATTATTCGAAAATATAAGGCAAACCCTAATCAATATCTCGAAAAATTGCATTTCAAACAGATTGAATTTACATTGAACTGCTGCCACCATAAAACCAATATATTATAAATCTAGTCAAGTTCATTCGTGCAAGATGAATAACCGTGTTGCAAAAAAATTCATATATTTTGTTTGTATCGTAAATTAGTCGAGTGCTTTTCGTTTATAGCTTCATTATATACATCGTAGGAAACGAGAGCGCTGGTAAAGAACCAGTTATCAAAAGATAACAATGAGCGCTCGGGTTTTTTCGCATCCAGAAACTTTATCCTCGCAGTTGTTGCTTTTTGTTTAACAAAGGGGAAAGTTGCAGCGAGTATGTATCAGTCTGCACCGTAATTATTGCAAGAAACATCTTAATTTGCCTCGAGATCCATAAACGAAATTTTCAAATATCAATTCAATCGTTAATAGACACGGCAGCAATTAACACTCGAACAATCGACCTGAGATTTTCTATTTTGCAATTATAATAATTACAAAAATACTCTCATAGAAATCATAAATTCCAAATTTCTTATTTCGCAACTATTGGTTCACTTGGTTCAAAGCGATAACAAATAAATAAATAACGATACACTCATAGGAAACGAAACATTTTGCAAGTATTAAATATCCATACTTTCCTAGGGAGAGAAGCGTCGAACAACAAATTTCCTGTTTGTCAATAAATTATCGGAACTATAAAAATTCCTTCGTGGGAGAACAATTAACTGTTTCACAGTTATTTAAACAACAAATCTACATTCACAGAGAAAACATCTAAACAAATTCAATGTTACCTTGAGTTTAGCGCTATTAACGCGAAACCTTCACCGAAGCAACCAGACAAAATACACGTCGAAAGCGTCAGCCGGTTCGGAAGCTTGCGGAAGCATCGTTACCGGATTACCGATATTCTTCCCCCTCGAGAAACTCGCGAGAATGTCGAACAACATGCACGCTGTCGTTCACGAAACAATAATACGGCTAAAGAAACGGCGTGACTCTGCGCCGGTGAGTAAATCTCGGCGATTCGCAGGACGAATTTGCGAAGTAACGCGCGTCTGACCACAGGCGCGCCTATACCACTGCCGATCCTCGGATCGCCGCCGCCGCCGTCGACGCCGCGGTGTCACTCCGGCGTAGGAAGTCGGGTGTGCGTTTATCACCACGTTTCTTTCACTGGGTCGTGTCAGTACTGCTCTGTTTGCATCGGCGCGGCGCTAGGAAATATTCACCTGAACGAACCACCGAGACGAGCGCAAGACCGACGGCGATCACCGCGATGATCCTTGGTTGCATGGTGGTGGTGCTGTCTCGTAAAAAGAGGCTCGTCCTCGAGAAGCCGACTGCGAACAACCGTGGCGATGCGTGGCGGTGGGTAAAGCACTGTTGGCTTCGAGGAAGGGTTGTCGTCGTGTCGACAGCCTGATCGCGAGTAAGAGATTGCGAGATTCACCACTCGCCACGCCACTCCTCTCTTGTTTTCTCCTCTCTCTCTCACACTCACCCTCTCTCGCTCTTCCTCCCTCTCGCTCTCCTCTCCTCTCTCCTGCTCGTGGCGCCGCGCCGCGTCGCTCCGTTACTCGCCCCGCTCCTCCTCTCTCCTCGCCGCTCCGCGCCACGCCGTCTCGCGGATCGCATATTCGCGCAAGACGCGTAGATTCCGTTCCGCGTGAAAATCTCGAAACGTTGGGCGTGAATCGGCGCGACGACGCCACAACCCCTGTTTCTCGCGAGCTCTCTCTGCTCTCTCTCTCTCTCTCTCTCTATCTATCTTCTAGAGCGCTATGGCGTGCGCGGCTAGAGCGTGTTGATGTTTACGTCTTCTATGTGGACTCGTAACAGGTGGTGCGGCCCATTTCCCGCGACACACACCGCCGGAAAAGCGACAGTTTTCCAAAATCGTTTCCCTCTTTCTTTTTCACGTGGATATGTCTTAGGGCCCGGGGTCGTTCCAAAATCTGCGGGGCGACACGAAAAGTGTAGGAGAGAGAGATTTGTTCCGCATAAGACAACATGTAAAATAGCCTCACCCCCTAGAACATGATTCAATGTTTTCCATGAAGTGGAGAAAATATTCAAGTCTCACCGTATTATCGCTGAAATATTTTTAGAAAAATCCTCCGTTCCGCGCGAAACAGTGAGCCGAAAATGTGTTTTAACGATACCACAAGATTTTTTATCACCCTCGTCGACGTGTAAGGCTAAGATCATAGTGGACCCGACGACGTCCGACTTCGGCGCACACGCACGAGCGTTTTGAATGCCTCGGGAGGCATGTGTTGGTGCCGCAGTGGCCCGAAATCGGACGAAACAGTCGGGGTCTACGGTAGCCGAACCTTTTCAAGTGCTTCGAGAGAGGTCTCGATAGGACCCAACCCATGGGACAACCAATGTCGGACGATGGTTGGAGGAAAATCGCATTATTTTGTTTCTCGTCCGACGCGTCGGACGCGTACACGTTCTATAGTAGAATCCGACATCGGGCCACTGCGAGACAACACATGTCTCCCTAAGCATTCGAAACGCTCGTGCGTGTGCGCCGAAGTCAGACGTCGGACGAAGTCGGGTCCACTGTGATCGCAGCCTAACGCTGTGCCGACGCGGCAGACACGGGAAAATCGATTCGAAAAATCGGTCGGGTCGCTCGTGCTCGCGTTCACGATAAAGAGGGACCGGCAACTAGTGAACAGGCCAGCCAAGGCCTGTTGAATGGCGCACCCGTACCCAGCCAAATCGAGATCCACTTTTTTTTCCGAGAGAAACCCAACGAAATATTATCTTCGTTTCTCGCTTAGTTTTTTCCGGCTTCGAATCGAGAAACGTTATTGTTTCCTATCTATCTTCTTTTTCGTTTGAGCTTTCCTATATTATGTATACGTGCCACATGCATACACGCGTCTTCTCGAGACTGCAATTCGGTGTAATAATGTATATCAATGAATCTTCCAGGTCAGAACCACTGTTTGCATAATTTCTAACGTATTCACTTGTTGCGTCACGCAAAACTACGTCCTATAATATCTCATTGGTCGTTATCGTTCTGTATCTATACCGAAATGCGTATTAAATTATGTAGAACACGGTAACATTCGCTGAAACCCGACATTCTTGTGTAACAGTGTCACCTTCGAAATGACCTTGGCATTCTTATTATTTTGCAGTATGCTTGAAAATTGGACATATATATTTATCAGTTCATGATTAAACAAATATATTTTTCATACCGCGTCACTGATTCATTAATTCACTCTATTTTTGAATTTTAGTCTGCCAATTGTGAAATATTAAAATTTCTTCGAACCGCAGCTGGAGAAGAAATTGGCTGCCCTGTTTTTCGGAGGAGCTCTCCCTCTCTCTCCCTCTCTCTCTCTCTCTCCGTCTCTCTCTCTCTCTCTCTCTCTCTCTCTCTCTGCGTGTAGAATTACATCGGCGAGCTAATAAACAAAGCTGTAACAGTATTTGTGTTTGAATGTCCTTGGGAATCCGATGTTCCCTGGTGAAAACTGCATTCTACATTTTCCGCTGCGTCCACGGTTCGCACGTAAATACATTTATTCGTTCGGTTCAACAGTTCGAAGATTCATTGAATGACGTCGAATTCCGGTTCGGTTTATCCGACTATACGTGACCTCTTTCGTTCGCGTACGCGATCGAAGTTTTTAGTTCCTGCTTCTAAGGAAAACCGCTCCCCCGCCAACGAACAACAACAGCGAATTTTCGCGGAACAACACGTCCGGTATCGCGCGAAACTCTGTAATTAAATGGACTTTATGGATTTACGACGCAAAATGTGTGAGCACAATTTAAAGCAGCGGACGTGTTAAAAAGACGTCGGCGTATTGGTTTCAGCTTAATCGGATAATTCGAAGAAAAAAAAATTTTTATTTCGCTCCTGCGAGCGATGCGAATATTTTTCTTTTTGTATTTCGCACAAAGATCCGCGATCTGGCAATTAATCGGTCGTTTAGATTCGGATCGTTTCGTTTACTGCGTCGAAGCGCGTTTATCTTTACCTAGATCCGGTTCTACGGGAAAATCAATATATTTTGATAAAGAAACTGCAATAAAGAAGAAGGATGAACACGAGAGACGTCCGACGCCGCCGTGGCGCCCGTCCAGGACGCCAACGACGCCGTCTAGCTCACAGTTTTGGGTTTAGCAATTACTAAGAGAATCTACCACAGTATCCTTCACCTATTCGCGGTTATGCCCCGAATTTCGATCTATTTTAATGCGCTGTGTTTCACGTCGTTCGTATTTAGTTTTGTCCCATTACGGTCCACTTTAATCATCGGTATTTCATCATATTTTTTATTACCGTGTCCATATTATTATTATTAACGTTCGGCTAGCCCTCTTACACTTCCGTACGCATGTTTTTCTCACTCATTTCTATTCTCTTTTATCTACTGTTTTCTATTTATTTAATGCCCTAAACTTATTCACTTTTTTTATCTATTTTTTCCGTTTACTCTTTTACCTTTTTATTCGTTTCTAATTGAAAGATCGGCCGATTCGAATGTTAAATATTGAATATTTGTCATACAGGGTGGCAAAAAAGTGATTATTTTAAAGTGGCACATTTCATTTTTTAAAAATTCACATTTATTCTTTCATAGACGAATTTGACGAATTATTGTCGCACAGATGAAACAGTAAGATTGAAGAAGTACGTAGATCTCGATATAGATTATTCCTCTTTCGGTTCTCTTATTCGATCGTATTAATTATTCTTCGCATCGATTAAAATTTCTTCGAAACGACAGATAATGAAACTGTCGACGGCAACGTGCATTTCTATGATAGACGCATAAATCATTCCCCATTATTATCGTAAGAAACGAATCTGGTAGACTTCCGGTCGTAGATCCATATAAGTCAGCCAGTGTATAGCTCATTTCATAACTCAACGTCACTTAGGGAGTTTTTCACGTAGCGGGACTATTTGTCGTCTGTCTTGCAGGTTGAAGACTTTTTTCCGAACAATAGCATTACGCGTATACCCTTTACAGTTTGATCGCACGAACAGCATTCACAATAGAAAAGCATTGTCGTCTTTTTAAAGAGAAGAAACAACGATGAAGAATTTCTCGCGGAAAAATTCGCGTTAAGTTCGAACAACTGTGCTAGATATCCTCGGAATTTATGATTTACCAACCGCGTACAATTTTACCGTTCGTCTTCCTTTACATCGCTTTCTTTTTATTAGCATTGATACTCCAACCTTGTCGGCTCCGAGGTGGCGTTATTAATTAATTGATAACAGGAGAACAACGTCTGTCTGTGCATTATCATATTTATGGTTAAGTTATATATTTCCAATATTTTATTTTCTAACGAAACGTTGCCCGCCTGATATTGGATATCACTGTATTCGGGAAAGTCTAAGGAATTTTTTACTGTAAAGATCAATTCAATATCTTTTATAATAACATCACAATATTTGTTCAAAGTTAACAAATATGTCTTTTTGTCAAACTCAAATTTCTCAAAAACTGTGCGTCCAGGAGAAAAATTAAAGACAGATTCGGAATCAGCGCAAAAAGCTCTATAAGAATTGCATAGTGAGAATCGAAAAATTTTTTGGCTGTTGGACAGATTTGATGGACAAATTTTTTAAAAAAATTGTGTCTGAAGAAGTTTGATCTTCGAGCGCTTATTGCGACGAGAGTTTTTAATAACCTCAATTAATATTATCGTTCTCGAATGTAATAAGATTTAAGAAATGCATTTATAAAAAGAATCGATGCGCAGAGTTTAAATAGAAACGTTCGAGCACCGAGTAACAATGCTCGTTCAGTTGCCTGTAGAAAAATCGCTAAATCTTTCGGGCACAATAGAGCCAATGGTTTACTTTGCACGCATTCTCCCGAGACTCTGAGGGAGCGAGAGGCATCATGACACACTAATAAATCTTTCTCGCAGAAGAATCAGCGTTATGGCATCCATTATCGTAGTAGCGGGTCATCCTTACAATTAAATGAGGTTGAGGCATTCCGTAACGCAAATAACGACCTTGGCATACGTACAAATTCTTCCCCGGTTTCTACGTGCAGCATGAAAGACCCACCAAACACGAATTGCCTAGTCCACCTGTGGATTAAATATTTTCGTTCTTTCCAATTTGTTTTTAACGTTAAATACCGGTTGGCAACGTTAACAAATCGGTCGAAGCAGTTGAACAGACGGTCGAGATATTATACTACATGCACATTTATATGTGTATACCTTCGGGGAGTACGATTTGATTTAATACACCATCCAAAATGATATACGCATCGAACAGCTTCTGCAACAACAATGAAACTTGCTCGTGGGAATTGCAAAGCTCAGGTCCCGGCATTGTTAAACTCCTGTACACGTTTAACTCCGATTGTTGCGCGGCAAATTAGTCTCGTACCTTTGGATCGCAAATTGTACGTACACGGAATTTGTTGCAATATTATCTCGGATACAGTTAATAATTATTTGATAAATAATATCGTTCTCGTTTAAGCAGATCGATGGTTGAAATTTTTACGTACTGGAGATACGATTTTGACACCAAAAAAAAAAAGAGAAAATCGATTTCAAAGGTTGCTTCCGACATAGCGCTGGATTCAATTCTAAACCTGCCTGTCCATTACTCACTGCTTCTGCTTGTAACCATTGACCGCGGTGTACCATTATCCGTTTCTCATCAATCTTATCCTCTCCTACGAGCTTGCGTTAACAAACAGGCTGTATTCAATCAATATTTACAATTAGGAAACCAATAATACAAACAGCAGATAATACCGAAATGCTTCCACGTATCCTCTTCTAACTATACTCTGTACAGTTCGAATCACTGAATCTAGAAATTTTAATTATTACTTAAACATGCAGAACAGTAACTCGAAATATGTAAGAATTTTTTTATTATATTATGATTGCTTCGTTTATTGTGTTTAGGCGTCCATTAAAATCTTAAATGTCCACAGGAAACATTTATCTCATTTCTAGTAATCAAAATTCACTTTTCAGAGTCTTATGTACAATCTAAGTATAAAATTATATTACATATTCTCACATGTAAAGGGTGGTTCATTTGTAGATACTTTTTCCAATAGGGATTTCATGGCAGACCAAACTGTCATACTGTAAAACTGTTATGGTGTTTTTGTTCTATCCTACATGGATAAGCCGACTACGATTGAAGAATTGGAAGCCAACATTACTCGCATTATTCACCAAATCCCATTCGAAATGCTCGAACGCGTCATCGAAAATTGGAAACTCAGAATGGACCATGTTAGCCGCAGTTGCGACCAACATTTGAAAGATATAATCTTTAAAAAATAAATGTAACGAATAGTTCTTTTGAATGATAATAAAGATTACCCGATAAAATTGAATTTTTTTTTATTTTTGAAAAAAGTAAATACAAATGACTCACCTTTCACATTTTCACTCCATATTTAAAATTCCATATCTAATAACACGAACAAAAAAGAAATCCCACAGACAAATGACCTCAGGAACCTCCCATTTTCGGGAATTGAGGGAGTTTTGAGACATCCTGTATATAGGCATAAAATAGATATAAATTTTCTCCTTTTCTAGGAAATTACGAACTGCAACAAAGTTCTAATCACTGAAACCGTAAAATAAATTGTAAGGCAAGGGGTTGATCTATAAAAGGATGAAGACAGTTACCGAAGGTGGACTGTTATTTTTTAACGATCTGTCGAAAAATATAAGTCCAGCAATGCCAGAAATTGGAGCTTTATTTTAAGGGTGTGTTCTGATCCTCGTGAATGTGGCGGCACACTCACACAGTCCTAGATGCAGTGTATACGTGCACGAGGTTGCAACTGAACCTAATAGTTAACGAGATATTATTGGAATAATTTTCCATATGGATGGCAGGAGAGCTTTACCTAAAAGAAATTTGAAATAATCTCCAATCGATTAGAAGTTTGCATATGTTTATATGCAGGTCAGAAACATTCGCCGCGTACGCGTCGTCGTCGCCTTGCTTTCGTTGTTTTCTGTTTCCATTCGAGATTTGCTCGCGCCGATAGTTCCCAACTAATATGAAATTTCGATTGGCCGGTGGCCAGCGCGTATAAAAACTGTCATTCTATCAAATTCCCAATAAAAAAAAATAAAAAAACCGACGACACTCCTTGCTCATTTCCTGGACTTCGATGAAATATAGGATACCGTTTAGCTCTCGCTATAAATCGCGATTATCGGAGACATTTGCCGCTCGTACAAAAAGATTCGGCAATCAATTAAACGTATGCGATCGCAGATATCGATATGAAAAATTCAATGAAATCTATTGTGCTAGGGATCTTCTTGAATTTCCGCGGCAGTTAATGCGCCGGCCACTTGAAATAATAAATACGAGAATATACCAAATTTAATATTGCATTTTTTTAAAATATAATGACATTCCTGCTTTCTATTGGTGAAAAGAATTTCCCTTTAACAACAAGTTACAACCATTTATTTAACCGAATCGAGCATACATTGTTACTGTTCTTCTTTTCCAGCCAATAGTAAAATAATTACAGAGAATCGTGGCTTACGCTAATAACAAGTTAATCAAATAAAAGTTAATTAAGCATAATTCTGAAACGTAATTCCGCACTGAACTGTTCCAATCACATTGGTTGCGTAAGTAGCTTTACGGCAGAAGCTACAGCGTTACATTTATTATGGATATTGAGATTTTAATAATATACAGATTATTAATTAACAATATACATATATTATTTTTATTTACATCACAGTAGTAAGATAGTTTGTATGTGTTGTCTTACAACATTGTTAAACTTGAATAATTTAGCGGATCAGGTAGGACTTAAACCAAGGAGTAGTATCAGCTGACACAGGATATAAAGAGCTATGCTCATGTTCGAGAAATGTCTCACAGATCGATTGCACCCTGTTCCGTAGCATTCGCAAACAAGTTGATAACTGTCGCGCGAATAACGACCCCTGTAACACATCTTATCGGTGTTTCGCCACTTTGCACACTCCCGCACTGTTATGTATTCCCGGGAATCCATAAAATAATCTGAAAATCCATAATACTATTTCGTTATTGGCAGTAAAGCAGGATTGCCGATGAACACGCTACGAAGTAGTTTAACCCATTGGATGGCTGGCATAGTACTCTACTTTTATCCCCGTGATGCGTAGAGTACAATGCAATAAAAAAATATATATATTTGACCTTGAAATCGATCGATTTGTTCATCGATCCAAAGATGTATATTTAAAAATAAAAAGATAAATATTCTTGTTTTTTTTTCTTAAATGAATAAATCGAATTGACACAAAGAAAAATTATAAAATTATACTCACATATGTAAATGGCTTTGCGACAGTATCTTTGCGATGGTGGACATGGTTTCAAATATTTAATATCCACTTTATTTTGAGTGCAATCGTCGTCCTTCTTACTATTGCACTGGTAACACTTTATGGCTCTGGAGTCTATGTTAGGAACGAAGAATATTATTGACGTGTTAAGATATTGATACAATTTATTTATTTCTTCCATGGAAAAATAGAAAAAGGATCCCCGAAAACTCTACATATACAATTCTTTGTGTCTAGGTAATAATTAAAAAGTTTATAACGAAGAGTACTGTTTCAAAATAGTTGACTATGTCAAACTTTCAAAGAGAGTGCTTATCGACATCGTTGGAAAAAGGAATTGTTATAAACATTAATCAGCCAGAAATAATGAATTTATCAATAATTACTATAACGGCGATTGGAATCAATCGAAATCAGGTGGAGTGGGAAATGTTTCACATAACTGCGCAGGTGCGCTTGACATATAGGCTAGCACTCTTAGTCAGTCAGTCAGTCGGGCCGGGGATTCCGGCAGGAGCAGTCCAAATCTGGGACCAGGAGGACCAGGGGGCCTGAGGATGACCAGGGACCAACCAGAGGATGACTAGGGACCAACCAGTGGATGACCAGGGACCAATTAGAGGATGACTACTGACTGACCACTGACTGATCAGTGACTGACCATTGAGTGACCACTTACTGACCACTCACTGACCACCGACTGACCACTCACTGACCACTCACTGACCAGTGACTGACCACTAACTGACCAGTGACTGACCACTACCTGACCAGTGACTGACCACTACCTGACCACTAACTGACCATTGACTGACCACTTACTGACCACTTACTGACCACTCACTGACCACCGACTGACCACTAACTGACCACTAACTGACCAGTGACTGACCACTACCTGACCAGTGACTGACCACTAACTGACCACTAACTGACCATTGACTGACCACTTACTGACCACTTACTGACCACTCACTGACCACCGACTGACCACTCACTGACCATTCACTGACCATTGACTGACCACTCACTGACCATTGACTGACCACTCACTGACCACTCACTGACCACACACTGACCAGTGACTGACCACTCACTGACCATTCACTGACCATTGACTGACCACTCACTAACCACCGACTGACCACCCACTGACCACCCGGCTCAATTTCGCCAATGGTGAGTTTGACCATTTTTTTTTATTTGTGGGTCTATTTTGCAAAGGTTTATTTTCTGCTTGACAGCAGAAGGTGGGCCAAGGGTTCTACAACGCTTTTTTTGATTACCCTTGGCCCACCTTCAACGTTGTTTATTATAAATTGCATGTTTCTTATTTGACATCGGTATTCAATAAAAATCTTGTAAATTAATATCCACGATTATTTCAAACCTATTCCCTTCCATAACATTTTTGAATGAGCAACGAGTACGTATCTCGTGGGTAGTGGAACTTGTAGCGACGTTGGTATTTCAGATCACTGTCAGTTCCACGTTACCCTCGGGCTAACTTGGGTCCACTTTTGGCGCCACTGAATAGCACAGGGGATAGCAGTTTTTAACAGTACTTCGTCGGTGTCACAGACAAGTGTCACGTCCGGTGTCCACTTCGGACGTAACACAAGATATAAGAATCTTGATAAAACGAGTATTTCTTTACCTCGTCTGTGATGATACTCGTTTTCTACTTTAACATTGCACGTACAGAATGCAGTCTACATTCACTACGATCGACAAGTACGGTATCTACATTGTAAGTCTTACCTCCTTGAAAAACAAAGAGGAACAATAACACTTGCAGCGTATTCAGTTTCATCTGTATTGTTCTGTTTCCTTGCATTCAGTTTCCTAACTTATCTTTCATTTTCTAATCATTTATAAAGATAGGAGAATACTGAATAGCATTTCTCTATGTTCTGGTTTCAATCAAGGTTTCGGATACCTCTATGAGATTATCTCGTTCAAATAATTAATCAAGTAATCTGCAAAGGAAATGTGATCGTGTAGCCTGATTGAAATAAATAAAGACTTGATACATTAATTACAGAATTGTACAAATCAGGTTATTCGGTACCTCGAGAAATCAATGATTCAAGAAATAAATCTGCTGCCTCCTTACGTCACAGTACCGTGGGAATTGTTTACTTGATTTAATCAATTAGGAAAACTCATTAATACATCAATAAAATTAGCTTAGAATTTCATTTGAATTTAATTCCGTGTCATCCTCGACGTGAACGCTCCATCAGCATGAAGATGGCAAATAATATCGATGTATCGTTAATTTAACCATTGTCCACACGTCGTTTACATTAATATTGAAAACAGATCTTATTCCTTGTAATTTGTCCAATATTTTTTTTTTCTTAAGAATCTATGATTTTTATTGCGAAACGTGGCTGCGTCTTCATTATTCAATATTCGATACTTGTGAATTTCTTAAGAAAATGTTAGGTTCAGAGAAAATATTTAATCAAAAGATTGCTTAGTTCAAGATGATCCTTAATATACAAATAGGAAATAGGTACAAGATATTTACCGAGTAGAATATAATCACCGGAAGATGTGTCAGGGACACACGGTGTTGCTAAATACGTTAAATGCGACCTGCAATCAGCAATGCGTAGTGAAAATCTAATTGTAATTTCGATTCCAATCGAATACAGTTTTAAAATAATAATATTTATTACCAATAGTATAGAATTTCAAATCTCAAAATTTTCCAACAAAAAGATAAATAATCGATCGAAGTACATTCGAAACATAATTTTCCAGTGACATTGACATTTTTGTTAATTCTGTTTTTAACACTACGGAAAACGAATCTTGTAAGGATATACACTGCTCGTAGCTTCGTGTTACAAATGTTCCATTGCATAAGAGCATAAAGGCGAGTCTTGGTTATCGGATACGTGAGATTTTTGGAATATTATACAATTATTTAAGTATATAATAATTAAATGATATCGGCGCCACTATAAATGATCGAACCTGGCACCGATATCGTTTAATTATCATTATACAATTATGTCACAGCAGACAGAAAAGTTTGAGTGAACAACAGTCGATGACTTGATTGATTTTGTAATCCTCTTAAGTTGTTGTTAATTATTATTGACGACTTATAGGAAAATTAGTTGTTTCTACACAGTGCTGCATGGACCAATGAAACATTCAGCGATTTTCAGATCGAGCATCGCCGCGATAAACGAGCAACGACAAGCTATAAACGATAACCATTTTCCACGGTTGGCATGTAATTCAGAAAATTTAACGACTCCATCTCCCGATGATAAAACGAATTTATTATCCTCCATCGCGGAAGGGTACCGTATCCTTTCCGCGTACTGTTCGCGTGCGACTTATTATACGAGCTTCCATGACATTTCATGACGTTCAGTGTGTCACAGGAAAAGGGATATTATCCACTTAGAGTGTTCCAAACCACCACTTTACGCTCCATTTGAACATAAAGCTCTTCGTACCGCCCACGGCCTTCCCTATTTAACATGTAGCCCTGCCTTATCCGTCAAAACAATCGTATTTTTTGTTATCGTCCAATAAAGGCTTCCTTGCTTGCGTTGTATTATCTCCGACAAGTTAAGATCCTTGCTATTCTTTCGCCAACACGAAACAGAGAGGAAACGCTGCACAGATTATTCGCGGGTTTGCGCACCAAACATTCTACAAACTTTGGACAATGCTTTTCTTCAACACGTACTATTGTATAATTTTTACGTTATCATTGCTCGATTTATTAATGATATTTTAAATTTAATATTTAATATTTTATTTGGTACTTTTCCGTTAGCCGGGCGCAACCTAACCCAGACCAATAATTATAAGCATAATTACAAATATTAATGAATTGTAAACAAAATAATTTTACCCAAAAAGAATGCTTATAATTATTGGTGTGGGTTAGGTTGGGCCCGGCTAACGGAAAAGTACCTTTCAATTTCGATTAAATTTTATTTTTTTAATTTAAGTAAATTTTATTTCAATTTAATTTGATATCTTAAATTTAATGTTGAAATAATTTTTGGACCCACCGTATGGAACACGAGAACTCTGTTAATCCTCGCAGGACAGATGCGTTCGATGATTTCAGTCACGGCTGAATCCATTAAAATCCTCGCGCATTAATTTGTTTCACATATTCTCGAACCTACCTGCCCGAGGTCCACCAGTTGGTCTCCTCAGTCGAGCGCATTTACTCATACCGCACACGTGGCAATTTATTAACCACGAAGACCCACATTTAGTGATGTCGGAATCGTTTCAAATTATAGCAAGAAGAGTTAGAACAAATTCTACGGTTCGATTAATATATACTATCCGCTCGGATCGGTTCCGATCGGCGATCATTCTTCAATGACCACAAGTGTTTATCTGTTCGATCGTATCTGTACACAGTATCGGAAGCAAAACGAACGAATGCAAGGGATGCGCGTTCTCGTTTCCCGATAGTACGAAAACGGGGGTTGGTTTTCAGTAGGTAAAAACGCTAGATAAAGATCGATCTCGAAAGTCCTACTTTTTCGTTTGCGAGGCGCGGTTCGCATTATTCGGCAGCGTAATCTGTATCATTCGCCAGCATACAATTCTCACAGCTACCGAATAATGCAAACCGCGGCTCTTAAAACGAAAAAAGCAGGACTTTCGAGGTGCGCTAGATCGATCTCCAGCGTTTTTGAAAACCCGGATCTTTGCGTTACGGAGAAACGAGAGCGCGCAATTCTGGAAACGGGTCTACCGCCTTAAAGCGTTATTCCACCGAACCGTTAATAGTAACCATAAATAGGCATCTATAACGATCATGATCATAACGAAAGCAAACAGCAACGAGGCTGGGAGAGACTGGTGAACGGTGATATAAAAATAATGCACAAGCGGAAATGCGGCGATCGGCAATCGGCAGCATCCCTCCTCCTGCTCGTGGAAAATATTGATTCCAGTGTGTCGGGTTCCAAGGGACAGTATCCGCGAGTGCATTCAGAATCGCGAACCGGTGTGGCCGGGGCACCTGCTGAATCCTCACCCTCGACTAGGCCCGGTGCGGTGCTCGCGAGCAATTTGTTGACAATTCTGTTTTCCCGTTCGGTCTCGCCTCGTCCCGTCTCGTCTCGTCTCGTCTCGCCTCGCCTCGTCTCGCTCGGTCTCTGCCGAGAGCTGTTCCTCTCGCGCGCAATCACGGTACCCGTGGTTCTCTAGCATCGTCGCCTTATAGTTGCGGGGCTTGCGCTGCAATCGCATCGAGCGCCGCGACCAGCTTTCGAAACAGTGCTTCAGCAGCTCTCGGGGCTGAATGGTTGACTACGGCGATCCTTGATATCTACGAGCGCCTTTTTTTCTCTCTCTTTCTCTCCCGCCCGTGTTCTCTCGACACCCTGACCGCCCGCCCGCCCGGTCGCGTGCAATCCACCATATCGCATCGGTGCGATCGAGGACCAACCACCCTCTAACGTTGTCTCTGCTCGCCGAAGGATACTCTGCTCGCCCCTGCCAAGGATAATACCCTCGTAGAGCGACCATGAGCCACGCACACGTCTTCGCTGTTTGCCTCCTGCTCAGTCTCGGGTTTTACGGTAAGCCTCAATCGGCCGCGTCGCGGCTAGCTACCTACCCCTCTGGTTCAACGATCGGAGCGGGTTTCGCAGCGGACACGCAACGCTCGCTATCGATCTACCTCGCTCCCCGGCAGACCTAGATATTCCCGCCGATTCCAGCTTGTCGCTTGACGCGTTCACGATTCGTAAATTATTCCTCGCCTGCCAACGTTTCCCAACCTCTTCGCCCGCATTTTACGCACCCCGCGATAACACCATCGGAGGAACCAGTCCGATCGGGAGCTAGGATTCCTCCCGCGCGAATATGATCGGTGACTTTCATCCCCCAGTTTTTTCGAATTTTTACTTTAGTTTATTGCACCGTTTATATTGGAATTTACTTGGATTTTTACTCTCGATTCTCATTTTATTTCGTATGGATCGCCACCCTAGTTCGAATCGAGGGCATCAGGGGTTGCTTGGCAACATTCGAACGGTCTGTTGAACGTGTCGATACGCTTTCCTTTGGTTTTTTACAAATTTTATTCCTTTTTTTATACTGTGCTGAAATTTCATTTTTATCTTCGCCCATATTCTTATGTTTGTGATTTGCTCGCAACGTTCGAGTGTTCTTTCAGTTTTTGTTCTATTTTATTGTACCGCGTTATTTACATTGATTTTTAGTCGAATTTTATCCGTGTATTTTCTGTGTTCGAGTCAGCGCAGTTGAATCGAGTTGTTTAGGGACTCCGCGAAAAATTCACTCTGCTCTTTATTTCATGTTTGTAGAACACCTCAATCGATTTCTGTTGATTCAAATATCCTTCTCTTTTCAACATTTCATTCTATCTCCTTGTGCTATTCTCACCGAAACGTCCTAATAGCATCGTCCCGTTTAGGGGTTCATTTTTAGCATTCGCATGTACAGTTCTAGCGACAGGCGTCGTTGCCATGCGACTCCAGCGATCAAATATTCTCGCGTTTCGTCGACGACACGCGACGGGATTGACGCGCAACGATTTTGACATTCACGATTAACCCCTCGCCGCGTAATTTTCTTCACGGCAACGATGATTAGAACCTCTACTAATTTTTCACATTCACGATTCACCATGATTTTGTTCACGGCTACAATGATTAGGCCACTAATGTCCCAACTAATAATTTCTCCGCATTCGCGTTATTGCTTGAACGATGATAACTAGACTGAGGATGTTGTTGTCTACCCGTTGTTTAAGACACTGTGTAATTATTAAGTATCATTTATTTCTAATTGACAAGTTTTATTTTGCATAAAGATTATTATTATTATAAAGATCTGAATAACATTATAATAAGACTGACTATAATAAGAATAGCGTTATTTCTGATTTTTTCGAACCGATTTGAAGAATTTTCATTTTGCATTTTGAGTCCGATTCAACATTGTATGACGAGGGGTTAAAATGATCGAATTTATGGTTTTTAATTTTCGCGAAGGGCGCGACAGTATAGGTTCCGCGTATCAAGTTGCTTCCTCATTCTAGAAGTGCACAGTGTTTGGAAACACTATTACTATTTGGATCGATTCGGCGGTAAAACGGATACGTGCAATATTAATAGATTATCTGAAACAGTTGGTAAATGTTTGAAAAAGATACTCATTGAAGGAAACGAGGATATTTATAGCGCGTCTGCTGAACGCAAACGTCAGTAAGATCAATGACGGCGCACTGCGCGGAAAAGAAATCGATTTGTTGAAAAACGAAATAAAAATTAATTCAACCGCTTTTTTACATTTGTTTTTATTTCAGAGCGATCCGGAGTCGTATGCGCCAATAATTTTTTAGATAAGATTAGACAACAATTTTTCTTTTTTTGTAGGAACAATTGCAATGTTTTTTCACTCCGAACAATTATATCGTCCAAGTAATTAGAAAAAATGTGTTCAAAACTTCGATGCAATCGTCTGATTTTTCTATAAAAATCTAGACTAGACGAAAAGACTGATTTTTAAGCGTTTCGTCGAAAACGTATCTGATATGCTTGATAGTCAATGATTTGCGACTATGTTGACTATGTTGACCTACATAAATGTCACCGTGTGCACACACATGTGGACGTTTAACCCCCCCTGTACACCGTGGTCGACTATGGTCGACGTTGATGATAGTTGATGGCTGTCGGCTACCGTACCGGGGAGATTAAAACACGCATAGTATGCTGAATCCTTTAAGAGAAATCGTTTGCCGGCTGTATTATCTTCGTTGACCCCTCTTATCAGCCGCTCGATAATGGTCGGAACCTTGTGCTTCACGTTATTACGAAATTGAGAACTACACGTTGTATACAATTAGATGATGATCGCTGCGGATGCCTGTGCATTCGTACCTGATCCCATCAAATTCGGTATAACGAAACATTTAACCAATCGTATCTAATCCCGGACGTGATAGCAAATGATAAAAATGTTTATCACACGATAATATTATTATTATATTTTATATTAGAATATTTTCACCAATTTCACACGCAATTTCTTAGGAAATAATATCATTGTACAAATTAATCATACTTTCAATACCGTAAATAAATGTTTTAATGAATTATATTTGACTCGCAGTGCAAAAAATTTGATGCACTGTACACAAATGTCTTTTTTAAACATTTATTACATCTTAATGAATAGGTTGCCGATAGGTTGAACGATATTTAAATGTACTGTAATGCTACAGGTACCGACGCCATGCAGTGTTACTTGTGTAACAGTCACAATGACAGCCGATGTTCCGACGAACATCCACCGGATGCCCTTAAAAAAGATTGCTCCGAACTCAAGGACGGCGCAAAATACACGATGTGCCGAAAGATTACGCAAGTCATTGAGTTTAGCGTTAATGGACGTAAGTAATACGCAAATTATTTCATTGTTGTGACATATTAGATGTGTTACGATTACCTTTTATGTAACGGTGCACACGTATGTACAAGGCGCGGTGTATTTCATTCATATTCGTTCGACCAATACGAACAGGTTCGGGAAATAATGAATGAATTCAACGAAACGATTGATATACACGCGAGGTGTTCGAGACTTTAAAGTGTTGACTAAAATTCGGTGGAAATAGGAAAGTTCTTTCTATTATCCCAGCAACGAATGCTCGTGACACAATCTGGCTCGGAGAGCTATCAACACTAACCCAGATTAATATACTGCCTGCTCATTATTCTATAGAAAGCTACTATAATATGCTACCAAGCACGCTACAACAGCGTGGTTAGCACAATGCGTCTTAAACTACAGATTTATCTAGCACAATATAACTATTAGCGTAATTTGTCATACTACGGTGACGCAACGTTGGGCGTGACTCGCGTTACAAACGGAAAGGGAATTATTTCGTGCGCGTAGATCAATATTAAAATGATTGTTAATATCAACGGTTTCGAGAATAACACTTTTCTCATTGTACCGGGTACTTCGTTTAATTTTATGGAGTCTGTTGGTAGCGATAAGAAGTTCGTGTTGACAACTTTCGGCTAACGCGTTGATAACGCGATTCGAATAGCAACTTTGCGAATGTATGCATGTAAATACAAAGTTTGATAATAGTGCAAATCTGCCATAGTGCTCACATGACTGATCGCCGTTTATCGCAAAATCTCTGAACGCCTCGTTGCACCGAGGTTTGTACGCACTTTACATTAACACGTTCGGCCCGCTATATTCATACTTTTCACTCACTTGCATTCTCTCGCGATATTATAAAACCACAATAATTATTGGCGAGACGATTGGGTTGAAAAATGAAATATTTACTTCGATGGTCGAGTGTTATCGAATTTCGTAACAGATTGGTTTGCACACGACATATGTAACACTGCGGTCCGAAAATTGTTGCATATATCAAGACGTGACTTTCACAGTGAAAAGATTGATACCGTTACATAAAGCTGATCGTGACGACGGATAAAATGAAAACGCCCTAAGTGTGGATATGCCACAAGCGATGCCTAAATCTGGACGATTGAATTCTTATAGTAAAACCAATAATTAAGAGACTAATAATTATTTGAGATAATTAAATATAGTAAATGAAATATAGTAAATATAGTAAATTAAATATAGTAAATATAGTAAATTAAATATAGTAAAACCAATAATTAAGAGATTAAAGATTATTTGATATATTCTGATGAAGACATCAATTGTGAAATTTAAAAATGAATCCAAAGTTTATCTGAGAACAGTATACAAAATAGTCTATTTTCATGCGAAAGTGTAAATTTAACTCTTAACAAAATTATGTTCGTCTAAACTGATAAAGTTAAAGGTTCCTCGTTTCTTTTTATATTGTTACTAACGTTCTCGTTATACCATACAATATAATCAGTAATACTCTGTACTAAGCATTATGTTGTAATAAATCTCATAAGAGATTTCCTAAATAAGACAAATTAAAGGTAGCAAAAGATGCAGTCCAGGCTTAGGAAATTTCATCTTACAGATGAAACAACGCCGATAACACGTGTTTTCCATACAGTTCCAGCTGACACTCGTGTAATAAGAGGCTGCGGCTGGGTCGAGACAAACTACAAAGGGAAATGCTACCAGCGCAGCGGTTTCGGCGGTCGCCAGGAGGTCTGCTCGTGCCTGGAGGACTACTGCAACGCAGCCACGCCGACCGTGCCCCCGGCAATATCGTTGATCCTGTCCTGCGTCCTCGGCAGCGTTCTCCTAGCACTCATCCGTAACTAGACCTAACCGAAAATCCTCTAACCATGCTCCCGAACAATTGACGAAAGAGATACGTTCGAGATCGTTAGTACAGAGACAGCTTCGAACCTTGCATACTCGAGAGAAACAAGAAGGGGGACAAGCTGACAGAGCGACGGACACGAGAGGAGCGACGTTGTACCCTTTGACCTCTCGCCAACGCCGATAAGAGAGAAGCGTGCGCGTAGAACGAACGACGAGGACGAGGACGAAGACGATGAAGAGATCGAAGAGAGAAAGCCCGCGCCGATCGAAGTGCAAAGTATCCGCATCTAAACGAAAAACAACAAAGAAAAAAAAAATAACAAAAAACAACAGAAAAGTTCTTTCCGTCACGTTCCGACAATCGAACGCTAGCGATCTCGAAGTAATCGAGGGAACGGAGGATCCTTGAACGGGAGAACGCCGGTGTTTTATTCGACGCGCTATAGCGCCGGCATCCTCGAGGCCCTCCTCCTGTCCGTTGGTTTAACGATTATCGTAGCTTTAGACAAACTATGCACGCTGTTCCTGGTCGCCTTGTCCGTTTTCTCAAGGACGCGTAATAACGAACCAAAAGTTTTCACGGGTACCTTTCATGGACCATTTTAATCGTCAAGGGTTGGGGGGGACAACCGGGTTCTCCGGGTTGTTGCGAAAACAATCGAAAAAAACAAAATGGTGGGGGGGAGAAAATATATATATATTGTCGTTAACGCGAAACAGTTACGTTCATTCATCGTCACTTGTTCACCCACGCATTTACCGTTCGGTTCGAACATTGCCGATCGAAAGCGGCCTTAGCCGATCACCGATGATTTGTTATATATTTATAATATGTATTTCTTACCGAGGCGAACCGCACGCGCGACTACGCGCAGGGATTCAGGAACAGTCACGTTTTTTCGTACTTCTTGCAAAAGCAGCGAATTCCATTCCTCGGCCACGTGTATGCGAACACCGTTCTCCTTTTTCGAAAATTTTCAACCGTAGGTGCTGAAAGTGTGGCGTTTCCGGTCACATTGTGTTCATTCGACGATCTTTTCTGCATAGAGCTTAAGTAACGATAATTACATACCTACGTACGCAACGATCGCGCCCGACTTGTTGAGGATCTTGTTGTAACTGTATTCACACGACAAAGGCCATCTGTACAATGTGTTTTTTTTTTGTGCGAAACGAGGAAAATATATCAGAGTTGTCGTTGCGGAGAGCTTCTCGAGCCTTCATTTTATTCTCCCTCTCTGTACCCGACGGACCGTAAACCGCGATTTGTCACCGGTGAATTTTTAGTTACGATCAAATCTACTCGTAGCTTTTGTTCGATTATTACAGATTTATTGTTAGCGAAGAGAAATCCGCGGTCCGATCGTTGCCGAACGAGTCGATAGTCGCGGCGCGACTATTATTTAAACTAACGAATATAATCGTACCAGGTATATCGGGATCGAAGCAGCTTGAACCGTGCGTCAAATTTTTCTCTCGTTTCATTGTTCCGAGCAAATAATTTTGTTTCACGCCAGCAGTCAGTGATCTGCCATTTTTTCGTCGCGGTGTTCGTCGAATTCTTCCGTTACGTAGAGATTATTAATCATTGTACCGCGGCGATATGTAAATACGTTTTTTGTTGTCCCTCGTTCGTAAGAAATCTGAATCGGTTCCCAGTGTAGAAGACGTATACGCGACGAACAGCCCATAAATAGAACGTATGTACATTTAATTAGCACCACGTCGGAGCAGAGGTGTTGCAACATGGGAATGTAATTTACCTGGAGAAACTCGTGGATCAGCACCGCTTAATCGAACCGTTCTACCCATTGACAGTTATTACAATACGCATATCCTTTTTCTTTTCGTTCGTGTGTATTAATTTCCTTTTTTTTATGCAAAATGAGTTCAACCCAATGGACGCGACTTCCCGTTCGATGACGGGTCGTCATCGTTTACCGCGCTGCCCCATTTCTTTAAAGACTGGTTTGCTCGGGAACATCGGAAGAGCATCTGAGACATCAGGTAAAGTTTTTCGTTATTTCTGAACGAGCGAACCCGTACGCTTAGGTTAGAAACGTGTCAAACAACAGCTGATACAATTGCTACGTTCGTTTCGTTCGTACGAGCCCGTTCGTGTCTCCGTTCTATTTTTTATTTGCACATTCGTGTTGGTGTCGGTGCGAAAGGAGGCTAAGCGATTCGAGCGGACCGTCATCCAGCCGGAAGAAGAATTTCGAGTCGGGGTTAGGGTGGTGGATCATGCACCCTACAGCTGCACGATCCAATCGAACACCTTTGCAACCGTCGATTCCGCCCACCTCCACACCGTCCTCCATTCTACATCCGCAGCAGCAACAAATTCTCTATGGGCCCGTCATCAATCCGATGTTAACCATTCAACCATGCGGGACTGGTCTGCATCCATCCTGTATCTATCCTGGAGCGCAACGTAACGCTGGCCCGCCTAATCCTGTTCCTCTGCACATACCAGGTGGAAATCAGCGTTATTCGCGAGTTCTGCTCGCCTCGTAGCCTTCCGTGAAGCATCGATTCGTTGATTTCAATCGATACCGTTCAAAACATCGCAGTACTTTTTTTTTATTAAAAAACATTCTCGATCATTGTCACCGATTGAAAATATAAATAATTGGAACGTGTCGTCGAAAGATTTTTTCTCACGGTTCTAAAATCATCCGGTTCGAGTGTTCGCATATGTAGCAAATACGATTGATTTCTCATTATTTCCAATACGACTAGACACGATCAATCCCCTCGTGAAAACAGGCAAAGGAAGCAGATGGCTCCCTAAGAATAAGCTCGTGCGAAATCAGCAATACTGTCATCAGCAGCAACAACAACAACAACAACAACAGCAGCAGCAACAGCACATTCAGCAGCAGTTGTCCTACAACCCGAAGCCGTTGGTCCTATTCGATCAAACGGCGAGCAATGCTCCGCTTCCGGCACCGACGGCTTCGTTTTTAGTAGCCTCGACATACGCGCACGGCTCCTATTCCGGAGATCAGTACAATAACTCCGGCCTAGCCCTGCTGCCGCAACCGTACTACAAGCCACCGGATGTGCAGGCCTATTGCTTGCTGCAGGACCAGCAGACCGCTCAACAACAACAACAACAACAGCAGCAATCGCAACAGCAACAACCACCGCAACAACAACAAGAGCCACCGTTGCACGGTCCCTACTACAACATCTCGGCGACGAACACCTACAACCTCCAAACCGTGAACACGCACTCGACCTTTCAGTTTTCCAATCTGGGCCCGTACGCGCCAGCGAGCTTCAACAATCACGTCGGGCCCGTCCAGTCGGTGCAATCCGCGCAGATATTCCCGAAACAGCCGGCGAGCGTCGCGATAGAGGGTCCGCAGAGGGAGAACAAGGCCCCCTCGATCGACGTGCCAACGGTGAAACGCGCGAAGAGCAAGGTCCCCAACAACGCGACTTGCTGCTGCATCGCGCCGATCGTCGCACCGGAGAGCTACAACGAGTGGCCGTTCCAAACGATAGCCTCCTCGGCGAGCAGCCTGTTCGACGCGAGACCCGATGACGCCTGTCAAGAGACGACAGCGAACTCGCTGGAGAAAGTCGGCTCGACGAGCTTGTCGGCGAAGCCGAAGGAGGAGCATTACTCCGACGAGTCGTCGGCCAGCTTCGATTTCACCATCGAGGCCGAGAAGATGGTGTCGGCTCTGTGCAACACGTCCTCGAACGACCTGGCCAAGGAGGACGCGAAAACCAACAAGACGAATTCGGCGCCGCTGTTCAGCGGGGCCGGCGACACTATCTCGAACAAGAACAACGCTTGGTTCACCGACTTCTGCGGCAGCTACGGCGCCGGCGGCGGGTCGATGGCTATTCAGACCGACGGGACGCAGTATCCCGAGCTGCTGAGGAAAGTGGTCTACTGGGGCTGCTCGGAGGCCGAGACCATATTGAGCACCAGCTGCAAGACCAGTCCCAGATCGGGCTGGCTGAGGAACCTATCCGCGGCCACGAAGACCGCGATCACCAAGTCGTCGACCTGCTTCCCGGTCTTCGCCGGGAATCAGGTGTTCGTCGGCGATCTGATCAACGCGTTGCTGCGGATCAGCAACGGCTGGCTAATACTGGACAATTACCTGAACAAGCAGCACTACCCCAGCCTGGACGAGAAGTACGACAAGGAGCTGATCGGCAGCTTCCAGATCTGGGAGAAGCACACGCACGAGCTGCTCAATCGGATCGTGCAGAGCTTCCTGAAGCTCGGGGAGGCCGGCGACGCGACGGCGAGCCACGAGAAACCGAAATCGTTCGGCACCTTTTTTCCAGGTGACGTTTCGGTCTACACGAACCGCGACCTGTTCGATCCATCGTCGAGCGCGAACCCGCGCCAGGAGTCCGGCGGCAAGCAGAAAAACGGAGGCCAGGACGCTCCGTTCAACGTGGCTCGGTCCGTCGGGAGCCTGCGGAGTCCCGACCTCTACAAGCACGAGAAACAGCCGCCGGCCCAGACAGAGTCGAAGCTGCGAAGTAAGTGGACCGTTACCGAGAATCTAGCAGCAATGGATAGCGCGAAATCCGTGCCCGATATGTTCCTAGGACACGCGGAGCCTGGCATCTCGGCGAGCAGCAGGCTCCGACCGCGAGGACACTCGTCCTCGGCGAAGATCGACTCGGCGCAGTCCCTGAACGCGGAGTTCTACCACTTGAGGAGCAAAGTGCTCACGGGGAACAGTCAGGACTACAAGCAGTGGCCGTTCAAAGAGAAGAAGCAAGAGCCCGCGGAGAGCAAACCGCCGCCGCCGGACATGTTCCGAGTCCAGCGGCCGCCGAACAACGAGAGCTACGACAGCAATTACGCGCAGAAGTGTTTGTCCCGCGTGGAATCGTCGTTCCTGAACCCCTCGATCAGCTTGGAATCGGTATACTTCGGTTCCAACAACGAGCCGGACAGCTTCGATCCCAACTACACCGTGTTCCCCTCGTATCCGGTGGAGTACGTGGAGGCGAAGAGCGCGAAGAGTTGCGATCAAGCGCAAGGGAAGAAGAGCAACATGGATCTGGTCTACGTGGGCAAGTCGTCGACCAGTCAGCTGGAGCTGGCGACCGTGCCGAAAGACAAGATGACCCTTTTGAGCCAGATCGAGCCGAGCACTCCGGACAAATCGTCCGAGGAGATGACTGCGAACTTGTCGGCCTGGTTCGCCAGCATAAGGAACTCCGACAACAGACAGGTGTCGTTCGTGAAACTCGACGAGGCGAAGGCGGGCAACATCGTGCCGAGGATACCGTCCTCGCGTCAGGACATTTCGAAGAACTCGATAGACCTCGGCAATTGCATCAGGCAGCTGCAGATCGACGCGAACCGTCAGTTCCAAACGCTGCAGAACATGCAGAGCATTCAGAGCGCGCCATGGAACACTTACAACCTGATCAACAACCGCGTCCAGGGGCCCGACGAGTACGACAGCTCCGAGGACAGCAGAGTGTACATGAAGCCGGGCAGCTACAACGTGCCGAAGAAGAGGCACCAGCGAAGATCGACGCGTCGTTTGGACAACTCTGTGTCCAGAAACGCGACCACCGGCCGCAACAACCGTAACAGTTACATCAGCAAGGAGAAGGTCTTCTCTGTTCCCGCGTCGTCGATACCTGTGTCGCGCGCCGCCACGACGACCGTCACCGCTAGCGACTCCGCGAATACAGCAGTAAACCTGCCGTTCCCAGCGAGTCCCATCGTTCCACCGCCAGCATTCTCCCTTGAAAACTCGCCCAGAATTTTGAAACGCTCCGACAAGCTGAATCACACTCAGGACGTCACCTGGAACGCGGCTTGTGCCTCGGCTAAGATCCTGCTGGAAGCTTTGAACGTTAAAGAGGACGACCACGGCGATGACAAAGAAACTGAAGCCAAAGAGCCTACCGAAGAGCAGGACAGCGTTCCCAAAGACACCGATGTCGATCCCCTGCCGCGATCCGAAGACAAGCAAGAGATGCTCCAGGAGGACATCCCCAAAGAGGCTAAAGAGGATAACGACGGTTGCAGTGGGGCCTCGAGCTACGAAGCATCCGAGGATGACTCGGGATCACCCTGGCGCTTATCCCCTAACACAAGCATCAACGAGACCTTGCAGTCATCCGAAAATAAGAATGGTAACGCACGCTCGTTTGGAGCAGGCATTTTTCTATCGTTGTGAAATGAGCAAAGCATTTTCTTTTAGTAGGTAACTGTCGTAACACGTTCGGTGAGCATTCGTTTTAAGTTTTTTCTGCTGATGTTGATCGGTTAATACTAGATGAACGGAAATCAAAGAATAGAATCTTAGATGCGTATTGTTTACTGATTTCCTTTAGCTAATTTCGACGATACAGACTCCGTTCCTCCAGTATTAAATTCCGCGATATTCTATGCAGCTGCCCATTAACAGGTTTCAGTAAAATGAACGTAAAGACGGACTCGTGGTTGATCAGAACGTTGAACAACGCCAGCATGGTGAACAAGAAACGTCGGAAGAGCAGTACCGATCGGCGCACCTCGGAATCGTCGAACAGTTCGGTGATAGAGGACGAGCAGTCTGTTCCCGTGTTGTCGTTGACCACGTCCGCGACGACCGTGACAACGACCATAACGGTGAAGAATCTTCAGCAGATGAGCTACTCGAGGAAAGGTGGCCCGTGCAGCCCTTCGAACGACCAAAAGACGTCGGAAGAGGTGGAGCGGGTCGCGGGGAAGGCCACGTATTCCGAAACGGTGCGACGCTCGACGCCGATGAGCAGCTCGCAATTAGAGAAAAAGGAGTTCGGCAAGAAGGGGAAACTGAGTATCGCGAATTCGGCCGGACTGAACAGCGCGATCGCGCCGATTTCCAGCCGTAGGTGTCAGAGGAAGGAGTTCGAGAAATCGTACTATCTCCTGCACAATCGATCGCGCAAGTGTTCCGGGAAGAAGCTGACGAGAAGCTACGAGATCAGCGAGCCCCAGATGGAGGAGATGACCAGCACGAAATCGAGAAGCACGCGAAACGAGACGATCAAGGAGCCGACCAAGGAAACCGCGTTCGCGTCCGCGGCGTTGCCGCAGTCAGCGATCGCGGCGAAGCACGGGAAGAAGAAAGAGTACATCGGCTGCATCGAGTTTTTAGATGGGAAATACGGAGGAAAAGCCAGCGACCGTGGCTGGTCCGTGTGGTACAGCTCGAAGAGAAAGCAGAGTCTTAGTCCTCTGGCGCTGAGCAAGCTGGAAACCATTCATCGGACCGTCTGGCAAATGGAGGAAGCGGAGGTCTTCAAGTACCCGTCTTCCGGGGACAACGGCGGCAGCGAATCCTCTACGTACACAGTTAGATTCTTTCGCAAGATCATTCTTACCGTAGAAATCGCAGCGCAGTAATTACAAAATCACTGTTGCAGATCGAAGACTACTGTAAGGTCATCAAGAGCCCGTTGTTTCTCGAAACGGTCGAGTACAAGCTGAAGAACCGTGTCTATCACAAGGTGGAACATGCGGTTCGAGACTTTCGTCGTATCGTCTATAATTCCAAGTTGTATCACAAGGTTCGTACACAGTCCGCGTTAATTCATCACGAGGTCTGCCTCGATCGACTTGGATCGACAGTAACTCAACTTTAAATTAAACGAAAATTATACTAAACTTTACTTTAGGTAAACAAAAATTTTTGCCTTTCTCCTATGCAATCTTGTAGATTTTATCGAGATAATTCCAAAAATCCAAGTTTCAACCCGCGGAGATCAGTGGTTCAAAAGTTACGAGCGTTTAAAGTTGAGCTATTTTCAGTGTTTTTTAGGAGTGTCGCCATGTTGGTATGACCGTCGCGCGCCGCTTACCGAGCGTGACTGCTAGGTGGCAGCACGGCCACGCGGTAATGTCGGTAGCGTAGAGCGCTGACCTTCCAGAGAAAATATTTAATATTTAAACGCTCATAACTTTTGAACCACTGATCTCCGCGGACTGAAACTTGGATTTTCGGCATTTTCTCGCTGAAATCTACAGGATCGCATTAGAAAAAGGCAAAAATTTCTGTTTACCTAAAGTAAAGAGCAGTCGATTATTTCTTGAAACTTGTGCGAACTGCTGTCGCACCGAAAATATTTATAACGGTAAAAGATAAAATTTCATTGATTGCAGAACGACCACGATCGCGTGAAAACGATCGAGGCGTTATCGAAAAGACTGGAAGAGTTATTCGAAGAGCATTTCGCCAGTTGGGACTTCGACAATATCAGTGGCAGTCCGAGAGAAGTTTCGCCGGTGTCTCATCGTTTCAAGTTGGCCGGGAAAAAGACAGTGACCGGACGTTATGGTAATTCGAAGAGAAGCCCGTCTTCGTCGGTCGCAGAGAACGTTTGATTCCGCAGCTGGGACTTTGCACGAGCGATTGATTCACGGTGGCGTCTTCTCCTTCGCATTACCATTAGACTGAAAAAGCAGACAAACCATTTCATTCGAATTCATACGATATTCAACATGTTCTAGTCACGTCCTCAGTTCACATAATAGTTATTATCATAAGCGTTCAACGAGTTCCATTTCGCAAAGCGACTTACTTATTCGTTTACATTTAAGGACCGCAAAAGTTTAGTCTTTCGCCACGCCGAAACTAAAAAAGCATATTCGTAAGAGTGATCGAAACTTTAACGAAACAATAAATACTATTTTATATCGTTCACGCGAAACATAACATGAAACGCTTCACGCTAACTCGAAAGCATTATAGTTTACTATTCGAACATTTGTTAAACCAGAAAAGAAAATGCGAGCTATTAGACTGCGGATCTTCATGCAAATATCCACGGTACATAATTTTATTAGAGATAAAATAAGGGATGAATTTCTTCGATCGATTGGAAAAAAAAAGAAAACTGAAAAAATGTTCTCCGTTTCTTATTGTACTTTAGAAACTCACATTATGCAATAGATGCATAAAGATCCGCAGTATACGAAACGCTCGAGCAGCTACGAAACAAATAGAAGTGTAATATTAAAATTGTAATGGTTAAACGGATAAAGAATTTACAGAATAAAATCACCGAATAATTTGAAATTCCCGCGTTGCCGTTGCGCGATGATGGCGGTGTGGGGCATGCGCGGTGCGTACCGCGAAGTTATTGCGCATCCAGCATAGAAATGTCAGTGGGTAGCTGTAAGTAGACACGTATAGATTATATAGTAATGTCAAACACCGAGGAGGGAACGGAAAGATGGCGGTCGGCCCGTAATTTCGCGATGCATGCGGGATATTAGTTTCTAAATGGGGTGTCTCGCGTTCCCGAGGGATTTATCCAAGTCGTAATATTAATCGTGCGATGTGACTACGCTGTTCGCGTGCGCCGCCTCGAAAGCAAATCGTGTCAAGAACGAGGGAACAACGCAAGAGAGGGAGAAGAAGGGAAAAGAGAGAAAGAGAACGGACATCCACTTTATACGTAACGAGTGTTGAAGCGGTTCATTGCTCCGCTCTGACTTCGTCTCCAAGATGGATTGGGACACGATCACGATGGCGAACCTTCACTTGACGATCACCGAGCACCAGTACTACGAAGACATTTTCAGTTATTGTTGCGAGAACACTGACAGCGAGAGCGTGCCGGTGATCAAAGTCGCCGAGCTGCTACGCTCGGCTAATATGCCAGGACCTGTCACGATGAAGGTAAATCGCGTCTCTAGTTTTCTTCATGCTCGGCTTGTCAGCTATTGGTTTTCTGTCATCCACGCGAGCTAAACACCGGGAGACCCATGGACGACGATTAATCACCACAAGGTGGTCGTCCGATGTGTCATAACGTGTCGTGATGTCGGCAAATTCTCGAAACTCGAGAAGGTTAGGTTGCGCACAACAGGGATCATCAACGAATTTATTTATTTATTTCATCGTTTATTCGATCACCGATCGAACCAGCCGCTTCTTTGCCTATCCGAACGCATCGCGAAGCGAACGTCAAGCGTTTCCGTTCGTCGCGCACCACTGGCACGAACAGGCAATATTAATTAACATGTATGATTGACAAATTGATTATATATTTAGACGTTTTATCACTCCCGAAGGTTGTGATCATTTTTTGGAAATCCGTCTACGCGCGAATCGCATAAACATTTATTACGACGTTAGACGTCTCGAATCAATGTTCAGCATTATTTACATTCATTTACATTCAAATTATAATTGTTTCTTTTGTGTCAAATCTTGTATTTATCATTACTAACAAATAAACGAACATTCGTAAATTGTAGCATGATTAATAGTTTCAAAGTCTTCATAAGATTGGAATTAAAGTCCGTAATGTTTGTAACAAAATTCAGAATATTTATGCTTTTTAGATATTGGATATTTGCTTTGGAACCAAAGCGCCATGCATCGCAACGCATCTTGGAAAGAAACAATTTTACGGGTTATTAAAACTTGTGGCAGCTCACCAAGCAGGATTTAATATCCGCAAAGGCTTAATTACCATGCCTTTGGATGCTATAACTCTACCGAAATTTACTTGGCTGACGTCCGGAGACGAAGATGACAGAAGAAGTTCGGATTCTAATAGGGCTGTGAAAGGTCGGCATGCTCCAGAAAGTACTACAGAAAGCGAAAGCGAAGCAGAATCTCCAAGGGAAACTGGCGGTAGTACCGATTCACCAACCCCTACAAACAGCGTAATACAAGATAGGAATAACGATATAGGTGGTAAACCGATATTAGACTCTGTGTCCGAAGAGTGGCAAGGATTATCCGAAGAGTTAAGGCAATTATTAGGAACGGAAGAAGAAAGTTCGGAACGTCATAGCAGCGACGAAGGTGACGGCGACGGAGAATGCTCCGAATTTCCACCAGAAGTATGGATAATCACTGACGAACAATGTGAATATTACACCACTCAATTTTCACAGCTACAATTAGATCCTGATGGACTTCTACATGGTCATATCGCCAGAACATTTTTTCAAAAGTCTGGCCTTCCTTTCCAAGAACTCAGTCACATTTGGCGACTGGCCGATATAACCAGGGATGGGGCATTGAGTTTAGAAGAATTCCTTGTAGCTATGCATTTGGTTGTATTACGAAAAAATCATGTGCCTCTACCCGATGTATTACCTTTCCCTTTATTGAATCCACTGTTTAGGCAAAAGACTGAACGGCCACCGATTCCATCGAATACAACTACTCAACCAACAGTACCTAGTACCACTAAAACTTTCGAGAAAAGGAAATTCAGAGAATGGACGAAGTTTGTAGACTCGCCGACTGGAACTAGTAGTTCTCTTACCATACCAGGTTTGCAGTTAGTAAATTTCGATTTTCAAAAGTCCGACGTTGAGAAGGATCCGAAAATTTTACACCCTGTACCATTACGCTTAACACCTGAGGCAGCTATCCTCGCATCTGGAGCAAACGGTAATAGTAATAGTTGCACTACATTGGGAGATGACGATCTCCAACATACTGCAACAGCAATTCTCCAACGACCTTTAATTAAAAAACCATCCGCCCCTAACGAAGAAGGGATCATTGTAACTCCAAAGAAGGAACCGCCGCCTCCACCACCGCCCAGGCCATATAGAACACACGCTAGAAGCTCTAGTCTCGATCTTAATAAATTAGGTATATGTTGCTACCAATTCTCTGCAATAATTTTCATCCGTGGCTGCGAACGCAAAGTTTTATGCTTCAAACTGTGCACATTCTTGTAGGAAAAAATGGTCAAAATTTCCTCGGAGCACCTCCATTAATACCGCCTAGAATCTCACCTGGAATTGTAAGTACCCTTGTCCGATTTGATACTGTTCGACTATTCTAAGAATCGTAATTAAGATTATAGGTTTACATATTAATTATGTTTAATTAAGCTGCTTTGTCAATGGACCTGCGCAGTAGATATTTTCTATACCTATAATTGATATGATTTTGTGGATTCTGAATGTTAAAAAACATAGGCAAAATTCGTTATTATAAATAGAAATTTGTTATATATCTCTACTACAGACTTCACCTCGAAAGTTGGTTGGGCAAAAGAGTGAGGGAGAGGGACAAAAAAGTTTAAGTGATAATCAAAATTTTGTCGCTGATTTTTCTCACTTTTCCCCAAAGAGCGAACTACCTGAAAATCCATCTTTGGAAACCATTACTCCTCAGCCACAACAATTTACTGGTGTTTGTGGTGCATTCCATATTTATAGAAAGCCAAGTCCGAGTAAGTGTTTCTATTTCTCTCGTCGATTTTCAAAATGCTCTTGTAAATGAAACATTACCGTTCCAGAACGGGATGGAGGCGAAGAAGACACCCCCAAAGACGAAGTGGAAGAATCAAAAAAGCTAACGCTACAAGAGTTACGAGAGAAGAACGCGGAGTTGCGATTAGTCTGTGAGGAATTAACGCGGGAGCTAGCTAGCGCGCTCCAGGAACGTATAAACCTTCGTGCAAAACTTTTACTTTTAACATGATGGAATATGTTACCATTCGTGAACGCTCCAACCTGTGAGATATCGATTTTTCCCAAATTCACCGTAAACTCATGTATTTGATACATCATTCTAGTCTAGAATTTTTTCCTTTCTCAATGAAGTCTCGTGTACTCATAATCATTAGCGTAACCAAAACGTTAAAATTGCGAAACAAGTATCAATAGAAATTGTATGAAATCTATGCAGAGAGTAAGCTGTCCGATCTGTTCTCTTCGCTGTTACTTGGTGTTTTAAGAATCAGTTGCCCTTTGATCGTGTATTTATGTACCTTTAAACCTTTGGCGGTTGTAACGCATTTAAATATCGTCATTTAATAAATAGAAATTACTTTGTGACTGACGATACGTTCGGTGAATGACGAAATAGATTAAATTACAATTTTGATTCGCATCGCTACCATTTTTTAACGAAAATAAGATGAACTTATTAGATATTTGTTTATTCGTTCTTTTTTTCAGTAGTATTTAAGTAAAGTATGTACTACCGACGAACGAAGTATTTAAAACATACTATTTAAAGCATCTGAATGTAAATCGTGTTTCTACGAAATATTACCTACTGTTGACCTAACTCTCTCCACTATATTGCTGTAGGTAACAACTGCCAGAGGGTTAATATCGTAGTGATATCCAGGATGGTTTGTGCAACTAGAAAAAGTTATATTTTCTTTATTGTGATTAGAAAAATATTCTTTGAAAAAAGTGAATATTTTTTTAGGTGCAATTCGAAAAACGTTGAGGCTTGTTCCAGTTGCGCGAATATATTAATAAGATAGTTACAGATATTTATGTTGCAGCTTCATTAAAGAAGTTGAAGTTTTATAATGAAAATTTATAGTGAAATTTCTGAATACTGAAGTAAGATTTTTCACGGTTACGCTATTATCCATGTTTTATCCTTTCTCACCAGCAATTCCAGTGTGCATTATTAGGAGCGCAAGTACAAGTATTGTAGCAACATCTGCCACTCTTTAACATTCGAATGTTACAGCATTTTAACGTTTAAATCATTTGAGATCTTATATTTTTTATGCATAGTATTGTGCTGAATTGCTAAAGTAATAGTTCTTTGTATGTATATAAGAGTCTTTTAAAAGTTGAATGTTTACATCGAGCAATGATGAACGCTTGGTGATTATTGTAAACTGCAAAATTATTATAGAAACATATTGTAAAAAAAAGGAGCGATAGATGTTTATTGTTTACGATGATAAAATGAAACTGTATTTTCGTAACACTGTACAATCAAATTTTTCACAGCATGGCATATAGTTGAGAATCGGTATTCCTGAAAAAAAAAAGTGTTACAACGTATTTCGTTTCGTGATAGTAATTGTATATAGTCAATAGAGTTTAGAGCAAGGAATGAGAGAAAATGAAGTCTGCAGGAACAGAACATTCAGAGAATAAATATACTTTGAAAAAATGTTAATATCCTAACTCAATTTGTTGTTCTAATTTTGTTTCACTTTACATATTATTTAACGTACCACTTTCGATTTTATTACGAAATGTCACACTATAGGATTCACTATATTGCTTACAAGGATCATATAAATGTTTTACGACTACAATGTTTATGAACCTATTGTTATTTGACAGATCATTGTAACCAGTACTGATTTAGTGCTACTAGCAGAAGTTACTGTAACAAATAATTCCTTGTGCCATACAATACGATATTTTATTATTAATATTATTAGCCACCAATCGTTGGCTAAAAAAAAACAACACTGTCCTCTGGTTAAAAACTATTTAAAGATAAATGTTTCATTCAATAATTATACAAAAAAAATCTTTTTGTAAGCGCATAGGCATTATGTAAAAGTTATATGAAATCGTTATTTACTCGTTCCCTTTATTAGTGTAATCCTGTAAAAATGTAACTATATACAGAAAAGTGAATATCTGGAGAATAAACAACCTCTTAGTTTCATAACAATTTTTATTGGTGTCAATGAATGATAAATATTGATGTTACAGAAAGAAATCGTAAATAATTTGATATCCTTCGTGCGAATGTTGAATGAATGACTCATAAAAATCGTTTAAAAGTAACATACATTGTCTAAGTAATACAGCACAAGAATACTCAAGCATGCATATTATATTTCCATCTATACTTTTACATTATTAACGGATGGGTCCGCAAACGCTAATTGGACATTCGAATTACTCAGTGTTTTTGACATCGAGGTAAATTTTATTTTGTATTTAATTTTGCCGGTGGATTTGTATTACTTGTGTAGGAAGAAATGTATGCTAAAGTACCGTTTTGTTTTACATTTTCAATTTCTGATTGAAAACGCTAATGGCTAGTCATAACGTTATTTAATCTGAATTATTCGTACAACAACGATATGCTCGTATGATACAACACATCATACAGAAACACGTTTGAAAGTATTACAGATGGAGATACGAAAATCGATTTTAGTTATCTTTCGTCTGGATGTACTTAATCAAATCGACTACACGATTAGAGTAACCGTATTCGTTGTCGTACCACGAAATCAGTTTGACGAAGTTATCGTTCAAAGAAATACCAGCTTTAGCATCGAAAATACTGGAGTGATTATCACCAATGAAGTCAGATGAAACAACTTCTTCGTCTGTGTAACCAAGGATTCCTTTCATAGGACCTTCAGAGGCTTCCTTAACCTTAGCCTTGATGGCGTCGTAGGTTGCGGGTTTAGCGAGTCTGACCGTCAAATCAACAACGGACACGTTGTGTACTGGTACACGGAAAGCCATACCAGTTAGCTTTCCGTTCAAAGCTGGAATGACTTTGCCAACAGCTTTAGCTGCACCAGTTGCAGCGGGAATAATGTTTTGAGCAGCACCACGTCCATCTCGCCACAACTATTCCATAATTTCAAGAATTGCGATATAATAAATAGTAATAATCATAATTCCGAAAGGAAACCGTATACTAAAGTTTTGCGTACCTTGCCAGATGGTCCATCAACAGTTTTCTGGGTAGCAGTAATGGCATGTACAGTGGTCATAAGGCCTTCAACAATTTCGAAGTTGTCATTTATGACCTTGGCAAGAGGAGCCAAGCAGTTGGTTGTGCAAGAAGCGTTGGAAATTACTTTAGCGGATGGGTCATATGCATCCAAGTTGACACCAACAACAAACATAGGCGCATCGGCTGACGGTGCAGAGATGATGACCTTCTTAGCACCACCTTCCAAGTGAGCCTATACAAATAAACAAGATAGTTTCTATAAATAACTCATAATCTTAATTCTCCAATGATATTTGGAAATACATGGGTCTTTACATACCGAAGCCTTGTCTATGGTAGTGAAGACACCAGTGGACTCGACAACATATTCAGCTCCAGCTTTTCCCCAAGGAATGCATTTCGGTTCGCGTTCGCTGAACACAGCAATCTTATTGCCATTAACAACTAAGCAACCACCATCGGCTTTGACTTCTCCCTTAAATCTACCATGGGTAGAGTCATATTTGAACATGTACACCATGTAGTCCAGACCAATGAACGGGTCGTTAATGGCAACAACCTATCACATTTGCAACAGTTAATAATTAGGTGAATAGAAAATGGTAAAACTAGGGATTAGTTTTTTTTAAATGGATTTTTAATTACCTGGGCTCCGCGCTCGATAGACGCCCTGAGCACGAGACGGCCGATACGGCCAAATCCGTTGATTCCGATTTTACTCATGGTGCTTTCTGAACAACTGGAAAATAAAGCAGAAAGTTTTGGATACCATACTCCGGAATGGGCAGATACGTATTGATTCTGATTAATAAATTTTCGTGCTGCCGATAGAAGCGACCGATGCAAAAATATCGAAGTTAATTTCATAGCGATCAATGTTCTTCCTTTCAAGGTTATTTTTTTTCAACATATATTTCACATATTTCCAACGTGTATTACGTTTACTTTTAATTCATTAATAGAGAAAATTAACGTGGAAAAATATTTGTACTTTGAATACGCGCGATAACTTTTCTTTATTCATGATACATTAATCTATAGTATTTAATCAGAGTTGTGTTTTGTTGCATTGAATCACAAACTGTATTTACGCTGATTGCAATCAGTTGAAAAAATGTTACATGTATTGTTATTTTATTTTAATAATAGACGAAAGATCAGAAAAAAAACTTATTATTTCGTGTTACAAGGTCATTCAAGGTCAGAAAGTCTATAGGCGTTGCTGAACTTGTCCTTGAGAACGAACGTCACCTTTTTCACGTATACACGTACGTTACGAGTTCGGTTACTAAAATCATTAATTTCGAACAAATTACATTTAGTATTTACTGTAAGTTACGGTTGCATTGAAGTCTCAGATATACATATGTAATATGACGTAACATTGACTGATACAAATGACAGCCACACGGTAAAATATACAACCGTACGTTGCAACGGCTCTGATCTTCACTGCAACTTGCGATAGTAACAATTTTTAACTGATAATATACGAGAAAACTTTTCAATTCGGCATTAGTTTTCTTAGGATATTAATAGGAACGTAATAATCGATAATCTCTGGCATCCGAAACAACTGTAGATTGTCAAATTTCGTTTATTAATCTTTCCAAAGTAGTGCAAATATTGTAGGAAATTTGTTTGCAATTGTTAATGTAACAATCTTCTTTTGCGTAGCAGATTAGTTTAATAGAGAATGTAAAATGAATATTCCAACTCGGCAGGAAGATTCCGGTCGCGAATTCTTTTATTTCTCCACGCCACGTTTTCTCGAAAATTCCACGAGAAATGTTAGATCCACTGTTGGATTATTCGAGGAAGATGCCTATTTTCAGTGATGTCACTTTAGCCGGTACACTGATACAGTGTACTTACATACGCATACTATGTAATTCCAAATATAATACCGGAATGCTGCATCGTTACCGCTTTGTTCTCAATGGAGATCGAGCCGATAAGCGAAGCGGTTAATAAATTCGGCATTTGATTTGGCGAAACGAGCCGCGTATTTAGAACCGGTGGAAAATGTACGCACTCCGAAATTAAAATTGAAATAAGGTCAATTGGAGCGAAGCCGAAAAATCGTGATATACTTACGTGAAAAACGAACCACACGCTGAGATTACCACAGTAATAGTGTCATTTGAAGGGCAGAAAACGGTAATATAACCGGCATTCGTTTAGGTGTATGCGCCGTAGTCGCTATGTCGTTTCGTGCATCGTCGGATACGTTCGGGTCACGTGAACGGCGTAGCCTTATCGACGTATTTGTAAGCCGCTAAACTTAAATCACATTTTTCTTTGAAGATAAAGATAATATAATCCGTTTAGATTGACAATAATAAAAGAGTAGTGTCCGAAGCGTCAGCAGTTTAATGGGCAAGTTAGTGTACAAAGAATTCTGAAATGACGATATGAAATACAAGAATATAAATAAACGTAAATACTTTATCAGTGCTTTATAAGTACTTGAATACGACTGGTATTAATTCGAATATATTTTTGGTAAGAGTAACAATATCTTCTATCAAGGTTTCTCAGTCTTTCCAGATTATATTTTTCCTGTCCTTTTATGTTTATTTAATTTTTCTGTTTGTTTTATGTTGAAATACTGCCTGATACCGCACACCTTTCTGCTACTTCGCATTATTTTGAGGGTATTTTTTAATTTGAATTCGCAAATTTGTGTTGAAACTTATGAAGCCCCTATGATTATACGATTGTTCTGAAATCTGACATATATTACTTGTAAACAATTGCCTTAGTATAAATCATTTTAATTGTTGATACATTTTTATCAATGTTTGATTTTGCTCGCCGAGAACGTTGCGTCCAATTGAAATGTTGTGCTCATTCTCTGAAAGTGCATACCGATGTGCATTGGTTAGAGCAACGAGAATGCGGCTGCAAGCTTTCCGATTGGACTATTCCGCACGCATTTTCGGTTCTAGTCGAATTATTGGCTAAAACCGTGACGTCAAGCCTAACCATTGGGTGGGAGCGAGTTGTTATACAGCCTCCCCGCGCGTGCGCGTGCAAATTCAGAAACGCACCTGCGTCCTAAGTTTGTGGGGAAAGTAATGGGGACCTGTTACCGGCGGGGAAGTACCGGAAGAGTTTAGGAGTTATATACATATAGTATAATAATATATAATATAGTATAATGTAGTATAATAATATATAATATAGTATAATATAGTATAATAATATATATAATATAGTATAATGTAGTATAATAATATATAATATAGTATAATATAGTATAATAATATATATAATATATAGTATATTATATATATAATATATAGTATATTATACAGGGTGTCCCAAAATTCAATTGGCAATGGTGAACAATAAGGAGAATAACGAAGGCAATAAGAGTGTAATGAAGTTATAGAATAAAGAGTAATTATTTTCCAAAGAAACTGATCCTAAGTCTGTGCAAACAATTACAAAATGTCAGCATTCTTTATTTATTTATTACCCGCGATACTAAATCCACTTACCTACGCCACTGACGCAGTCTCGCGTAGTTCGCGTGGGAATGTTCTATTTAGGTAGAGGGCGCGGAACCACCGTCGGTAACGAAACTTTTAGCGATGTCGGTATTTCAGATCCCTGTTAGTCCTGTTTGGGTCCGCTTCTGGCGCCGTTTTATAGCAGAGTGGCCATCGGCATCTCGTCGTTGACAAGAGTAACACGGTTGCGAAATAAAATATCGAGATAATTGTAGAAAGTGCTGTCTCGATAAGTTTTAAGCTCTACCAGCGAGTCACGCGATGCAACACGTAAATCCAATACTGAGACACGAATCGAGTTCAAGGTCACGGTAGTGACCTTCTCGAGTGTCGTTGCGATCACTCATTGTCTACGAGTCTTCCGAATGCTACACATCATCAGGGCAATTAAAACTCTTTCGAGCAGCGGAGGCCTTTTCAGGTAGCACTCAGGGAGAACGTAAAACTCTTGGTCATTTTCTTGCAGATGCTTCCGCAAATCAATAGATAATGGAACTTTATGTAATGGTTTGAGTCATGAAGAGAAAGAATGGTATCTATATTGGAGTAACAGTACCAGTCAGTAGCAGACAATGCGAAATGACCGTTTCGTTTCTTTATTTCTGCATAAATTAATCTTGAAAATTCATCGACGGTGTTCCTCGACTATTTTATCGATTGTTTATGTGTTAAAGATCCGTCTCCTTAAATTCTACGCGTACATTTCTAATGTCCAAGATCACTTTACTAATCGTCTTCTTAAGGCGCTTCCTGGTTGCTAAGAACACTCGAACGATGAATAAATTGCATAGAAAGGAGAAGAAAACAATAATTGTCACTGCTTACAAAGCCTTTAGTCACGAGAAAGACAATAATAACGGGATGATTTATTTGGACAAAGGGAAATGCACATTTTCAGGGTAATTTCTTCAGGAGGCGAACAAGGAAGGCAAACGAGCTATTATCCCACTTTTAAAAATATTTTTTCTGCGCGTACGTGTTTGTGCGATTGCAGAAAAATAATGCCTCGTAATTTCTCTTATTGCGATCCACCGTTTCGTTTTGTACGTCACGATATTAAGTTGGAGGAAATTATATACATATTTTATTAAACAGTACCGATTCACTATAAAAGGCGATCGATACCGTGATGAACTGTTTCTATTTGTTCGAGATATTTTTCGTTCGGACATCACGAACAACAAAAACAACAATATGTGTCCGGGGATTCCCAATTGAGATTCGTTGTCTCGAGTCATCTAATAGTGAACGTGACACAGCTATTCAGATCAAATTCAATTTCCCTCGGAATTCATACTTCGACAGGGAGCGTACTTACGTGCGACGATGAGGCGAGACTGCATAACGTATTCATAACGAAGAATGAGTACATATGTGGAGACACGGAACAAAAGAAACATTATAAGAACGTAAGAGTCACCGGTGTATTAATTATAACTTATCCAAATTATTTTTGGCGCAGCAATTGCAATTTATGATGGAAAGGAAGTATGTATCGTGACGTATACTTTACAGATGCATCGTACCGTTTTGCGGAACGAACGTGTCTCTCGCGGTGACTAAGCCGGCAGCAATTTAAAAAGTCCCCGTACCTACGTAAACGCAGAAGACGTCCAATTCAGCTGGCGGTACTGTAATTTTATATCCCAGTATTATCACTACTCCCGTGGTCAATTAAACCAGTAAACTCTTCTTCATGTTGTTCTAGGAACGCCGCTTATGGAAATGCACCGGCGTCTGATGTTATTATTTTTCTTATGCTCCATTCAGGGAAAAATTCACGATAATGACGTCAAACGCTAATTTCCGGAAAGAAGAATCTTTTCAAAAAATTTCACTGTCTCATTTTCAGCCCAGGTTTAAACAAAAGAACGTTCCTTTTTACTGATATTATCTGAAAACAAGAATACGTGCATACGCGACACCTAATTTTCAATCTTGATCGTTAATTACACGTTAGGAAGCGCATTACACGCGACCCAAGTGTGATAATTTTAATCGGTAATGCAAATCTACACGGTGGACTAACGCTTTTAATAGAAATGTCAAGAAAATCTTTATATTTCATTTATACGTCATTAATGATAAACATCGTAATCGAAAAACTTTTACGAAACACTCACGCCACCTCTCTCTCTAGTTTCGTTTCAATGTTGCTAAACAACGAGGTAGACGTACACGTACGTGATAATACATTCAATATATCCGCAACATTATACGTTTACGAATGTATCAACCGGTTTTTAATATGCCAGATCACTTAATTTTACTCCGAATAACAGTTAATTGTGTTTTAATTCGGGGAAACCTGGAATCGATTAATTGTTCTTAATGGCGCTTCATTACTAAATAATCTATTCAATTTGTGGGAAACCACGTACGCGGAACACCGCCGGAAATAAGCAAATTGGACGTGCGATTATACAAGTTCAAGGAATACCCGAGTATTTCGATTTATTCGCGAATGATGAACCTGCGATCATTTTATGATTCGATTATATACGTGGCAAGGACTGATTCACCTAAATATTATTTCTGAAAATGTTATTATGTTTAAAGATGAGTATTTAGAAAATTTATTGAATTTTCTACTCTATAATAGATTTTATTTATAAATAATCACTTCTGTTCGACGTAGAAAATTCTGATTGTCGATTGCGTTATTATTATTCGTCGATTGAATTCGCATCGATAGGCCAAGGTCGCGCGGAGGTCACGATTCTGCAACACTCGACAGGAAAGGAAAACAACGAGGAGGTTCTAAGATCTTTTTTCTTCAAACGGATTCAGAATTTGTGCGTATTACTTTTTTTGCTGAAAACCGGCCGCGAATTATCGGTCTCGATCGAATTGAGTCATAGGAACAGAGCTACGCAGAACAGTGTTCCAGGTGCGCATAATCACGTTCACTTCTTCATCGGCGCATCGGCGCAAATCGCGTCGGCCATGGTATACCGCCTCGTAATTCATCATTCGGGAGAAAAAAAAATCTTTTGATCGTTTGTGACGAAAGAAAAATATGCAGAGGCTCATCATGCACGGCAAACAATTTCGATTACCGCACTTTTGATTTTTACACGATTGAGACTCCGAGAAATCTTCAGTTGCGCGAAACCGAGGTCAAATGCAAATTTATTTTTTAGCGGGGTTAGTAGATTGAAAAAAAATATATATCAGAACTAAATTCTTCGGAGACTTGTCGCGCACTTCACTTATCCGTTTCTGTGATGAATGCATAAAATTAGCGGTCCGATCATTGCCCCAGAGCAAATTAGAATGAATTTCTCGAAAATTTTATATTAATAAATACAATACTGCTTCGAGATCACTCAATCTGACTTCAATCTGATGCCAGCTTTCATTGCAAGAACCCAGTATCGTGCTACGTTAATCAGTTGATGAGGACAGTAAATGCGAGATGTCAAGATCAAGTATGATAACGAACAGTAATGGCGAACTATTTCAAGCGGTTTCGCATTTGGAATGCGAATGAATGATTAGGATTTCATACTAATTAAAACGGCTAAATACAACCGGGACGAGAATCGGAAATCCCCAAAAACACAATACCGCGGAGTCTTTTGTCTTTTTTATTCTTTATTTTTTGCGAACTGCGTCAACAGTTGACTGAATGCTGTAAACTTGCAACTAATATTTTTTTAGTTATTGCCCTTACAATACAAAATTTTAATATGTCACATTGCAACGTTTATGTAGTATTATGTAGCGCACTATAAATTATGATATAAGATCAGGTTCAAGGTCAAGTTCAAAGTGCATTAATCGATAAAATGATTTCACGGGTTCGTAGAACTGATAGCGCATTTTCAGATAAAATACCATGAGATCACCATAACTCGCGTCATACGTGCGTATACTCAACAATAACATTACAAAATAAAAAGCTTGCGCATCGATTGCGTAAATTGATATTTTCACTAATAACTTTAATACAGTGAGAATAATATAAAAATACTCTAAGGCTCTGCTAATCTTTTCACTGCTTTAAATTGCACCTGCTACATAAAATCCGGAGTCTGATAAATTAGCAATTTTGCAATCCTATTGACTTGATTAATTTACGCCCGATTCTCAGTGCGGAATATTGATAGATGTTCTCGCAACAAAAAAAAACTATTATTACGAAGCTGGGAAGAAAAAGCATCGAAGCCGATTATTTCTCATGCTAATTATCTGTTATGTGCAAAATTGTAGTGTCTATGTACCCACATATGTACGAGCGAATCGCATTCAGATAAAATATCGTAATTCTTGAAACAAAGTCAATAGAAAATCTGCTAGCCTCTCTGATTTTCCTCTTTTACACTAAACACGTCCAACGCCATTGCCAACCTCGAGACTTTATATAACAATAATTTTGTCTTTCTCGTATCCTGGTAAATAATATCTTGTTGACACAGTCGCATTTATGGATAATCAATAGACTGTGGATATTATTTGAAAAAAAATGGACGAATACAATTTGAACGAGCAGATTTGTTAAAAAAATTAAAAAATAGCGTATTATTTTTATATTTATCGAAGTCACCAAAAAAAGCAAGATATTTTGCTTGGTTCCTGTTTTTTCACAAAATCCAAAATCGTTCACATGGTATTTCTTTCTTTCATTGAAATTTGGAAAAACCAAAATTGATGATTTCGAAAATTTTTGAAAAATGCACTCGGTCCAGATTGAATTTACGAGAAGCGTGGATCGTCTTCACAGATCCGGATCGGCTAAAAAAGGAAAACAATAACATCAGAGCGCGTGTGTCCGGGCATACACGGGAAAACCAAAAGTGCAGAGATGCGATGGTAGTAAACAGTTGTTGTGGCGGAAAATAGCAGAGTAGAGTGGTCTCGCGTTCCCCGCGATGTTACGTAATTATCTTGGAACGGTGCACGTGTAAAGATCGATTGCTATAAAAGCGGTAACATGAAAGGATTGGAGCACAGTGCATCCGGAGAGACCTAAGCTCTTCACAATGGCCGGTGGAACGTCCTGGCGTATCAGTGCTCTAGCTATATTTTTATTTGTCGCGGCCATTTCGGCCGTGCCGACGCCAAGTAAGTCAATTCGAAGGGTAGTCATCTAAATCAACCCCTTTCCCTTTTTATTGTATTATTTTCTTCACCCCTAACTAGCGATAGAATTGTTATTTTTATCAAAATCAGAGAAGAAGCTTTCATTTCGAGTGAAGTGGAGTTGAAAATTCTGATTTGTAATTGGCCCTTAGTCAATATTTAAAATTTTCTGGTATGATCAATAAAATTGTAATCTGTAGCAATAGAATCCTGTAGCAATTTTGCTGCTTGTCCACAAAAATATTCAATAAATTTTTAAAACCTATTGTAAGTACATAAGTAAGTCATCATTTTGAAATAATGTAAAATGTGCTTTTCACATTCAGTTTCTGTTCCTAAAAATATTATTTGAGATAATTTCGAACTGACTAGATTTCTCCCTTTTTAAAATAATTTTAGCAAGTTGGGAGTCACATAGATGCTTCTAAATTCTTTTGATCATTTTACTATTTTCAATTGCATCGTAGTCATAAATCATAAATAAGTTTCCCGTAAAATGCATAATTCAACAATCATAAAATAATTATTTCAGAACATGAAGCAGAGGTGATAAGCGACGTAGAGGACACGACATTGTCGACCGAACTGAAACCTCCGCCACTACCGAAGGAAGAGGAGAAACACGATTATGTGCTTTTTGTTATAAATCTTTACGGTGTGAAAAATAAAAGTGGCGAGACTTCGGATGAATTGTTCGAGAATGAGATACTCGAAAAAGTGCCGGAACTGACAGGTGAGGAATAAACAATAAACCACCAGTTCTTTATATAATTTATTTCTTATCAATTGCGGAATTGCTATAGTTATCGGTAGACAAAAATTTCATTATACTGTCGCATTATTTCTCATTGAAATCTAAAAAACAAACTCCTATCTATCTGATTGACGTAGACAATATTAATTATTCATAAAAATCCACAATCTCTATCGGTGAACTAACTGAATCTCGAATTTGATTAGGGCCGCTGGCCACCGTCCTCCTGGTGATCGAGGTCGACGAAGATGACGAAGAGACCGACGCGCCGGTGGACCTTGACGAGTTGGCCGACGAGTTCAACGGCGAGGGCTTCAACGTGGAGAGGATCAACCATTCCGGTGAGACGAAGCTGCTCCGAGTGAAACTGGACAAGGGCGACGCTGAGGGAATGTTGCTGCACGCGCCGAAAATGGACAAGATGACGAAAGCCCGTAACAAGAGGTCGCCCTGTCTGAAGTGCAAGCTGAAGGGCTACTTAGGGGGAGGTGGACACAACGGAGGCGGAGGTGGAGGAGGTGGGTTCGGAGGTGGATTCGGAGGCGGATTTGGCGGCGGACTTGGAGGAGGTGGAGGCCTTGGAGGTGGACCTGGAGGATGCGGTGGTGGAGGTTGTGGTGGAGGAGGCTATCCTGGTGGTGGCTACCCTGGTGGTGGCTATCCTGGTGGTGGCTACCATGGCGGAGGCTATCCCTCCGGTGGTGGTGGCTACCCCAGTGGTGGCGGATGTGGCGGAGGAGGATGCGGCGGAGGAGGTGGGTATCCCAAGGGTGGAGGTGATCAGCATGATGCTCTGTGGTCAAAGTGAACTGCTAGCTGGACAAAACGATTCGTGCCATCTGTGAAATTAACTCTGTAGTTTTGGATTCGGTAACTAAGTTAGTTTGGCCTTGCAAGATTTTTCAAGATGGCGGTTCGATAGAATATATTTATAATGTTCGTTCGCCAACATTTGAAACCTCAGAAAGCAGGACTGATGCGAGTTTCAGGTTTTGTCCAGCTAGGATACCCATTTTAACCACTGGTGGTGGTAAATGAAAACGCTGTGGCTCACGTAGAAGACAATGCGGTCTTCATCGTCATTGAAACTTTGTGCACGTCGTTCTCTTCAAATTGCATGCATTCGCAACTCTCTGACGCATGATTTTTCTTCGAGAATCGTCTAGCAATATTCGATTGTTTTTTAAATTCTCTAAGTCATCGACACGTTAGAATCCAAATAAGAATTTCTGTTCTTCTTTAACAATTTTAACAAGTTGGGGGCAATGCATTGGTATTCGTAAATTCTTTCGAGGATTCTGTTACTTTAAACTTTATCCGTACATTTTCGCTATAAACGCATAAAATCCGCGGTCTACCAATCATTCGAGCTTTGGCAAACGGCGGCATGCTTCGGGCGTCAAGCATATTACGCAGTGGTAGTCAGCTGACAATGTTATCTTTGACACGCTCTTACCAATTTCTCAGTTTTACAATGAAATTAGCCTATACTCTCACTCATTCAATTTAAACAGAATGAGAAACTACTAATTTGCACTGAATAATTCTGTAGTTTCGGTATATAGTCTAAAAAAAAAACTTTAACACTGTAGTTAGAAATAACAAATACAGTTAACGAACAATAGCTAATAGCATGGACTCTTTTATTACTTTTCAAGCATGAAGTAGATAGACAATAATAATTACTTATCACAATTCTGAATTTAAGAGAAATTTAGGTTTAAAATAGTATAAGTTTGTATTGAATATTGATGACATTGTTATAAATCGTACGATCTTGGTTTGTAAGAGATAGTGCGAGTAAATGGAGTACATCTACATATTTAGCTCGACAACTGCAGCATCGCATCGCTTCCGCTTTTGACGCTAAATGGTTTTTATAGGAACACAAACAATTGGTATTGTACCAGTAGTTGTTGTACCTGTTGCAGCGAGTTACCCATCTTATCATCCGTCCGGAGGTGGTGGCGGTTGCAGTACTTGGTAAGCTCTCTCGATTTTACAGTAAAAGTAAGATTACGTTGCAAAAGCAAAAAATGATCGATTTTCAAAAAAAAGAAAAAATAAGGGAAAACCAGAATATCTCGAGGGCTGTTCAATTCGTTAACGTTTGAGAAAATTCTCTACGACACCGTCGCGAGGAGGCCGACGGAGGGGTGGTTTCTTTTCTATCGAGCGCCGTCTGTACTAATTTTTGCGGAATTTCAGCGGCGGAGGCGGTCACGGCGGATACGGAGGAAATTCGTATTCCCAGGCCTCGGCTCAGGCCTCGGCGCAATCGCAATCTTGGTAGGTGCGAAGTTTCGCTTACCTGTACAGCGCCGCGCTGGTCAGACGTACCCGACGATTTATCGCTCCTGTTAATGAAATCATTTTTCTTTCAGGGGCAAATAAAAGCAAAACGGGCAGCGCGAGCAGCGAACGAACAGAGGTGGAGGAGAGTTAGCAACTTCATGCTGCCGGTGCCGAGGCGTGTGTGTTTTACAAGCGCGCTCGCGCTCCTAACGGACCCCGGACTGGACACATAAAACGCTTGAACAACATTAATTTTTGTACGATGCGACGCGTCCGTCATCTTGATCACCCATTTATTGAACCGTGTGCGTGTGTATCGAGCAGCGAAATAAATTAACGGAACGAGACACGGCCGATTCGTTTTTGAGTTTCAATAAAACCACACCGTGCGATTTATCGCATTATCCGCGGAGCTAAGCGATCCCGCAGGAAATAATCGCGGGCCGCGGCGACATAATTGATGCTCGTCGTTAGAGGGGAAGAAACGACGCGTTAACGAGCATTCATTTTGCATACTATGCCCGTTAACGGTCGTCTTCTATCCTCCTCTCTCTCTCTCTACGATCGATGACGTACCTGCGTTTACGATCGCAAAACAATCGATCACATGTTCCGCGATCATTTTTATACAAGTACCCCTGCCGGCCTTGGAAGGTTTACTACGATCCTCCGGGAAATCTAATGGAACATGACACACGTTTGTTCTAACGCGCCGCGGTAGCAAGAACCTTGAAGCTTTTATTGCTAATTAAACAGACGCGTACGCGGGCGAGCGAGCGATTATTTCTGAACTAATCGGCGAAAAATGCGTAGCCGTAACTTCGAGTCGCTGCAGAGTTCAACTTTTCGCATTTCCTACTACCGCGTTGGCGGCCGGCGTATCACTCGCGCGTATGATATAACCTCCTTTCGCTTTTCGATATATCATTGTTCTAATATAATAGCGAAAAAGTGTGAATTTTTCTGATAAATTCAAGACAAAATCTAAACGTGTGATTTTCGAGATATACTTCGAGCTTTTCGGGTGTTTTTTTCGAGTTAGCATATTCACGATGACTATGATAAAATTATATTCTGCTCGTTTTTCCTGGTCGCGGGAGAGGTTCGTTCACCTGATCAACTTTGAAAGCATTCTTTCGGTAACATAATGCGAGTGAGTGAATATAATTAGCTATCTCGGGTTTCTAATACAGGCTTCGAGTGTTACGACGTTGCGAAAAATAAAATGGAGAGCAGCCGTAGCTAACCATGATGCTTCGACTCGTTCGCTAATAAATAAATTGTTAATTAAAATCAGCAAAAGGCAATTTTTAAAATGAGATTTCAGTAAAAGAAACAACAAAATATATTAAAAGAATTTAGAACTGTCTTTACATTATTTTCTAGAACCAATTAAAGATAATTTTTATTTCGCTCGAGAATGTTCAATTTTTCATAAATCATTTTTCAAATGACGAAAATATATCACAAACAAGCAAATAAAGCAGAAATCGGTTTAAAGGAGCAAACGTAAATAACAAGCTTGCAAAAGTATCGTCTACATAATCCAAGGAACATTTATTTAAATAAATTCATAAACAAAACCGTATACGCACACCAGCTGAAAGTAATAATACGCGCATCCATGATGAATTGCCGATTCCTTGAAAAATGATTTTCCTCGAAATAAATACGTATCCAAGCGTGATTAACATTAATGCTAATTTCCGAGAAACTGGCGACTATGCATTTTCAATCCGCAACGCACCGAAAGGATAAAACAAAACGAAGGTTAGACGGTTGTTGTTCCGCGGCTAAATGTCCACGTTGCGCGTCGCCTCGGACGATACGAGCAACATAAATTAGAGAAGACTAATCGCGCGTTATTAAACATTGACAGACGCCGTGACTCAACTTTATCATAATCGTCTTAGAAACAAGGCTGTGGATACTCTCCGGCATTCGGCCGGTACTGTATCGCCTGGTCGTATACATCTCGCAAGTAGCAAGTTGTAATTATGGCGCGAGTTGGGTGAACATAACGGTAGAGTTCCGATTCTTTTCTCTATTTTTCCGAGCCGACGCGACGTCAGAGAATGAGTACGCGCGCGCGCACGCGAGAGAGAGAGAGAGCGAGGACGTTCAACAAATTCCCCGCCGAAATGGAGCTGGGAGCTCCGCCATCGCGTAGTTTCGAAGCTCCCGAGGACACGCGGAAATTGTTATTATCTTCCGAGAGGTTGCGGTAACAATAAGCTCGTCAGCGATACAGATTCGTGATCGTTTAAGCGAAATTCTTGAAAAAAAAAAACTTAATTAGTTTGAACCACCTTCGGAAACGTTACGAATGAGGCTGTTCAGTTTTTTTTCCTGGCAAAAAATTCAACAGTCATCGGATCATTGATCTACGAGATTAAAAAAACAACGGACTTATTGTTACGCGACGAGCGATAGTTCCTCTCTTCCTATTATGCGCGAATGTAATTAAAAACTGTTTAGGAGCCGCGTGAAAATTCATTTCATGCATCGATAACTCTAATACACTGAAAACAATATTTCGATACGCTGAAGGTCTTTCAGTTTTCGACGGCACCCGTTCGATTTCGCGATAAACGCATGAAATCGGCAGTCCGGCGGTTAGAAGGCGTTCCGATAAAAACCTAGTGAAAATGTGGGTCTGCAGGTCGAAGCCCGGTGACTTCCATCGAAGTCTCAATCATGTACGGCGCTTTCCCAATCCTCTTCTTCTTCAGCGTTTTCTTTTCCACAATTCGCGAGTATTTTCCGACGGTCGTTGACCGTCGCGCCGTAGGCGATCGGCCCTCGAGGTCTTCTGGACAAGCGGAGCAATGAGGAAAAACTGGGCGAACCAGAGGCGAAACACAAAAACTGACTCCGCGGCGAGTGAAGTAATCGGACCTTGGTTTCTCCGTCCATCGAGTGGAAGCGCAGTGGAAGCGCGGTGGTGTCTGCAACGAATTTTAACGGAGGATATACCTGAAAAATCAAGGACCTCCGTTGGAATCCTGTTTCGGAACCGCGCCGCCGTCTCTCTTTGCAACAGCCTGTAACATCGATGCACGGATAGCTGATGGTACCGCGCGTTTTTTCTCCCACAATTATACGTATGAATTATCGTATGTACACATTCGAAATGTTAATGTTCGCACCGGCAATGTCAAGGCTCCCGCATCGGTCATCGTCTACGTCGCCGTGAAAGACTTGAAATATTGCGGCTACAATTCCGATGTGTAATTTGCGTAATTGCACAACGGAAAAATCAGATTGAGGCGATAATCAATCCCCATTCGATCAGGCTGATTGCTCGGATGATTGATGCGTGCGCCGCTCGTATTTTCAGTGACACGTATCAGCAATTGCCCCCGTGACTAATTGAGCCAAGGTGGGTAATAAGCCGAACCGTGAAACGCGTGCGACGCGGCGCGACGTACGCGCACGGTGCCCCATTCGTTGCAGCACGGAGTCGATAAATCCTATCGTTTGAGAGATTAATTGGTTTTCGTCTGGGGGTCAATGTCTCATCTAGTATGTATACGTAGCAATGGATACTGCTGACCCAGTTGCTAGTCCGTTATTTCGAATAGATTCTGCTTTTTTTCTGGCGGTCGCTAATAAAGTGACAGTGCCTAACCACTTGCTAGTCAACACCGTGTCGATTCCACCGACCGTTCGAATCTTCGAACTCGCTTCGCTCTTGCGCTTTGAAACGCAACGGTAACGCACCGATCTCGCATTCTTGATCCGCAAGACACTGAAAAGCTGAATTTGTAAATTTTCAGCTCGTTCGTATTGTAGAAGTATAATTTCTAAATGTACAGGATGTAAGAACCGTCACGGAGTGGGTTCTACAGCTCGGGATTTCGGCGAAGATCTGTTAAAAAAGTTTTCTGCGAATCGACGGACTTTTCGGAGGTCGCGCGATCCCCGAGAGAGCAAAAGATGAAGACGTCACCGATACTACCGAACCAAGAGCAGCGAAACGAGAAATGATTGCTCGCGCAACGCGCATGACTTATCGATTATTATTGCATTGCGCGACGGTCGGGCCTATCGCCGCGAATTCGTTGGAATGCAGGTAGTAACAATGCCCGTAAATAATGTTTCTTATCTCCGCGAGCGGAGAACACGTGGCGGTGGTTCGAGGTTCGGCGACGATCAATTACGTCGCATGATTTATACGAGCGTCGTCCTGAGACACCGTGGCCAACGTCAGTTGACTCTTCGGTAACGCAGTCATCGAGAAAGCGAAACGGGTATAATAATCGTCACGGGACACCATCCATCGTGGGGCCAGTTCGCCCAGATATTGATACTAATCGCGAGCCGCGATAAGCCGAGTGAAATATCGCAACGGGTGAACGACGCGAGATTCGATTTTCATTTTTTATTCTGACGCACACGCCCCTCGCGACTTCTCCATTTTGCTTCTTGTCTATGACTTAAGTTCCTCGGTACGAATTACAGAACGACGGCGGGGCTTTAATTTAATCCTCGACGACGGCGTTAAGGCTCGTAAACGAAACCGGTTGCATCCAGCTGCACCGCGAACGGAAAGCTCTCCGCCGCGCTGCAAGCGTTGCGCACGCCGTACCGGCGATTTTTCATTTTTTTCGCGAAAAATTACCGCGGCCAGTGTCGCCGGATCAGGGGAACTCGCTCGAGAATCGAGGGGAAACGGCTCATCCCCTCTCTCTCTCTCCGAGTACCGGAGCAGTCACGTGACGTTGCGATACGACAGAGCGCGTCACGTGATCGCGCAGTGGCGTAGGGGAATACGGCGTCGTGGAAGGGGAACGGTAGAGTGGGGGGACCGGTGTCGCCAGGTTGAAGCGATCGAGGGGAATACAGGTACCCCCTCTCCGTTGACCAGAGTAATAATGCGACACGTTGCGCGCGTGGAAGGGGAAAAGTAGGAGAGTACGCGACGACCGTTTTGGCTTCATCTCGCGACACTTGGGGGGATACGTCTTGATCCGGCCGCTCCGGCTACAGGCTCGCTAGGATTACAGTCCTGCTCGAAGGTTCGACTGCATGGAAAAAATTCGCGAAACGATGCTCCCAATGATAATCTCGGACAGCTCGTAACGCAACAAGAACATCCTGCTTGGCAAGTGCGATCGATCTAGTCGCGCCTCGTTCACCGCCGCATGCTTAGCATGAGAAACCGGCGGTGATCGAATTATTTTCACCTGATCTGAAAACGCGCGCGATCCGACGCTTATTTTCTCTTGTTCGGTCATCGAGTGGAACCGACTTTCCATGCTTTCCGTGCCAACAATTTTCGAACAACGAAAGGTATTGCGTGGACTGTGGGTCTTTTTTATTGCGAAATAAAAATTGTAATTTTAAAGAAATTGCACGACGCGAAAGCTGCATTTTGTGTCTTCCAGATGTACAAAATCTGCATAGAACTTGCAGGATTAAACATCGTCGAAGCGCACATTTTTTAATTTACAAGATGGAAATGTATTTTTAAAGTATTTTGTTTATTCAGTTAAGAAGTTTAAACACTTTATCTTATTATCTTTTCGTTAACATTTCCCGTTAATGACATCACAGATTAGCATTAATTTCCACGAAGCAGCATGTCTATTGATAAATCAATTACCGTAAATAAAATTCTTTAATTAGTGATGCGGCAAACGCGAAGCGATGAGCAATATCTATAACAAACCGGTATCCCATAAAAGCCTATCGGTTAAATCGAGACGGCTGGTTCCCGTATGACACGTACCATTCAGAAAATGCCGACTATTTTTTCTACCGAAAATAAGGTAGAAAGTTTGTGCGATCGACCTACTAAGCCTGAATTTGAACTGTGTCAATAGGCGAGATTATGTATGCATCCACATCCGGCAATACGCGGTATCTAGTCGCTAGTCACTTACATCCTTCTTTGACACGCATAAGCGGAAAAGGGGACGTCGATCGATGATACTAGTTGCTAGTCATGCGATAGAGCCGGCCGGTGCTCGAGCAATGTAAAATGGAAAGTGACGCAATTTTTAATTACTAGTACCATGCTGTTAATAAACGGCTCGCATTTCAATTAATGCTGGACAGAGAGGACGTTCAACATGTTTAACAAGCGTTTAATAGCTGACAAGTGTCGGTACATAAATTAAATATACTGCATTTTTGATTCATTTTCATTTGATTTATTGCTGCCTATTAAACGGAGAAAACTCACGAAGACATCGGAAACAGTGGTGCATAATTAAATCACCTGTTTATGGTAAACCTTGTGTAATAGATTAAATATTAAAGAATAATCGTGCGCAGCAAGTTAACAGAAAAATCTAAAAAAAATATTCAGTATTCTCCGATAAAAGAAAAGTGTGGCAGTTTCAAAAGCGTCGCGCTTCATCAAAAAGAGTATTTTTTTTCTCACGCGCGTCAGTTGCAACGGAGAGGTTCAAGAAGAACACGTGAAATTCCTGCGTTATGCGAGACGATCCTGACCTTTCGTCCAGGATACATCATTGCCCCCGGGGGGTTTTTATTCGTCACAATAACGCCACGTTAAAATCGCGCAGACGACGCCCGCTTTTTTCCATTCTATTTTGCCCGGTATGGATGCAGCAGCAAAACCTCGACGCTTAAATTATCATGTTCCCGATCTCGGCTGGATTAAAGGAAATCGCTAGCCGATCTACTCTCGTAAAATTAGTCAAGATATGCACCGCGGTTTTTTTACACTGCACAGACGCGTCTCGTTTTATTATTTTGTTTTTTTCCCGCGTGAACGTTAACTTCGCGTAGACCGCACACATACCGAAACTACCGTAATGCAAACAAACGAGACCAGTTTTGTTAAAAGAAACACCGATGCGGGTTCTCGCTACCGTTATGTAAGTCTCGAAGTTAAATTTACATTACAATCGCTTTTACGATTGTAAATATTATCTATGGAAAAAAAGGAATTTTGCATAAATATTCGCTTTAAGTCGAATTGTCGCTAACAATTCGTGTATTCGCTCTGTTCCGTTTAACACGTTGACTGCCATGTCACCCATATGTGGGTGACGGAACTATCTGTCCAAGTTTTAAAATGAATTTTTACGCTAATATATTAATCGTACCAAATTTTATTAGGATCTGTAAAATGCCAGAAAGTTGGAGGACTACTCCATGTCATACATATAATTTTTTTCAATTTTTATTTCATTAAATAACCTACATTGATTTGATGGAATTTTTTAGGTTTCTAGTTTGGCAGTCAAAGTGTTAAGGTATTCCCACCGCGTCCAGGTTATGCCAGATTAAAACATGGTTATCGCCTGGACGAGCCATACGAAACGTGACCGCGTGAACGATAAACATTATAAACATTACACGGGGCAGACTCCATCGGACTATGATTACAATTTATCGGCCTTTGTTAAAGCACATATAAAACCGGCCTTCAATTCGTAAAATTTCGCACACCGTCGGGCTCTTCGTATCGGACTCACATGAACGATCAGGAAGAAGAAGATTCAAGGTCGAAGATCTCTCGCAGGTCCGACGGTGTATGATTACCTGTGCGAAGAGAGAACGAATCTCTTAACAGTGGCATGCCGTGCACGAGCAAAAGGGACTTTCTTAAATCTCTTTTTGGACCATCTCTTTTTTTCTGTTCAGTTGGGTTAATAACAGCCTCGGTTAATTATCAAGGATAAAAAATGCCAGCTATCATATCAGACGCGGTTCCGCGTGTTCCGAAAACGTGCACACGCTACAAACGTCTTTTCGCCGTTGTTTATAATGTCATTATTACCTAAAAAAAGAAAAAAATGTTCAAACGTTACAAAAATTCCTTTGTTTCAAGCGCGCACAGCGCCAAACGAACACCTGTTGCACGAGATTGCAACGAGATTTTCGAAAACTAAAATGATTAAGTGTTGAACGCACGCTGCCAAAGATGATATTGGTTATTAAATTTGCGCATCGAACGGTCCGGCATTCTGGAAAGAGGACGAAAGTCGCTGCAGCCGAATCGCCGCGACCGGCCCGGTTCCAGGAAGAAAGGGTATCCTAATAGCCATTGTTCCGATTGCCGAAAGTAAAGGAACTTTTGACGGTGTGCGTGCCTGTGCGCGTGTGTGTGCGTATTTTTTTTATGTTTTTTCGTTTTGTTGTTCGGATATTAACGGAACGTCGTTAACCCCGAGGGACCTCTTCGTGGTGTAGAGAGTAGAGTATCGAAGGGTAGAGGGGACCGTACATATAAAGGAGGAAGCCCCGCGATCCGGGGGCTCAGTACCGTTCAAAGATGCAGGCTGCTGAGATGCTGTGTGGTACCAGGGTCTATCGTCTTGTGTTCCTAATATCTCTCGCTATTGGTTATGTCCGTGAGTAACAGGATTATTCGAAACTCCCGCGTACGAGAGAAAGAGCGCGATTCCCGAAATCTGGTGTTTCGTTGTTAGTCGATAGTGGAGGCAAAAGTGTTATGCTCTGTGGAGAGAAAGAAAAAAATAGAAATTTTAACAGAAACTGTTTTGTGTGCGCAAGGGAGCGTCTGTGATTGGTACCCGAGATTGAATTATGCTCGCGCGTTTATGGAAACGTTGCTATCGCTGCGGGCCGATCGTGCCAGCGCTCTAGGTGATAGGGAAATGTGTGTAGGACGACTAAAGGGTGCACGCTAATGGATAAAATTCTGGGGCACCGTGAGAATTGTTGGGACGAGGGCTCCGTATTGTATTCAAATTAAACACCGTGGAACAGAGACGTTCAGTTTCGCCCAGCACCATCGTCTCAATCGAACGATATAATGGGAAATTGTTTGTTCGAACAGAAATAATACGAAATTGTGACACTTTAGTGTTAACGATCGTAGTTTTGATGCACAACTGTATTTTCACAACGAAACAGAAATTTTTCTTCTGTTATTCCACTGACATAGTTCTGAATTTGTTTTCCAATTAAGTTTGATGAATATCGGTATACTTTGTATATGTAGAGGATGCTTATGGGATCGTCAGCGAATTTAATCTCAGACTTTCGCTGTAAGGGATCCTGCTATTATCGTTAGAGAGCTTCCGCTATACATACTGCGAACAGCTATGCTATCTTGATCAGTAGGCAATAACGATTTTCAGTGGTAAGCGGTGAGAATTTTAACGATGAGAAGAAAAAAAATTGAAATGAAAGGCCTGATGGCTGGTAATATTATTATCATCGGAAAGATGGGAGAATTTTCAGTAATCTTTATTCCCAGTTATCGAAGCAAAATTTACGGTTATAATAGAACAAGAAATGTACATTAAAATCCATTACACAACAAATTCAGAACTGTATTAGTAAGATAAATGCAACTTCGTATATCAGAATGCTAAATTTAAGGTTCGATAAGAATTCTTAAAAAATAGTGCAACCAAAATTAGTAAAATTACAAATAATTATTAATATTTTATATGGATAAAATTGAAGTGGATTATTAAAACTAAACTAAAAATGGAACAAAATTAATTAAAACATTTTCAAACTGGAAACATCTATAATTAGTTGTTCAATTGCTCGCGATCCCTTGCAATAATGTGAGCACTGTAATTACTGTCTATTAAACAATTAAGAATACTTGAAAAATGTTTAAAGCAGCACGGTTTCCTCAAAGTTCAAGATTAAATCATTAAGACATTTCCGCCTTTCGATTAAATAACTCGTACACTCTTACGAACATAGGTTTTATGCGATCCGAATACCTTACAGATTCATTTCCGATCCAAATATTACCCAGCATCCCAGGTTACATCCCAGTGTACATAAGGCATGGGGATCAGCCTTTGGAAGAAATAAATCCCGCGTTAGCGGAGGCGTTCCATGAAGGATCGCACTCACCGAAGGTAATTTGACTCTGTCGTAATTTCAAATGCATATACCTTGACACCTTACCTACTGAAAATCTCTGAGAACCGATTCCAATGTGAACGACAAGCCCCCCTCCAAAAAAATATGTCTAATATTTTTGCAAGTACATCTCGATGTACATAACGATGTAACATCCTCTCGATGTTTAATTAAGATCCGAAGATATCGCTTCGGGATCGTCCCCTTGTCAGTATTAACGAATAATTAAAAAAAAAAACACAGCGTACAAACTATACACACACACACAAATCCCCCGAATTCCGAGATCAATTTCTTCAGTAGCCAATTAAGTGTTTCGACGTTGCATTACAGGCCACCGTTTTACCTAATGTTAACGGTCCCACAGATATCAGTTTAGAGCAAGAGGAAGCGCACAAAAGCAAAATAGAGGCTGTACATGTTAGACAAGCTGAAATCAGTGACTCTTCGGAGGACGAAAAAAGTAATGATCCAACGAAAAAGGATACCGACGCGGAACCATTAAAAGAGAAACCAACCTCGGAACCGGTGGTGAAGGTAAACATCAAACTTCATTTATTTCCAGCGAATTCGTTTCGACTAGCCTTCGAGCTGAATTTTCGAATTAATTTAACACCTGAAATGCTTTCACTAACAAGAATGGATGGTATGCCATGGCTATTGTATGCACACCCACAATAATCGACGTGACAGTTCCAAGAAGCACGACCGGCTTGTTGAGTATACCGTATCCATAGCTTCTGCACGCGTACATTTTTTTGCGAGTGGATCTTCGCGTACAATGGCTAATCGAAAGATGAAATCGGTGACTCATCGGATCGATTGTCCTTTTAAGTCATTCTATCATATCGTATTAATAGTGCTAAAGCAACAACGTCGGCGAATATTTTGCGTAACTTCGACGATCCGGGAACATCTATTTTGAACTTGTGAAAATTATTAAAAAATGAAAGCACATATTCATGTGAATTTCATGACAATTTTTATTTTGAATCAAGATCCACAGTCTAACGTTCGTTATCCGCAATACATTGCGTTGATGAAGGTTCGGTTAAGCGTATGACTAAATAAGATTGGCTAACGCGTCCTTAATTTATTGATTGTCTCTATCATTCCTGAAAGCCGACAGTAATGCTCAAATAATAGGACAGGTTTTTACACAATTACGTAGAAAATAGTCAAGTCATATCCACTCGTAAACCAATATAATATCCAAGCTGGGGCCTCGTGGGAAAAATATTAAACTATTCTTTTTTATTTGCTTTTTTAAAGTTCAAATTTTCTCTACAACTTCGTTATTTTCTCGAATACAATTATAAAATTTTGGGAACATATTTTTAAAATATAGATTTAGAAAATACCAAAAAATATGTTATCAATAAAAATTTTTGGGATCTGTTACGCTAGAGCCCTGTCGATCGAAAAATATCTTAATCCTCAAGCTCTTTAACTATGCCGATCAAGGATCCAAACGTTCTCTAAAAACTTTAATTTTCTGAGTGCTAAATCTTAACCCTTTGCGGACGAATGTCGGCAGATAACCGACAAAACATTTTTTTGAATTTGAATGAAAGTTATAACGCAAATAAAATAAGTTTTAATTATTATAACGCAAACGTTCAAATTTTCTCAACTGCGCGCACCAATACTTCTCGTCCACAGCAACGCATGCTCGTCGGATGACTCCGTCCGCAAAGGGTTAATACAATTGTTTTTATTTTCAAGCTCCTTCCGTTAACGGAAGAAGAGAAAGACGTACTGGAGAAACTGCGAGTCGAACTAAAGGAGGAATCCGAAAATTCGGACAATAAGCACGATTCGAACAAAGTCCCGTCGAGCGAGAAGGATAAGCTAGACGACGTTGCCGACGAGATGATGCGTATTCATCTACTCGCGTCCGAGAACACGCATTCCGTGGACGAAGGTGCTCCCGCACTCTCGGAGCAGAAGCCTGTCAAGGAACGACCGTTTTCGAACGTACTGTCGAACGTACGGAAAGTGGTTGTTCCACCGGAAGTGCTGCATCAACTGGAGGCGGAGCGAGCAGAGAATCAATCGTTAGAAGAGAAATCAAAATAATAAAATATTCTGTCCATAGTGAGACTTGTTTCTAGCAATACGAATGCTCTAGAATTTTGTGATACATAATTGTTTAGTAGATCGTGCGAGTTAATTTTTTTTATTGCAAAGTATTAAGAGTCAAATCACTTTATTGTAAGTTATTACTGATTATTGCTATATATAAAGTATTATTAAAACCTATACGTATACATACATGTACTGAAACTCTTGCTTCACATCAAACGTAACGCGAAATCCAAAATATGTAATTTATTACAGATCGAATAAAACGTTCGAGAATTTGTTACAATCGATAAAGCCAGATTCGTACGGTCACAGAAAGAAAATTTACTAAAGCTGCGTACACACAATTACATTGTCCGCGTGTCATTCTTCGTCGGCGACAGATAACGGATTCGATGTTATCACCGGGTATATACGAACGTTCCACGAAATAGGATGGAAGGCTGGCTGATAATGTCTTATCGATTCCTTTCATCCGGATTGACTTTCCTCTCATCGGGAACCGAGTCCCGCGTCTCGATTCTGTAATCGTTGTTAGGCCCGTTTAAAACCAGCAGCGCCGGTATCACGCTCAAGTCGTTGCTTCTGGAAATCTTCCGGGTCTTCTGCTTCGCGTTTTTGAAAACGTCCTCGTCGAGGTTTATGTCCAGATAGGTGCGCCGATCTTGAAAGAACCTCGAGCTCGACAAGACAAAGGTCTTGTTGTGAAATTTGCACGCGAACGCTGGCAGTTTCTGTTTGGCCTCGGCTATGTAAACATCGCGGATCGCTCGGCAATGGACGTTCGGTGACTTCAATTCTTTCTTCGTAGAGCCCACGAAATTTCCATGGTGATCCTCGTCGCCCTCCGGTTTTTGCTGTTCAACGGCAAAATTATCGTTCCACGCGGCGGGGAGAACCGAAGACTTTTGATCCGTCTGATCGGCCACGTGTACGTTAGCGATTTTGGACAAAGAGAATATCAAGCATAACTGTTTCGTCTCGTAAGGACAACGGTTATTTCCAGTGGTCTTCGGTTTCCTTTCGCCGGAGCCTCCTCGCAAGGTGCGACCGTTCACTGTTTTACTCGTTAATCGTTTAAGATCAATTACCCCGTGTCCGTGAGCTCCTCCGTTCAGCAGATCTGTTGTCGATGTAACGTTCGTAGAGTTGATCCTGGGAATCTGGTCTCGTGTCGTTTGACTCTCGCAGAGGTAAACCGTGTGCGTCAATAACGCGACGGAGAACAGTCGCTTGAGAAGCATTCTGACTGAGCCGTGCACGTTGTGCCCTTCGTTCAGGTACCGTTTCTTCTGTAGACCGACTGGCTCCCGTGCAGAACAGCCCTCGTGACAGTCCGATGGACACTGACTGTGACGAAACAAAAAAAAAGAAAACAATGTTCCTGTGAGCGCACAGCCGAGCAAGGTGCACGGGGACAGAAGATTGGCCCGTTCCCGTCTACGCTGTTCATTTCGTGCGCGCCGGCCTTATCTCCTGTTTAGACATTGCTCGAATACCGTCAAATTCTGACCTATCTTTCGAGGAATTTCACTTCAACTTTGATCCTGCGGCGCGGGGACGCGACTCGCGTCGGTTCAACGTAACAGGCTGAAAATAGAGAGAAAGTATGCATCTACAGTCGGGCACAAAATTCGGCGGAGGCTTGTAACTTAATTGTAACTTTTCCAAAATTCGATCGGACGATTTCAGCTGTTTTCGAGAAGCGGAAGGATCGGTTTACCACATAATAATAAAATGTTGCTAAAATTGCTATTGCTCTGAATTTCTGAATGGAGATAAAAGGGGATAATCAATTGATTTTGTCGTTAAAAAACGAACGTTTATTTCGAGGTATAATAATACATAAAAATATGAATACATTTGTTAGCTACAGTGGAACATTTGAGCAACCGAACTTTGAAGGCTAGTGCCCTCGTGTTGCATTGTTCCAAACTACACGCACCAGTAATTCGGAAAATTTAATATTAAAATGTTTAGTATCGAAAATGTATTGGTTTACGTAAAAATAGCATGCAATTAACGAATAATTGAGTTTTCATGCAAAATAGCGTTTTGAAAAATTGAAATTAATACGAACAAAAGCCGATAACATAAGGTGGTGGCGCCACTGTCGCAGCACACGTGCGCAATGTGATGTCAACAATTTGTAATATGTGAGACGTGCATTTTATATAGCACGTAATCGAAGAAAATATGTATATTTTATGATCGCAATCGTATTAATGTCATGACGGTGTGATTCTCTGTGTAATTTCGGATAGTAAGCGGGAATATCGTTCCGGAAGGTTGTTCGCTGAAGCTACTTATGCGTCGACGTATATAATCTCTACATTTTGTCTACGTTCTGACTGACGTCTGTTTGTCTTCCATTTATAAGAGAAATTTCATGAAATTTCTCGTAAGAATCAGTACCTCGGATTGTGAAACGGTTAAACGCGCAGTATTAAATAAAATGCTACTTAACCTCAAAATTGTCTAGCTTTGCTGATTAATACTTTTTCTACCACCTGTATATCGACGAATGCGGAGCAGTTATAAATTTTAAGAAAATATGGCGGGTCAACAACATCCTTTCCCTTCTGGGTTTCCTAATGTACAGCAATCTGCGATGCGAACACAGTTCGGTGGAGGACAAATGGTCTCGGGTCTAATGGGGCCTCAACAAGGTGGTGTGTATGTTAGTATAAACAGTAATTGAATGTTACATGTAAATTTTAACGTTTGTGATGTTAATTGACGTAGGTATGGTGAGTCCTCAACAATTTGGTGTTGGCGTGGGAGTAGGAGTTGGTGTAGGTGGTGTAGGTACAAACGCTATGGGTATGGCTAGCACTCAGCAAGTATTAGCGCAACAACAGCAACAACAACAGTCTGTTGCGATGCAGCAACAGATGCAGCAGATGCAACAACAACAATTACAATTGCAGCAACAGCAACAGGCTGCTATGGCGCAGCAGAATAGTCAATCGAGTAATCAAGCCACTATTCCACAAACGCCTGTGCCGCCTTCGCAGCCACCACCGCAACAACAACAAACTAAAGAATTCAATACCGTCAGTTTGTGCAGATTTGGACAAGAAACTGTACAAGACATCGTTAGCCGTACTTTAGAAGTGTTTCAAACATTAAAAGTCTTGCAGCCGCCAAACGGTATTTAGTAGAGCTGTAAGAGAACTCGAGAATGTCAGGTCGGGATTATTCTCGAGAATATTCGAGAATCCCGAAATTTTCTTAAACCCAATCCATCCTGACCATCGGGTACCCGACATTTTCGGGTTCTCGCACACCTCTAATATTTAAAATTCAATCGATGCGTCTAATAGAAATCGTATTACTTTTTTCTAGTATTTAAACAAATTCAAACATTTCAGGAATGGCTCAAGGAACCAGTTTAGCCAACGAGAAGAAGATTAAAGTGCAAGAGCAACTAAGAACGCTAAAACTGTTATTCAAACGTTTAAGACTGATTTATGAAAAATGCAATGAAAGTTGCCAATTACAAGGCATGGAGTATACGCACATAGAAAGTTTAATTCCTCTGAAAGAAGAATGGGACATGAAGTCTGACGAGAAAAAGACATCAGAGGCTTACAGACTTGCATGCGAAGAAAGCAAAGAAATTATGGAGGTAAGTTGTGATTTAATATGCAAAACAGACAATGAATTATTAAATTTCATGCGTTACACAACAGCGTTTATTCTTTGCAGCAAGTTGTATTGAAAAACAGGCATCTCAAGGAAATCATTGATCATTTACGACGTATCATTTCCGAAATAAATACTATGTTAAATATGCGACGATCTTAAACTACGAATTGTACATAAATATTTGTATAAGTTATTATAAAAATGCATTTTTTAAAAAAATTACAATTTATTTCCTATGCAAGGTAAGATCGTTACTTACTTATTACTTGCCTCTTATTACCATGCCCATGCGATTTGCTCTGAGAACAGCTTCTGGAATATTTTCGATTTGTATTTGAAATTGTGATCGCAGACTGTTAAATGGTCTATATGGAATTCTTCTTTCTTATCTGTAACATATAATTACAGCTTAACAATAAAGCTACCGTGCAATGAAAACTTTGCTCCTACAGAGCTGCAGCCACAATAATAAACTAAGAGGCTTAACATTTTTAATTTATGCAGATTTAAGATATGCTATTTAGGATATTGTCGGTTGTACTTTCGAAGTACTTTTTTTTCAATAAGGTAAATTAGAAAATAAACATTTTGTAGCAATGTTTGATCGCTTTTAACATATCATTTCAGCTTTGATCTATAATCTTTATTTGTAATGTTAACTTAGGTATTATGGAGCTTTGTTACTACTCACCTACTATGAAACTCGTCATTGTACGGTGTTAATGTCTTTCACATCCATATGAATAATGTCGTTTGCTCTCAAAACAGCTTCTGGAATATTTCCTAATGGTGTTTCCAGATTACGTACGTACACTTCCAAGAAGTCTATATCACAGCCCCGAAACTCAGCACAAACTCGAGTATTTTCGTGTAAATGAAATTCTGCTTTTTTACCTGAAACATATACAATTCAATTTATTATGTGTTAATATATTTTAACCTAATTCTTAGATTTACACACGGCCTACAGAGGAAATCTTCGAATATTAAGAATTCTGTTGTGTTATTTGGAACTTTCAACACGATTGTTTGATTTTAGAACTGTTCTCGACAGAAATCAAATTCAATTCGATTCCGGTTAATTAAATTCGCGCATAGGAACTGCATTTTGATGTTGGCGCCATATTTAAATAATTTCGCGGTTAATTAAGCCTATTAAACGGGAGACAATAAATACTGGTCGATTTGAACATTACGACGTATCGTTTAGCTACGAGATCTAAATAAAAAGGGAAACAGAAGTAAAAATATGACGATATCGTACCGACAATTCCAGTAATCACTCTTAGAAATCGTTCGCGCAAATATGCACGAGCTTCTTGTTTCTCCGGAGTCGCGAAGTCTAATTCGGCATCGTTTTCATCCAATTTCATATTGTCTTCAACAGTATCGGTCATTTTCTTTCGGCAAGTGTTTATTCGACGTCTAAAAGCGAATATGCACTTCTCGTATGGCGGAATAACAAGCGGCTGCGCGCGCATCTCCGCCACACCCCGCCAATTTTCGAACTGGCTTTCGGGAATGCTTCTCGAAAAGAAGCATATACAATTTTTCAAAAATGTATTAACATGATATCAAAATAATCGATAACTTTCGAAGAGACACACGCTTCCGCGAATGAAATCATTTGACAGCAGATGCCCACATATCCTAACGAGGAAGTTTAATTAACATATTTTCAATGGTATCTAAGAAACTTTCACGAGAGTGGAACATGGGGGCGACCCGCAGGTGCAAAATATTTTTTTAAACAGCTTCTTTTAGTTTCTCCTCACTCTTGTTTCGAGCATCGTTTCGGTCACAATGAGTTTCTCGATCCTGGTGTTTCTAGTCGCTTCGATTTGTTGCAACAGTGAGTATACAATCGCGAACGTTACCGAGCACGCTCTACTAATTGTTTCGTTTCTATTCTAGTATTGAATTGCGATACCGCGTCGACGTTAGAACATTCGAGAATCACCCGAAATCCGTTGGACACGACCACGAAGAACTATGAAAATCAAACGCCCAGTGCACCGAGTTTATGGAGCGATTTGCTGCTGCCCAGGCTAAGCACGTCGAAGACGGACCAGTTAAACAATGTTACGAACTCGAACGTTTCAATTAGGAAGAGCAAAATCTTAGGGAGCCTGGCGTTTCTAGCCGGTCTAAGCGTGGCCGGTTTAACGAGCCCGACGTCGTCTGTGAAAACGTACGCTAAGCCTCCGCCTGTGTCGTTAAATTTCGATGCTTCTCGAGTTTCACCGCATATTGCTCCAATTTACGGGCCTTACCCGTATGTGTCGCATCCTTACATCTTCGCCACTCCTCTCGGATTATACCCCGTGCTGAGCCCGGTGAATTTACAACCGGTCGCCGGATCGCAAAACGATCTGCAATCGTTGGCGCAGCAGGAACAAGTATTGAGTTTATTGGTGAACAAAAAGCCGGCGGCGTTGTCGAACAACAATGACGAATATACAGAAGAGGCCAAGGGGGTCGAGAATGTCAGAACTTCGGACGCCGCTGAAGAAGAGGCTGGCGAAGCTGCGGAATTTGAAGACGACCGCAATGCGGAAGAGAAGGTAAGAATTCGGCAACATGATCAATTGGATCCGAACACGAGCGATTCGTTTCAAAAATATACATTTTTGTTCGATTTTATTTTTTATGTATCGAACAATTGGAGATTTTCATTCTATTAATAATATCTCGATTTTTTGCTTTTGGTATATTAGAACAGGTATATTCGAAAATTACAGAGAATTCAAAATTAATGCTGCAAAACTAACGTCCATTTTCGAAAACTCAATTGATTTTATTTATTTATTATTGCTTTAAACCAAACGGTTTATATATAGCAAGCGCAATATTATTACGTGCATTACATGGGTGTTACATCGTTTCTAAATTCATACGTAGCAATTTATTTCTGACATTAATTTATAATATAGATGCATTGTAATTTATGTAATATCGGCACCGTAGGTATTAAAAGTCGAAACCACCTGCAGCCAGCGAAAAGGATTAAGGAGGAAACATAACAATTTATCAGAGTACGACCTTGAAGATGGCGAAGATTTTTTGGGTGTTTCAAATACAAATAAATCGAGGAAGCACCGTCACAGGAACGCGACCCGCAACAACATTACGAATCCTGTCAATCAAACATCTGTTATTCCTCCGCTGATGAATGAAAATACGACGCAGAGTAACACAACAACACCAACAACAACATCAACGCCGTTTTATGGATATTACACTGGATATCCGCAAGATATACAACACGTCGATTTTACTACGGAAACGAACGAGTACAAGTATCATAATTACGACCCCGTTAATTATAATTTACCGTCCTACGATAAGCCGGGGAACTTTTACTCGTCGGACGAGAGGTACAATTATTATTTTAACTCGCCTCCCGGCTCATCGGCCTCGAATGAGTTCCATCAGGAACAAATGCCTGAATATTTTCCTCACGATTTCAATAGATACTTGTACACGCCGTACAATACACCGCCAGTTCCTAACAATGGTTTCAGACCTGTCGCGTAGGGTTACGCGGCGTAACACGGTTCTTTTAATTATCTAAGACTTGTGTTCTTAATAGATATTAGAAATGAAATTTTTCCTGTTAGAAGTGCAAGATTTTTAGGATTAAACGAGCTTGTCGGATCGAGTGGAAATTCTTTGATTCTTGAGCATCGAGATTGTAAAGATGCATTTGCGGGGAGTTGTTCAATAAATTTATTTCAGTCGGACATCAATCAATTTTTATTCCTCTTTTGGACTACATGTAAAATAGTCACTTTAAATGCTTCGTAGATTTAATATGAATTAGAGTTCTCGCAATCTGCGTAACACAGTGCGCAGATTAAACGTAAACACATAATTACGGTGTTCCAATGACGACGTCGTGGGGTGACCCAAGCCAGGACACATCGACCATAGTCAGTTTCGCTGGATCAGTGGCAGTATTCTAACAGCAGAGTTCAGAGAACAGTTTCGATTGTATTGCTAATGTGTCGCGGAAAAATGAAAGCGTTTCTGTTATTGTTCATTAGTATGTTATTCGTGTCTGACGCTTACCTGCTGTCGAGTAAGTATAAGATTGATTAAACGCATAGCAAATGAGATAGGAATGGTAAAATTAAAAGTTAAGATTTACCGCTCGAAATATTTCACCCATTTTACTAAATTCTTTCGTGATTACTATTTAAAGAAAATTATAAGCTTTCTTTAGCCGTGTCACAGTCGTTAAAACAATTATTAACGAGCTCCCAAATTATCAATATGATCAGTGATTGAATTTTCAAGTATTTCGTTTCTAACATTTAATATTTATTTTCTCAGAAAGATATTCAACGAAACCCGACGATGATGTCAACGACATATCAGAGGGATTAACGGCTTTTTCGGCATTGTCCGATGAAATCACCGAGCACACTCCTACGACACCGAGTAAACAAAAGGCGAATCACAAATACATGGATCTCGCCGGTCGACGAAGAAGCTACGCTGTGTTATTCGATAATGATTTGGATTCGTATCTAAACAAAAATAACTCGCAACTTCGCGATTCAGTCGCTTCGGCTCCAGGTGCGTCGCTATTCAAATTACTGTTCGATACGACAGCGAAGGATAGACAGTGGCCGCAGTTCGTGTTTGTCAAGCGGCTGCGGAAAAGGCACGCTTTGGATGTGCATGATAACACGGGAGACGGCATGACGAGAAGAGATCGGAAGAAAGCGAAAGCGTTGGGACGATTATTGTTGAGCAGCGCCTCGAATAGAAATTACGAGGATACCCAGGACGATTACGTCGATGATGACGTCGACGATTATACGAAGGATGATAACAGAAAGAAGATGAACTGGGAGGATTATCAGAACGAAGATGGTGCGAGCGTGATGGAGTTGGTTGCTCTGAACGCGAGACACAAGAAATATAGGAGGCAAAATGGTGACTATCTTTATTAGAGAGAAGAGTATCCCGAGCTCGTCTTAATTAACGCGATTTGATAAAAATTTATCCTACGGTTCGTATGTTAAAAACGAACATGTATCTACGAAACTTTATTACTTAGACTGCGGAGTTTACGCATTTACGACGACATTTTGATTAGGTGAAATTTAGTATGGTACGAAGATTAATAGTTTTTAGGAATGACGATACATATACTTTTTCTAACTAAAATTATTGAAGAAGGAAACTTACGCATTTACGACGACATTTTGATTAGGTGAAATTTAGAATGGTAGGAAGATTAATAGAATTTAGGAATGACGATGCATATACTTTTTCTAATTAAAATTATTGAAGAAGGAAACTTACGCATTTACGACGACATTTTGATGAGATGAAATTTAGAATGGTAGGAAGATTAATATAATTTATGAATGACATACTTTTTCTAATTAATATTATTGAAGCAGGAAAGAACTTTCTAATTGATTTTCGTTTATATTCAGTTGTTATTACGAACAGTTTCCGGAGTTTCTTACTGCTAATTTTTCTCTACTTATTGTGTGAAGTTGATCATAAGTAACATAATTTCTATTTCCTAAGTTTGCTTGTATTTTAAACACTCTTAATTAATAAACGTTTTTTCCACATAGTCCTGGTCTTTCTGTTATTGCAAAGCTAACTTTCGGAAGTCACTAACAGCATGCTTCTTTCAGCGTTGCCCTTGATAATGTACTTCGTGCATCAGGGAAGCGTGAAGTGTAGCTGTTTGTTTGAACAATTGTTCGCAGATTGTACAGTTGCTGGTACACAGTAGGTTCGCGACGAACAGGGAATTCGTGACTTGTGCGTTAACTGTGAAATCTAGCGATAAAACATAAATCGTGGCCGTTTTAATTGTCGATTAATCAGAGACCTCTTCTAACAGAGACGACCAATTGGACAGCGCGGTTCGCAGGGAAGAAACCTGTTTTATTTTCGGACGAGTTTGGAGGGCTGGGCTTCTCGTCTATTTCGAGAAGGCCGCCACTGCTGGTATTGTGTCTCTAAAGACGCGGATACTTTGCAGCTTTCACGTGTAATTCTTCAAAGAGAAAAATTCTCACTGTATTCCTACACCGTGGCACCTTTTAACTCGCTCGCAAGGAACCTAACGTCACGCGTGATAATCTTTTATGCAAATTTCGAACAATTAATACATCAAATACGGAGGAACATCTGCGCGTTCGGCGGCCAATAAAATGAATCGGTGTGCAAAATCGCGAATTAAATTCGCACGCAATTTAATTTCTTCTTTTCGTACGCGCGTTACCGAGTCGTTTAATCGGCTCGGCTGAAACCTAGCATTTTCAAAAGAGATTTATCGGATACTTTCACTGGTTAATTTGCATTTTACGCGGCACGTACGAACTGCCCGCGAAAACCACTCATACCTGGTTATTTCGAAGTGTAATATATGTATCGAGGCAGGCCCGATACTCGCACGGCATTGCGTGCGTGATTATGCAATAAGCGAATAGGAAATGCCCGACTTCCTCCACGGAAGTGTAAAGTCCCTTTTGGTACACCGATAAAATCGCAATGTGCTCGACGCGACTATCCCCCTCCCCCTCCCCTCACCCGCCCAATATGACACAGGTTCTCCGCCGCACGAACAAACAAAAATTTGCTTACTTCGTGTCTGTCTCTCGGGGAAGAAAATTTAATTAACGATTAACGCGTGAACGCATTATTTTGGGGGTACACAGCCGGCGTCGTTCGAGCGACGATACTGCGTTGCGGAGATTTCGCCTGGCCAGCCAGGAAACCATCTATGCGATCAGATTAGAGCATGTCTCTTTAAGTCTAAATATATACCGGGTGTCAGGGTTGAATGCCCTAGGATTTCCGGTCTTCATCGGATGCACTTTGGTTTTCCGTTTTTTTTTCCTCCACTTTCAGCACGAGCACTCGCGTCTCTACGTTTCTCGATAGTGTCGCTCCTCTCTCCCTCTCTCTTTCTCTCTTTGTATCTCTCTCCAGTCAGCTCCACGCATGCTTTTTTTCTCCACACGAAACCCAATAGCCTTGCATCCTCTAGGACACTTCAGGACTATTTCCTGCGTGTCGGACAAGCCGGATGAGAAACCGCAAATGTAAACCCCCACAGCGCAGTCCAGTGACACGATAAACGGCCGACACTTACCGTGTATGTACACAGGATCCGGAAAACCAACCGATCAATATGCTTCATTTCGAGCAACGGTGCGTGGCGGCTGCTTTCTTGACGCGTTTGCTACCAGCATTTGTTTCAGCAACACCGTACGCCGTTACAATGTTATACTAAATGCAGAACCGTCCCTAGACGTTGCGGGGCCCGGCCCTTACGAAAGGGCAATGCCGTAGCGCGGCGCTCCGCAACATTTTATCTTCCACGGAACACCAACGTTGTTTCGACAATTTAAAAGTTAGAGGAATAATTTGACTTAGAGATATTTCTAACTGGTTGATTAAAAAATTTAATTATTACCGAGAAAATTGCGGCACACTAAAGTGTACCGCGGCACAGCGGTTGCAGAGTACTGCTGTAACGCGTGATAAACAAATTTTTTTAATTCGATGCCTCAATTACATTAAACTCTTTTCGACCAGTAGCAGTCGTTGACAAGTAGTCGCTAAGAAGTATCAATTTTCTTTCTTCGGATACAGTGGCGGCTCGCGGCTAAAATTAGCGGGGGCGCTGCTCCAGAAAATTGTGTAGCCTTTGTTTGAAAATTTTGTAAAAGGCTACTGACGTTAAGCTTGATTAAAGGAAAATTAAAGAAAAAAGGATTGATTATATTAAATGTTAATATCAATAGCTTCCACGCGAGCCTCCATTGTTCAAATATTTTAGAGCTTTGTGGGCTTCAGTGTTTAACTGCGACAGCCGAATGGACCATCTACAAAAATCGAGAAGTCTTCGGTAGCGTGCGAATCACGGGGTATTCGAAAATTGATCGGAAGGAAAATTAAAGAAAAAAGGATTGATTATATTAAATGTTAATATCAATACGGGGTGCTTCCACGCGAGCCTCCATTGTTCAAATATTTTAAAGCTTTGTGAGCTTCAGTGTTTAACTGCGACAGCCGAATGGACCATCTAGAAAAATCGAGAAGTCTTCGGTAGCGTGCGAATCACGGTGTATTCGAAAATTGATCGGAAGGACCGTTCAGAGACAATAAGGGTGTCGGTTCACCCTTTGAAGGCGCGCGTCTTGAAGTTGCTCAAGGGTGCGCCTCATCGAGTATGCAACGACGTAGCAACGAATGTAGGTACCGACGAAATATTCTGTGTGGACACACGCGTTTCGGGCTCGGTGCACGTGCACACAGAGACGCAACGGGGTCGTTCTGTGTGGTAAATGCACCACGCTCGGGTAAGAACCCCGGCTTCATGCACGAGGGACAAGACAGAGAGAGAAAGCGCGAGAGAGAGAAAGAGAGATAGAGAGAGAGAGGCGAGAGACAGCTGTGGGGCAGCTGGCAGCGCGTGCCACGAACCTATGGGGTCTCCTTCAAACGTGGACGACGATGATATCCTATACTTTGTGACATGTAACTAACGGCATGCTTCGAACAATACGATGAACAGAGAAGCTGCTGATCGATCCTGGATCGAGAAAGAACCTCCACGGATTATCCCTTTCCCAATTGTTTACCGGTAGAGCACACCTTCCGCTCGTTCATTGTCCACCGTTTCCTGTCTATTTGTTCGAAACTTCGAAAATTACAATTCGCCCGGCAGATAAACCTACCGAGATCTCCGATGAAAATTCTCGAGGTAAATCTATTTGGTACAATAATAGACAAGATCATTTTTCGGTAGACACTTTTTGTACGAACTCCGCTAAAACATTCGGGAAGTAAAGCGACGTTTACAAAACGCTCCCATAGATTTTCGCGAGTTTAAGTGACACAATAAATATTGTTGGAGAACGTGCCAAGTGGCGAGAGGAGATTGTAAATATTGAAATTTTTCTTCGAGTGGCTCTTGACGTATAAAGCGATCGCGCAATAAATTTGAACATCGTTAGCTGGGAAGAATTAACTTTATAAATAAAACTGTCCGGATGATCTGGAAATATAATTTATTCATTGCATTTTCCTATTTTTTTTTTTTGTAACAACGTTTCGGACTATATTATGTAATTCGATTCGTTAAAACGAACACGTTTTATTTCAACCGAAGAACCAGTTGGATATTAATCGGTTCCATTTATTTTTCATACATTTTCCAAATTTGTTATGCGAGTGTCGTGTCGGTGCGGATCGTTTTATTAAAACGTGGAATAGAATGATCAAGCCAACCGGTTTGCGCGTGTGCGGTGAATTAACATTTAGCTACGGTTGGCGACTGGACGTTTCCCGGTCCTTTGTTTAATTTGTTCTCCGTATTTGCGGAAAGAGCGCAGGAGGCGCTGGGCATTGTGCGAGATCGAACGGGATGTTGGGGGCTTCCTTGAAAGTTTTCACCCGCTCCGAAGAAAAGAGATCAGCGGGTTCGAAACCTTCGGGGGAGTGTTTCGAGCCAGTGAACATCTGCCGTCGTGCGCAGCGATAATAATTCGAACAGCTGATACTTCTCGTCGGATCATCGCCTTGCCGCGTGGATCCTGTTGAATCGTTTCGGGCCAGTACTTTTCGAAGGCTTCCGAATTTCTGGCACCGTACCTCGTCTCTTCTCGGTACGTTAACTGCCGTTGTATTTTTGTCGGCGGAGTCGTCAGAATTACAACAAAAACGAAACGAGAAATCCAAAGGAAGCCAGAGACGGCTGCACGAGTTCGAATCCTAACGGACAACCACCGCGTTTATCAATCGAATAAATCCAGTTTCAATAATTCTATTTTTAATAGACGACCGTGGATTCTTCCTAATTAACCTAATGATTATTTTAACGAACCATCCCTTCTCCTCGATCAGACGCTACAACCGTCTATTTATTCAGGACACTTGACGCGTTCGTAACCATCATTTGTTTCATCTAGCATCATTATCTATCATTATATATCATTTGTTTCGGCTAGCGACTAAAAGTTTGCGTAGCTACGCTATTTTATCGAGTATGTACGAAGCAGGGAAAACTGTGACGAAGAAATCACAGTGACTTTCTTAATGTGTACGGCGTACATTCTACATGCAAAAGTAATTTGGTTTCTTCGCAGTGGTCGTTTAATTTTTTTCTTTCTTTAAAATGTTTTCGTTTGTTATTTCGCCGCAGGCGTCGATTTCTCAAACATTAATAATCAATAGCGTGTCGCAAAACTATTCTGGGCTTTCGCAAAAATTGTTTTTTGTAATTATATTAATTAAAAAATATTAGAAGAACCACAGAAGACTTACTGAATTTTTCCTAAATTCGGAACAGTCCTTTAAAGATTGCTAATTCCACGAAAAGTACAAATTTAAATTAGTTAATATTAGAGAATTCTCCAATTTAAAATTGAAAACTGTTTAAAATGTCTGGCCTAAGGAGATTCTGCGGATTGTTTTTTTTAAATATTCCGAAATAATCGTTACGAAATATTACAAGAAATTTTTCAACATCGAGCCTACCGACAACGAAAGAATTCTGAGTCTTTTGCAAGGAGGGGGAGGTGGGGACGGGGGGTGAAAAACGTTCGAAGATTTGTCAACACGTCTGGAGCCGATTCAGCCGCGTCGTCACCGTCACCGGTGCCTCGTCCTGCCGCTGTTACGCTACACTACTGGCAGGGCTGCGCGGTGGGGGTTCGGCTCGGCCAATGGGAAGCGGAATTATGTAGGAACCCGGCGAGCTGGTGTGCGGCACGGTAACTTAAAGGTAGCTCGGTACTCGCACGTGGGCCTTCGTTCGTGTCGGATGTGTGCGCGCAGGAAAATTCGCCAATTGCAACGAGACATCATCGGTTACCACGTATACGTGTCGTCGTCGTCGTCAACAGTGCGTCGCGTCTAATTATATGTGCGCACAATTAACACGTGCAAACATTCAGGAAACCGTCTGTCCCGTTGGTCCGTGCTAATCGTTCGAAAACAAAAAGAAAGAAAAAAAAGTCTCGCGAGCGAGCGAGCAGCTGTTTCTCCGTGTGCATTGTTCGTCCACGAATCTCGCCGAGGCCGTCGAGAAAAGAAAAAAGAAAAACAGAAAAAAGAAAGGGGTTACTTTGTGTGAATTCCTTCCTGGTGTTTTCCCGTTTCGGATTAACCACGAGAAAGAGAGAGAGATATATATATATCGCAAGTGTGCCGACAGAGAGAGAGAGAGGAGCCTGATAGGTGCGTACCAAAAACAGACTGATTGAATTCCGCAGAAATATTCTCACGCGGTTGCCCAACTGCGTCTCCGAGTTGCGGCGATCTTTGGCAAAGATGTATCGTTGAAACAGGGCTGCGGGCCGGTTAGTGTGCTCGTTACGCCGCGTTACACAACGCGAAATTTATTCTTTCCTCGTGAATTGGCCATATTTTTCTTTTTTCCCCCCCGTTTCCTCCGGCCGGTTCGTTACGGTTCTTTGTGATCGAATTTGAAAAGAACGTTCGTCGAACAAAGAGACGCAAGACCCCGAAACGTTTCTCAACGCGAAAAACCGTGTGCACGATAAATGTAACGCAGGATACGCAACGTCCGGAGAGATGTTAGTAAGTTTTCACGCGTCGAACAAAGTCTCGAATCGGGCCAACGCGCAACGGAGAACGCCTCGGAGCGAACGTTTCTCACTGCACGTTATTATTCGGTTCTCTGGAAATGCTGTTTACCCGATGGCCAAATGTTTCGGCGTGGCCGTGCGTTCGTAAAACGATCTGCTTATTCTCTCGGTCGCCTCTTGTGTTCCACCCCTATCGCAGCAGCAGCGGCCCCTTCGTCGCGACAAAGGGGGTACACGGCGACGGGCACGTGTACCACGACGTTTATTAATAAACCTCGACGTCGGCTCCGACGATTTCTCTTTAGCAGCAGGCCTGGAAACCGGCGCAGGTGATTACAGCCGCGCGTCTGCCGTCGAAGAATAAGAGAAACACTGTTTTTCTTTACGCGTCTTCGAACCGCGAATTTCTCGTGCGGGATCGTCCCACGCGACCAACGATTTATTTACGCCGGAATCGTTTGGAATAATTTTTAATCGATCGATCGATCGATCGATTCTACTCTACAGGCCAGTTTTAATAATGCTCGATTCATAGACGGTGGCCTACAATCTCGTATTCGGAACGTTTTATGGTGGTAGGGTTCTAGCGGGCGGCCATCTTTGTTATTACGATATTTTCGAATTGTTTTTAAATGCGAGGCTACGCGTTGGAAGCGACGGTTAAGTATCGCGTTGTTGCATAATAATCTGATAGCAGGTATTTATTTTTAAGTTTGTTTTCCGGGATGCTGACAGTTTCAGGTCGGAAATGTGAAACGCGTTTACCCCAGTTTGATAAATTCGATTAGCTCTGACGTTCAATTGTCGAGATACGGCGGATTGTTAAACAAAGAATGGCGTACAGGCTTTTCTGGAACTTTGGCCTTTGCGACTTTGGCCGAGAAGATATTTTGGTTAGTTTCGTCGAGCGCGTGGCAATGGGCCAATGTCGTTGCGCGAGGCTGCACCGTGATCGAGTCGTGATGTAGATTTTTGAAGAACCGTTGAAAATTATTTATAACCGTAACTATTTATTTCCCAAGATATTAGTCGTATATCCAACGACGGAAACGGGAACATTTATCACCGTCTACGCGTTTTCTTCGAATCATCGAACGTCATGCTCGGGCGACATCTTGAGAAAATTTCGGACGGTGAACTTCCGCTTTTGCAGGCGATAACGTCGCGCTGGTGTTCGCGCTCCTCCGAGCGAAATTTCGTGGAATTCGACCGTCCAATTTATTTATGGTTCGCACTTATTCCTGTTGATTTACGAGCTACCCGTCGTACAATGATCGTTGACACCTTTCGACGGTCGTGCGACGACACGGACGGCGGCGAGCCTCGTTACCTGCGAGGCTCGAGACGTTTTTCCCGACCTCGGCCGTTGGACTCGGCCGGAAAATTGTAGTCGTTCGGACGCGTCCTGTGCAATCGGATTTTTAGAAACGAGCCTGTGGAAAGTCGGATTCTCGCCGACGTTGCTTTTGAACGAATCGTGTTGTTTCATTCCGCTTGACGCGAGGATTCCTGTGCACTGAACCAAATGCACAAACGTTCCCGTTTTCGATAACTTTCTAATTTTGAGTGGTGTTTAGATCTCGCGCATGCAGCGTCCTCGCCTTTAAAATCTCTCACACCGTTGCCTCGGACGATTCGTGAAAGCCTTTCTCCAAATTATTTCTCGCAATATAACGAACACCGTAGCGTTCGTTTAGGTCTGTACGTGGTAATTCTCTTTTGTGTATTTTTCGAATTCTTCGTTGATCTTGGATAAATAGCTGATTTTAGCTGACTGTAGAAAATGGAATTTGGATGGAATACCAATATCAATCGAGCAAGGATCGATTCTGTTCGAAGCAGATGTAGAGACAATGAAAAGTGCGATGAACCTCGCGGACCGTGTTCAAATATTACATTAACACGTTATCCATCAGCGATTACCTCATAGTTCTTAAAAGTCTACTGCTGTGTATAGCTCGCAGCTCGTGAATAGATGCTATTAAAATAGGATTGCAATAGATGATACCACCAAAGCATGTCCGCAAATTTTTCTTACTTTGGCCCCCACCTAATAGGCGTTGGTCTTCCTGCGAACAAATTGCTTCAGAATATCTATCTGTCTCGCTTCCAATAAAAAATTTTAAAAAATCCTCCCGGTCCTGGCCCAATCAGGTCGCCAAAATGATCCAACGCGTTCGCGAAAAACACCGGATTCAGTTGCATCACATCCGGCGACGAAATTGAGATATTCGAGTCCGCGGGAACCAGCCCGGGACATCAATCAAGCGTATACATAATACGGTTGTTGCTTCCTACGGGTAGTCGTATTAAAATTAAAAACAAAAAGAAAGAAAAAACGAGATAGAGAGCGAGAGAGAAAAGAAAAGGAAAAAGGGCCTTTATGCTCGAGCGAGGCTCCCGGTCGTAGTTTGTGTGTGACCGGCTCTAGGATGAGGAAAAAGGGAGAAAGAGCAACGGTGGTGGTGGTGGTGGTGGTGGAGGAGGAGGAGTAGTCCGATGGCAGTACAACAATATGATTATACGGCGTGCTGCACCGGTTTTCTGCAGCAGCTGCCGTCGTTTTAGGGGATCGGACAGAAACGGACGACGAAGGGCCGTTCTTGTGAAGTGGTGCACTATCACGGATGGCGATGGTGTGTCGGTGAAGGCAGGTGTGGTGGGGGGTTGCAGGAGGGGGTCGGAAGAGAACCGTAGGGCCCACTTCGGAGGGTCTGTGCCTAATGTGCACAACGCGAGTGCGAGAAGGACGAAGCTATCGGCCAGGCCGAGGAAAAAACCGAAAGGGAGACGGATAGAGGGGGAATAGAGACGGAGAGAGAGAGAAAGAGAGAGAGAGAGAGACAGGACCCCTTCTGTAGGCATCCATCCATCCGTCCAGGCGCTATCCTCGCCTGCAGCATTGCAGAAATTCGAAAGCCGAGGCCCGGATACGAAAAATACCCTGCCCTATACCTAGCCCGTCGGAGCAGCCAGAGGTTCGTTCCTTGCGAGAGGAGCAGAACTGGCTCCCTTTTTCAAGACCGTTAACAAACCTTGAATGGAGGTCAGGGTCCCTTCTCCTTTCCCCCTTTTCTTCCTCTTGGTACCTTTTTCTGTATCCTTCCTACGGGCAGACCGCGCCGCGCCGGTTCGGCCTGTTCCTCTTCTTCCTTTTTGCGCTCATCGGGCCTTCAGGTTTTTCCGTGGACGCGCGACGCAAAGGGTTCTGCTTCCGCGCTCTCATAGGGAGGGGGATTTTTCTGATAGATCCATGTAGCAACCGTAACCTTTTGTACTTACACACCAGCGGGAGAATTGAATACATACCGAGGAATCGGTGGAGCACACGGTGGAACGGCAACTTCGCCGAGCGTGTGTCAGAACTAGAAGGGAGTTTATTTTTGGTCGGGTCTTTCGATGTCGAGCGACGCGTTAGGCAGATCTTCGGCCGTGAACGTGTCTCTTTCTCTCTCTCTATCTGTGCGAACTGTACGCGATCATTTGTTTGTGCATTTCGCACAGGATCACGTGGGGGGTTGCGGATCCGTCGATTGGTCGCGCGTTTCTCTGCCGCGAGCGTGCCATGCGGCGCCGCGCGCTGGCTTCCCCCTGTTGCGTCGCGTTTTTTCGGATTTTGTTTCGCCGGAATACAGCGTGACAGGGCAAACGTTCGCTGTACGGAATCGTTGCTCGCGCTCGCGACAGTCATGCTTAGACTGCGGGTTTTTATGTTGAATGAAAATTGTCCGAGGCAAGCCAAAGTAGCGGAAGTTTGCATGAAAATGCATATTTTCTTTTAATCGTTTCGAAAGGTCGAACACAGTGTAACGATATCCTTAAATTCTTCGAACGTTTTCACGGTTTTGCGTTCATGCATAATTGGAATAAGCGCGCAAACTTTTCCAAGCGAACGAGGACAATTTACTACATACGGTCGAAACGGCGAGAGAATTAGAGCCGTCGCAACAATGTCTTTCCCACGTGCTCGGCCCGATGGAGCGGTGATTTCAACGCCTCGGGGAATACGCGTGAAGTGCACCCTTCGGCTTCGCTTAGGGCTTTATCGCGACCCTTAATGTCTTAATCGCGCACGTTAGAATCGCGCGAAATATTGTCGGGAAAGTTCGTTTCGTTCTCAATTAACGCGCAACGGAAATTCAGAGCGCTCCTCTTTTAAAGTAAATGGCGAAACATTAACGAACGAATCGATGTTTATGACAATAGCATGCGCACCGCGAAACTTTTGGGACAATCTCACAGGAGAGCGCCTAATTAGTACAACCCTGCTCGGCGCCCAGATTCGACCTGATTCAATCAATTGACACTACGGTAGAACCTCGAGAACAGAACATTAAGTTAATTAAATTGCCAGCTTTAGTCTTTATTGATTTGTACAATAAACGGTAGTGCATACGGAGCGCTATATTTTTGGAGCTTGTTGGGATAATATTGAAATATTATCTTTTCTGATAATACATGGTGGTTGAACCTAGGTGTCCGAATTAGGCTAGCCCCTCCCCCTACGTGGAGGAGTATAATCGTCAGAACTAAGGATGTGTGTGTTTATTCGTTTCAGATACCCAAGTCTCTAGTCATCTAAATGCAGCTAACCTTGTGACGTAATTAGCGTTGATCAAAGTACCAAAGAAAGTGTCAAAATTGAGCAAGTCGTCGTTCCGTCTGGCGGTGATCTCGCCAAAATTTGGAGGATGTTGATGCCTGGTGCCGCTGGTCTCAGTGCCGTCGGCGCTGTGGGTGCCGTCGGGGCGCCAGGGCCGGACGAATTGGTCTCGAGCCTGGGCGCTTTAGCCGGTACCACGCCGCAACAAAAAGACACCACCTGGACGAAATTGTTCGTCGGTGGTCTGCCCTATCACACCACAGACAAAAGCCTCAGGGAGCACTTCAACGTCTACGGCGACATCGAGGAGGCTGTCGTCATCACCGACAGACAAACGGGGAAAAGTAGGGGCTACGGTTTCGTAAGTATCCACGCAAGCTTTGTCCGTTGCATTTGATTTTTTAATGGTTGTGTTGTTTTGATATCTATTGTGATTTGTTTGGAGTTCGTGAACATGCTTAGAGTGAGTAGTTTTCTTTCCTCGTTCCTGGTAGAATATCTTCTTTATTATTATTATTATTATTTTTGTTATACGTAGAATCTGTGGGGAAATTCAGTTTTCTTAGGATGTTTTAGTCGTTCACAGGCCAAGAGATCTTTCGTTTAATATTTCTCCTCGATTAGCAGACGGCTCATTTGTTACAGCTAGCTCATTTTTCGATTTCGAAAATATTCGTTGTGATAGTTTGAAAAACTGTTTTAATTCGCAATTAGGAATAATTAACACCTCGTCTGAATTTTGTGCGTTTCACCGATATTTTTCAGAGCAGCGTTGTTAATAATAATTGTTACAGAAAGTTAAAAATAATTAATGTTCACAGAGCAGCTCCGTAAATCATATTTACATAATTCCCTATATGGGTAATAAAAACATATCACGCTGTATTACTTTAATTGATTAGCTTCTTAATTTTTACCCACGTATATAAAAAAAAAATACGTAGAACAAAAAAAAATAAAAAATTACTGCTCGCAGTACACGTCGAAACGAATGCGTTAAGGGAGCGCGGAAAGATAGCGGTTCAACTTATATTACGATAACGTAACCAGTTTGTTGTACGCTCGTATGAAAAAACATGTTTTAGCTTTCCGCTAATGATAATGTCCTTTCTTTCTGGAAGGTGTATGTAACTCCCTCCCGCAGCTATTCCATTATCGGTACTCCTCTTATCACGGACTCATATACATACGCATCACTTATACGGAAGATAATATGGAAATTCGATTGTTTATTAACCCGTTTCACCTGCGCTATTTCTCACAATATTGTACATTTGAAATGGTATTATCGTGGGAAATCCGTTCTCCGAGCACAACGATTTTTTATACGATTGAAAAATAGATTTTCAACGAAAAATTGATAAATAGCAATAATTTTCGTCCGAAACGCACAAAATTCTCGGGTCTAGCGATGACACGAGTCGAGTTGCCAATGAGAGAGATCAGACCCCCTCATAGAGAGCCTCCCTATACACATAGAAAAGCGCGAATCAAGTGAGCCATGTGTACGTACAAGGCACACAGAGAGGAGTTTGAACCCCGGTGGTTATAAGGGTGAAGGGGAAGGGGATGGGGTGTAAAAAAAGCTCAAGATCCAGGTGGAGCAGTGGGATTAGCCGAATAATCGATCGGATCTGCACGCAGGTGATCATGGGAGACAGACCGGCAGCGGAGAGGGCGTGCAAAGACCCCAACCCCATAATCGACGGTCGCAAAGCAAACGTCAACTTGGCGATTCTTGGAGCTAAGCCCAGGGGTAATCTACAAGCGAGTAAGTTTGCTCACCGATGTATGTATGTACGGTCATTCAGTGTATGTATGTGGATTGCGCAAGGCATTAGAAACAGATTCGGCAGGTTCGGCGGTAGCTGTTTGAGTTGTTGATGCTTGGGTGAAGTTATGCTTTGACTTCGATAAATCTTAACTTGTACGCCGAGTTCCCTCTGCAACGTTCGAGCACACCTGTTCCCTGCGGGAGCGAACGCAGAATTCGATGCTTCGGTTTGATATGTGGGTTCATTCTAAATCAGAAGACGGAACATATCCTACGTATTCTTAATTCTGATGTTGCTTCGGTCTTCGCTCGCAGATACAGCTACTTGTTTGATTCGAATTCCATCGGTTTTTATTCTACAAACCGGCGAAATGCGACGAACATTGACAGCGTTCGCGTAATTGCCATTTGATATTTGCGGCGGAGCGTCATGGGCCACCTCGTGGTTGAAACGCTGCCAGGCGAATCTCGGATCGTCGGTGTTAGAGACGTCTAGGACACGGCCGGAAGTGATTCTTTTTCTTGACGCATGGAGGTCGTACGTCGAACGCGGCGATAAAACATTACGAATAGTTAGCCGACAGCGGGCCAACGTTAATTAGCAGACAATAACGTTAGTGTGCGGAATGGAGTATCGGACGCTGATTTCGAGCCAGTTCAAGATGAAATTTTCCGGCAGAGATAACGATCCGCCGACGTTCTTACCCAATTAGATCCGTCAAATGTGGACCGAAAGGGCGAAGGGCAGATTCGCGAGAGCCGTACGCGCGCAGATCGAGAACCGTCCCCCTGAGTCACTCTCTTCAAATTCCCGCTGTGGCTTCAGGCCAACATAGCTTGGCGCTTCTTGGGTACCTAAGTCTAAAATTGCCCTAGCCCAAGTGCCGGATTTGCCTTTGTTTCTTTTCCTTTCCGCGCAAAAAGCATGTTTGCTCTGACGTCGGCTAATGATGTTTAATATTAGACTATACAATCGGGATGAAACAAACTTCGCTACGGTACAGGCGGTACAAAAATTTCGGATTTCATCGCATCCGAACGTAATTCCCATGCTCCCGCGCGGGTTGATAGCAACAGGCCGTGATTATTCGGCCGAGAAGAGTGACTCGATGATTGTTCGAAACCGTCAGTCCCATTTGCAATCGAAATTAAGCGGCCATTCAAATCGCGCATTACAAGCTACCAGCTGTACCGTTGGACGATTAAAGTTCTCCGCAAATACATTACCGAACTTCCTCGTCGCCGCGGAGCTTAAGGCTGCGCAGTTGTTCACGTCATTTACAAAATTAACCATTTACACCCGGGAGTTTCTATTTTTCTGTCGTCCCTTTCAGAGAAGTTCAACATTATTTGCCTGTACAAAAGACTCTCGTTCGTTCCAGCGACTCGATCGAAGACTAGTTATTGAATTTTGCGTTCCTCTTGACGTTCCTTCGAAAGGAAAATTTATTTAACCTGCACAGACAAAACGATAATCGAAGCACGTATCCGGGCAGAACGGAATGTTCGACGTGTAGACGGACCCGAGCGTTCGAGTTCAGGGCTGACCATTATGAAACGTAAATAGGATTGACTACGAATTGTTTATGATTTCAGCATTCCCGTTCGCTGCTGGCATTCGAGCTGGATATCCCGCGGTCCTTCCTAGCCAATATGGGTGAGTCCACGTTGATGTGATTTGTCGAAGAATAAGTAAGAAAACGTACCTACACATGTCATTATAATACCGTTAGTTGTCGGGAAAAAATTGCGTGAGTCGAGAGTGATTCCGATTACCGGGAGTCGAATCGCGAGGTTCACGTCGAGACTTTCATAAAGATATCAACAAAAAAAGAGTACACGCATCTAGTAAATGCACGATCTGTAAATTGAACGGTATTTTCGAGCACATTGCAAAAAAAAAAAAAGAAAAAACTGTAAACAACAATCAAATGTCGAATTTTTCTACGAACAAAAAAAAAAGAAATAAATAATCGAACGATAATATTGATACACGGAAACGAAGGTATTTTGGTTGAATAATTCTGCTAACATTTTGTTAAAGATAGACTGTATATAACGTTTCAGCATCCTGACGCGTGCGCGTAAGGGGGCAGGCTGAGAATCCTCATTTGCGAGATCCTTGAGATCGCCATGGGCTGTTCTAAGGAGCGCAATTAAAATGCAAAAAAAAGTATCGAAAGAGAGAGAGAAAGAGAGAGAGAGAGACACACACACACAGACAGAAACGAAACGAAAAAAAAGTATGAAACAAAAAGACAGAAAAAGAGGGGCAGAGATATTTGACAAAAGAAACAAATAAAAAAAGAGAGAGAGAGAGAAAAAGAAAGCGGCACACGCACACGTATCGGAAGCCATGAGTACCCATGAATTTATTTCTACAAAACGATAATTCCGAGGATCGGTCTCTTCTTCTACTGTTTTTTTTTTTGGTTGTGTTTTTTGTTTCTTCTTTCTTGATGAGATTGACGTTGAAGTGATATAATTGACGATTGCGGTTGCTGAAAGACTTGTTTGTTACTGGTTTTGACTTTTTTGGTCTTTACTCTTTTTACACTCTTTTTCTTAATCACAATAATCGTAATAATCATATAATAATAATAATCGTGATTGTAGTCATTAATAATAATATCTATTAATTGCAATAATAACGACGGTTACGTTACGATTCGAGTGAAAAAATATGGGTGTTACTATTCGCAGCGACTTCCTTTGTTCAGGTAACAGCAACGAGAAACACGTGACACACGTTTTATTATATTTTTTTTAAATCTTTTTCCTTTTGGTCGAAGCCGCGATACCTCGAGGTCAGAGACTTGCTATTAAATGTCGCGATGATCGGTCGGCCGACAGAGCGACACTTATTAGCGAGCATCGAGGCAAGAGTTTCGCCACGATTTTCGTAGATACTTACAATTAGTTGCACATCTTACAGATTTTGTTTCCACCTTACTGTTTTACTGTTAATATCGAGTGTGTTTCCGTCAAAGTATTCTGTTTCTTTTCGAGTTTGAACTTATTTACGTGTGTACTTTTCTCAGTTTTAAGTTCATTACTATTATATATGTATGTATACCTGCGTACACGTCTATGTGTGTATACATATATATATGTATACGTTGTTTTTCTTTCATATTGGTTTGCCTTTGGTGGCGGGGTTCGCCGGTTTCGAAAAATCATTCGAGATCAACGCGAATCGTGTTGCGCTCTCTCGCTTCGTTTTCAACGTTTCCGCATAATTACGATGATTTACGCGATGAGAACGAACGGTTGCGGGCCCGGGCAACCATTGCGAAGATTGGTAGGGATGTGCGGATTCGTTCGGGTCCGGAACGACCCGACCGATCAGTTAAATTGTAAAACTCCTATGTGAAAAATTCACGAGTGAATCAAATTTCGAGTACCCGCACACCTCTAGCAGCTCTGCGCGAGAAGGCGTTGTCGTGTCCAATCCACGAAATTTTTCACTTTTTCGCCCGGAGAAATTGAGATTCTCACGTTCGTCGGAAACCGCTCGCTCGTGGGCCGCTCTCGATTCGAATACGTCGACCGAGACGGGGCCGAAAAGTGCGAAAGAACAACGGAGAGAGATTAACCGTGCACAGCAAAATTGCGTTGAATTATAAACGACGCGGCCGATTCGTCGAAGCGGCGGATCTCTTCCGTGTTTTTCGCCGGAAATCGACCCGCACCGCCGTCGCCGTCGCCGCGAAACACGGCAACGTTCATTAATTTTTCATAACGACAATCGATTCCATCGCGGTTTACCTCGTTTGGCCCGGCCAGATTCTTACGCCGCGCCTCCGAGCACTGAAATTCGCGGAGATACGAAACCGTACCGAAAAACAATCGTGTAAACGATTCGTGACGGACGATCGTACGTCGATCGTTCCGGACTCGTTTTAAAGCGGCGAAGCCTTGTGCTTTTATCGACTCTGAAAGCAGATGCTCCACGCTGTAGAATGAGTCCAGAACGATTATTCTGCGAATTTTTGTCACGAAGTTACGACAGTTTGAATCGGAGTCGTCGGATGAAGGGGAAAGACTTCGCCCTCTCTCTCTCTCTGCGCGTCACGTGACCGTGGGCCGCGACGGTGGGGATAGCGTCGGAGAGGGGGAAGGTAGAGCGGGGACACGAGTCTTAATCTGGCGATTCCGGTTCGAATATCAATGTTTCGACAAAAGTTTATGTCGTTTTTTGAATGTCGCACAGGGCACCGTGCGTACGATATACGTATAGACACGAAAATCGAAATGTACGTTTTGCCAACAATTGGCAAGCGTTGGTCGGCGAAATTTTTGACACGGTCGATGATTTGAACCGCGTGTACACGGCAGGGTACATACTAACGCACTGACGATTGGTGTAAGATGGAGATTATTCGTCGAGTGCAAAGGCTCCGCTAACCATTATAATCATTAATAACCTTGTGTGTGTGATGAAGGCTTACACTACACTTGGTGTCGCTATTGGTGTTGTATTTTTTGGTGTTGTACGTGGTGGTTTTTGGACTTTAATATAACACGGTGTACTGTTTACTGTTAGTGAACGAAAGACAAAAGAAGCTGATTAGGTACTCGATTTATGCGCGCACGCAGGCGCGTGTAACGCGTGCCACGATGCGAACGCGAAGAACTGTGTATGATTAATACATTTTCAGTGAAATTTCGGCAAGAGGTTAACGTATTGTTGAAATTTTCCTGAACTGGGGGTTAAAGATTGTTTTCAATGGGGAGGAAAATGTGGAGACACGTCCACGTTAGTTTTCAACGCAATTCACAGTTCAATGAGATCGCACGCAAAGATTTACTGAAAATTGTGAATTGGACTTCGTTCTAACGGATATCTACTATTATCCGCAGTAATCGAGGGACATTTCGAGCGATGTTTGCCCAGGAACTTCGCTTCCGGTATCGCGGAAGATGGAGCTCGATAGAGTCTGAAGGAGGCATTAATTTCAGCCTCGCGCATCATCGGTATTCGAATACGTCGACGAGAATAATATCGTTTGCGTCGAACGGCGTGCCGCGCGTAACGAACACGTGTCCCTCGAATTAGTCGCGCATAGGTGGAAAAGTGAAATTCTACACCACCGTGAGAGTTTCGCGTGTCGAATTCGAGGGGTTTTCTCGGTGTGCGCTGGTAAATCCGTGGTGTCGTAAGCTATCATAACCGAAGCGCCAACGACAAACGACGACGAAGACGACGCCGAGCGTCGCGACGCTTGCTGGTCGGCCATCTTGCTGGTTCTGGCGTTGGTCCAGTCTTTATTTAGATCCACCTGTCTCCCGTGTCAGCTTTTATGCTCGAGACATTTCCTCGAGGGTTCCTGCGAGAGGATTTTAAACACGAATCAACGCCGTTCCTTCGATGTTTAATTCTACAAAAAGCAGTTGCCCGACAATTCAGTTCTATTTCTACAAGCCTAATCTTCCGCGCGGATGTATGTAAGCCTACGGAAATTCGGACCTTCTCATCAGCGCTGAGCTATCCTCGGGATCGAAAGGATTGTCGTGTCGAGGACTTTACGACACGATTTACCGTCTCTAGACTGAGAAAAATTTTTTCCAGGTTGCGCCGATTGCTCCGGTCAATTTTTTTGATCCATCGCGTTATAGCTTCGGTGTGGACGCGGCTTTACTGCCGCCAGTCGTCTAGCTGGCGTTTCGCGCGCGGAATGTCTGTTTTTATTTTCATTTGTCGATGTCTCTATCCACCTGTTACTGTCACTCGGAAGACGTGGGCCGTAACGTTTCACGGCGGACCAACGAGCGCGCGCTTCTAGCGTTTAATTTCGTATCCACGAAAGTAGGTATCCGAAACTATCGTGCAAGCTCGGCTTTCAGTGCGTCGGGTCTCTCCCGACTCCTGTTTCACGAAACCATAATTTCTCACGTGCTCGGAACGGGGTTTACCGCCTCGATATCCGAGGCGGGGGACCATAAATAATCGCTTCCTCGACGTGCAATCAACTGTATGTAAACCTTTACTTTTGTCGCGCGCGCACCGACTCTCTCTCTCTCTCATTTTTCTTTCTACCTTTCTGGCCCCGATGCTCATCGGCCTCTGCGCCTACAGCCGCCGCCACCGCCGCGATTATGTTACTTCGCTCGGACGAAAAATCGCTGGTCTTCCGGCGGTTCTCGCATTTCATGTCCCCGAAACCGCTCGTGGAAATCTGTTTCGAAATGTGGGTCGACTTCCGGATCGTCGAGAGAGAGAGAGAGAGTCGCTATATCCGTTTTCCGAATTATTCTCGCGCGTTGATTGTCCAATTACGACGGGCCAAGGTACGACAGAAATTTTAATTAATTACCGTCGTTCAGGAAACAGGGCCAGACGGTCTATTTATGCTGGCCACCGATGCTATTCGATCAACGCGTTGTTGTTGATCGCGCCGCGCCGCGTCGCGTCGGCGATAATTTATCGGTTCAATCTGTTCCGTGTCCAACAGATTTTCACGAAACCGTACGGTGTTATATTCTGTGTTATTAAATCAAATCAATAATCCGGTGAAAGTCGACTCGTGCTTATTTATGGCAATCCTCGTTTCGCTCGTGTCCTTGGGTCGATGAAATCGTCATACGTAAGATGATCAGACCTCGTTCAATCAATCCCGAGACCGCATCAGAGTCAACGAATTGCATAGAAGACCCCGAAGAGTCGACGAGAAATCATCGTATGTAAAACGATCAGACTTCGTTTAATAAATTCTGAGACCGCGTCGTCTATATTGCACAAGACCCCGAAGAGTCCGCGCGAGAAATCATCGGTAGAGATTAATTCATCGGTTCGGTAAAATCAATTTAGCACGCGCACTCGAAACTCGCAACCGTTTAGCAGGTGTCGGATGATCCCGGTCGGAATTCGGCGCGGATGATGTCACGTTCGGGCCAGCTTCTGCAAGCCGACGCGAAAAAAGCGCAATCGCGGTGAGACAATGAAGCCGCCGCCGTCCCGGGACCACCCTCCGGGCACACCATTGGTCTACCTTGCTCCGCGAGTATTGGCAGATGATCCCATTGGATTATCCACGGCGCCGGCGCTCGTTCAATCCGTGTACTGCGCATCGACTCTCTGCACGGTGTACACATGTACGCGTGTATACCTGGTGCACCTAGAAGAGCCAACCGCGCGCGATTCAGACCCGCGTTGCAGATTCTCGGGACCGCGAGCACACAAGGGCATTTTGTCGCGACGATGCGGAGGCGTCGCGGGCATGTCTCGCCATGAAAAGTGCGCCTTCGTGGACACGCGACGCGGAAACACCATCAACACAGGAAGTCACCCGCGCGACCACCTGGCACACGTGTCACACGGTATTTCGACGAGCCCGCGGGGGCCCGACGCGACCACTCGGCACACCATTCTTTCGGCATCGAGGAAGCATCCATTGTTTCAGGGTTTGAAGCACACGAATTTTCACTCTTCAGGGATTGAAATCTTTTCACGAGGGTCAAATTTGAAAGATACGCAGTTCGGATAATCGAGGTGTCCCGCTAATAGTATAATTTCGTCGCAAGCTGCTGCTAGAACGACAACGATCGAAGCAGGTGATCCTCGTTTTCGGTTATCGACGCGCACCCACCGAAATTCTTCAATGGTCCCCCTAGCAGCGACAGTTGCACTCGCGCGCGCTGGTCCTTTGATGCGTGCACGCACGCACGCATGAATTAGGAGGGGCGATTAACCAGCAACTTTGTCCACACGTTGGTTTGTGTCGTGTCGCGTCCGAGTCGGGAGATCCTAATCACGGTGTACGGCCACTTTGCGTCGGAAATCGAGGGTGGTCACTTAAATCCGTCACGAAAGGACAATGCCAACCCCTTTCGTGACCACGACGCGTACCCTACTCGTTCTCTTTCTTTCTCCTTTTCGGATTATCTGTGTCCCCTCTAACTATTCGGACGTGCACCCTCTGCACCGATTGTCAATGAACATTGCTATTGTTGATTCGTTCACTTTACGGCGATCAGCTTTTTAATGGATCCAGTCGACTTCATTTGAACAAATCAATAGGGACTCGCAAATCTCTTGATCATACACCGTCAAGGGTCCTTCGATTTTTTCTCTGGTTTTTTGAACTCCTTCAGTATTCTTTGCAACAGATACATTGCGAAACGGTCGTAAACGCACGCCCAATTCCGTTTACTAAGTAAACGTACGCTCCGATGATTCAGATTGCCCGCGTCAACCAGAAGAACAACGACCACCGCCGAGTTTAATGAATACAGAGCTTTCCCACGAATCTGTCGAACGGGACTCGACCTTTCGTTTCGCTCGGACATTGTACCGTAAAGTAAACTCTGACCGGGGGATGAGAAACAACTGGCTATTCCCAGAGCACCTCCAGGTACCTCCCCGGATAACAGACCCCTCGCCAACCGCAGACTGCGCCTCTTAACCGGGGATTGTCGTATTTCAAACAGCATACCTGCTCTTTATAAATTATTCTTTTCATCGCGCGACCGATGGAGTAATTAACCTCTGGGAGGCGGTCACCGGGCCCACGAAGACCCGAGCCCGAACATTACTTCGCCTTCCTGTGTAAATAGTTTTCGTCGGTGACAATCCTAAACGCGATTCTATGATTTTTCTTGTGGAAAAACTCGAATTTTGCTTCAAATGAAAAATGACTAAGTAGATACTAAAGTAGAACATTTCCGAAGATTCTGTCGATTTTATCTAGTTGATGGACGAACTGTTTTTTTTGCTCAATGTTTAAACTTTTCGAAAAAGTTTTCATTGAATAAAAATCCTCCGTTCGTCCGCTACATAAAACACGCGCGAACATATATGAACGGAATCCTCATGAATTTTGTATCCTTAGTAATCTTTCAAGATGCATCATGCGTTTGAAAAACATTAATCACCCATTAATGTTTTCAGAAATAACAAAATTGTACAGCACACGCTTCTTTTCAGATTCTATTAACTAGACACGACCTCCCCGATAACAGCACTAGAGAAACGTCGATTTTCATTTAGGATAAGAGCCGCATGCTTCTTCCCAGAAGCACTTCGATCGTTACCGTAAATGAACAACGTATTCGTCGGACCCATTCATTCCGCGTAACAGAAATTTCAGTATTGGTGTTGCTTGATGATCGGCCATTCAGAAGCGGAAATTTTCTAATCGTGTAATAGAAGAGTGGAGCAGCAGGTTTGCTTGAACAAGACCGTACGAATAGTATCGCTAATGAGGGTTCCACTGCAATTCGCATTTGTCATTACGCGGGTGCTCAAAAGTGGAACAGAAACAATGACGCCACGCTACCAGTTGTCAGTAGTTGACAGGTATGCTTAATCCCCTGAGAAATTGTGCGACGCGTGTTTTTTTCGCGTTAGCATAACCGGCGGGTCTCATCGATCGCATAAAAGTCTCCCGCGTAAGTTCCTCTTGTCGCGATGCCCTGTCGGTGAATTCGCGTCGTGGAAATTACGCTCGTCATTAAAACGGCCGTCGGCTCGTTTCGCGCTGCGAAGGCCTCGACGACGAAGGTATCGAACGATACATTATCGCGCACGAAATTATTCCTTCGCAATCGTCGCAACCTTTGTGTCCCTGTCGGCTCGACTTTCCTATCTTTGCTCTAAATACTCGGACAGATACGCTAACTGGTGTCGCAGACATTCATGCAGTGATAGCATAAATTATAATGTTTTAAACCGTGCGCGCTGGCTCATTCGGCGGAAAATTCACGACTTTCCGATGCTTTATTTAACGGAGATAACCTATATATAGACTGCGCGCATCTTTATCTGGAAAACGAAAATTTTTCAATGTAGACTCTGAATTTTTCAATTGTAACATCTAGATTGCAAGAAACCGATTTTGTTCCTTCTTTTAAGTATAATAATTTAATGAGATTATATTCGCTCATTCTCTTCGCTATTTTGTATAATTTTATAAGTAATTGCGTGTTCTGGAAATACTGCGTGGATATAATATTTCTTTGATGAGACTCGGCTCGTTCGCCGTAGTTCCATGAACTTTTAACGTTCTCGCGCGTAGCGCCCCTAATTTTTGATAATTGAATTCCATTGGCAGAAGCGTTTTCGTGTCAGAATATTGCGAATTACGAGGGAATTTTATTTTCGCGAACGGTAGACGCGCTTGTATTCTCGTTTCACATAGGTGCTCACTATACGTGAACGGCCTCGAGACTTCTCACCGTGTCCGGCAGAAACGATTCGGTCCTCGGCTGAGCATTCAATGCGTATCTCAAAATTGTTCTAGTCTGTGACTCTCTAAAGCATTAATCTTCTCTGCCAGGGGTAATGCATGTTCCAGCTTGTTTCGTTTTGACTGTCTTGAGCGAACAATGCAACATGCTTTATTTCAGTATACGAGAAACGAGCAAAATCCAGTTGTGCATTCAATTTGAGATTATTTCGAAACTACCTGATCATATTGATTTGTAACAATTAATAACGATAAGATCAAATTTATTCAGATGCTCTACGATTCTGCTGAATATTCTACGGATTTCAAACAATTTCGGATCCGTCATTTTGATCGGCCCCCCGATGTGTCGACGTCTTTATCGCGATATTATAGTAAACACTGAATTTCAATTTTCAGCGAGGAAATGACTCGGCACGTGTCGTGTTCACATTGTCACCCGTCGATCGTGGTTCACACGAAATGTTTTTTGCTGAATGAGGCACAAGGCTTTATGTCGTTCATCGTCGTGTGCATTGAGAGACCACGTTTATTCTGGAATTATGCACAATCCCGTATAACAAAATTATAACAATTCAAACGAATTTTAGCTCCGGATTAATTCAGGTTTAGACGTCGAAACACGGCCAGACAAAATTATTTTTCGCTACTAGAGTTCGATGTTTCGTGAAAGTTTGAACAATCTGATTTCACTCGTTTCATTTCCATGTTTTCCATCCTCTCTCGTACGTGCGCGTTTTTTATCCGGGATTATCAGTTTCCGGAATATCGGTGATTAATGTTTTTAACGACTGCTATAATCTGATAGATCCATAAAAAAGAATCGTCGTCGCCAGTTTTCCGAGTAATCAAATTCTTTTACATGGAATTGGTACAGATATAAAAATGCACATTTTTATCTGCGGCCATAAAACGTCGAAGCTCGTACCGCGAACGATTCAGTTTGCTTTGTTAGAGATCTGGATCGTAGAATTTAAATGTCACTCAAAAGTGAGGGCACTTCGACGAACCTTGATTTTATTAATTTTATATGTAATACCTTTTCGTATTAATTGAAATTGTCGGGTGGGTAATTAATTTCATACGAACGTTTAATTCTACCACTATGTCATTCGTTCGTGCTTTTCTTTGCGAACTGAAGCGAGAAGATAATTTTGTCGGGATCTGCAAGCCATAATATCGCGGAGGTAGAGTACGTGCATGTGACTCGCGTTGTTTTGCCTCGTATTTACAGATACGTGTGTGCAATATGTAGCAAAATGTGTGGCCACTGGTAGAAGTAAAATAAGACCACGCAAAGTGGAAAAAGTGGGGTTGAGGACACGCGAATCATACATAATGCACGGACCGTGGTAAAGATGCATCGACAAGATAAATTCAGTAGAAAATGGAGGAGCGAGAGAGAAAAAAAAGATCTTTTAAAAGCAGATGTGTATTAATGCAAATGTACTTGCGTATCCTTCCAAAGTCTGAACTACAGCTTACAAGGAAGTAGATGTCGAATTACTTCATTAACAAGAGCTCCGCGTACATTATACTAGAACGATTATTAAACGGAAATCTTCGAAATTGTTGTTTTGCACACTATACAGGGTGGTCCGTTAAAAAATATCCTCTTCGGTTGCCGATGATACGAAAAATATTTTCTCTGCAATTCGTTGTCAATGAATTGCATATTTCACCAAAATTTTTCGGAGACTTCACGGTCACCATTAATACGCGAGTGAAGAAATATTAATAAAATTTTCAGACGAACCATTTGGCGTGCAATGAGAGTTTGAAAAATTTCCACGTGACTGTAGTAATTTTTATCGTTCGCTTTCTATTTGCAGAAAGGAAACACGTGACCGTAGAAACATATTCATTGACCCCGTTCAGATTGCATAATAGTAATATATTCAGTTGAACCATTCTGTACACTGAATATTCCCTTTAAAAACGTGTCATTATGCGGGCTCTACGAGCGTGCAACTGCACAAACGCGATAAACGATTGTTAATAATCGTCACAGCTCGATGGCTCGCTCGCAGAAACAATTACATCCCGGTTGTCGTTCCCGCGGTCAGACGTAAATATTGAAGAGCGAAGCAAGACACCGATATGGTCTTATTAATTTCCGTAAACTTGGCGCGGAGACCACCGCCGGGTGGCATTGTCGGAACCGAGAAACTGGCTGCGACTGGCTGAGAAACCATCTGGTGGCCATCTGGTAACGAGCCAAGTGTAATATTTTTACGCCGATCGGCGGTAAACTAATCTTCGGGCCGATCGCTCTGCTCCGAAACGAGAAAAACGAAGAAAAAGCTGTAACAGGTGATGAAGAAGTCTTCTTATCTAGGTTCGGACACGTTTTTTTTTTATCTGTGATCTGTTCATTCCAATCGTGTACCTGTCCATCCAAAATATTTTTCGTCGTCACCGGATTTTTCATCTAAAAACAAACTGCAACAGAGTCGCCAGTGTCCCTACTCTACGATACGATCCCCACCGCCGCGGCCCGGTCACGCGACGCGTTTCGCTGGCAAAGAGGGGGTAACTTCTCCCCCTCGATTCGTGCTCCCTCCCCTCATCTGGCGACACTGCTTAGAACAGGAAGAGATAAATCTAAAAACTCGAGTGAAATTTATTTTCTTAACATGTTTAATAGGTTGAGAATAATATAATAATGTTTTTAAATACTTCCAATGTGTTCACTATTTTTCGTTACATTCATTTTTGTCATAAATCTACCGTCTACCTGTACAACTATAATGGCTTGGAGGGGAAATTTCGAAAAACACAAACTGTGCCTGAAACACGAAGAAACAAATGAAGAAAATTCGAAAGATTTCCTCGACTGTTTCTCGAGCATTAAACTCATCGATAATGTAGGACGTTAATTGCTCCTTTGATTGGAGCGAACGGACGTCGAACGAAACGTACGGTTTCGGGAAATATGCTTAATAACCCGCGTCCGGTGAACACCAATCCGACGAACGTGCTATCATTCGAAGCCGCAGGACAATGTATTGATTTCCTTCGTGAACTGGACACTGGCTATTATCGATCCGTTAAAAAGTTCAGGGCTGTCTCCTGTGTTACATGTCCTTTAGAAACACAACTTTTGAGTCACCGGCTGACTCGGTCGCGAAATTTCCACCGAGAGTCGACGATTCTGCGGGGAAAAAAGGCGAAATTTCACCCGACATACGCGAACGAACCAGTCCGCGAATGTTTAAATTATTTCGGTTTAATCCGTCAGCGGTTGCATGACTCGATGAGGAATTGGAGAGGGTTCGAACCGGCGACGAACGTAATTTGTCGTTACTTTTATTATTTTGCGCGAAATTATCGATCCGAATCGAATGTTGAAAGACTGAAAGAGAGAGAGAAAGAGAGAGAGAGAGAGAAAAGAGAAAAAGAAATCGGTAAATTGGAGAACGCGCAACGATGAATTGGAGAACGATGGTCGGGCTGGTGAGTCTTTGCACGCGATCATTTTAATCGTTAACAACAAAAGATCAAGAAAAAGAGAGAGGAAAAGAGAGAAAGAGAGAGACTGGCGGTTGCGTGAACCGTTGTATATCATTTTTCTTTTTTCTTTCCTTAGGCATTGTGAGAATTTTTAGGTACTAACGTTGTTGTTAGGTAATTCGTGTGCCGTGTGCCGTGTGCCGAGAAGTATCTTTTCTATTCGTGGAGTTACCTACATACACGTTTGTCGTTGGTTTGCTGTTGTTTTGCCGACACGTTCAGAATTTCTTTTTCTTGGATTTGTTGCGCATTTTTTTGTCACGCCTTAGTGATACCACACCATTTTCATACTGCGTTGCTTTCCCGCCACACTTCCCGTTCGAATCCCGCCCGACACTTTCTTGCTCTCAAACGAACACAGTTACACAACATTTTTCGTCGAGTATACAAGGTGTCCGAGAAATGTCGGCGAGTTCTTGAAGTGGCGGGTGATTCGTTGGATCATTCGAAGTAATTTTTTCCTTTGCGAAAATGTTCTCCGCGGCTTCGTTCGGGAGTTATCAACGAAAAACGCGGACCAATCCGGCTACGACACGCCCCCCGCTGAGCGTCGCGTCGCCGTTGGCCGAGCCGGAGTCCGTCCGCTGTAGCTGCGCTCCGATTGGACCTTCGTTTTTCGCTAATAACTCCGCAACGAAGCCGAAGCGGAAATTTTCGCAAAGGAAAAAGTTATTTCGATTCGCTCAGAGGAACCATCTCCGCGGACGTATTCACATTTTTGGGACACACTGTAGCGCATTCGATTCGGAAACATCGCGCGCGCGAACGGTAACAGTGTCATTCATATGCGCCAGGGCAGCTACACGCCATCTCTCCCATACTTGGCGAGCTATTATCCGATTTACGACGTGTTTCGACTCGTTTTTATCGGGGAAACACTTCCAGACGATTATTGACATTTTCATAGCTCAATTATGCGAGCTAACCGACCTTCGATGCTCGCTAGCATATAATGTGTATAGCCGGGGGCTTATCTCTGCGCACGTCAAGCTCGATTATTTTCCGTATTTTAGATCTAGAATGTCGTGTCCGCGATTTTTCTGATGAAACGAAAAAATTTCGTTTTTGGGACATAAAAAATACGTTTATGGGACACCCTGTATATCAAGCTTCGTGAACTCTAATTTTTACACGATACCTTTCGAAATTTCACTGTAAAAGAAGACATTCACCGGGTACACGTTAACAGGCTGCGGATATTATTAGAAAAATAGGTACGCATCGATTAAAATATTAAAAGTAATTAGAGAGGAACAGAATTTTTTCTTTGGCCCCACGCGTTTCTCAGAGAACATTTTTATTTCGCAGAAAGATCCACGGTATTAACGAGCGCGCGTTATAAATTCAATTAATGGTCTAGAGCGCTTTCGGATAAGGTTTGGCGAAGAGGCTAATTGCAGATCTAATTGCACGGTTACCGCTCGCGGCTCGATAGCGCTCGTGAACGTGACATCGATGCATTATCAAAAGCTCTATCGGTATGCGGTTCGAAACGCGGCTGCGGCTATCCGACGGCGACACATATTCTCGCGGGGAATCACGCGGCTTTGTCATTGATTTTCCCGGTGATGCCGGCCGATGATAATGATCGTTTGTTTCGCCGTGGTTCTGACAGTTTTCTGGCACGATCGTGCCGCTGACGCGCTCGCGGGATCTAACAAGCGCGCGGAACCTGCGATCGCGTAGATTTATAATGTCAAGTTCGAGCATGTATATCGCACCACTCTCTCGCGATCCTCCCGTTCGTTTAATAGCGGTCAGCGTGTTTCCAATATCGGCGTCCGTTTGATTTAGGAAAACGGGACGCGCGATGCATTTGCGTTTTAAATTCGTGTCACACGGAGCATCACTTCCGCGATACGTCCGCGTTCACACGTTCTTACATGAATTCCTTTCCTTTCATCCGTCTCTTTTCGTAATCTTTCAACTGTACAAGGCGAAATGTACGGTTGAAGCAGCCGGCGGTCAGCGCGTCTGATTGGCTCCGATGATCGTCGACGGTCACGGGAATTCGCGAACCGCCGACTGCTTCAAGAAGCAAGGTTATACATGGGTAATCTTGGTGGACTGAACCGGGAGAATTGTTTAAAAGATCTTTTAAACAATTTAATCAATCTTTTAATCATAAATTAATCAATCTTTATCGCAGTTTCTAATACTTTCGCACACGTCTAACGTTGATTTCGACGAATTTCTACAATACATTGTCATTCGCTTAATTTTGTTAGTTTGTTTTTAACGCATTGTTCATTCTTCCAAATTTTTAGTCACAGAATTCTATACATATGTGTATTTAGAATTCAATTCTTTTCTCGTTGTCGCACTTTATTTTTACTAGTGAATATTTACGAACATTTTAACTAATTTTTATGTACACGATCGACGTGTCAAAACGCGACGAACAGCTATCAGTACCGGCAAGAATGATTGATCGAATCGTGAAACAAGGCAAACCAATGACATTATTAGACTGTGGATCAGAAAATCAAAATTTTCCTCGATTCTTCTAACCCTCATTCGTCTCTTATTCTTCGTAACTCAATTTAGCATTCTTCTGTGTCCTCGTGTAAGAAATTTCAAAGTATTCTCGAAAATCAGTCACAGACATCGTCTCCGAGAGGGGTGAAAGTAAAATGACCACCGATGTCGATGATCGCGACTGAAACAAAAAAGTGTGCAGAACACACTCGTACGATTTACGGATAATTAGTTTCGAGTCGGTGAGAAACGGATCGACACGAAGGACCGATGAGGGTTATGATCGTTATCGGAACCCAGGGAATGTCGTCGACTCCGCAGTCTTCTAAGCGTTTCCGTTTGCGTCCGAATCGGTGTCCCCGGGGCTCAGTCCACCGGGATTAGTTGAGAGGCGACTTCTCTGCATTAGATGTCTGAGTGCTGCGACGACGGTGGTTCGTCGAGAGATTCGGATTTGTTTAACCGTGGGTTGTTCTCGTTTCAGGGTGCCACCGGGTTACGTTTACCAGTCGCCTTACCTGGCGGCTGCGGCGCCAGGTGGTTTGGTACCGCTTCCGGCGACGCAGTTGAGCCACGCCGCGGCGATGGCGGCCGCCTCGCAGTTCTACGAGTACCAGAACGTCGCGGCCGCGGCCGCCACATATCCGGGGACCTCGTACAATTTCGCGGAGGCGTACCCCTATACCAGCGCAGCCGCGGCCGGTATGTGTTTGAAAACTGTCCAGAGCAAGGACAGCAACGGGCTGATACACCACCATCAGCAGCACACCGGCAGCAGCCCCGCGGTGCTGGCACAGCAACGATTGGAGAAAGCTCTCCTGCCGCCCTTTCTGCCGTCCTTGCTACGTAGCAACGGTAGAAAACTATTCGAGAACAGATCGCACCGAATGAGACTGGCACGACTGTGCGGGAGAGAATGTGAGAAGCACCGCGAGAGCGAACCCGGGCGAACGAGTCAGCGAGAGAATCGAAACGAGTGAATCAGAGCGAACGGGAGAATTCCTTTTGCCGTAGTGGTGTATAGATGCGCTCGCGGGGTGAATCTTTGCAAGATTCCCGCTAAGAAGTCTCGTTTTTGTCTTCAGAATGCTCGGATCGCATTTTTCTTTTATTTTTTCTTACTTATATCGTCGTCACGAGCGCGTCAGTCGATAAGTAAGCCCCCCATCGTCCTGTAACTTCCGTTTTCCGTGAGGCACGTCTCTACCTTCTTTGCGGAACGTATTCGTGTGAACATTTTTTGGGCTCGTTTTAATCGGAGAAACGTCACGAATATGCTGACAAGAGTTTTATAAAGAAGTAATTAAAAGTGAAACGGTTTTTTTTCTCATCGAGTTAGTCTTCAAAGTCTCTCAAATGTAAGTCGTACGGTACGCTATATAGTAACTCTAAAATGTCATATAACAAATACGTCCACGTTCGTTTAATAACATTTTTGTGCTGATAACTTATTGATTTAGTTATGTTAGTAAGTTAAGTAACCGAACGGTCATTGAACGGTGCGAAGCATTTTAATGGTTTTAACTGGTTCAAAATAATGTAATAGTACTCTTAGCTTCTTCTGATGTTCTTATTGTTTTGTCGCTTGCTCGTGTTTGTCATGAGCGCATAAAAATTCGGGCGTATTTGTTACTCTCCGCGATTACTATGACGTGTCTTTCCAGTTGAAACTAACAGTATATCAACGGTAATACAGTCAACCCGGTAGAGATATACCTTTCTCAAAGCGAAAGTTGGACGGGGTTGTATCATACTCATTGACAGACCCTCAAATTTTTGTGGATTTTCGTCTCGTGAATCGCAAGCATGGCAGCTGAACAGTCTTGTCTTGGACACGGACACGTGCGCAGCAAAGTCTGATACTTTCATTGCAGATTATTAGCGAAAGTGATGCATGTGAAAGCTACAGCACTGTTATTTTTTTTTCTTTCTTTTTTTTTAATGCGTTACTAGGTAGATCTAGACACAATATTAACATCGTCTCGAAATGCTGCACGCGTCGATGTCACGACTTCTCGGGGAGCTGTAGTATTTTATTAAAACAGGGTGTTCCAGAATAATGTACATACTAATCTGGTGATCGTCGTCACTTCAGATAATTTCTTTCTTATTCTTCACGGTATGATGATGTTTGCAATTGCGTTGTATGATAGTTTTGTTTGCTTCTTTTCTTTCTATAGTTTCGGGAGATTTCAATCTGTGCAATGTAATTTTCCAGTCACAATTTCTCTTGGTCCGTGTAAATACGAATTATCCTACGTATGTGAGTCGTCAAAGTTAAAAACGAAACATGGTATTTCTCTTACTTTACTATTGCTCTTACATAAAAAAAAATACTTGGATATAATTGGAAAAAAGGGGCTGAATGATAATTTAATTAGATCTTTTCTAGTTGGAATCTTGCGGTATGAACCCTTTCTGCTCGTTTGATCTGTCGCTTCTTCGAACTGAGTTTAATGAATGTTTAATGCCGATGTGTTTACATTGAACCGCGCTGATCTCGCGGGATTTATCTCGAGTTTCGACCGCGAACTTTACAGTCTTAGCAGGAGAACTTTCTGTAATCTGTTCCCCCATGAGATTTCTACGGAACGACGATATTAATTATTGCAATTATGATTCGTTGTACGGTTGCGTTTCCGTACGGCCGAGATGTGTCCGCGCGAACGTTGTTTTCATTTACTGCTGGAATGATTTGCTGTCAGTAAAACACAGGTAAAACACAAGATCAACAAAATGGAAACGCATCATTGCATGGTTTACGCTAGCTTCGCACTCAACACGATGAATATGCAATTTTGTTAATGCTCTGATGTGCTGTCTACGGTGGTGGTGGAACAATTGTCACGATAGATGTGACAGTAGTCTATAAGCTTTCATTTTGCAACACTAGTGTCTTGCCAAAATGTTCCAAGTTCAATTGCGAAAGCGTTCAGGCGTAGCGAAGGAACGTTACAAACGTCTTTTGCAGCACTTGTTCATAATAATGCTGTGCAGGTAACCGTTTTACAAACGACCATTTCCAGTGTCTATGATAGTTACAATATTGATTTTGAATCATTCGAAGATATAATATTGTATGCAGAGTTATAGAGTGCAATTTTATTTATTATTCAGAACTTTCTTCACTTTCCATTATTATTTAATCGTTCAGTCAATTCTATACGATGTAATCAATACGTTATCCCAAATCTTACATTAATTTTTTGTTACATTATCATTATCGGAGAGCAAACACTCTCTAAGAACACAATTTAAAAAAAAAATTCTCTACCAACCTGTAAGTTTGTAACTCTTCCAACAACAGTTGCACATTACATAGCCACGAAACGGGTGTTCGGCTTCTCGGCGTTACCTGCACAAAAGCATCCCAAGCCGCACAGAATCACAGAATGCCAATCGTTTTATTTATTTTTTTTTCCTTGCAGCGAACGCAGCAGCAGCTAGCTACGTAACACCTTATGCATACACGACGCTACCAGGTGCAGCAGGTCTGCCAGCAGCCGCGGCCGCAGCTGCAACTGCAGCGGGAGCGGCGTTCCCCGGCCTGCCATACCAAACAACACCTCAAGAGGCGAGACTGCAGTAGGAGTCGGACGAATCGCGAATAAATTCGCGATCGTCATCGTCGTCAGCGTACAACTCGCGATTTCGAAAACTCGATCCTCGCCGCGCAAACTTCGCTCTTCGCCTGTCCTCCGCGTCCGTCCGCCGTTTCGTTAATCGTCAGAGAGGTCGCGAGGATCAGGACACGCTCTCGCGTGGCCTTACACCGTTCAGCAACGTCGACTCGAACGGCACGCAGTTTCTTTGCTAATTTAATCTTCAATCTTCCCCACTTTAATCTTCCTCCCTACGTTTTTCTCCTTGCCAAGGCCAAAAACGTTCGACGACCATCTCTCGTTGCTCAGAGGGCTCGGCACAATGTCGATAGAGAGAGAGGCTATCGATCTCGTACGCGTTAACACTAGTATACCCGGGGCGAAACGTTTGTTAGACGCGGTCGAACACGTCCGGAGCGAATGCGAGGATTCATTAGCGTATCTATTAAGCAATCGTACCCGATGGGAATTCGCCGGCAGGTTTTTCAAAGACGCGTCTCTTCCACCGACATCCGAGTTTCACGTTGACGATCGTCCTCTCGCGGATGCGTTGACAGATTCGCGTTAAGGATCGTCAAGCGTGAAACAGCCTTCGACAGCGAGCAGAGTTTATCAATTGCCGCATCGTCGTCGCTGTGCGAGATTGTTGCAAGCTTCCCGGAAAATCGTAATTTTTACGCTTCTACGGAGGTGTCCGTTCCGAACGTTGGTGCCGGGGAAACTTTTAGTCCGCCCTCGACGAAAGCTCGTCGAGGAATTTTACTATTTTTACGCGTAGGAAAGAACTTTTCTACAACTGTGTTGATCGTGCGATCGAAACGAGCATTTGTAACGATCGCGCGGATGTTTTTATTTCACGACTGCGGGAGAATTGGTTTCCGATTTTAAATTATTTATACGCTGAACATCGTAGAACTACGTAAGTAAGGATCGATAGGATTTTATTTCGACTGGGCATTGTTAGTTTCGCGAACTTGTCGTGTTTTGCGAGCGAGAAGGACTATCGAAGTTAGTGGGACGAATGTTGGTAGACGCTTTTAGGAACGACGATTACGTGCGAATCGCCAAGTGTCGATGTTGCCTTAAACCGATCGCTTAGCGGCGAAGTTAACCAAGTGTCTTAATGGACGATGCCTTTTTCGCGTGACTCGACACACGGGAGTCACCGAAACGAACTGATCAACGATTTTGTGGTACGAATCCAACGAGGACCAATGAACGATCCAATCGCGAAACATAACAGCGGTTCTATAGCTTTTGCGGAACCGTTGCTTCACTCGTTCCCGCGCGAAGGTCGCTGAACATCGATCTTTTAGCTAGTTTCGACGATCACATTTTCGTAGGAAACCTGTTTTTGAAATAATCTCGGGTTTTTTTTGTTTTTTAGCGATGAATTCGCTGGAGACAGTTCAAATTCATGCCGACGCTTCCGGTCTCCGCTTGCCACGGGGAGACTCGACGCGCGCGAACGTCAAGTTTATTCTCGTACCGAAATTCGTAAATTGGTACTACAATGTCGGCATATATTTTTGTGTACGGTCTATAAATGCAACCCAATTTTTCTATTATTAACCGTTCCGGCAGGATGTGGCGGAAGGAGTGCCGCTAAATTTACCCGTGCATTCTCCAGACGGAAAACGAGGTTCCTTCCGAAAGCGTGGAAATTTTCAAACTTTCCGGTGGCCGCGTGAACGAATGGAAATTGAAAATCGAAGTTCAATGGATGAAGTCAAAACGTATTTTCACACTTGCTTGCTCGAAATGAGTGAATTGCGAAAATCTGTATTTCAATTGCTCACTATTTTGTAAAAATTATTTTCACCTGGCCGTATAAGACGATTAAGATCTCTTCTAAAAATTTTACATTCGGTAGCAGAACGTTCGCGAAGGCATAGCAATTTGGTTTCAGAATGCACGTGTAAATTGGTGTATCTCTTTCAGCGACACTTAAAAAAAAAAGGAAAAACGATCGACGAACCGAGCGCGAGGAATCCACTCGTTCAATTCTTGCAAAGTGATCTGGTGCCTTAATTAGCACAGCCGAATAGTCTTAATGGTTAGAAACTAGTCAGTGATTCGTTAGGGCGAAACTATTCGTTAACACGTGTGTATCGGAGGGCCGAAGGTGAAGAATGTGACACGAGATACGACTAGGTGTGTGGAAAATGAAGGATAAAGGGATAACTAGCAGAAGGGAGACGGAGGATCGGGGCTATGAAGAATGAGACTGTCTAGTCCTAAACCCGTCGAGACCTTAGACGAGGTACACTCGATTCGTTAGAATATTAAGTAGACGTTAATATGCATGATGAACGGAGGACGAAACCAAAAGTCTTGTAAAAAGTTAGCGAAACAGGCGCTGTTAGGAAGGTTTAATCTTAAGTATTAATTATTACGTAACCGATCGATTAAGATAATAGGAAAATAAATTAATACCATTGATATTATATTCTTATTATTATTACGATTTAATAATTATTATTGCTATTATTATTACTATTATTATTATTATTGATAATATTATTACTATTATTATTATTATTATTGATAATATTATTATTATTATTATTGTCATTGATTATTCATTATTGTTCATGTACTTAACGATGAAGTGGAGAAAATATGTGATCGGGCGAATTTATTATTTTGATAGTGACACAATCTTCCGTCGCGACGAAAGGAAGAAATCCGCGAACGAACACGATGTTTTATCGCGGTTACTATGATCGTTTCAAGCATCCTATACTCGTAGGATTAATGATTGTAATATATCATCTGTTATCTTCAGTAATATTAATATTGTACACTCTACTGATAACGTTAACGAAAGGAACGAATTCTATTCATGTCGAGAAGAGACGAAGAGGAAAAGAAAACGGACGCATCCTGGTCTCAAAATGAATCGCGACTCTCTTGTTGTCTGTTGCTTTTGCACGTCACCTGAATTCTTCGCGGGAAGACAAACACGAACTTTGATTACCGAAAAACGAAAAAAAACGAAATAAAATCTCAATTTTCACAAAATTGTCGCTTCGCTCTTGTCATCCTGTATTCTTTGCCTTTCTCCCATTGCACGATGTGCAGAGGGGGAGGGGGGACATTAATCAACTTTTTCGCATGTAAAGAATCTCTCGTACGAGAGAAATAATAGACGTTCGAGCGATATATTTGAAAATAATTATTCGCTGGTTGCACGGTACCATTTAAACTAAGCCGCACCGTACGAACTTCCTTTTTGCATGCGCAAAACAGGGGCTCCGTCGCGGGCGATGGAACTCGATCTTGTCGTTTTTCATGGCTAAAGATAATCCTAATGGTCGCGCGGAATGGGACGCCGGGCGTCGCGACGGATCGCAAAAACTAGCGAGGGAGAAACCGCCTTGGACGTCTAAGTCGGCGATAGAGCAAAAATAACCAGTCACGCCTCCTAGTGAAATAACTCAGCGATTTGACTACCTTCGCGAGCCTCCATAGATTTATCGCTCTCTGACAGTAGTCGCCAGATTAAGACTTGTGTCCCCACTCTATACCCCCACTGGGGTATACCTCCGGTACTGGCAGAGAGAGGGTAACTTATTCTTCCCCTCGATTCCTGCTCCCTCCCCTCATCTGGTGACTCTGCTCTCCGAGGCTGTGACGTTTCCATGTCGTTTCGACCAATTTAGCTGCGGAGGGCAGGGCCGGCGTGACCTATTCCAGGGCCCGGTTCAAAAATTTTGCATTGTCAGAATACACATTCGAATCCTATACTTAAATTTCGCAATAAGGAATTATTTATAAGATATTATAATTTTTGTAAGATATTACTTACTTTTTCTCGCTTTTTTCGCCGCAAAATCTTTGATTACGTCATCAAAAATTGATTGAGTTTGCTATTTCGAGTCCTGCAAAATGTCTGATGAGTTTTGATCGACCGCGGGGCCTTTCAAAACGCGAGGCCGGTGCAAGCTTAGACCATATATACCTATAGACCCGGCGTAGATAATTTTTCGAAGTACGCTATGACGTCAAAATTTTAAAAGATGTACAAGCTATGCTCATCGACAGCGCCTACGCTTGGCTTACGTGGGGAGAGGGGCGAGTCAGCGGGTGCGCCATGTACACAGTACATGGAAAGAATGAACAGGATAATTTCAAAGAATTTGGCATTTTATCATGAAATAATCAATATATAAACTGGTCAACGACCATTGCCTCGCTGAAAACACCGGTTCTCGTACGATCACCGAAGTAAAACAGCGTGGGGCGTGGAAGGCGGCTTGGATGGGTGACCGCTCGGTAAAAAGCCGGGAGGTGTCCCTCTTGGGCGCTTTTCACGCGTTGTTGGCGAAATAGGTGGTTCGGAACCCACCTTAATAAAAAGTAAGTCCTGGTGAAATTGGAAATTAGGCGATAGCGTGAAGAGTGGTAAAAAGGGGGAGAAGTTGGTAAAATGAATTTGAAACCCTGAGGGGACCAAATATCGTTACATACAACAACAATATATAAACTGTATTTGAGATACAAATGTTTATTCTTTATGTTTTATTAAGATATTACAATGAAAAGTATTTTGAAATTATCTTGTGACTTATCTTGTGGCGTCATGGTGTCCAATCATCTTTCGGACACTGAATTCTCGGTTTTCCTATACACATACTATACCTATGCCGGGTCTATTAGTATATATGGTCCAAGGGTGCAAGTGGGTCGAAGACCGATCGGTAACGAGTCGTGGCGGCGAGATACTAGCCTAAATACACTGTAATCGTGAGCAAAACTGAAGAAGATCGAATAGACTGGTTAGCACGGACAGCAACCAATCGCGATACCGTCCGAGTCGCGGCACGCCGCCAGCGATTGCTCGCTGGAACGACAAGATGTCGGCACCGGTGCTCCATTGATAATGCGTCCTCAGAATGATGCCACCGCTTATCATTCGTTTTGATGGAGAAATAGTAGGGGAGCATTGCCATTGACACAAGAGCGAGGCTCAGTTATCTCGCGTATATTCACGTAAACCGGAGCGCTCATAGGCGCTTAGTGGTTTTTGAGTTTCTGCGAGGGAGGTCACGAGAGCAGGGAGAGACTCAAAGGATCGCGATCCAAAAAGGACTCGCGACCTGGAAGTCCTTCCTAAGTCCATGCGGAAGCACGTGGCCTAACGTCAAGGTGAGACCAATGGAATTCTCGCGTGTTTTACCTTACCGCCCGTACCACCGACGACACACAGCCTCCGCCGCTTTTTTCTAAACGTCATCTCCACTTCGAGTCCGCCAATTTTCATCGGCGAGATCGCCTCGTGCACCACGCAACAAATAGCACACATTAATTATTTGTCCTGGCGTACCTTCAGCGAATCGTTCACTTTTACAGACTCTTTTCAACAGAAATAAAACTGGGAAACGTTAACGACGCTACCTTTCGCATTAACGTCTTAATTATTTTCGTTCCAATTTTTATACGAGTCGAACGCATTTCAATTATATTTTTCACGGCTTATTTCGCTCATTTCTCTTTCGATTTATTATTTATTGTCGTAAACAGGAGATACGTTGCGAGTGAAATCATTGATTGTCGAAGTAATTTGCATTGTAAGTTTCTATCGTCGAGTCTTCGACATTTTACAGGTTTATCATGTACCATTCGAAATTGTTGTATTCGCTTGGTTTGCATAAAGCCAGTTTATAAAAAATTGTTACACGGTTGCGATCGTCGATTTTCAGTACGAGACAGGTGCAATTATTAATATCTTATGAATGCCCTGAAGTTTCAAACAATTTTGTCGAATAGCATTTTTCTTCTGCGTTAACCGAGAAAGGAAGGAAATGCTGGAGATCGATCGAACCGAAGCTCGAGCCAGCTATTACTTTTTTAGCATAGAGTTGTCGATGACTTAATCGTGAAATTGGTGGCGCGATAGAGAAAAATGATCGTGGAAGAGTGCCACTTACTTACTACTCGGTGGCTAGAAGCTAACTTTTCTCGGTTGAGAAAGCTTATCGCGAAGTTGGGTCAGTAATTCTTAGAGTGCTTCTTGTAACACGACGTGGCGGAAGTAACAATCGACTGGAACTCCGTATTAATGCAGTCTCCGAACGTCACAACGAAATCTATACCCCGTTAAATTGCAATTGCGTAATCATCTCAGGTGCCCGTGGTGCACACGACAATTACGTTCGTGACCATTCGTAAATAAATCCATTAGAACTGGCTGGTTCGACTGCTTACTTCGCGGAAATTACGCCGAAATTAAACCGTTTCTTTCCGTGCCGTCACGTTCGGATCAGATTTTTCTGATTCGCTTAAATTCACCGATCGGCCGCCGAATTCCGTGAGTATAATTGTACGGGATCTTGAACGCCTTCATTTTGCGAGAAAAAAAAGGAAATTCTCGACGCGTAGAATTTAGTTTTAAAAGCGACCTGACTGCTGTGGAGATTCGATGACTCGAATCGACTCGCGATTGTTTCTGTTTCTATTCAATATATAGGTTAATTCCTAACACGATTACAGTTCCACGCAGGGCCCTCATTGGTAATCTCTTGGTTAAACACAATACATAATCCATGCATCGACGATATTTGAATTAATCAGATAAACTGTCGATGATTGGCTACGTCTTGTAAGCCTCTTATCTAACTGCTTTTAGTCTACAAATTTCCCCCGTAAACAATACATCGTTGAAATTGATGGATTCGTTCGAATACGGGTTTTTTACGCGTCGTGGGAATATTCATTTGGAATTGATTCGAGTAAGATCGATTTGGCAAGAGAAATAATTTTGATTAATTTCGAGCAGAAATAGCGTGTCCATAAATCTTTGTGATTGTTCATTTTATAATTTTTATTGACGTACAGATATACCGATCGATACTATTGCAACGGCGTCTTAAAGTTCCGTGATTTTTCCATTGATAAATCAGACATCTTATTCTGTTGGTGAAAATTATTTTTCTGTGCAATTATTATTTAACCGTTCAAATATAAGATCTACGAGCGATTACGATACTCCAGAACACAAGAAAACTCATTGTAGGCTTATCAACGGAACATTTCTATATTCGATTTATTTATCTCTTACTGGCATTAGATAATTTAATCTCTAAACGACGGCTCGGTTTTTAACAAACAAATCAGTGGTACTCAGAGAAATTGTTAGACGATAATCATTCTTACGCGTTCGGAAGAAAAAGGTCGTCGATTTTTAATGGTAAACAGATCGCTGAATCGATTATGCTATCGGCAAAACGATGACAATTTACATTGAAAGTAGATAAAAGTCCGGTTGTCGCAGAATAATTCTATGTGACTGCGCGTGCGAAGAATAATCGCAGAAAGAAGTTAATCCAATTGTCATAATCGCGAGATCTTTACCATTTTATTTATTCGTGCTAGACCTCTGCGTTCGACATTGCAAGTTGTACACGATACAACTGATTGCCAGAGGCGATAACGCTTTCTTTGTTTCGCGTGCCAGTCTAAACGTAATTTTTATCATCGTGTTCCGATCTGTAGATAGTCTGGGACCATTTTGTTTTTGTTGGGAAAATAAGCAACCGTTTGAGACGTTTTACAATATTAATGTTTCTGTATAAATGTAAGAAAAATTTTTCGAACTCGTGAATGTGTGCTTAGAGTTGTTAATGAGTTCTCCATTAGAAATATCGTTGTATTTTTATTTGATATTAGCTGATTGAAATGGCTAGGAAATAAATATTTACGCAGCCCTTGGAAATCGAAGTTCGAACGACAGATCAGGGGTCATCGTTTTCAAGCGTAACATTTTCGGGACACCCTGTACAGTGACAATTCCGCAAAAATAGTAAGAATATCGAATCGCGCGGAAAATTTAAAGTAACAAATGTGTAAATTCTGTAGTACAGTTGGAGGGATGACCAAAGATTGTGGAATTTGCGGGATTTATCCCCGATGGCTGCGAGATCGTGCCACCTCGAGAAATTTCATCGCCGTGTACGGCCTTCTCGGCACCGTGCAGGCGATGGCTTTCATTTACATCGTTGTCACCCTCACCACGCTGGAAAAAAGGTTCAAAATACCTAGTCGCACAACGGGTATGTATGTTTTTTTAATTAATACTGCTATTTTCAATTCGCCGCTTAGCCTTGCGATTAAATTTCTAAATTGAAACTACGTTATAGATATTTTACTTGCCGCGTTCAGCGCAATTCTTTGGCAAATAAATTTTTCAATTAAACAGGATTAAAGGTATCAGTGAAATTACATGAACTATAAATTGTTTACAGCGACGGAACAGACGTATAAAGAGGATTAACAATATTAGTGAAATTAATCGAACGAATGCTACCAATTATTTACAGCGACGGAGCAGCCGCATCGATAAAGACAACCGGAGTAAATAAATTGTCAACTAACTGCGATATCACGAACGTATCGCAAGCTCTCGAAACTGTTCCTACGTATCAGCTGTACGATACTATCTTCCGGGATTAAAATAATTTGAACGTGATCGTGATCGATACAGCGCGAATCTGATCGACGACGGGTCCCGTTGGAAAAGCGTCGGGTTTCTCGGCGGTGTGTGTTTCGCGAAAAGTGACGTCTAAAACCCGGTAGTAAAACGCTCGCTGCACAGTTGTACACGCATTGAAGCGCTCGCACTTGTATTTGCAACACGCGTGCATCATGCACGCTCGGCCCTGTGCAAAGATAATCGCGTGTCGGTGTGCGTTCGTCTAGTAGGTAAGTAGTGTGTCGCAATCATAGAAGTGAGAAATCTGTCGTTAGAGCAACGAGCGCTGAACACGCATTGCGAAGACACACGGATATGCATTTATACGAGTTTATTGTTAGTCACAATATACGCCAAGGGTACGTACACGAAATACTTTTCGAGATGGCGCGAGTCTCGCGTTCGACCCCCTTTCACGAGCGAACGTAACGAGATCTATAGATCGGATCTTGCGGCGGATCTTCACGCTTCTACGTTCAAATTTTTCTTAGCGACCCTCCAAAATATTCACCGAGTTTTCGAATTAAAATATACGATCAAATTTTCGAAGATTTATGGCAAAATATAATTTGTTTGGAGAAACATTAGGGTTCTTAAAAATGATATTAGTGGTAAAGCTAGTTCAAGAAAATTTCATAAAAATAAAAGTCTTAATCGATTAAAACGACAACGCAGCAAAAGAGTTGAAGACGCAATCAAAGATAGTTATAAATGTAAACAATTGACAGAAGAGGAAGAACAAAATAATAATGGAAAATACGAAATAAAAGTTGTTGTTTAAGTTGCTTTCGCGGAATGTTCGTTAATGTCGCGCGGTATCGTGTCAGCGCGTCGGTGGACTTTAAAATACAAGTTCTTTTGTTGTCACTTCGTCTGATGCAATTCTTGGAACGGTTTGGCGAGCAAGAGATCGATCGGCGCCGAATTGTTTATCCTTAACTAATACGCGGGTGTTGCGTACGTTGATATACATATTATTTTCCTGTACACGCAGTCGTGTAAAACGTTAATTACGCGCTGTAGCAGCCGCGTGAGAAATCGATACAATCCGGCGTTCGCGGTTTTACGTGGCCGATGTTATTGCGTTCGCTTGATCGATCGATGTATCTGCATCGGTTCGCTGTAATTCGATATCGGCATTAAATGATGCGATTTTTTTGTTTAGCTACTAAGGACACTTCGGTCTTTAGATTTTTCTGCTTTTTATTCTGTCGAATACGTTACATCACCGCGTTCCCATCGACGACAACATTAGCACATCTGTCACACACGTTTGTTTCATTCTTTGCATTCGACTCGTGCGAATTTATTCGCTTTTTGGTTTTTTAAATTAATCCTATTAACCATATTGACCCTGTATTATCCGGTGAAAGATTATTCAGCTTTATGTCTTCCGAATAACTTAATAAATCCTGTTAATTGTACTGTTCGAATATATTATTTGAAAATGTCAAGTTCGGTCACTTTCGTTTTACCTTGTGGACCGTAGCACCAATGAATCGCTGAGATCCTTCCGATTAAAACGAGTCCAAACACGACCTATATAGGACTACTTTAAAAACGTAAAGCTACGTCCACACTGGAGCAAAAATCGAGCGACTTTTTGGTCTCCTGTTGTTGTCTTCGTGTTCGTTCATTCGGCAAAAAGCGGCATCTGTTTCATGATGTTGCATGCCACGTCAACGATTTGCTCGTTATTGCTCCAGTGTGGACGTAGCTTAAGATTGCTACGTACGAAGTCTACGAAAGTAGAAGACCGATTTGTATCGTGTTTGGGCTCATTTTAATCGGAAGAATCTCAGCAATCCGCTGACACCGCGTTTGAAGCGGTAAGACAAACGCTGATGAATTTGAAATATTTCTTATCTCACATTAGGAGAGGTGTTTTGTTAGGGTACTCTACCCAGGCAGTAATACGAATCGCGTATGTTTTCAGGACTGATTCTGTCTGGCAACGAGATCTCGCAAATTTTGTCGTTGATACTGACCTATTACGGCGGCTCGGGACACCGTCCAAGATGGATCGCGATCGGCGTCGGCCTCAGCGCGTTCTCTTGCCTCGTCCTCGCGCTTCCACATTTCTTGTTCGGGCCCGGAAGGGACGCGATGGCCTTGACGAAGGAACACCTCGACCGGACACTTCTAAACACCACCACGATCCCCGAGGACCTGGCGATTTGTCCGCGAGTCGTCAGACCGCAGCTCTGCGACGAGGAGAGCATGCTCGACGTCAGCATTCTTCCGCGGCTTCTGGTTTTCCTCTCCCAATTCATCCTAGGAATCGGCACCACGCTATACTACGGCCTCGGACAGACCTATTTGGACGATAACACCGAGAAGAAAAACACTCCAATGCTTTTAGGTAATTACTCGACACGTTCGGTCGAAGGACGTGCATTACCGTAAAATATTTGCCTAATTGCAAGACACAGCATTCAAATGGGAATTTATATCTCTCTTCAGTGGTTTCGAAATTACACGAATAATATCCGCACTCGATTCTTGCAACATCTTAATAGTTCCATATAGTTTTCAGGTGATTAGACTAATTTTTCTTACGGTACACGTTGTTCGTGAAATGGAAAAAATGAAGATAAGCTTTCTGTCTCTACAACCGGTGTCTTTATATAATTCCGTGCAAATTAAAGTCAATGACTTGAGCGATCTTGAAGATTTTTCGATATGAAATACGTGAGTGGATTATTCAATTGTAGTACGCATGCACCAACGATGTGTACTCATAACAAATTTTTATCAGATCCAATTGTCGCGAGAACGTATAAATACCGTTGTTCTCAAAAATAACTTCTATCTTATCAATAATTATGCGTATCTGATTTTCATTTTTTCCTTTCCATCGCGCTCCGGGATCAGCGGCTGATGTCACATGCTAAGAACGTTGAATCAAAGTTGCATTCGTCAAATTCAAATATTATATGTTGCATATTCTGTTGTTCGAAAATCGTTTTCTGGCTTCGGTACTCACGGTATATGTTGTGCAGCGTTCTATAATTTAATATAGACAGTTAACGATAAATATACGGAGGATTGTATTATGATTCGTATTGAAACATTTCACAGGTCTTACGTTCGCTCTTCGAACAGTTGGTCCAGCGATAGGATTTTTACTGGGCTACGGTTGTCTCAGCCTGTACATCGATCCCAGCTTGCATCCTGTGATCACGAAAAACGATCCAAGATGGCTGGGCGCTTGGTGGCTAGGCTGGATTATCCTCGGCGCCACGATGGGCATGTTTTCGATCCTGATCGCCATGTTTCCACGGGATCTGCCGAAACCGAAAGCCACTGTTCCGATTGACACTGCCAAGCTGGTGAGAGTTGTTCTTCTGGTATCAACATCGAGAAATCATAATTAAATCCTCACCTCTTTCATTATAAAGAGTGTCTCAAACTTCAACAACCTGAAATGGGCGGTTCCTGAGGCGATTTGAAGCGACTTTCGGATCTTCGTTCGGGAGTTATTAACGAAAAACGGGGACCAATCAGTGCGCGGCTACAGCGGACGGACTCTGGCTTGTCCAATGGCAACGCTCAGTGGGACCTGTTCACTATAGCTGCGCTCCGATTGGTCCGTGTTTTTCGTTAATAAGCAAATCACCTCAGGAACCGCCCACGTTGAAGGAGTTTTGAAACACCCTGTATATAAAATTATCTTACATATTATCTTACTAATTAGTAGACTGCGAATTTTCCTGCGACCTGTAAAACCTGTCTTCATCGATTGCAAGAAACATTGACACGCTTCTTAAGTTCCTTAACGCATCCGGAGTCTGGTAAATTAGCTTTCGTTTCTCCGAGCGACGAAGGTCATCGCAGTCGCAGTGGCAAATAAGCTCGAAGCTAAAATCATCAGAGTTTCTGTACCGCAACAACTGCAAGCTTGTTTTCTGTACATTCTAGGATGGTAGTATACCATTGAAGTTACACCTAACCGCGCAAGAGCAGTACATGCCGCCGATGGAGCCAAGGAAGTCACTCGAGACCGAATACATTCCAACTATGCGGGAATTTCCGACAGCGATGAAAAGGTTGTTGACAAACTGGCTGTTAACGTTCAACAACCTGAGCGGGGTGTTCTACGTGTTAGGCGCGTCGTCTTACATCACCTTTTTGGCCAAGTACCTCGAGGTTCAGTACAGCAAGTCTGCGGCTGGGGGTACCGTCATCGCTGGTGAGTCTACCCGTAGCGATCGCTGATAGAATCTGTCCGTTCTTTTGCGCATTAAAATATTAAATATTGAAACAAAGGAGTAAATATAGTTTCAGTGTACACGTATGCGAACGTTATTTGAACTGAGTTTGAATAAGGGGACAGCGATTAACGTGTTTCTCTGTGTGTGTGTCAAGGTCCTATATCGCTGGTCGGTATGGTGCTAGGATTTCTATTCTCCGGAATGGTAATAAGCAGATTCAAACCCGGCCCTAGGCCGCTGCTCGCATGGAACGTGTTCGTCGGTGTCTGCTTCGTCGCCGGTCAAATACTCTTCATTTTCCTTGGTTGCGCAGACGTTGACGTCAGAGGTCTCGATTTTGACACTATGCAGTGAGTACGTCTTCCGTCTTTACCGGGACCGGTGTCTAATAATTCACAACTAAACAGTTATCTACGTTCTAGCGATAAGAAACAGCAATCGAGACGCTTTGGACCTAAAGGACGGTGCATAAAGTGGACTTACAGATACGGGGGATCGAAGCTAAAGAGAGTCGACCTTTGAAACGTCCTTCAGCGGTTAAAGTTCAGCCATCTTAGTAGGCAAACCTAGTGCTGCCTGTCGCTAACTCCGTTGCAGAGGGCGCTAGTGAGTTTGCCTACCAAGGTGGCTGAGCTTTAACCGCTGAAGAACGCTTTTAAACCGTCCTTTGGGTCCATGCTACACGCTCAACTGTATTCACGCGACGAATGAACATCCTGTCATTATTTCAGGATGAACCTGACGTCGAGCTGCAACGTCGGTTGCAACTGCGACGGCGTCAAGTATTCGCCGGTTTGCCACGAGGCGTCCAGGACGACATTTTTCTCAGCCTGCCACGCTGGTTGCCGGACGGTGATCAGCGACAAAGAGTTCGGGAACTGCAGTTGCCTGTCACCGGCGGATCCGTTGCATTTCGAAGACCACTTCGACTACACCACCGACAGCGAGTCGCTGGTGCTGAATCAGCAGCCGGTCTACCTGAACGATCCACGCGGCATCGACTTCGACAAAGTCAGAGCCGGACCGTGCACCAGCGACTGCAGTCATCCGTATTTGTTGTTCATGGTGTTCACCTGCATCATACAGACGCTGGCCTGTTCCGGGAAGATTGGTAACGTCCTGGTGAATTATCGAAGCGTCGACAAGAAGGATAAAAGCTTTGCGCAGGGCATCACCCTCATGACGATTTCTTTGTTCGCGCTGATACCGGGTCCAATCATCTACGGAGCAATCATCGACTCCACTTGCTTGATCTGGGAGGAGTCCTGCGGGACCAGGGGGAACTGCTGGTTCCATCATAGACGGAACTTCAGATATCTGGTTAACATCACGTCTGCCGGTAAACATTGCTAACTGTATTAATTATATACAATATACATAAATATAAATGTATATTGGGTTGGCAACCAAGTGATTAGTTAGTTACTAATTTTGTTAAGAGAACGTTTTGTTTGAATCCTCGCGATGAATAGACTACGACGCGATAGAGAAAAGATTGTTGACCTTTCGACCTTGAAATTCAAGAAAAATGCTTACAGCATTACCAACGTTGCCAATTGCGACTGTGATTTATAGATTAGGTTAAGAGAATGTTTCGTTTTAATCCTCGCGATGAATAGACTACGACGCGATAGAGAAAAGATTGTTGTCTTTCGACTTTGATTCATAGATTAGGTCGAACCTATGCGCTGGTCAAGATTCGGCTACTCTCACCCCCTCCCCTAGAATTGCGAGCTAGTTTAATATCTATGCTATGTCAATACTTTTGCTCCGGACTGTATGTAGTCTCGTTATGATCGCGCGCTGTAATTAAGACGTCTGGTTCAACTTGAAATCAATTTTTTCAGGCTTCTCGACGATAGGAGTGCTGTTCGATGCGGCTGTCTGTTACCTCGGCAAAGATTTGGATCTTTACGGGGCCGAAGAGGCCGACAAACGTCGCGATTTTATTAAGGATGATTCCGCGCAGTCGATCGTCGACGGCGAAAAGAAGAAAGAGATAAACGGAAATGTAAATTAGAGAGAGAGAGAGAGAGGGAGAAAGAGGGAGAGAGATAAGCGAAATAATCTGCGTCCGTCTCGAACGATTATAACTCGAAACCACTGAGATATTCAAAGATATTGAGATGTAAGGAGGCTTGAGTTTCAGATCGGATGGAAACTACACGAGAACCGTTTGGGTACCTGAGCTTTAGAACCTTCCATGACTGTGAACCGATTCGAGAGAATAGTGCGAATCAGTGCCGCCAGATGAGGGGAGGGGGAACGCGAATCGAGGGGAAAAAGTTACCCCCTCTCGTCACGTGACCGTAGAAGTCGATCTGGCGACACTGGTGCGAAACAGGAACGATGTTTCAAGTACATTCCACATATACTCTGTCTAATTGTTAAATAATAATTAATTGTTACGTAACCAACGAACCAGTCATTATTGAACGAAATGCTTTACACTCCAAATATTTTTTCGCAACATTTGTACAACTTGTACAGCGTTACTCCTGCCTGTTTGTAAATAAAAGATGAATTTTTAACAAATTTACACTAATCCCTATTTTAAAACTATCGAGTATCTATGGCGCACTAAAAAATTTTTACAAAACAATTATACATAATAGTATTTTACGAATATAGGAATTGTTGAGAATTTATATTCGAAGGAGCTGATTGTTCGTACTCGTATGTTATTGTTATTGTACAGTAAATTCTTGCGAGTCTAAAGTATTTGTAAGAAGATTGAAAATCGGATTTACAAGAATTTTACAACTGGTTCAGTATTTTCATGGATGTAGGATGTATACCTATGATTTACAAATAAATTTTAATACAATGTTACAAAGAAACAAATTAAATGTTCGAGAATATTGGCCCTTTTTACATGAAATCGAATCTCCTACAAACAAAACGGTTCTTTTAGATTCTTCGATATTCGACTATGATCAATTGGTCAAGCGTTAATAACGAGTTTGTTATTTAGGTTTAGATGGAGTATATCGGGGGAAGTGTTAGATCGAGTCACAAAATAATCGTATTTGTCTCTCAACAAGATTAATACAAATGTAATGTGCAATTTTATCTTTCGAAACCTCACTTCCAGGGACATTGACGGCCAGCCGTCATTATTGTTGCGAAGGACCGGAAACCGGAGACCGGAGTCCGGGTGCGTTTTGACCCGGATAGTATCGAAATCATCGTTTAATTACTCAATTATATTAGAATCAACCGAAATATGCGGTACCGTCGAAGTATGTACTAAAAAGTTGATGAACAAATTAGCGAACAGTTCAAAAACACGATCACTTATAGGATTGTAGAAAATGGCCGGCCAACGACGGAAGAACAGCTGGGAAAACGTTAAAAGCGTTGCAGATTTGCAAATAAAGATAGCAACAAACACCGCGCTATTATAACATTAAAGAGGGACAAAACAACAGAGGATCGATCTCGTCTTAAGTTTCGTTGCACGATAGACGAAGGGGGGTGTAACGTCGCGGGATGGTTCCGCCAAATCCCCCGCAAATAGGGTGTAATGCCCACAGGGAAGAAAGGGGTTTCGCTCGGTGGAACGACGAGAAGAGAAACGGCGGTGAGGGGAGGGGAGAAAAAAAAAAGGAGAAGGTATACTTAAATCGGCCGATCGACAGTTCCGGCTGATTCTCTCGGTCGCGGAAAGGAGAAAGAAAGCGTAGGAAATGGGGTAAGGTCTTAAGGGTTGTTTTCAGGCCTCCGAGTCCCGAAATTCTGCGGGGTTGACGCGGCCGCGGAGGCCTCCGGTAGTCAAGGGATTACAAACCCGCGCGAGCCCGAAAGTAAAAAGGGAGTTTTTGTTTGAGAGCCTTTTAATTTTTAAGCCCGGCTAGGCTAGTAATGAATTCGACGACGTTCTCTCATGACGTCAGGCACAGCCTCTATCGATCGCGTTCTCAGACACGCTGTGCCGGAGGATGCGCTTTGGCATTACCAGAGGATTAAGTGCCCTGCCTTATTCCTCCGTAAATAAAGAAAAATCACGGCCGGTGCGGCGCGGCGCGGCGATCGCCGAGTGTCTACCGACACCCCCGCGTCTTCGGGGTTTGCTAGGCTCCTGGTATTCGTGTCATCTGAGCATCGGAGTTTCGTCTCGAACATTTCCTCCGTTCTTAGACACCTCGAACCCGTCGCAAATACGATTATAGTGCAACCTCCACTTTCGAATTGCACCCCTCACTCCTAGAAGCTTTTTTCTTGTGCTGAATGTGAATTTTGCAGAAATTATGAGCTTATCGATTACAATAAACGGAAGTTAGATAAAATTTTATTTTTTATTAATTTAATTTGTAAATATTTGGTCCCCTCAGGGTTTCAAATCCATTTTTACCAACTTCTCCCACTTCACCACTCTTCACTATCGCGTAATTTCAACGGGACCTACTTTTTATTACGGTGGGTTCCGAACCACCGGATAAAAGTTTATTTCAATTTTTAATAATTTTCGTAAATTGATTAGTTGCTTCGAACTCTTACATATTCTATAAATAAAGAATTCTTTTTGCATGTATATCGGGTGCCAGTTAGATCGCGATCTTACGTTAATCTTCTTATTACTTCTTGCGCACTATGAATCGAAGTTCAGTGAATTCGGTTATTAAGCCCATTCCACAGCTAAGCAGTGGCATAACTGAATAACTAAGATTGCGGAACTTTTCGACATGTATAGCGAATACTCTTGAACGATTCGTGAATTGTGCTTGGGGTCGTGATAAATCCTAAGATTACTTCGAACTTCCGTATTTATCGCATGAAACGCGTTAAACTGGTTGAAATAGACAGCGCATTACAAAAAGATAATAATTTACGTACATTGTACGAAAGTCAAACTATAGATAGTATAAATTCAGCGTTCCGATATTTGGTAACAATTGATAAAGTAACGTTGCATTTTACACGCTCGATAAAACACAGCTGTTTCGAGCGACCGCGCAATTTGTTGTAACAACAGACCGCATAATCAACGAGTTTGCATCGCGATTAACGTGATGAACGTCTATTTTGTTGTGCAAGAGATCCAAAAACAGGAAGTTGCTCGCGTTCCGCAGCTTTCATGCTGGCTGCCCGTTGAAGACGTCGCGTCGCGTCGCCTCGCGTCGCCTCGCGCGAGCGTGCAGGTCAGCTTCGCGTTACGAAATTTTGTCGTTGTGTGTACAGAGTACATTGTACATGACCCTGACCCATCTTTCATATAAACCTCATCAGCGTCTTCTAAGTTGCGGTACAGTCTGATCTAGACTATTATCGACGATGCGCGTCGAACAAGGATGGAAGCGTGAGACACGGATGACCGGAAGTGACCGGTTTCGGCCGTATCATTCCGCCATTTTTCACCGCCATCGCTTGCTGGATATCGATTGCCATTGTTTAACAACGGAGACTGATTTTTAATTGCGAGTTAAAGACGAATTGTTGACCATTTAATATTATCAATTGGAACGTTTTATTGAAAGGGTATGCGACAGTGAGGTTCCGAAATTTTCTGCGATCTCATTATAGGATTTAGAGATGAGATAATAACGGTAAAAATATCATTTATAAATTAATCGATATACATTTGACTTATAATAATTGATAAACAATCCCAATTATTGTGGTCGCAGCGAAAAGTATAGAATATGGGGAAGAACAAGAGGATGATAATTTAACAGTTGTAAAGTAAAGGACAAGGTTCTTTCAAGATTAGCGTGCTTCTATTATACTTGACCCTGGAACGTTTCCCATAGTTATTTCTGCTCCTCGTTGAACATCTTGACTGTGCAAAATTTAGTGGAAATCCCATTTTTTCACCGGTTCTGCACATAACAAGAGTATAAAAATATTGTTTATAACAGTTATTTCTGAATTAATGATTGAACAATTTTGTACAATACACATTCGTATCTTTCAGTGTATATTATTTTAATCGCGAATAGATCTCATGTATTTTCGTAATTCCAAAAAATTCATTATTATAATGGAGGTTTTCCACTTGAATTTTGATTCGAGAGAATTTCGACACGTTGAATTGTGAATGCAGCCTGATAAAATAAAAGTGATCGTAAGAATATCACGAAACCGGCGGATCCTAGCGTCGAGCCACGACGAATAAAAGGCCATTCGCCCTCGAGAAAAACGGCGATTAGCATTAGCTGTGAGTAATAATAATGATTCTAATCCAACTCGTCCGGCCTTGATTCTTCTATTCTACGAATGCTGCGTAATTTAGCGAAGCAAGTGGGCTGTGGCGTTCAGCGCGCCTAACGAAATTTGTCAGCGCATTAATACTTCCTTTATTGTTTACTAGATTGATATAAACGATCACGCTGAACGGCTCCTTTCCTCTTTTTCTCAGCTTGCTGACGCCATCACGTAAAAATTCGTTCATTGTACATCGAACGATCGATTTTCCATTTATTCGAATTACTTACGATGACGCAACGAAAGATGAAATATTTCCGAGTTCGAACTTCCAAAAATTCACTGCGCTCACCAAAACTTCGGCCGAGTTGTTTGCAGAACGCAACGCAAAACATAAATAGATCGTTGTATACTTAATTGTGTAATATTCCGCAGAAGTCTCGATATTGTTTAAGAATACGTACCAGCAGCCGTGTGTCGCCACCGTAAATCCACCGTGTTCAGATTTATCACAATAAAATTGCATTCCGAGTCACTAGCGACTGATATTTTCGACTGTTTGTCAGCTAATATGTGTCTTTTAATAATTTCTATACACTGTATAATCGGAGTATCAACGACGCAAACAGTAGCTCGAATGAACAAAAAAATTAATATTCAAATTCGCGAAAAAACCCGACGTTCCATACGTGAAATTCGAAATCCTTATTTCCTCAGGTTCCATTAACTAATGGTTAGTGAAATATAAAATTTTACAGAATTTAGAAAAAAATGTTCTATCTCAAGCAAAACTGCTTAAAATTTAACGATACCTCGTAATTTTATTAAGATTAACAATCATCGGTATTACCATTTAAGGATCAAGGAACAAATCGATTCGTTCTCGAATAAAAACGCGATCTATCGATCATTTCGCAACCTGTTCTCCGGAAATGTAACAGGCGCGACCTGCGTAGATAATTTAAAATGAATTGCGGTCTTTGCGACGTCTGTTTTTCGCCGCGCGAGTGGCGCAAGAGGGTCGGGCGGCAATTAAAAAATTTCACGCGCGTATCAGGCGATTGTTCTATTTGCTGCGATAAAACGCGTTGCTTGTCGCCGCAGCATTGTATTGTAAATGACACGCGATTTGATCAGAATCGTGCAAATATCGAGCACGGTGATCTGATTCGTATATCAAGACGGATTAAATGTTGGCTATTTTTTAGCACGACGACGCGCTGGCATGGCGGTCGGAAAAATGTAAACACCAATGCAATGGGAGCATTGGCCATGGAAAATGCAACAAATAAATGTTTAACACTCGCCGGCGTCCTGTGTTGTACTCGAAGAAAACTACTTTGTTGTTGCATATCTAGTGTCGGATTTTTAATTTTTTAATTCTACACAATAAATAATAAAAAAAAGAGGAGGCAAAAAAAATTAGTATTAAAATTGAATTAATTTAAATTTTATTTAAATTTAATTTTATGATGTATACTTTAATCAAAACTGCAAACAGTCATTGAGGATCAGCATATTATACTGTACACTCTCCTACACATACTGTATGTACTGTACACTGTTCCGCATATACTGTACACTGTTCTACACGTATACTGTACACACCGTATACTTTTAAATTACACGCTGAGTCTCTTGGAATATTTTCTTTCCGGCGTGGCGCTTCCTTGAAATTCAGGAACGTGGAACGTTTCACAATCGGATTAGAAAAAATAAAGGTATCACGCTGTACATTTCGCACGGCGACAAGCCGAGATTGTGCACTAATTTATAACGGCCTTATCGTAGACGTAAATTTTCACCGACGGCCAAACCATTCGACATGTGTTTGCAGACATGCGAGAGCGTCGCGAGGAATACGTTTCCTGCGAGTCATCCAGAAGTTGTTGCTTTTAAAAACCGTTCAATGACTCGTGTCGCGTTTATTTGATCGAACGGCGCGCGCATCTGTGATTGCGAAAGCAACAATTTCTTCGATGGTATGATTTTAGCCCGGCTACGCTTAAAAAAAAGGCACTTAATAAGTTGTTTTGGGTCCATTTGGACTCATATCTATTTATTTAATGTTTAGCTATAAAATGTTTTTAAATTTTTTATTTATCTGTTGTTATTAACGTAAATTACATACTAATTAAAAATTACATTCGTAAACGTAAATTACATACGTAATTAAATTAACTTATTCGGAGTCTCTTGTACAATAAATGCAAAGCGAGGCTCTGTGTTCTTTACAAATGAAATTTGTAAACGGATTTGGTCACGAATGTGGTGACCATAATAAAAACACGTGTGGCGTTACTAAACATACGTGTAACAATTTCTATTACAAGTATTTCAAAAAGGATTTTAAATATTTTTTTTTAAGTGGAAGAAAGATTTTAATAAATTATTCTCCGCTAAGAAATTTCAGACTCATCGGCCATTCCGTTTGGAAGTTACAAGCGCGCAAAGAATGCTTCGGGTCCAAATGGACCCAACAAGCGTAGCCGGGTTAAGGATCGTTTTAAAGACCGGAGAGAATTTATCCGTGGATCACTGCTGAAGAAAGGCATGCAGTAGGTAAAACAATTGGCAGTCTGCCCCCGTTTCGTTTTTACGGTCTATGTGTTTATTGATCGTTTGTGTTTCCAGGCTCGATCAGATTAGATTTTTTTCTGTCTTTATTGTGTTAGTGCTCGGTGGAGAGATTGCAGGTTTGCCGGAGGTTCGCGTCTTGTGAATAAATTGTCGATGAGTTTTCATAGAATTTCATTTGGCGTTCACCAAATCCACCAGGCTCTCGATTTTCTAATAAAAATCTTTTCATCGAATAAACTGAATTCTTTATAACATTAACAGACTCGCGCAAACAAACGTGCACACCGAATTATATCGATACATAATCGCGTACGTTCAGTAAATGGTCAACGTGTGCGCGAGATATCAATCCCTTAGATACTCGATCGAACGATAAAACAATTACGCAGGTAGTCTCTAATCATTTTTGACAGTGTTTCGACTGTGTTCCGAAGAGTTAACAGCGAAGAATTTATTTGATTAGATCGTGAACGAAGTATAGAGGAAGATTTATTGCTCTTTGCACATGGCCTTACAACACGTATCTCCTAGACATTGTTAACGCCTGTCTATCGAACAGTTATACATTGTCGTTATCGTATTTTTCCGTAGAACGTGTCTCTCCTTGTTATATTGCGAATATCCTTTAATTTTTGGTCCACGAAACCGAAAGAAGCTTGTGCGAATCGGTTGATAAATATTTTAGACGAAGTGTCCGCAAAATGTACGTAAAATTTTCAGACAACGAATACACAGGGTGACACCTAGAAAAAGACTACCCGAAAGTTAGCGACAGCTTTCGTCGTACTGCGAATAAGGGTAGGCACCCTCGTTATCGACGGCGACGTTCTACTCGCAATAAGAAAATCTTCGGTCCCCCTCCTTCTTTCGAACACGTCCGCTCGACGCTGCCTAGTGCAAGAAGGTGCCCGATGCTCCGTCCTTCTCCAGCAAAAGATATCGCTGCTCGGCTGACCGCTTGACGGCCTGCATCTCGCTCTGCTCGGCGTTCTCTCTCGGCCGACCGGCGAACAAAGTCGAGCCGCGCACAATATGTACGCATATGTAGCAAATGAGACGACATGTAATATTTGTACAATCGGTGCTCGGCTGACCACTTTGTAGTTCGCCGCTGCGTTCGAGCGGCGCATTCGCCCTATTCGCTCCCGGCCCACTCGGAACCAAAGCGAAGGTACCCTCGTTCGTTATAGGTCGAACGCCGTACCGCGCCATCCGTCTTATAGCGAAAGAGAACAGTATAGATCCGCGGTGGAACTGCAAGCTCCGACACGTGCATTCGGTGGAATCGAGCGTGGCCATTAATTATCGCAGCGACAGCGATAACAAGGATTTTAGTCGATTTCGCAACCTCCCCCCACCGTATATTCTTCAGCCTAAACGATTTAGGTATAACGATACGGCAAATTCGATAAAAAGCGACGAGCACGCGATCGAAAAATCAAATTATTATTCGCATCGGTCCATGATGATTAATTGGAGGAAACAATAATATATTATTATACTTAATCAATTTATTAATGCTGAAAATATAAATTTATTAAGTATAATAATTTATTATTGTTTCAGTTTTAATTAACTCGTAGAAACGATTGAAGTATATCATGGGTCGATGTAATTAACCCTATAAATATTGAAAAGTCGAAAACTTGAAATTAAATTCCAAATTTTCTACACACACATAGATTTATTCGTACAGATACTTATGTCCAATGATCTAATTTTTAAAGTAAAGATTAACATGGGTCGATGTAACTAATAATTTTATTTCTTGATGTGTAATCCTGTAAATATTGCAAAGTCAAAAACTTGAAATTAAATTCCAAATTCTCTACACACATAGATTTACATTCGCACAGATGTCCAATGATCTAATTGATTAATCTTAGCTATCCTCTATTCTACTCGCATGAAAAATGTCTCGTAGATTCCAAATTCTCTACGCACACGAAGCAATATAAAAAAAAAACATTTTTTAAATCGGTTCACCGGTGGAGCGGGCTTTTCCGCTCCCGTTTCGTTAACCAGCGACTGCGGTGCGCGGAGGCCGATCTGTTCTTCGTACGAAAATTAAATTTCAGCAATTAACCGGCTGCTATTAGCTGTATGAGATGTTTGGTGTGCGCCATTAGCAATGCGCGGGAATAGACGGAAGAGTTTACCGGGCGCGTTAGTGTGCGCGTGTGTGTACATCACGTCGATTCTATTAAATCATAATGGGTTCACAATGTGAGCCTCTGCTGGCGGAGGTTGACTAGGAACGAACATAGACACCGTACCTAAAGCCGAGATCTCGTCTATCTCGCCGAGATCCGTGTCTGTAGACCCTGGTCCTGCTCCGGAGCACTCATCGAAAAGAAACAAGATCACTCTGATCCTGGCCATTGCAACTACTCTAATATCCTGATAATTGCTAAATAATTGCAATCATTGCTGTAATTCAACTGCAAATGTTGATCGGTAAATTCGCAGAATATCGTTAGAAATTTCATTTCCACTTTTAAGGAATTTACATAGATATTTCCGAATAATCGCGACTAGCTGGAAACAATACAGAATTAAAATTTTTCAAATGTTTCTACTGTTTCTGCAGTTTCGATATCGGTTCATTTGTATTCAATACATTTTTATACTCGATATTATTAAACATTATACCGAACCGCTGTCGTGGACGTGATAAATAAATTCTCTATTCTAAAGCGAAAACGATCGTTTAGTTAAAAATTCGCATGATTATTTTCTCGTTTTTCTTTCCCTTTTTCCAGCCGCGAGCACCGAAAGTGAGTTGACCTATATTCCATCGAAGCTCGATTAAAAAAATTGCGCGATTATCTCGTTCAGCGTGGATTAACCGATCAACGCGATCGACTTGAAAATCCAATTGGAATCTTCTCGAACGACGTCACGAGTAATGTAGGTGAAACCGGACTGTCCGTGTTAAATTAAAAAAAAAAAATAAATAAAAAAAGAACCGCGGTCGATCGCTGATTTTCATTACGCTCGTCCGCATTTGTTACTCGGCCGCCACCGCGCCGCGCCGCGCCGGTGCGCGGTTATTAATCGTCGCGATGAAATTGCATTTCGAGGGGGCGGAAGAGATTGGCAGCGCAAGGTGGAATTGTAATTTAAGTGGCTCGGGGCTCAAAATTTAATGCACTTAATTCATTTACAACGCACTGGGATATTTACATGTTCGGGAACGGTGAAGATCGTAATCAGTCGTCGGTCCGATAGCGAGCGCCGCGTTAACAGATACAATATATCACCGATAAATCATTCATCGCTGTCGCTTCTCGTACGAAAACCGGGGTTTCGATGCCGTGCAACCGAGTCTCGATCGTCCGCCTATCTCGGAATGCTCGGAGGCCTGGCGTTCACGTAATTTTTTTCAGTCTGCGTTTAATCTGTCTGCGGACCTCCAATCAGCGTATCATTATCAATAGCGTTTTATCAAGATCTGAAAAAGAGCTAGACGAGGATAAGCTGGCCCGAGAAATAGGAATAGAGGGACAGAGAGAGAGCGAGCGAGAGTGAGAGAGGGAGCTCACCAACGCGAACAAACGGAGCGAGCAGCTGACAGCGACAGACACTGCGAAGAGCAAGACAATCGCTACACAGTGGCTAGGGTGTAGGAGGGAGAGATGCCGAGCGATCGCAAGAGAGGCAGAAAATGTGCCCGCTTGATAACAGCAACGCGGACCGAGGTACCGTAGATGCATCACAGTTCTCCGCGTCGCGATCCTCTGTCGTCCGATCGATTCCTCAGGGTCGATAGTGGGGATCCTCGGGAGGATTCGAACGCGGTTTCGTCTTCGTCGAGCGTCGCCGGTGACACCAGTTCGGCAGGAATATCGTTCGTTTTCGGACACGAGGTGCGCGTTACCCCGAACCTCCTCGCGATACTCGCGGTCTCTCACCGCCGATCGCTTCCGATCGGCTGCTCCAGCCTCAGCAACATCTCGGATCCGTTTGGCCTCCTACCGCACGCCACGGTGTTTCCTCCTTTCACGCGGGTACGTGCAAGCATCTTTCCCTTTTAGCCACTTTGCCCAGCGGACCTCTCTCGCTTCTAAAAATTTCGAAATTGTTAACGACCACCTCGATCGAAACTTGTCAAACAGAAGCCGTGTCATCCGATTCCGAGTTTACTCTTCCGTCTCGGACTACGGAACGCGGAACCCGTTTTGGCGCTCGGCCGAGTAGACTTCAATTAAAACCGGCTGGCAATTAGCTGGCCAGTCTTTCCTCGATAGAATAATCCAGTCCCGAGCACTCGATTCATCCGAATTGTTTCGCGCTAGAACATTTTTACACCGAAGAAGACTTTCAGCTCGTAGACTTCAATGAAAACTAGTTGGAAACAACCTGGCCAGTCTCTTTTCGATTCCAACGAATCGCCGGGAGCTAAGTGGCTGGCTCGCGTTTTCGAGACCCTGCTAATCCGATTATGGAAAAGTTCCGAGTAACAAAATTCAGACCGGACAAGGACGATTCGAATGGAGGCGGCTGTCCAGGTAACTTCCGGGCTGGTTTCTCATTAAAGTCCAGGAGCTGGGTAGCTAGGCGGTGTCTTCGAAAAGTGAGACAGGGTCTACTTCGACTCAGGATTTGAGAGGCACGATCCAGGTGATCGGCTCCTGACGGTATCGATCGAGCAACCTGTCCGGGGAAGCTCGATGGATTCGGATCAGGATCGATTTATCGCTGCGACGACCGTCTCGAGCCTGTCTTCCGAGTGTCGACGGGGCAGGCGTCGAAAAGTTAGGCGCGCGATTTTCCGCGGCTCGGCTGTCGGCGTTTGACAAACGTACGGCCAAGTAAAAACGTCATCGTGACACGCGATACAAAATGTGTCCAGGTTTAGTGAGTGCTCGCGTCGGGCGTCCCGCGAGTTCGTACGGGAGCTTGTTAAAACAGTCTGTTCGACGTTCGCAGGCAGGTCGTCTGTGAAGCTCGCGAGAAGGAAGAGGGTCTGTCGAGAGACGGCTCGAAAGTCCGACGCAACGGGGTACATCTTGAGCCACACGCGCGGCAACGAGAGCCATGGAGAACACGTGACCGTTGCGGGGATCATTTGAGTTGGAAGATCGGTTCGTAGGGTGGTCGACAAGGTGGTCGAAGAAAGCGATGCCAAGGGCCGCGGGAACGGCGGAGAGTACATCGAAAACGTGCGACCACCGATTGAGGTCAGACGGATCTCGAGCTAGCTGCCGGAACGGCGTTGCCGTTTCGTTTCGTTTCGTTGAACGAGGGCGACTTGGCCGGCCAAGTGTCTAGAACATGAAGAACAACACGAGCAACCACGAGAAGAACGGGCCGGAGAGCCTGAAGCTGTTGAGGGTGCCCAGCACACCGCCGACCACCCCGACAACGCCCACCACGCCGAGCTCCAGAGGACTCGAGGACGTGTTCAAGGATCTGCCGATCACCGACGACACGTCCTGCGGGATATGGTGCCTGAGAGGACCGACCCTCCAGAGATTCGCGAATAAGAAGGCCTACGTGTTCCTATACGGTGTGCTCGGATGTATCTTCTCGGCCAGTTACGCGTATTTCAACGGCACCATCACCACCATCGAGAAGAGGTTCAAGATCCCATCGAAGACCACAGGTGAGCACGGACGAGAAGGATCTTAGATATTGTCGAGACTCCAGATCGAAAACATTCCTTAGAAATATCTTCCTCTGCGAGCGTGCAGGACTTTCAACCCTTAGCAAGCAAACGGCGAGTCCACGGTTTGCATTTAATGTCCACGTTTGTTTAGGTCTGATCACAGTGGGCAACGACATCTCGCAAATGTTCGTGTCGGTGGTCCTGTCCTACTACGCAGGAAGAGGTCACAGGCCCCGATGGATCGCGTTCGGCATCTACACAGTGAGTATTCGCGCGAGAAATTCGCGTTCCCCGCGACGCGAACGGTTGATGCCCGATATGTTTTTTTTTTTCGTCGGCCCGTGACCGGATCCGCTTGTTCCCTCTTCCCCGAAGATATCGAACAATGCGGAGAAAAGTATCAGCTGTCGGCACACGCCCCGAAGAATGAACTAGGAGACGTCATAGCACACCGGTTGGTCGGTTCTTAATTAAATTAGGAAGCATTGAAATCGTAGCTCCTACGCGCTCATTCACGCCTCTTACCATCGTACTCTCGCCACCGTGTGTTTCGCCTAAGCGCTTCATTCATTGAACAGTGAAAAGACGGTCTGCCGGTGTGCGTGGAACAATTCGCGTCACGTATTTTGCGGTAATTACGACGAAAAACAATCTGCCTCGGGAACTGCACGTGCGTCGCGGGCTCTCGGGCTGCGTCGCCTTTTTACACGGCCCCGGTTGTTAAACGTTCGCGGCCTCGTCTATCTTTCGATCTGCTGTTTTCGAATCACCGAAATTAATTATTTTTCTTTTTTTTTTTTAAATATGTACACTTTTAAAAATGCGAATATACATCGAACTCAGCGGCTATGCATACAATTGTAAAATTTTGCGTGGAAATATTTTCTTTTCCTGTTGTCAATCGTATAAATGTTAAATGTTTTTTTCATAAAGCCAATCAAACGAACTAATCGTTAATTGGCGGTTATTTCAAACCGTGGAAACGTAGCGTGGAAAGTAGTTTTTACTTGCATAATTCTTATAAATTACAAAACTCATTTTCTGCAAATCTATTACTATGTAACAAAAAGAATTCGAGTCTGTCAATATGTATTACTTTTCAATCTTCTACAATTTTGTCAAGCTAGAATAAATTTGCAGTCTAGCAATAATTGTAACGCGAGGGAAGCTCCTAAAAAACGTTTCACCGGAAAAGCCGATTTCGGTAACAATATTAAACGCTCCTGTCGCCGTGCTCGTCGCTGACTTTCCTCCGGAATTAATTACCCGAGATTTATCGTATAGAAGACAGTTGAATGCTCGGTGAATTATTGTCACAGAAATCGTTCAGATAACGGCGCGGTAAATATGTGTTTGTCAGACAATCGTCTCTAACAATCTCGAGCGTGGAGATCGAAAAAAACATACGGCATTTTCCAAGATCCCATTCGGCGACAGCAATGCAAATATCGGAGAATAAATATCAATGAATGTATGTACTTTCATTATCGCCGCTGCCGCATGGATCGCAGACTAATGTAAACTGCAGGCTATACAAAAAATTTTTTTCAATGCTAAACATACACACCGACGTAACGTTTTACGTGAAATCAGTTCGTAATGTACAATACGATCGACGTAACGAGTTAATATTTTTCAATAACTCCTCGAGATACCGATCAATCGATAACATATTGAACCGAATAAGCGCCTTCGTTCGACTGTGTTAAACAATCTACTTCAATTTCGTACGCTTAACGTTCACCGTTGATTAAAGTTTAGATAAGTAGGAATTTTTCAATCTCGTTCCACGGGGTGAAATCAGTTTAATAATTTTTACTCTATATAGTTCTGCAAAATGAAAAAACTCCAGTGAGATCACAGAAAATTGTTTTCCATTCAACAATCGACATTGTCATTCGAAATTCACCCCGTTTTTCGTTCAAACTTAATTTTTTAATGATTAATAATTAAAAATTCTACGATTAGCAAATCGCTTGAACACAATTTCTAAGAGAGGAATTTAAAATTGCCAGGGAAGACGCTTCGGAAATATTACATTCTCAACGAACAAAAAAACGCATTTTGTAATCGGCAAATCAGCTGATCCATTTGCTCGACCCACTTCGAATCGTTAAAGTGCACAATCTCTCGTTAACCAAATCCACGTTTATCGATCGACCGGCCGATAAAAGTTCTGTTTTCTCGCGAAGGTTGTCCTCTTTTGCTGTCTGACGATGCTGCCTCACTTCTTGTACGGTCCCGGCGAGGACGCTCTGTTGCTCACGAAGGAGTACGGCGCGAAGCCGCATCACGGCGCGAACGCGAGTCATGTGCCCGACAAACACCGGAAGTTCCTGTGTCTCGGGAAGGATAACCGCGAGAACGACTGCGAGGACGAGGAGGGGAACTTCGCGCCCCAGGCGTTGTTGTTTATCGCGCAGCTGGTGTCCGGGGTCGGCGGGTCGCTTTATTACACGTTGGGGGTGTCTTACATGGACGACAACATCAAGAAATCGAAGACACCGGCGTTGATCAGCTTCTCCTATTTCCTGAGGATGCTGGGCCCGGCGATCGGTTACGGGATCGCGTCGTTCGCGCTCAAGTTCTACATTAGCCCGACCTTGACGCCCACCATCACCACGCAGGATCCAAGGTATCGATCGGATTAATCGTATAACCGGACCGATTGATTTCAGTTTCTGACAGAGAACGTTCGTTCGAACAGGTGGCTGGGTGCCTGGTGGCTCGGCTGGATCATCCTAGCGATCCTCCTCTTCATCTTCGCCAGCGTGATCGCCCTTTTCCCGAAGACTCTACCCAGAGCGGCGGCTCGCAAAGCGTTGGCCTCGGAGCGGAACAAGTCCGCGACCAACATGGTGGCCGAGCAAGAAGAACCGGAACTGCCCGCCTCCCTGTCCGACATGATCCGTACGTTCAAACGCCTCGTGACCAACACCACCCTGATGTGCAACAACCTGGCGACCGTGTTCTACTTCATGGGCTACATGCCCTATTGGATCTTCATGCCGAAGTACATCGAGACGCAGTACAAGCAGTCCGCCTCGGTCTCCTCGTTGATCACCGGAACGGTCGGCCTGGTCTTCAGCGCCTTCGGCATCCTCCTCTCCGGCCTTGTCATCTCCAAGTACAAGCCCAAGGCTAGGTATCTAGCCGCGTGGAACGTGATGGTCGGTGCTATATCGGTTATGGGGATGATCTCGTACGCTTTCCTCGGGTGCTCCGCCAACGACAACCAGATCGCCGTCCAACCAGACGGCGCGCTCAAGACTCTGCTACCGTGCAACGAGGAATGCTACTGCGACTACGTTACTTATAATCCGGTGTGCTCCGAGGACGGCCAGACCTTCATCTCCGCTTGCCACGCCGGCTGTCGGAACCTGAAGGTTCGATGTCTGCTAACCTAGTTACCTTACAAGCCGGCTAGTAACATTTAGTACCTTTTCGTACACGAATTGCATCTACAGGGTGTATAAAAATTATGTATTACCAACTGGATCGGTGGAGATCTGTTGAAAAAGTCGATCGCGAAATTGACCTTTAGCTTTCCTTTGAAGGTCAAAAACTTTTTTATCGCACAGTGTTCATCGCAGGGGACAAAAGTCTCAAGTGAACCTAATTTCTTCCATTTACAGGGCGATCCAAAATGCGGTAAAAGAATTTGTTGAGAAGTTCAATTTTGCGATGCATTCTTTCGACAGATCTCCACCGATCCATACAATTTTTATACACCCTGTATGTTTGGAGTCATTTTAATCGGAAAAATGTGACGAATGCGTTGGTGATAGTTCCGTAAAGATATTGCAAATAGGCGAGTATAGCGATGGGGTTGGGATCGTTTCACGTATCTAACCCTTGCGTTCGATTGCAGGTGCAGGGCAACGGCAAGAAGATATACACCGACTGCAGTTGCATCAAGCCGAAGTTCCCGCGTTCAATGGGACATTTGTTCGGGAACGACACGTTCGTGTACACAACTGAACTTCCGTTTGAGTCGACACCGGCCGATGCATCACCAAGTTTAGGCACCGCGGTTCCGGGCGCCTGTCCCGTCGACTGTATGCACAAGTTTTACGTCTTTCTGGCCGTGGTCTGTCTATTGAAGTTCAGCGGCGCTACCGGCAGGGCCTCGAACTTTTTGGTGTCCGTCAGATGCGTCGACGAGAAGGACAAGACGGTGGCCATGGGCTTCGGATTGACTATTATGAGCTTGTTCGCGTTCATACCCTCTCCTATCCTCTTCGGATTCATTTTGGGTAAGCAGCTCGGCGGACGGTCATTTTCTCTTTCGTATAATCTGGAATTTTTATGTATTCAAGTATTCGAGTATAAGGCGTATATTACCAGATATGCTAAACGTTGTTCAAACCCTGTATTCCGTAACACAAATTACGACCAACTGTATAGACCCCACTTGGAGGTCTGGGTAAACTTAAATAATTTAAAAAAAAGACAAAAGTGACGATTTAAAATGAACATTCACAGCGACGAATATATTAGTAATAATTCCTAACGCAACTTTCGATTAAATGATCGAGTTTTTCGTGATTTTTCGTGGTTGGTCGCTTTAATTTATCAGTTCCTCCAATTTTTAGACCTAATGTCTCTGTTGTCTATTTTTTTTTGCAGTGTCACGTCCGGTGGTCCACCCAATAATAATAATTGACAATTTTAATGTATCATTTTTGTTAAATCCTCAAACGATATATTGGGTTGCGAGCGATAGAATAAGAGGAAAGATGAGATACATTTCGCAGCCAACTTATAGGGTTAAACTCCGCTGTAAGTTCGGAGAAGCTCTATCTATCAAGTCGAAGTGCTGCGAAATGTATTATTCTATCGCTCGCGACCCAATATATCGTTTGAGGATTTAACAATCGGTGGTTTGATAATACTTACAAAAATGATACATTAAAATCGTCAATTATTATTATTGGGTGGACGTGACAGCGATAACGATTCTGACGTTGTTATTAAAAATGTTGTTCCCAACGATTCTTCTCAGTGAGATCATTTTGTTTCAGATAAAACCTGTCTGGTTTGGGGGAAAACGTGTTCGGGCACGGGGAATTGTTGGTTGTACAATGGCGAAACCCTCAGATATCTATTGAACTTTACAGCAGCCAGTAAGTCCACTAGTACAGTCTCTTTTTCTCTTCTCCTTCCATGCGGAATCCGCAGTTGTGTCCACTCATTATTGGAACACTGTGTACGATTACACCATCGCTGTATACGGGGGATAATTGTGGGGTCTCGCGGATGATCCCCACTGTCGATATCACTTCTAATTTCCGGACGGAGCTTGATCGGTAATTTCTCGTTTCGCAGGCTTCGTAACGGTGGGCACGCTGTTCGACATCGGTGTCTGGTATTTCGTGAAGGACGTGAAGATCTTCGACGAGGAGATCGAGCTGAAAGACATAGCCGAGGAGTCCGGGGAGACGCTTTGAGAGCGAGCCGCTAAACGATCCAGTCAGATCGCTTCGTTTCCGTGATGGCGTAAAGGCTCGAACAGCGAAGTCGTTGGTGAATTGAAAAATGAAACAGAAAGAAGAAAGCGAGCGAGCGAGAGAGCGAACGAGAGAGAGAGAGAGGGAGAGAGAGAGAGAGAGCGATGAGGACAGTGATGAAAGAGATAGAGCGAAAGAGAGAGAGAGAGAGCCGACGAATAAAGACTTTACAAGTACCTTAAGCATTTTCTTAGATATTTAAAAACTCGTAGTACCTCGGATAGAACTTGACGTTGTTTGGTCGGTTCCGTCCACGGCGCGGGGCTCCGAGAATGAAACAGGAACGGCGGATTTCAGATTTCTATTGTCCTGATATCCCCGGCCCGCAAAACTGTTCGTACAACGTGTGCATCGGCAGAGGATCGATGCTCGATAATGTTCGATTCGATCGGGTCGTTCGCGATCGTGTATCTATGTACATAAGAAGCGCGCGACGAAAGGGACAGTGTAATTTCTCTGTGCGTTGCAGCGGCGAAACGACGCGTTCTTATTGCACGTTTCACGTGCGACGCGTGGCGCAATAACGATACGTATCTCGCTTCTGTAAATTATGTATATCGGCGTTTGTTTTCTTTTTTTTTCGCGAGACGCGTTCCGGCGCGCTAGTAGTCGTAAGGGAACAGATAACAAAATTGTGATCAACGTTGCGATATATGTGTATCGTGTACCGAAGATGCAAACCTGCCAAAGGATTTTGGAAATAAAAACTGTAGCAGACGAAACTCTGTGGGGTTGTTCATTGCAGTTCTTTGCGTCGGATCGAAATAAGAAATTGTCGTGTTTTTAAGATACACAGCTCACAATTTCTTATTTAAAATTAAAAGCTAAGGTTTAACGTCTGAATCCGTTTAATATTATTAGTTTGTACAGTGTCCAGTAATAATATTTGATATAATTCTCGCCATTATATCATAATTTATTTAGGTATTTCATTTACTTTAGCATTATTATTATATGGGGGCGAATCGGATCACTTCATTTGAGGTGAACCGCTCTCCAATTGCGTTAGGCCCCAAAACAGTCTCAGCCCAGTATCCCAAAATATTAGGATGGAGAAAAAGAAATCCATTATTTATTTTTTTGGTAGTAAAAAAATTCTTTTGCTCTTTTTTGCTTGGTCCGTTCAGTTGTGAGTTACAGGGTGTTAAAAATGGAAATCAACAAAGAAAAAATTCGGTACATTTTACAGTTTTTCTTTGAAAACACTCAAAACTACTATGAGAGAGGCATTACGAAGCTACCTTTAAAATGGCAACAAATTATTGAACAAAACGGTGCATATTTGACCGAAATCGGACAATCCGAAACATGTTAAATAAAGTCTGGAAGTTGACGCAAAAATAATGGATTTTTTTTTCCCCAACCAAAATAGATTCGCAAATTTAACGGCGTTCATCGGAACACCGTAAGCGTAAAATAGGCAGAAGGGAAAGAACCGGATGTGTTAAATAAATAAAATCCTTTTATGCGTTCTCATACAAAAAACATTAAAAAGTACAGGCAGTATAACAACGTGAGACGATTGTCCGTCACTCGGTTCCGTCCTCCGACGAGGCGATCCGAAACCTTTCCGTCACTAAAAATCCGTGTGCAAGGTTCCCTTGCTGCCCTTGTCGACGGACTTCTTCGGGCTGTTGCTCTGACGGGACTCCGGTCGTTCTTCAGGGTGTTTGCCGTCGCTGAAGCTGCCGATCCCCGACGAAGAAGGGCCCCTAGATTGTCTCGGTGATGTCATAGCAACCAGAGGAATACCAGCGACCACTCTGTATTGCGTGCGTCCACTTTCCATGGACTTGACAGACTCGGCGTCCCCTTCGGGCTGATCGGAATTGTGCTCGTACCGGTTGATCAGCGACTTCACGTCCTTGACGAACGATGTGTCGGAGGTTTGCGGGGGATACTCGTCGGCTACCGGTATGCCGACTTCGTTGAAGTTTCCTTGTTGTTCTTGATCGTTCTTCGAGTACTCGAAGCTGTTGGTCTTCCTGGAGCCGTCCACGTGGCCGTTCCGAACGGTCGCCGGTCTTCTGCATAATCTCGGGTCGTCGTAGTTAGCAGGGTCGGGGAACTCGCGTTTGGTCGATGGCTTCAGCACGGACGGAGTTGGGTCTCCGTAAACGCGGTCGTAGTCTTTGCTGTGGATCCGCTTGCGCGACCTTGGAGCCGTGCTGCTCAGGTCGCTCTCCACGTCGGAGTCGATGTCCAGCGGTCTGTAGGCTACCTTCGGGCTCGAGTCCTTCTTGCCCTCTTCGTCGGTGCTGCTCAAATCGTCCTCCGAGTCCAAGGTTCGCGTGTCGGAGCGCCGAGAGTGCGACGCTTGGCTCAGCGACGACTTCGAGCCTGTTCGACGATCGCCCGGACCCAGGGGACCGTACTTCAGCGGCGCCGATTCGCACGGTCGCTGCTCCTCTTCCGTTTCCGACGGTCTCGCCGCTGGCTCGTTCGTTACTTCCGCTTGTACCGTGTTGTCTGCGGAGGTAATTCTCGCGATTAGAGCTTTAGGCGTTATGGGTGAATCGTGATGGAGTTGGAATAAAAATACACTGGGGATTGACTGGGACTTGAATTACTTCAAGAACTTGTAAGTTATAATATGTTACAGAAATTTACACTTCAGGAAGTTCGCTACACTGTGAATATAAAGCAAACTGATTTTTGTTTTTAAGGGGCTGTAGAAATTAAAAAAAAAATATATGTTTCATAAATATTTTCTAAATCTATATTTTAATATTATAAATAATTTAATTTTACTGGAATAATTTAAATTTTGTTTTTAAGAGGCTGTAGAAATTTAAAAAAAAATGTATGTTTCATAAATGTTTTCTAAATCTATATTTTAATATTATAAATAATTTAATTTTACTGGAATAATTTAAATTTTGTTTTTAAGAGGCTGTATAAATTTAAAAAAATATATATGTGTTTCATAAATATTTTCTAAATCTATATTTTAATATGATAAATAGTTTAATTTGATTGTAATAATTTAAATTTAATATATTTTATAAAAATTTACTGTTATTGCTCCCGCTGATCGGCTGCGTTTGCTTGTTAGCCAGTCTGGACATCAGTCGTTGCATTTCAGTGCCAGTCGAGGTCTCCTTGGTTTGTTGCGCGTAGAGCTGCACGTTCTTGCAGAGGTACCATAGAACGACCTTGACCAGGATGCTCAAGACCAAGATGGTGGCCGTCAGGTAGCACAGATAGTCTCCCAGTTTTAAACTGTGGTGGAGGTGACACTTCGTTTTCTTGGTCCCCCAATAATGGCAGGTTAACTTGGCTACAGCGTCGTACAGAAATTTCCCACCGACGTTTACGATGACAGCGGACCACATCATCCAGAAGCCTATGCTGATCGCCTTGTCCTGCGTGTAGCCTGATCTCAGCACTACCAAGAAGTCTCCTATGAACATTGTCGCGATCAGCGAGTACACCAACATGGTGCCGAACTGGAACGAATAATTATCTTTATCATTATAATTTCAAATTAGTTAAGTAAAGTTAGAAATACTGGACAGGTAAACGTGTTTCATACTCATATCAAGACGAGTAATACTCAAGGTCACTTTCATTTTTTTTTTTTAATGGAACTTTATAATTTAATAGTACATAATATTATTGTTTATGCCAGGACGAGTTCAATGGCCCTGTATTCTATGACCTTGACACGACCTTGACAGGGAGGTCTCAACAGTAAGGCATTTACTATCAAGGTCATGTCAAGTATACCGAGCCATTGAACTCGTCCTGACATAAGCAATAATATTGTGTACTATAAAATATAAAGTGCCATTAAAAAAAAAAATGAAGGTGACCTTGAGTATTACGATGACGTACTCACCTCAAACATTACCCAGCCAATTTGACAGGCAGTCTCGTCGCAGGGTCCGTCGTACATTTCTGTATCTTTTACGCAATTGCAATTACTGTAAACCGTTCGACCGTTCTTGTACTCGGAGGAACGGCAACCGGCATGGCAAGGACTATAATAAGTGACAGTGCCTTTGCTCTCGCAAACAGGCCGGAAGTCGGCGTCGTTCGAGCAACTGCAATTTCTGTTGCAGTAGGTTGGCAGTGAAATGCTGGAAAAAACATATGTATCGCTACTTTTACTACGGTATCGTAAATAACCTTTAGATAAGAAAACAGCATGCTATCTCCTGTTTTTAACATTTCGATTTTAGCGGAGAAAATCATTTTCGAGTTTATGGATCATACTTACTGTCCTTTGTCGTCCGTTTCAACGATAGGTCTCTTCTCGCAGGACGTTAAAGTGAGCGCGACAACGATTCCAGCTGCCAAAAACGTAATTACCACGCCGTACGCCACAACACCTCTGGCGCTGGGCTTCGCTTTCGACATTATCAGCCCCGAGATCATCACGAGCAGACCGATCAGAATCGGTTTCATAACGTCTGAAACGCAATCGAATTCGTAAAAACGAGATCAAATCGATCGAAAGAGCGCGGTAGCCCCCTTTAATAATTTATTTACGGTAAATTCGATCGTACTTGTTGCCAGCCGTGAGACTATCGGATCGTTAAAGCCGAGTAGCAGTCCAGTTGGATTCGGCACGTGAAATCTCGCTTGTATGATAAGATTCTCGTAGACCATGAAATTCACCGTGGCCATCATGTAAAGCGTGTACGAAAGTACGATGAATATCAAAATTTTGTTAGTGAACAACCTGCCCACGGATGAAAAGAAACCAGGGTTCTCCGGTTTCTCGCTGACCAATCGACGAGCCGTGCGATTCGGTCTGTCCAAAGTGTTAGTTAATAACGCGACTGCGGCTCGTTCAACCACCTGGTACCGTTATAAACAATTGTTAGAATTGTCCGACAATAATATATACAATGTTTTTCCTTAAGTTAAGATTTGATATGTGTGATTAACGTAAAAATCGTTATGATTAATTCTGTTGTTCGTTGCTGAAACTTATTTAAGTGATTTGATTAAATATTATTTTTTAATGTTCGAGTGGATAATTTTCAAGGGTTACCTGAGACGGTAGCATTCTAGGAAACCACGCCAGTAGCAAACCAGGTACTATCAGTAACACTGTCAAAATTGGCAGTCCTAGCCACCATGCACCAATGTGTTCTCTGTATGTGTCAATCGTAGTTAGGGTTGCAGCATCTAACCTGAGCCCGAAAAAAGGATTCCAAAATGTTATTATATTTTTGTTCGTGTAACATATACTGGTGTACGTTGTTGTATTCTGTGTATTATTAACATTTCTGTGCGTTATGTTCGCTAAAATTTAAATTATCATACTTCGTTAGGTTCGCTCACCTGAGGCACACCCATGCCAACATGAAACCGAGAAGAACGCCCACAATTTTCACGGCAATAGCGACACCGATAAATCCAGCAACGTGTTTCTTTCTCGTGTTGTCGTCTAAATAAGAGATGGCCAGCGCGTAATACGAAATATTTGCGATTCCTGTTATAATCTGCACGATAACTAAGGCGGTGCACGTGAAGTAACACGGTTCCTCATCTTTCGCGACTATTTTACTCCCGGAACACAACTCGCGATTATCGTCTGGAAAAGAAAGAAGAAAATTTGCTTAACGATCAACAGTGAACAATATTTCGTATGCATTAACATTGCGATTTGCTACGAAATGTGTAGAAGTACCAATAATGCTGTCAGTTATGAAATAATAATCACAATAATCTCATAAGCTAAATATATTCTCAAACTTATGGTAGGTGACAATCTCGAGGATCAGAAAATTTCTAATCTACTAGAATTTGTGAAAGAAAGCAATTTAATAAATAGACCAATATATAGACCACTATAAATAATGTAGGCTCAGAAAATTTCTGATCTACTAGATATTGTGAAAGAAAGCAATTCAATAAATAGACCAATATATAGACCACTATAAATAATGTAGGCTCAGAAAATTTCTGATCTAGTAGATATTGTGTAAGAAAGCAATTTAATAAATAGACCACTATAAATAATATATGACTACAATTTTCGAAGCACTGCTAATATTAATAATAATAAAATGTTCAAGTTTAATTTTATTCTGTCGCTCACCTGCATGTTCGTATACTGTTCTCATCATGTCCTCGGTCTCATCGACGACTTTAGTTTGATGCGTCAAATGGGGAATGATCATGACGAAGTACGAAACGCTTTGCAGAAGGACTATACCTCCGACCCATGCGACTCTGTGAATCCTATCACCCCAATACGCGATGAGTAAACCGAGAAGGAAGGGTGCCAAATCTGGTATCGCAAGGATCCATTCTGTGAAACAAAATTCGACTTGTTACTCGTGCACGGCAGTTGTTGTCTATTTAAAAATGTTTGATTCGTTTGATGAACCGATCAATTCCAATTTTACGGAGGCTCGTGCCAAAATATTCTTCGATGAACAACGTCTTCGGCAAAGAATCAATATTACGCGCGCATACCATGAATTTCAAATTCGAAGTGTTGAATATTTACCTTATTCCCATAATTACACTAAATAATTTATGCAAGCTTCGAGGGCGTGTGGGCGAAGGGGATGAAAATTGAGAACATGTGAAGGGTTGTATCAACGGCGGAGGGGCGGAGGGTAGGCAGAGGGAGACGACGAAAAGGATTCTGAAGGAAGACGGAGGAGAGAAAAGCTGGATGAGGGGGTTGAATACAATAAGGAGGATAAGAGAGAGAGAGAGGAGAGGAGAGGAGAGGAGACAGTGAAGGAGGGAGGGTTGGGATGATGCAGCTAAGGGCGACAGGGCAAGGTGAATGGAGAGCATAGCGAGTGAACGGTAGCATAAGTGTTATAAAAAAAGAAGAAACAAAGATGGCGTGAGGTGTAATTGAAATTTTCAGAGTAATTCCAAAGTAAATCGAATTAACCCTTAACACTAAAAATTGCTGTGCCATTATTCAAAATATTGTTTACATTGTCAAATAAGTTGGTGTCTAATCAATTACTAAACATTTAAGTATTTTAATATAAATGAAGAAAAATAATGTAGAATGGGATTGTTATTCTAGGTTGGAAGAAATGTTTAATTTTCAAGCTCCAAGTGCAAAGGGTTGAGGAACGTATGAGAACATAATTTAAAAAGAAAATGAAGACATTCGCGGGACGTATTGTATTTACCCATCAAGTAAGGATCGATTTGGAATCGCCTCGCGATCGTGGGCCCAGCCACGTAAAAGTATCCGCAGGCAGCCGCTTGAATCAACCCGATCCATGACAGCAGCCCGATGAACAGTCTTCGCGTCGCGAATCTTGCTAATCTCGGGCATGGCACTTGTGCACAACCGCAGTCGATCGACTCGTTCGGTATCGGGTTGGCCGGTCCTGTCAAACCACCTTCCACTTCAGACCTCACCACTTCTTGGAGGCGTATAGTCATTCCTTTGAAACGGAGCTGGCCCCTGAAGATAGACTACCCCACGCGCTACGTCAGTTTACTGCTACGGTGGCTGACCAGATTATCAGAGCCACGAAAAAAGTATATGTTTATTCTGCATGTGGCTGATTTAATTTATTCGAGATATTGCAGTGTTTGCAATTCGCAAGCATCAATAGTTTTGTAAATAAAATAATATAAGAATTCAGTATGAAGGGACTGCGTTACGATGCAACGTGGTCGTCATCAATTTGATCATAGAAATGCAAAACTTTGGAAATATTAAATGAATTTGAAAATGTGTCGATTATCTGATTATTAACAATTGATAAAGAGATTGCGTTTTATCACAGTTTTAATTTTACTGTGTGTCTTCTATTAATATCCGTGTCGTAATTCAGTGAATATTGGTTGATATTGATAAATGAAATTAAAGCGAAGTAGATTTCTATTTCTGTGGATTGCGGTAAATTGAAAATAGACTGAAACACTGTATAATAAAATAAAATCCAATAATTTTCAGAAAATATATAACCCGATGCTCCCGCGTGAGTAATCGAGTAGTGTAAAATGATTCTAAACAAACATGAATGTGAAACCAAACGATGAATAATGTCGGAAATACTTGTGCAATTGTTAAAGATTTCTGGTTCGCTGTTGAACGATGAGACATTGTGCTTTGCACGAAAAACTATCAAACCACGGGAATTAGTCAGCAAAAGAAACGTGTGTGTTCGACAACATGCAATCAATTAGTCCATTAACAAACGAACCTGGCGAACCACCGAATCACACACTTTTACTCATCGCACGTCCAACTTCAAATAATTACGGCACGCATTGCACGAAAGGAGTTCGTTGAAATGCAATATTAATTCTTGTGTGCAACTGTCATGAAGCTAGACGAATGTGGAGCGCGTTGTACGCGTGCGATAGTTTGTGTGTCATCGTGAATCACCCGATGACGCCTTCTCGAGGAGGATTCCTGGAACTACTATGTCTACGATCCGTATCGTCACGAAAATGGTGATCGACGATTTATCAATCGATCGGCGATCGCCGTGATCCGTCGACCGGTTGGCCGAATTGATTTCGTTCGCTTACCGTTTCGACAAAATCCGATCCGACGATTCCTTTGCCACTCGCGGCTTCAACGGTAGAGCACCGGTGTACGTACTTATTTTGTACAGGTGCAGCAGCGAAACTGTTGGTTCAATCACATAATGGCGCGGTTATAGCGACGCGACGCGACACGACACGACACGGCACGATGTTATTTTCGAATCCCGAAACGATAGACTTCCTTTCTTTTCACGAAAACGGAGCGAATCGGACACACCGACGCAACACGGCCAACGTGAGGCCACAGGCGCGGCACTTTTAATCGACGAACCCGCACGTTATCTTATTACAGATACGCTGCTCAGATATCTTCTGATAAAGTTAGACCGTAATATACGCATGTGCTACGATACCGACGATGCCATTGCTCGTACATACCTCGTCGTCACCGACAACGAGAAAAATATTTACGTGTATCCGGTATGTCGGCCGCCGGCCGACCGATCGTTCGTCACCCCATCGACGAAGCATTAATAATGTTAGAACAATCCGAGTGCAAGTTGTATGTGATTTTGAAAATCGAATGTTATTTTAACACAGGATGTACAAGAATTATTTTAATCTCGTTCGTATCTGGAATATTTATTGACTGTATTAAGATACGGTTGGAACGTCGATGATGCAGCTCTGCGACTGTTGAAGAATGACGTCGGTAATTTTGAAAAAGCGGTGTTTGGACGAGAATCTTGGAACGTTATTTTGTGTGATTTTAACACAAGATACAATATTGTAATCTTCTACATACAGAGTCCTTGACCTCATTCTTATTCAGTTATGTTTTATAAAGTGAGAACCAAAGATTATTTTACGAAAATTTGTTGTCATTGAAATTGTTGATATTTTCCACTGTTTCGTTTTTCATCTATAAATGAGAAACTTTTTAATCTCTATACTTTTCGTTACGAACGTTCATGTTAAGTATACCTGTTACGAATTTATAATAAAATATTATGTTTCTAAATTTTAACTATTTTTCGCACCATTCGATCTGCCTCGGTCTAGCCTACGATTCGAATAATATTGCTACGAATGTCGTGAACGCGAGAATTATTTCACGAGAGCTAATTGCTTCGTTTTCGTGCGATTCGTTGAGCCAGATTTTTCGCCTCGCCGTGGTTCCATCGGATCGGTAGCGGGCCGGGGACAATGCGAATTACGTATTCATCGACCGCAGTCAAATTTCCGTTCTATCAGGGCAAATCCAGATACCGTCCAATTTCAAAGATGGCGGACGGGGGCCAGTCTCACCGGGCTCGGCCTCGGTCTAACGCCTCGGTAAAGGAGTTAGCACGCCTAAGCACACTTAAGTCGTCGCCATAAGAAAATGACGAATGCCAATTAGCATATGAAAAGCTTCCCCCGTTCGCCCAGTTCGTTCGGACGAGAGAGCGTGGGCTCTCTCTCTCTCTCTCTCTCTCTCTCTCTCTCTCTCTCTCTATCTCTCGACTCCTCTCTCGGGCCAGCGGCGCTTCTTCCTCTCCTCGGGACGCTTGGCAGGGCGATCACGTTTTTGAATATTAAGGGCAGGATTACACCCAGGGCTTAACGCGCGAAATTTAGTCTGCCGGGGCCAGGAACGAAAAGAAATCACCCTTAAGACCCCGGAGTAACGGCGGAAGAAGCGATGCCAGAAAATCAGAGGAACGAGGTCTCTCCTCTCGCCTCGGCGAATGCACATAGGCGCGAGCTCCCAGGATGTCCGCGTCTCAACCCAACGTGCCATCATCCCCGATCGTGATCCAACGTGATCGATGAATCAGCCGTGCTCGAGGATCTTCAGTCAGTTCTGCGACAAGTTATGGAGAAACCCATATGTAAATTGTTCAAAGTGTTGTTTTTTATTTAAACTTCGGCTTCGTACAATTGGTTTGGACAATTTTTACTTTGCACAAGAATTTCCAGTCTGTTGACAGCGTCTTTGTGTGCTTAATAATTAAATGTGAACTTATTCTATGTAAATAATATTTCTTTGTTCCTTGGACAAGATTTTCTAGTTTTCTGTGAAGGGAGAGAGAAACGTAATCCTTCCTTTTTCCGTGAGATGATTAAAAAGATTAATTACACACCCGTAGGAGCGTGTACGCGTAGCATCGAGGGGTTCTTAGACGGAACCGTACGTAATCACAGCGATCACACGGCGTCCCGAGCGCTACCAGAGAAATATAGAAATGTATCTGTAGAGGCGTGTGTAAGTACATCTATAGATATCTCGCGGAAGGAGGATGCAGGCTTTCCATTAGCAGAGTAAGTGACCATCGCCAGCATTTTCTTTGATGTTGGTTAATTTACTAATAACATCGTTCCACGGCTACTCGCCGTCCACCCTCTAAATATTTGTATCGCTAACATATCGACTTGTCCTCATGTAATTAAGCCACATTATTATTTGAGTGGAGGAGACGGCGGCGGCGGCGGCTGGGAAAAAGAGAGACCCGCCGCAACCCAACCTTCGAACCCGCCCTAAAATGAACTTTCCATCGGTCGCGTCGCTAAACTGCTCGAGATGATTTTATACGCAAACTGTCGGCGGGCCGGGGGTGCGCTCCGCGTGATTACAACTTTCCCGCGAAAGTCGATTTCCACCGTGGAAATCATTATCCGGCCTTTAATCGAATTATTTCGCGTACCGGTGATAGCTAACCGATTGGTCGCGACGAACATTTCTCTCAGATATTCATCCGATAATATCGCATACTTCAACCGATTAAATGGACCTTCATTACGCACCTCAAAAATATAATTAACGCGATTAATAATAATAATAATTCACGCGATTTTTATTCGCGATCCCCTGGAATTTCATTCCTCGCGCGAGCCTAGCGAACTAATTTCTCTCAGATCGTGTAGTTTCGATGTCCGCTCGAACGCTGTAACGACGCGTCGATTAGGTTAGGTGATCGGGAGCGGCGTGTTATCAGCTTTTTGCACAGTTGACTGCCAATTAGGCGCACCTGAAAGGTCGGAAGCCCCGGGTAAGCTCGTTTCTGGAAAACGGGGGCGCCCGTCCGAGCGGAGACGTTGCGGCCGGAGAGAGAAACAAAGGGAGATCTCGCGATCCGTGGAATCTCCGTCGCTCTCCAGCTTCCTCCTTCTTTGTCTTTTTTTTCGGTGGAAATAAAACTGTTGTATCTACTAATAAAGGCAGAGTCTTACTTTTAAAAGCGCGTACCGTTGCATCCCTCCGTGGCTCTCCCTCTCTCTCTCTCTTTCTTTTATTCGCGGTTCACTCTCTCACCTTCGTTCTGCGTTAAAATAGGAGGGATTAGTTCCTATGGTAGCACGGGGGCTTAAGCATTGATGAGGTTTTTAAATGGGTTCCTCCTTTGACGATGGCGGGAGAAAGAGAGAGAGAGAGAGAGAGAGAGAGAGAGAGAGAGAGAGAGAGAGAGAATGGGTGGGAGCTAGCAAGGAGAAGACGCGGACCGAGGACTAGCTCCGAGTAAAGGGGTGGGGGGTAGAGTGGAACGATATTTACCGGCAGATTAAAAAATCGAGGGAAAAATTAAGTGTTACGGGGGCACGCCCCCGTCCGGGATTTAATTCTACGTAATCCTCTGCTAAGATCGCCGAACTGACTACCATCTCCTGACCCTACCCCTCCCCCTGCGCAACCCCCGGTCCTCCTAAGAAGGTCGCCCCGTGATTTTCAACCCTCCGCTCGCTCGCGGGATCGCTTTTCTCTCATTTTTTTTCTTTTTAATCTTGCGCTAATCGTCTGAGACCACGCTTTCAGAGTGTTCTCGATTAGGTACATTGTAAAGAGCTACGCGGAACGCTTCGGGAACCTTGTGAAGTTTCCCTTCAGTATCAATGGCGGGTATCTCGTTAAGATATCTTCGATGCCCCTTATTACCGAAGCTCGATTCACGGAGCCGGAAGTGGCGGAGGTTTCACGGTCGAGTGGATGAAGAAACGAATGTTGCTATTTTTAAATTGTATTTTTAAATTGTCTAATCGTTTTCAGTTGCGATCTACTAATTTTTGTCATGATTATAGACGAGAACACGTAGAATCATTTTTATACAAAATACCTAAAAGTACCTAAAAGTTCAATCCCATTGCAATTTTAGCAGCCATTTTGTCGTTATATTCGACGGTTCGGTTACTCGTTGTTTTAGCCTGCCTACGTGACAAATAGCCGAACGTTAGAAAATAAAAGAATTCGTTACGGGTACGCTGATGAACAGATCGGCGGGACACAAAATATTTCAACGGAGTGCCCTTATTCCGGATGCGAGTAACTATCTCGTGACGGTAACATATTTATCAAAAATATTCGTCACAGCCGTCGAGCTTTGACCAGGTTCATCGCACACACTCGAAAACAAGCTCGCGTCGCGACTGTAATACGCTTTAAACTGTTAATAGAGTATCGTGGAGGGTGTTTGGCTGCGGTTGAATCTCGAGTGTTGGGCCAACATTCATGATGAAATTAATCTGGAGCGACCGATCTCGGGGTGGTATCCGCCAGTTAAAAAGCTCCCGCTGGCTTTCGTGGACCGTCCATCCCATAGGTTTGCCATAGGTTTGCCCCCTCCCTTCGCCCTTCGGCCCCGGTGACGGTGACCTCGACCCTTCCACGGGATTCGTTCAAATACGGATACGTGTATTGCTGTCGTCGCTGTATTCGCCTCCCAGTTAATGTTCGTTTCGGCCAGCAGACTTTCCTCGTCGGTATTAAGAGGGCCGATTGACAAACCGGACCTTGCGTGCGTATACAATTAATACAGCAATTAATTTGCTGCCAGACGACATCTCTGTACGACGGCTGCAAGCCGCGCTAACCGACCGAGAATATTGTTAACGTTTATTACGAGGATCGGCGAGAGTACGACGACTTTAAACAATTACGGATGGCGGGGCAAATTGTTGAAATAATACGCTTCTCTCGAAAAATATTGTAACGGTACAAGAGCGTTCCTGGGATAAGATATCGCGACGAGGTGGGGATGAGAGGCTACTACTTAACATGACAATATAGTCGTTTATTATCAGGAAAACTCGGCTCGCCGTGTCTATGTGTCCTCGTGAAATTTTAATGGAGAGCAGAATAAAGCGTCGAGAATTAGAAATCTTTCGCGGAGCGTGAATCTTGATAAATCGATCTTTCATACCGTTTTCCCATGTTAATCCGGCCCCCCTTTATTCCTGACACGGTGTACATTTATTATTTTTTGACATTCAGGGGCTCATTTATCCGAAACCGCAGCCTTCCTGTCGCTTGAAATAAATCTGTGATCGAAGTTGAAGGAAAATTGAATGATCCATCTAATTTTTTCAGTATTGCACGCACGATACGAATCTTATCGAACGAATGCTGGATTACTTGTTGAATCATCGCATTATCGACGCAGATCCAATAATAGACGTTCTAACAGAGAAGAAGAACGGCTGATAAGCTTCTTCTTATCTATTGTTTAAGCAAATTGGTTGATCGTCCACGCCCACGGTTACTAATAAACTGTACCTCACTTCCGATTTCAATCACCCTGTATATGTATATAATCTTCAAGCTTAACATCAGTAACCCTTTCACACAATTTTAAAACAAAGGCTAATAATTTTCTGGTGCTCCACTAATTTCAGCCACGAGCCGCCACTAGAAATAACATAAAATAAACAGTAATGCAGCGCATACCTGAACCTAACCAGAAACAAACTGAAATAAATCTGAAATCCCTTCTCAAAAATTTCCTTCGTACAGCAGCTCTACAGCCAACCAGAACAACAAACTGGAAAACCATGAAAATTCAGTCCTCCGACGCATATATTTTAAATAATAATCGATCGTACGGGGCCGTTCGATGTATTCAAAGTCAGCCAATTACGAGCCCGAACTTCGGGAATCATCGGGCATTCGTGAAAAGACACTGCGAGCATCTAACGGGTCGAAAAGGGAGGGGAGACCGACTCCCCCACTAATTTCTTCCGGATAAGTAATTGCCAGACAAATAAGGAAACCGTCAGGAAACTTTTCTTCGGAACCCCTTCGACGGATCCGTGTGTAAAAAGAGAGAGGATCGCGGAAAGTCTGTCGGCTCGTCGTCGTCGTCGGCGGCGCGGCAGTGGCGGCGTAAACAGAAAACACCCTCTTCTCTTATATTTTTACTTTTTTTTTTTGCTCGGAGCTGGAAGTAAGAGTTTTACGAATCAACATGGCCAGATCAAAAGGCGCTTCTGATAATTGGCAGAAATCTTTTCCAGGTGCCTTCGACCCTACCCGGCGAAAAGGGCGTCGACGCTGTCGCGTCGCGTCGCCTCGCCTCGCGTCGCGCAGCGTCGCGATCCCGTGAACGCCTTCGTTTGAAGATTATACGCATTTCACGGTGGGCTGCGGCGGGAAAAACGTCGCATATTTATTTCCCGTCTGCGATACACAAGCCGGTCACAGTTCTAAGAGGTGATGGGGTGGTGGTGTATGGGGGCGGCAGTCGATGCAGAATATCGACGGGGATCGTGGGGGTGGTCTCCCGCAGAGCTCTCGCTGGATGTCTTTGCTTTACGCTTTACTGTTATTTATCTCCGTGAAAGGCGGAATTCATGGCGGCGCGGCGCGATGTTACCATCGCGGGACTTTTCTTTGCCGTAAGAAAAAAAACACTTCCCTCTCTCTCTCTCTCTCTGCCTCCTCGCGCCCCTCTCTGCCCCCCGCGCTCGCCCTAAATGATTCCCGGTAATTTCCTCGGCGGAATAGCTGCTTCTCTTTCGTTTATCAGTCGCCTCTTGGACTCGTTCCTGCGAGTAAAAATATATTCGATAAGGATTTGCTGTTCCATGGTGTCGTTACTTGTAAAATTATACGGCCGCTGGTATCGGCGCTAATAGGCGCCTCGGTGGAAAGCGTGACGAAGGGTATTTTTACATGATTGCGAGCCATTTCGGCACGGAACGTTTGTTTCATTGTTACTCGTTTTCCTTTTCATTATTTTTTAAGCATTTCTAGTAGAAACTACACGTTTATTTCGACGTCAAAGCGGAGTGTAAGGTGGGTTACCTTCATCCGTCCTTTCCTGTCGATTCGACACATTCGAGGAATGACATTGTTGAAATTCTTTGATCGTTGAACTCAACGACTCAAACAGTGCGTGCAAATTGTTAAAATTGTGAGAAAATGAGGTTCTGATCGCTGATTCTTTGTATGGAACTTCGTATGGAATTTCTTTGAACCTTTCGAATCTGTTTTCACGACTGTTTCGCTCAATTAATGCGTAAACTCGAATTTCTCAGCGTAAGTGAGCGCCTATTTTTGTTACATAACTGGGCGCGCGAAGCACTTTGTGCACCATCCTTTAAAACTACGTATATCACAAATTTTATGTCAAATAAATAACACGTCCATAACTTTAAAGTACCTAAGGATAACTGAAAACCATATCGGCTCTAGTGGGACGACACTACAGTCGTAGGTAATGTGGGGGCATGCCAATCGTAACTAGCAGAAATAAAAATTATACTACATTAAACTACAAACGGAGCACTCGGTGCTACTGCGCGCCCACTTAAGGGTTAATCGAGGACCGGGGAGTATTGGCCGGTTTTGAAAAGGGTCGAAAGCCACCTTAATTTTGGTACGCGGATTCCGAAAGAAAAGAACGAACGAACGAACGGTCGGACGGACGGACGAAGGAAGGGGTTAACTTCTAATTGTTTTGTTAAATGACGCGCGAGTAAGAATCCCGGGGAAGACTTAAGCCCGAAAGCGAGCGCCAGCGGTGGTTTCAGTTCATTCCATCTTCCGTCGTTCTTCCTGCTTTCTTTCGCCTCCTCTATTCCCTCCGAATCTTCTCTCTGTTCCCCTCTCTACACCCCGTCCCCCCACCCCAACCCCTCCTCTCCTGGAACCCCCTCAATGCTGAGCCTCGCCGCTGCTTTAATTCTTAGCTTTATTCTCTCCTAAGACTCTCTCTTAATTTCTTATTTCTCCCTCTACCGATCCTGTCCTGCGTACTATCTTACCTTTCGCAATTTATACTCGGCGTACGAACGTGAGACGAGGAGAATCGTAACGGCGGGAGAGAGAAGGACAGAGGGGGCCCACTGAATGCCGGGCTTAAGCAGACAATACTTCGCTTTCAAACGGGCGGCTTCGAAGACCTTTCTTTCGCATTAGATACTTTAATTCTTTAAACGTGTCCCCCCTCCGCCGCGCGCGCGGCCCACACAAAATTCCGAAACTACTTTCGACATGAAAATTAGGCTGTTTTTCACTAACCTACGCTAAAACGGAGCATATAGGTAACATAAATTGAATGATATCGGCGCTAGGTTCGATCAAAGTTACATTGAGAAGTAGCCGTAGATCGAATAGTTCGATCATCCTCGGAATCGAGTGTTCGCGTTTCTGAAAAACAGGTTTAAAAATAATAAAATAGTAAAAATCTGTAAAATAACTATAGGTAACCATATACAATAGGCAACCACCGAAATTCTCAAGAGTTTTCAACTGTCGTGTCGGATCAGCAATAGTTCACGCTGCTCGACACTGAATGAGAAATCGTGGAACTCTGTAATTTGATCAACAACAAATAAATTGTTGGAGTATACACCGTAATGCACGGAACACTCGAAGGAGGTCTTTTTTGACCTGCTATTTATTGCCTTTTGCAGTGTCGCCATTTTTACAGGCTAAAGGGCCTAAGAAGGAAGGCGAGTCAGTCCGCGCAAGTTCACTTTGTGTTATGTGCTAATAATATTAATTTACACTTATTATACAGTTGTTCTCTGCGCGGTGGAGTTTAAATAAACTATAATAGTTTAAATATCAAGTTCCATTTAATCTCCCAACCTCGTCATCCCAACATAAATAATTCTTTTTTATCTTCTTTTCAAGGAGAAACGTACTCACCTACGTTTATTTTTAATCGTCGAGGCGTTGACCTTGATTTCACGACCTTTTTCCATGTTTCAACTTTTAATGCATTCTCTAAGAACACATTTTGAATGAAATATGTGTATATAATAATGTTTGCATTGATATCGGTTTAAATTAATTAGTAATCGAACAAGTTCCGGAAAGTATGTAACATTACTAGTTCGAAGGTGACTGAATCATCGACACATTCGAACGTTACTGAAAGGATGTTCCTTAAGGCGGAAACTATCGAGTAACCGTCAAACATTAACTACAGGCAGTTTACAATGAGTTATCAAACGCTTTGGAAGTATTGACACGTGACCTAGACCCCGCCGGGCCCGATACGAAACTATCAAAAGGATACCGTGGCTACGCGCGTTTCGTGCTTGTCAATCGTACATGTAGAAGTGCCTGATTCGTAAACGTTATGATCTCAAAGTATAAACCAACGATTTTTCACGTATGTACAGGGTGTATAAAAATTATATGTCACGAATACCGCGGAGGGATTCTATACCTCTGGATCGGTGGAGATCTGTTAAAACAATTGACAGCAAAATTAACTTTAACCCTTTCTTTTAAGGTTAAACATTTTTTTATCGTATCGTAAAAGTCTCACAGGAATGGGTCTCGAGTCAACCGTTCTCTTAAAAAACAACTTTGACGTTTCATAAACTAATTTCTTCCATATGTCTACAGGGTGTCCCAAAATGGTATAAACGTGGAGGGTATGATTCTACATGAGAAAATAAATTGATAATATGTTAGTGAAAAGTTCGTTGAAAATGTGAGAATAAATGTTTTTCATTTGACGCCTCGGTTTCGAGAAGTTAATGTTTGAAAATTCAGCGAACACGCGTGCTCTTGAATGACAATCGTTTGACGCGTCTGTTCATGACCTACTAATTCTACTGGTTCCAAATGTTAGGCACGCGAACTTGACGGATTTTTAAAGTTAATTTTCTCGAAAACGAGGCGTCAAACGAAAAAAATTTATTCTATATTTTCAATTTATTTTCTCATGTAGAATCATTCCCTACATGTTTATACCATTTTGGGAAATCCTGTAGACATATGGAAGAAATTAATTCACGAAACTTCGTTTTTAAAGAAAATGGTTGACTTGAGATCCATTGATCCCTTGAGACTTTTGTTCCTCGCGATGAATACGATAAAAAATTTTTTAACCTTAAAAGAAAGGGTCAAGGTCAATTCTGCGGTCCAATTTTTTAACAGATGTCCACCGATCCAGAGGTATAGAATCCCTCCATGGTATTCGAATTTTTATACACCCTGTACATACATCTTTACATAATATCGTGGAGAAAAGCGATCCAAAATTTTTGAAAAATCTCTTATACCAGCTCCACTCATCAAATTGTTATGTAACAAAGATTTATACGAATCCTCCAAGGGACTATCATCTGGTAGAAAAGAAGTGGTTTTTGTGATTTTAAGAGTCGCATGCTGGTTAAATGCGTCGCAAGGGAATAATTTATAATTTTGATTCGGACGAGAGCGTCACGCGAAGAAACCGATAGCAGCGCGGCCGTTGTTCCCGAAAAATATTTGACGGAAACAAGCAGCTCGCGAGTGGACACTGGTTCCGCAGGAATAGCAACCGACGTAAACCGCCGTAATTATTCGGTACCTCTTGACACACCTAATTGGACAACTTGGTTGGCAAATGGTACCTCCAGGAGGTAAGAGAGCAAGACGCGGGGGATAGGGAAGAGAAGAAGTTGAAGCTAAGGGAGCGAAGAGAGGACGACGGCACGATACTGACCGTCGATTTCTACACACCATCCACGGACCAACCATCGGCTCGTAATGGCCACTTTGAGGGCCCGCCATAAGCTTTCGCAAAGAGACGAACCCTTGCCCTAAGTGGTCTTACACCGACGTTTTGACGAGATGGATACTTACTTTGCCTATCCACAATATGACCTATCCTTTTGCCCTGTCTCTCCGTCCCACTCTTCCTCGCTACCCTTCCCGGGCCTTGAGTTTGCACCACCACCCTCCACCCTCCCCTCACCCCCTCCTTTCCACCACTCGATCACAGTCCCTCTCATCTACCCTCAACCTGCACGTTTAATTGATCGGATATCAATTCCTCTCCGAGCGTCCAGAAATCCGATATACAGTACATAGTCGCCTAAGTCTTTAGAAACTGGCAATTGCTAAATGAATGAGAAACCAAATTCTTGTATCGATGGTAACAGTGCTTCAGAGAACTTCTGAAAGAGTAAGATATTAATTCGCGTCTCAATTAATTCTGCTTCTATCGATTTCTTCATATTTTTATATCCGTGTATCTCGTTAAACAAGGAATTATTTTCTTTTAGACAAAATTTGAATTATTATAAATTTATACCTATTTTAGTTTTATCTATAATATTATGATTAATTTATCCTTTTTATATTCAATCTTAAAGCGTATACCACTGCCTATGAAATATTTTATTAAAGATTCTTGTGAATTTCAATTTTATTCTATTCGTAGTACCGTTTTATTACTAGGATATTTTTTGTTACAGCTCACCATTGACATAGTTCTCATTAGAAACCGACATCATATTCAGAGGACGCACTAGAAGTTAATAGCACGCGGCGGCGGAACACAGATGCACCGTTCAGCATTAAATCGGGACAATTACGTGATTGAAAGATGTATACGTTCATTTCTTCGTCCACGCAAGCGCTGGTAGTGCGCATACGAGAAAGAGATGCGCATGACATTTCTGAAAAATTCAGTGACAAGGATTTTTTCGACATCGTGTCTAAATTCTCATATATGCGAATGCCAGCAGTGTGATCTAAACTAAATTGTTCGCAACACTTATTGTACAAATCGGTAAAAATTTAATCTAGCTTACATTTCACTGATCAGTTCGGACAATAGAGGTTCCACCGTATCGTGGATTAAACAGTTAAACATGATCCAAACTGTGTCGTGTTCGTGGTGATTTCAATCAGAAAGGTGCCAGAAATATGTTGCTCAAAATGTCATAAAAAAAGTGATTGCCCAGTGAATGGTCATAACAAACAAATATTGTTAGATTGTGCTATACACGAGGGCCCAGATAATCGCATTCTATGAACCAGTCCGTGTATCAACTCGCTTCTACACGATATAAGTAAAATTTCGGTCCCAAAGTTTTTCGATGTACCGAGGCATCGCTGTACCCTTTTACCATCCTCCACGCGAGCAGCATATAGGGTGTTCGAAATATAAGTTGGGCACTATAGTTCTAATATCGCGCGAGTCAAATGGTACAGGGGTTACTGTCGTTGGAGGTGGCCATGGTAGGGGTGGGATCGTGGGTGGAGGGGGGTAGGGACGAAGGCGGAAGGTAGAAGAGCAGAAGTACCCATCGGGACAGGGGTTTCAGAGGCTAAATGGAGGCACTGCAGAAGCAAGGGTTAACTCAATAGAGTTATAAGTGAATTACTTATCGCGTACACCCAGTATACAGACTAGATGCGTTTAGCTATAGGTCACGGATACTCAGGGACGACCCTGAGTTTCATCGACGCGAATAAACACGCGCGGTACCCCTTTTTCCAGGAGCGGTAGCCGTTTTTTATTCCCCCCTCCCTCCTGAAAATTTTGTTTTCCATTGGACGATAACCCGGTTAGGCGATTAATCGCATTGGAACTTCTGCTTTTGATGTGAAGCCGGTCCACGCTCTCGATAACTCCTTTTCCCGACCTGTTGTGATGTTGTTTGTCGAAAAAAACTCTGCGCAGCAGACTATAACGACATTTGCGACCAATCGTTCGATAGATTGTCCATAACAAAAAAAGAAATTGTCTGCAATGTTGAAACCGTGAAGCGTTGGAGCGTTCGATCGCTGGTAGAATTTTGCTCGTTGTTATCCTGTTATTGGTCCCTTATAATAGCTAGCTACCGGAATTTCCAGAGAACCGTATTCCAAGGGTTATGCCCTTCGACAACCCTTAGGAGGCCTTCAAATACCGAGATCTTTGATGGACGCCTGGTTGCTCAAGAAAATTCAGTTAGTCCGCAGCTTTGTGTCCTTTCGCGAAGCACGGCTCGGAGGGGTGATAGTGCTCGGACGGATGTCTCTGCTTCGAACTTAATTAGCCGTCGCAGCCTTAATTACCGCCTGATATTGCTCCGGGGACAATTAACGCAATTTACCGGAGAAAGTGTTGTGCGTTGTCTTTTCTTTCGAACGTCTTCGTCTTCGATCCGATCGTTGTTACAAAACCAACGCACCACCCCCATTCTCACTTCTAACCCCCCCTTCCGCCCACACCCCACCCCCACGACGACGCGATGGAAGAATTGTAAATGAAGAGTGTTGACTAATTTCTTTCTCGCGACGATGTTAATGCACTCGACTTCGACAATTTTATTCGGAATTGGCCAATTGTTTTGTACAATTCATCGACGAAGATAGATTTTCGATAATTTTCAAAGGGATACCGTGAAAGGCATTGAAGGATGATAAATTGATATCTTTTTTTTCAGTATGGTTATATCAAATATGAAAGATAGTGGATACAAGTGTATATTAGACAAATAATGAGATTTTATTTTATTTTATTATTCTATTTTATTCTTATTTTGTTCTAGAAAAATATTAATGAGCTGGTCAATTATTTTGCCTCTTTAGCAAATATATAGAACGCTAAATAATGTCATCACCCTTCGTCTATTCATCTCTCTCTCTCATCTGTAATCCCAGTGGTGGGTTATCACTCTATGTTTATACAGCAAAAGAATAAACAATAATCTAGAAAAAAATATCCGCGGCACGAACTGATGGGACGACCTAATCTAAGGAAACAAACGTATCCTTTTTTATATAAATTTTCGCTCTAGATACAACGAATGTAACAATTAATATTGAATATTTACCAGATTGAAAACACGAATAATGACAGACGCCTTGATTCGTTCGATCGAATAATTTCCCGCGAGGGGTAGCATGACCGTGGCATTGAACCCGTCGAACGCCAGAGCGATTTTGGCCGGCGCTGTTAGGTTTAGGCGGAGGATCGACAGATTAATTAGCAAAGTACGGTAACCGTGGTTGGCAGATAAGTGCAGCTGCGGCTGAGCGCAGGAAAATAGCGAGGGGGTTGTTCGCGAACGGGGGGACTGCAACGCGAAAAGGCTGCGAAAAGAGCGGCCGCTGCGAAATGGGCGGGCTCGGCGGGCGGGCGGCTCGCATAATATACTCGTCGCGGCATAATAATTCAGAAATTTGCATGTACGCGGGCTAACTCTTCAAGTAGGTTATCTATGCTGAAAGTTTTCTTCCTGATACATCGCCTTACGCTCACGCCGTCGAGGAGGTTAGAGACGGGGTTTCAGAAGCGAACTTACGTAACTAGGCGCAGGTACAGCGGAATATACGTTGTACAGACGGGACATTATCTTTCCGAATTTGAATTACCGGCGACGGGAGTTCCAGCCTTTGACTAAAGCTACCATTACGCGGAATTTATGTATGAGCCGTATTTATGGGACCGAGATCGGTCAGGGAGATGTGGGTATTCGTGTTGAAAAAATCGATTTTCTTGGTTTTTTCACATTCCCTTCAGTCAAGTAGAATATAATGAAAATGAAAAAGAATTTCAAAAACTCTTTCTTAAAAAAGAATTTCAAGAATAAATGTGCGAGTCTCGATTTTGCCGGATCTTCGATCCGCCGAAATTCGCCCGAAGATCCGGGATCGACGTTCAGCGAACGCACAGAGTCCGGATGTGTCCGTGAAACGTGTCCGAATTCGTAAACGTTCGTCCCTTTCCCCGGATTAGCGGAACTACGTTAACTCCGATTAGTCGCCGGTTATGGTTTAAGCAGTTTGATGTCGTCGTACCACCACGGGCGAACCCCATTCACGTGATTTACACCCTCGGATCTCGTCCATAGCGTGCACCTCGGCCCCCGCAAAGGGAGCATCGTCGACGGTCTGCAGGATATGCCGCGGTCCTGAATTCAAATTTCAAAGTCGCTCGTTTGAGCTGATCGTCCTGCTCGCTTCGTATCGGGCGGTCCTTCGAGTCGCCGTGGACTGAGGTGGTGCGGGTGTCCGAGTCGGGCCGGATCGGATCGGGATCCCGAAAAGGTAAAATGCAATATTGATTATGTATTTTAAAGGTCACGAGGGTGACACGGATCGGCTTCAGCCGTTAAACTGTTTTTACCAGTTATTTTGGAGGATTTAGATTAAATGGATATTTTTTTACAAAGGTCGCTCAAGGTCGTTAGGAGAGACAATGTATATAATTTTAGTTAACTTCAGTCTCTCTTGCAATAGATATTTTCTTTTCTTCTCGGTCGTATGATAGTTAATTTATAAATTGATGATGCTCTCGGCGCAAAGGTTCGATCAATAAATTTAAAGCAAATTTGCGAGTTTGATTTAAACTTTCGACGTTTCGATCCTTATGTGGTCCTTATTCCGTTCCTAATAATTTTTATAAAGCATGTAATCAAACCCATTTTCATTACAATAAAATTAATTAAATATTATTAAACTTTCCTACAGACGCGGTTTTTCTCTTTCTTGAAAATGATCCACATAAGGATCGAAACGTCGAAAGTTTAAATCAAACTCGCAAATTTGCTTTAAATTTTATTGATTATTGATCGAACCGTTGCGCCGAGAGCATCATCAATTTATAAAATCTCTTGCAATAGATTTGGACAATTTTTATTCTGCATAAAAATCCTTCTTCTCCTGCTGCAGCCTCGGGCGCCCGAACGTTGCAAGCTTTCGGGATCCCGGCCCGACCCGACCCGACTACAATTTCGGCTACCGAAATTTTGTATACCGGCTCAGCATATCTTGGGGAGGAAAATCTGCGTGCTCGAACACGCTCGCAGCGCGGTATCGTATAAATAATATCTCCGCCGATTCCCCGTTGCACGTGGAATCCTTCTCCTTTCCTATTATGATGTATTATACCTGCAGATTTCGGGCAAACTACGAATGTCCTACCTAACCCTCCCACGCGGGCGCTTGCTTTCTCTCCCTCTCTCTCTCTCTCTCTCCCTCTCTCTTTATCTTCTCGTTTGTGCTCTCGGTAACGTTTTCACCCTCAAAGGACTCGCTCGACGTAGTCAGGGGATTACGACGTACAGCTCCTACATCGAGTTAGAATTTAGTGACACGGACACGAGTATGTATATGGGAGTTTATTGAATGAAGCTGTATTAAATTCTATATCATTTCTGTCCTACCCGGAGAGCCCAAGGAGATAAAGGAACTTGAGGAACGAGTACGGAAGCTGATTACCGTTAGATCAGCTTCGTAGTTACGATGGAAATTTCTGATTTGTAGCTTGAGCATGTTACGCATACATACGTAGCGTGCGCGCGCTCGATGGTGCTGCGAGTTCTTCCCTCTCGTTTTAAAAACGAAACCCTGAGACTTCGTCATCAGAGAAACATAATTAGATGCTGAATCGAACAGAAGTTTATCCTTTTCTAGACCGAACGCTTTTTCCCAGCGTATTATTATTATTTTGAATTACACATCCCCCTGATTGTTACAAGATTTTAACTGATTGTTAACTGATTTTGTTAAAAGTGGTATCGAAACGTTGAGAAACAGTAGATCGAACCTGTAGCGCCGACAACACGAGTTATTTATTTTGCTAAAAGTCTCGTAAAAAAAGATCAGAGAAAAGTTTTTCGACCAAACTAGCAATTCCATACGTTTCGTACCGCGGCAATAAGAAAAATCGATTTTTCCTATAATTCCAGAGTGGATTTCACCATCGGCGCAACGGACCCGATAAATCCATATTTACATAAACATTCGGGCTCCGCTAATAACAGAGCGAAATGAATTAGTGTCGGTCGAGGGAGCTGCACCCTTTACGGTTGCGCGGCGCGGCGCGGAGGCACAGTCACGTATGAAAAGACTGCGATGATGCTCAATCGAGCGACAAAAAGATCCGTCCCGATGACACGGAACATTTTCCGCGGGCTCCCACGGGCTTCCGCTTTTCCCGCAAGTAGGATCCTTTTTCCACGGCGCGCCCGGCCGTAGAGACGCAGCCTCCCGCTTTTATGTGTAAGTTAACGCACCGACGCTTGTAGATCCATAACGCAACCCCTCCGACCCTCGTAAACCTGAATTTATTAACACTTCGAACGACGGGGGAGATTTGCTAAATGGTTTTCAATTTGTACATTAACGCTTCCAGACCACATGCTCGACAGATTTCGCGGCGTATCGCGTATGTACTCGCGGGAACGAGTGTATTTCATTTCTTATTTCGAGCTTTATACCGGGGGCAGTTCTTCTTTATCGGGGCCCGCCGCGCCGCTCGAACGTCGCCTCGCGAAATTTAAATTCGACACCCGCTTCGATTTTATTGCCAGTTCTGGTAATTGAATGTGGAGGAAAGGTAGATCACCGCGAGCATCCCCCACTCCTCTCTACAGTCCTTCGCTTTCGGATACGAACAAATAAGCCCCTATGCTCGCGCACGTCCCTGCGGTTGGCCTTGTAAAATTACCGATGACAATAGCCGAGTATTAACCCTTTCCGAATCTGAGTGCTACAAAATTTTTGTTCCTGGTCTGATACACTGAACATTTTCACATATTTTTCAACCTACTTGTTTGAAAGCAGTTGGAAACGCGGCAAGAAAAATATCCTGAAAGTAATTACGGTTTTCACTGATAGATAGCGATATGTTTTTTTTTTTGTGGTTTCAATAACTAATTTTATTTGTTTTTGACATTTGATAACTAACCGTTTTTTGTTTTAATAAGATTGCAGGGAGGTTGAAATATTTTATCGACTGAAGTTTTTCATTGTTCGTATACAAAATTGGAAATTACTTCCTTACCAACATAGTAAATAGCTAACGATACGAATGGCTGCTAGAAAATCAGAATTTAGACGGAACGTATCTCCGGGTCAAAATGGACCCGAGTCCCGGCGTTCGAGTGTACACCAAGAATGTTTCAGCATTTGGATCTGTTGTTTTAATTTTAGCCGTGTCTGTAGGTCGGGGAACAGATAGAGAGCTCGGCAGCGATGCGAGTATGGTTGTATACATTCAGGAGGTATTCCGCGGCGATACAATGGTTCGTCGAGGAGATACACCGAACTTCTGTGAATGAATAGAACCTGCAGATAACCTCTTATTCCATAATTTCAACATTTATATTATAAGTTCAACATTTTCAACACACCATTCTTGTTACATATCGAAACCGTGTCGAGCGAGAAACTTTTTCTAATCGCAAGTACTACAAATCAGAGTAATTTTTCCACGGTGTCGTATCGAAACCACATTATAAGACGGTCGGGTATACATCGCGTCAAATCTTTCCAGGTTGCCTACCAACAAGAGAACCCACCACGCGCGCGAACTCCATCACTGGAAAACCCGTTCGAGGCTTAAACCCGCGACCGCATATCGGTGCCCATAAAAATCGATATCCGACAACATTCGAGCCAGGCTGCACCGGTTGGAATAGACGAAAACTCGTGGAATCATTAAGGGATGAAAAACGGTAGGGTGGAGATGGGGATGGGTGGGTGTCCACGGATCGGGAAAAGGACTGGAGCGCCGTTCCAAGGATATTCGGATGCATCGCGCAGGACGCTCGTAATTTCCCGGGTAAGCTTCGGCAAATTAGCTCGGGGCATACGTTACCCTCGCCTTAGACTCGCCCATCCCCCACCCCGCGTCGCCCCCAGCCCCCCGTCCGTTCACCCCACCGCGTTGCGCAAACCCAGATTTCCTGATAGCAAGCCTTCCGTGCCTTCCACTTTTTTTCCAATGATAGCGTCCAAAGACGGGGTGCAAGCGTGTACATCCTCTCGTACACGGTTGCAGTCTGTCGGGCGTACGAATCAGACGCGCTAAAGGGGCGGAGGGGTGTTGCGGGTGGGCGCCGAGGGGGTTTGGGGGTGAGAGGCAGAGAGAGGGATGAGACGGTTTGGAGAAGCTCCAAGAGGAAAGAGAGAGGCGTAACGCGGGGAAGCTTCCAGTAGGAGCTACGCCGCGAGAGACGCCTTTCTGGTCGCGACGCGAAAGCTGCTCGCCACTGGAAGGCGTGGGTCGCGAAAGCTCCGCCCGCAAGCTCTCCCTGGTGCACGCCCCCCCCGACGCAGCTTTACCACCCGCCCGCCCCCCACCGCGAGGTTCTCTGGCGATCCTGGAAAATAGTCGGACCAGCCGTGTCACCGGCGCGGCGCGGCGCGGCGCGGCTCGGCGAGACTTCGACCGGTAACCCCTCCAACGGGTTCAACGGGAGCCGTAGTCCTTCCATCCGTGATCCATCCTCTGTTGCCCACCCCCGTCCCAACCCCTACAGCTTCTCCTACAGCCCCCGTCCCCTCCCACAAACCTTCAAGACTCAACTTCGGTCCGCTTTGCACACAGATTGCATCTGTGGCATCCGCGGATGCAATCATTACCCCGCTACCGGTCCCTGCTCCTTTTACAAGGAAAATTCCCTGCCTCTCGCCCCTCTCCCCGCCACCATCGAGATCTCTCTCTCTCTCTCACTCGATGTTTGTAGAGGTTATATACTGCGCGTCTCTGTGTGGGTGCTTCGACAGCAGCCTCGGTGAAGCGTCAGTGTGCAGGACTGTCGTCAGTGTGCACGTGTCGTTTGCATGCGGATGGCCGGCTAGAAGAGTGCGCCATTCAGACGGGGGGGTTGGGAAAGTTTGAGATAAAGCCCGGTAGATGCTTTATTGGCTTCGGCGCTCGCGATAAGGGCCGCCAGCCTCGGTAGCCCATAGGAAATGTAACAAGCTGCTATTCAGGCTGCCGCGAGCTGCTGGACGCGAAATTGACGGGGGGCTTTTTTATTTTTTGGTACTGGTTCCGGGGACACGTGGGGGTTCTGCTGTTTCACGGCGAGATCGTCCACGGTAGATGCGCAGAACTTTCGGCAATGATACTCTTACTCTATCTCTCTCTCTCTTCGCGTCTGATGCAGTTTGTTTCATTGCAGAAATGTTGATTTTGCTCTGGACGGTTTTTTCCCCAGTGGACACGTCGGTGTGTTGGTCCGGGTTGAAAACGGACCGTGTGGTTGTTGCGGTTTATTTCGTGCAATGATTTGTTCTTCAGACGATGTGTCCGATGACGAAGATAATGTTGATTATCGTTGGAGAAACATTCTCTGTTTCTTGAGTCGTATTTTTTTCTTATGCACTGTATTGCACTTTTGGCTAATTCTTCGGTGAGTGGAATTTCACTGAAAAATACACATGTCTGATCTACTTATCGGTACTTTGCGACTATGCATTGCATATTTATATTGTGGTATTCGCATATATCAGAGAATCCGTATCAACCACGAAGAGATTAGGAGTTTCCATGCCGCCGAGTACCACACACGTTTGTTTCGTTTCGCGAAATCGGTGTCCCCAATCGGATTTGAAAAGTGTGGAATGATGTATCCGCGAACGAAATCTCCGGTTTTTCCCAATCTGTCACCGGAAATTTGTCCGACAGAAGATTTTCGGCTGGGTTCGCGACGATGTGCACGGCGTTACGGGAGATAAAAATCGCGAGATCTTGTTTGACGCAAAAGAAAAAGAACCTGAGCTCCGCTGAACAAAAAGAAAAAGAAATCCAAACTGCCAACAATGAAAGTTAACACCTCACTTACCGGAAGTCTATTAACTCATTGTCTTACGATTTAATTGAAAGATTTCAAATATTAAGACTATTCGTAAAAATAATTTTTATTGCTTCGAGGTCAATGTAAATTGTTTAAGGTATTAAAAATTACGAGATAATCGCTAGATAATTTTAATATAAAAATGGTAGAAGGACTCGTAATTTTACGATAAATAATTTCGGTATAAATTTATAGAGAATTTATAATTTTTATATAAAATTGTAGAGGGTGTTTACTTTTGTATTTTGGAACAACAGCTGACGACCAATCGAAGCGGCAAAAATAATGGGGGGGGGGCAAGGGGGAGTTGAAAAAGTAGAAATCATAGCGTCGCTGTCACGGGATAGAACGGTGAATGGCATACGTCGCGCGATTAACGGATTAACTGACGAGCACTTTGCCTAATCCTAGGATTATCTAGTTTAATACCCCAGCGCTATCGGAGCTCGCTCGAGATTAAGCTGACCGATCTCTCTCTGATCAGCTCTTCTTTTTTTTCTCCGTTCGCATAAATCGATATCAATAACGTCGCCGGCCGATCTGGGTTAAACGACTTTTGCTGTTTGATTTAATCGAATGCAAAGTATGTATGCGACTCGCGGTGCGTGCGTTCAACGGGTCGTTTGACAAATGGAGCGTCTTCGCGAAACGAAAGGAGAACCGACACTCGCTCGAATCGGAAACACGGAATGACGACAGAGGAGTCCCGTGCGTTTAAAGTATCATAGGCGAAAACGATGATCGTTATTGCAATCTATGCACCGGAAACCGGAACTGATATGGGCCGTCACCATAGATATAATCAACCTGTTATTGCACGCGATCCGTTACAAATGTTGCGCGGCTGTTCAAGTCGGTGGAATAATCGTCTGCTGAATAACTCTTTTTATTCCTCCTCACCCTTACTTATTTATCATTTTCAGACTTTAAATTCGAAATATTTAATACAAATTTATGATGGATATGCAAATATAACGTACAACGAATTTAAACAATAAAAAATAAATAAATATCATACCTGTGATACGGTATAGATTCTTATTCGCCGTTTATTCGATTTTAAGTTCTTTTATTGATTAAGTAAAAGGAACTCCGCTCGAACCATATTCCTCAACACAATAAAAAACTGAAAATTAAATTTTCTTATCGCATACATACCTATAATCTGAAAATTGCATTACGGGTCCGCGGAGTTTATGAGATTTATCGAAAAAAGTAAGTAAAAAAATGTGAAAAGGTGAAAAACAGACCGCGGAGTTTTATCTGAAAAATAAGTGGGGCGCAATTTGAAAAACACAAAACAAATTAAAAGAATTTCGAGCACACCGACGCGCGACATAGACTCGGCCGATTCAAACTTTTAAAAGAAAGAACAAAAGGCTTAGACTACCTATTCGTTCGTCTGTACCGCGAACAATTTTTATTTCGCAACAAAAAGACCGGGCGGCCCTAACAAATATCGAAGAGTTCGAAAAGTATATTTTTAAGGCTGAATGTAGTTCAGTCGTTGCACTGCTAGATGTACGACGAGCTCTCTTACACGTTCCCATGAAGAAAACCAAAATCCCCCAGGAAGAAGCGAACCAACCGCCTGCGCCCGCCGCCGCCAGCGCAGCCTCGATCGAAATCTTCGCTTGATATCTACGCGGCGCCAGCCCCCGTTCCCAGTGTCCACGTCTCTCAGCGGCGTGCGGTGTGTTGCAGGTGCACAGGTGCTGCAACGGTATGAGTGCATCTTATCGTTAGACACACCCCTGGCGCTGCGAAGCCGCGCGGCTATATGCGGCGGGGTACCGGAAAACGAGGATGAAGAGGAGAGAGGATGACGCGGGAGGGAGGAGGACGAGAGACTGCATATACATAATATACCGTTGGTGAAACAAAGAGGGTAGCAACAGAAGGAAACTCGAAGGAAAACACGGGAGAGAAAATAGTCGAAGCACCGGCGGATTGGGTGTACCGGCAAAGGACCAGGTGGATGAGTAAGAAAGAGAGCCGTGTGTCGGGGAGGAGGAGACGATCAAAGAGGGCGGGGGAGATAGAGATGAGAAGAGGGGACTTCTGCATCTCTGTTCTCGTCGTCGTCGTCGTCGTCGTCGTCGTCGGAGTAGGAGAAGGAGAAGGAGGAGGAGGAGGAGGAGGAGGAGGTGGAGGTGGATCGAGGGAAAGGGAAGCTGCACGGATGACGGAGGCAGTTCTGAAGGGTTTGAGGGTGAACCATCCGAGTGAGGACCAGGATAGTCTTCCTGTGGGCGATGGAGGCCGGCGCGGTGGTGGGGTGACACCGTGGTGGCGGGTAGGACGGCGGGTAACGCGGGTAGGTCGGCGGGTAGGGCGTCGCAGGGGCAGAACCAGCGCCGCGACGTCTCGGCGTGCACAGTCGCGGCTCGAACGCCGTCCCATGCGAACGTGTCGTCCTCGCGACCCGTGCTCCACACACCAGGCAACGTGTACCATGTCTCCGGTCTGATCTATCAGCATCGAGAGCTACACTCGAACCGAGACTACCACCCTGCCCGGGGGCCCCACCCGATCATCTGTTCCTCCTCCCCCACTCGTGGATTACATTGAGAGAGAAAGAGAGAGAGCGAGAGACAGAGAGAGAAAGAGAGAGACTGACATGAGACCGAACCTCGATGCCGAAGGTTGGACAGTGCTCCTCGATCGATGCTGAGAGATTGACAGTTTGTGGACCATGCCTACGGACGCGCGAGGATCATGTAGAAATAATTTCAACCACTTGTTAGCCGGCGGCCGCGCGCTACTAACCCGGTGGCTATAGCGATTTTCTAACGGTTGACACAGTGTGACTACTCGCGATCGTTAATTTAATCGACGCGTAAACAGAGTCGAGATTCGGCATTCCGTTGGTACATTATACATACATAATAAATCGGTCGTATGTACAGTGGGAACTCGAGCTGCGTTGGAGAGGACTCTCCGAGATCACCATCGCTCCCGAGACACGTGCGTGCAAAGCCGTTCTTTCTAGTAAGTGTGCGCTGTCGACTTATTGAATCCCGGTGATCTAATCGATTTTAACGATCAACGATACGCTCTCCCGATTACACGCTCGCGTTCGAACGACCCGGAACGGGGGTAACGCGCGAGATTTTCACGGAGACTATGAGAATTGTCGGAAGTGCATGTTGTTCTGCATGATTTTTTTTTAAGCAAGTCGATATACGTATCGAGGATAAGGGCTAGGGGGATGATGATGATGATGATGTTGATGATGTTGATGACACCGTATATGGCTTGTTGTGACCAACCGCGTATTTTGAACGAAGTGTAGTCGAAGGAACGTTGCACGGATCGATCGGCCGACACACGTAGGAACAGATAAATCGAAAATCGGTGAGAATCGGTTCGAGCAATATCGGTGATTATAGTGTGATGCTGAAAATGGCGGCGACTTACGAGTCCCGGGACAATTATTAAGAAACGCTCCACGGTGGAATGGATTTTCAGAGCGCTATGGACACGTTTGTAGAGGCATGGATGGCTGCTAACACGAAAACGGATCAAGTACAGGTAAATGATTTTACTGGATTCTCTTTCGTTTTAATTTTTGGTGCTATAATGATCGTGTGTCAGTGTGTGTGAAAGAGAGAGAGAGAGAGAGAGATTTTTTTTTGTTTCTTTCGTTTCTGGCTGAATGATTTCAATGCTACCTAACGTTCATAACCGTGAATAGTGTCGTCGAAGAACAACCCCCGACATTACACAGCCAATTTGCTACCCTTCCAATTTCACCCCTCTTGAGCACTTTCAGCTCATCGCCGTGAGCTAATTCCTCTATATCAATTTGCCACTTTCCGCCGCGTCGTGGAATGCTTAAAGAGTTAAACAAATCGATGGTTCGTGGAACAAGTGAGCGGCGCACGATGAGCTACGAGCAAATCGAATTGTCTTTTGTTTTTCGCGGGTCTGACGGCCGCATCTGCACTTTTTACGTTGACACGATTCGGTTATTGGGATAAACGTAACATAGAAACCATAATACCTTTTTGGAGTTGTGGAGAAAGCGATACATTTATATGTGTAAGTAGAGGAAGTTACCTTGTTTCGATTTTTTACACGACATTTTTACTATTGGATCTATGCACAATTTTAATTGGAAAGGATTTGTTTATTATCAGTAATTTATTTGTTAGCTTTGTTATTTTATATTTGGTTATACGGCCACGACAGCTTTGAATTCTGGTATATTTGTCAATGAAACAATTGCGTTGTTTTAATAGATAGTTGGAATGAATGGAAAACAATTTTGTTACACGAACCCCAAAAAATGGAGATGACAGTCTCCTAAACAGACAGTGGATTTTATGCATTAATGAGAAAAATGAATGCCATTCCAAATACTTGAGAAGAATCTAAAAATATCGTTATATTATTTTCAATCTATTAAATTCATTAAGAAAAAAAATTAAATTTCTATTTCACTCAGGTTTGTTGCATTTCAGGTAGGGAAACTTTTTATTCTGCATAAAGATCCTCTGTCTGCTCATAAAAATTTCATTTCCACCGTCGACGATACAATCGAGTAATTCAGAATGCGTCGAATATATATTGTCCACGTTGATCGATAAGTTTTCGAGAGAAGCAATGCGTTTCTGCGGTACCGTTGAAAATTTTCGATGCAACATTCGGATATTTTATACGCGACAGCCTGATATGCATTACCGAAACAAATAGTGTCGGTTAAACAAAGCGAACAACCTGCGGGTAACGTACCGGCGAAAAAAAGGAATGATATAATCGAGAGCACAGGGGGTTAAGGGAAAGTGCGTCGACGTAAAAAGTCGGGAGCATATGTGCATACACACAGGTAGACGTACACAGGCGCACGCACACGGGAGGTTCGAAAATTTCCGAGAGGTAACCGGAGCGTTGGTAAAGAGAGGGTTGGGAGAGATAATCCTTGGTAAAATCGCGGATCGTACGTGTTGCGTGGACGGGCATACGTACCTTTACACGTGTACGTACGGGGGGTCACGGGTTCTGACCACGATACGGATGTGCCCCTGCCTTCTTCCTGTGCCTGCGACCACGTTCGCGTTCTGGCATTCAGTGCAATAAGACCGCATCTCCATTGACCAGTCGATCTTTTGATCGTTGGAAATTTCTGATTTTCATTTATGACCTGCATACGGTCCCGCGCCTCTTCAAATAATCCCTCCGATCCACTATAATCTCGAGCCTAGAAACGTTGCCATCATTTACCTAGAAGCATGAGAACCAAACAGTTCTAAATATTTTCAACGGGTTCTATTACCAAACGTGTAATTGTTTTTCAAAAATGTTTAAATGTCGCAATTACCGTCGATGAGAATAGTTGAAAAACAGTTTTAGATCGAACAGGACCCCTGTCAAATATTTTACATTTAAAAGAGGTTCCTATTGAATAATTATTGCCAGACTCCGGGGATCTTTGTGCGAAATAAAAATCACTTGCACGAATTCCAACTTCGTTCTTCCCTTTATAATTTGAATCACCTAAATAATTCTCTTAATTTGTCCACTGCTTTAAATTCTTCATTTTTTGTTCGTATAATTTAGAATTTTATTTTTTCAGAATTTCTGAAACTAAAATACATGGTGATTAACACGTGTTACGAGTTCCTTTGCATGACTACATCGCGTACACGACTACCTCAATTTGTAAGATAGCATTAATTAAAATAGGAAATTAAACCAGCTGGAGGTATGCCTTTTAGATGTCTATCTATCTATATTTCGCATACGTTCGCAACTGAAATAATTAACTGGTGCAATTGTTACGATCGTACGCGTTAAAGTCTATTCTGTGGGGGAAGTCACCTGACACGGACTTGATGCAGGTCACCGGCATTTCATTGAATAATTAAACATAGCTAGCGATTCGAATAAAATTCGTCGAACGAAAACAATAATAAGAATTGAAAAATGTGCGATAAATATGTTTTTTCTCCGATTATTTTGTTCGTTTAACAGGACACTTAAGATCTAGAATGCATGTAGAACTCGATGTATCTTTTGAAAATCTTGGCTGCCTGGTGCTCGGAGCACTCCCCCCGATGTTACGAGGATTTTCTCCGCTCGAACGAGCGGTTCTTGCGAATTTTTCCTTAACAAACACGAGGACAGGATGCCGGCCGGATTTAGCGGTATTGTACAGTGTTTACCGATCGTTCGACCCGGCCCTCTCCCTTCTACAGTTCAGCTACGGTGTAACAGGCGTTTGACTTCCGCTGGTAAAAATGGAGGGGAAGCTCCAGGAAAGGCGATACACAATAATACAGTGGCCCTAGTTTTCCTGAGTAAATAGATTAGAATTTCTTCCTAAACCGCTACCAGGAAGATGGAAATGAATAATTGACAGCGCACCGCGGCGTGCGAACGCTATGCTGTTGCTTGCTCTGTTGCGTCTGTGTCTGTACGGTCCGAATTAATCTGGGCTACGATTATTTCCGTTAGATAATCGAAATTCCGTTTCGACTTCTAAGCAGCCAAACGAACGGTCTCGGTGAAACGTGTCGCCGCGGGGGCTTAATTGAAAGTAATAAAAATCATACAGAAATAAAATCCAATTATACTTTCAAGACCTCGAGCGTGGTTGCGTATTCGTTAATTAAGGGGCACGGGGGGTTCGTTTCGCGGCGTCGAAACGGTACATAGAGTAAGGCGTTTAAAGGACACTGCGTATATCGGCCGCGTGTGTCTTCTAATCGACACGGGCTACCTAACGAGCCTCGCCGACATCCAGATAAACGAAACACATTTCTGCTGTTCCAAAATTCCGCTGGCAGAGAGTACGCGCATGTTACGGCTGTCCCGAAAGTTCGTTTCGCGTTTTTTCGTTAATGCGCGCAACGTAAACTCGGAAAATAGCTAGTTTAACGAAGCTTAACGCCACAAAATACAAATTCAACCTAGGTTGCTGCGTATGAAATGTCCGTTTCAATTGTCTTGAAGGTCACGCGAAGGTCAACATACTTGTACCGCACATCGTTGAATTTGTCTATTTACGAGCTACAAGACTGTCGCAACGAAAATATGAAGTCCCGTTTGAAAAAATCTCGGGAGATGTGACATTGAGAGATTTTTTTTTAAGCACTTATAACAATTAGACTGCCGGTTTTACGCGTTTATGGGGGAAAAGTAGCGAAACATTGCTCAGTTGAAAGATATGTATAAGGGATTCGAATCCTTGGCACTAAAAATTGCTGTACCATTATTCAATAACTAAACATTTAAGTATTTTATAATAAAATGAAGAAAAAATATATGGAATGGAATTAATCTAGGTTGGAAGAAAAGTTTAATTTTCACGTTGAAATATTTCCGAGTGCAAAGGGTTGAATTTTTCTTTGGTCCCGGGATTTTGTGATCGATGCGGCGGAACATTTTTATTTTGCATAAAGTTCGTCGGTCGGCTAATAATGTATATTCGGATAGTCAAAGACGCGTCCTTGTCCGGGCTATGCTCCGGCAGGATCGCGCGACGTGCACGCACCGGGGCCACGTGTGCACTCGAAAGTGCGTACATGTACGTCCAAGGATAGGTTTGAGACACGCATGGTCACGGTATTTGACCACCCCAGCTACCGGAATGATTGTAATCCATCTATCCGGCCACCGAAGCCGATACATCAAACGCACGTACAACTTTTCTCCTCTTTCCCGGCGCGGCGCGGCAGTTCCTCGCCCCCTTTGCTCTTTCTGACGTGCTATCGGCGCATCGAACACCACGTAAATATCTCGTTAATATTTATGACAATGTCGATGTTCGGCTAAACCGTACATCGGCTCCTCTAGTAATTACGACGGCAGCTACTGGACTAAGGATGTTCGTTCGCGACCAAGTACGCTGCAGCACTAAATATACGCTCCAGTAACGATAAACAACCGCGAATTATTTTTAACCGAACTAATTGACCATAGTAAGCACCACCGTAATCAACATACACGCACTGTCAATGAATTACACGTCTCTCGATTGCATTGCGGCAGAAACTGAATTTATTTGGCCATTCGCGCACCTGCTTCGTGGTACGAGACTGTCACCTCTATTTTGTAGTCTTTTTTTTACTATTTTAAAAATAGGTATTACCGTTTTTCCACTCGTGTGAAGAGGACAATCGTGTTGATGGACGTTGAAAAAAGATTTATTTATTAACAATTGTCCATTTGAATAAAAATATACGACATTTGCATTCGAAAATCGGAAACTTCAATATTTCAAATAATGGTGAAGTAACTGTTCTTCGTTTCTAGAAAAGATTCTGTTTCAGCTTGTACGTCGCTTGTTTAACAATTAAATGAGATTCGACGGTGCCAAAGGTGTCATTTATTTTCTTATTTATGAATTTCGTTCAAATTCGACGCAGGCATGTTACTGAGATGATAATATACAATTTAATAGAATCTAGTCGAGTTTAATTCTACGGTGTAGAGCATTTTTAAGCGTAGTTTCGCGTGTAATAATAACAATTGTTCGTAACACATGACTTAACCCTTCTTTTATCGTTCCCAGGAGCATATACAACCTCTAAAGAGGGGTTGGTTTAACATAAGTTTGTGGACTTAAAATACAAGTTATTCATGCAAGGAGTTCCCAACTGGGAGTGCACCGGGGTATTTGACAGGAAACGCAATTATGTGGAATTAAAGATGTATGGGGAATACGCATTTATACTCCTTTCCCATGTAAATGTTTTAAAAATTCGACGTTACCTTTCTTGTTTCGTGCACGCTGCATAAATTAATAATACGATACAAAGTATGTTGAAAAATTATAATATCACTTTAGTCGCCCTTATTATAATAGTTATAGACAATTTTCCGAGAATCGGGAATGTTTCGATAATTTTTCGATCCACCGTATGTATTTCATGTAACCCTCCTCGTAAATAATTGCATAACGGAGACCAGAATAATAATTCACCCATTTTCTTACACGTTAAATCAACAAATTGTGTTTCATTTATAACAACACATTTTAAAGAAATATTACTAGAAAGAATTTTAGAAAATATTAATATATTATTATTATTATATTAATTATTATATATTATAATATTGTAATATTAATATAAATATTGAAGAAAATCTTACAGTATAGACGTAGAAGGGTCAATAATTTTACAGTATGTGAGAACAGTGAATTTTTTCTTCACCCCGAGCAACGTATGATTGTTAATATGTATAAATGATCGATCAGACACAGTGTCAAAAAGAAATTGCCGTTCGGTTTCGAGTGCCGGGCGATTTTAAAGTAGCCGTGGTACGCGGTCTCGATAGTATCGCCCCGAGCAGAATTAGTTTTGTTCCCCGACCGATTGGGATAGAGTTCTTCCTGTTTCTTTTTCGGGACAAATGGGAAGGCAGCGGAATATCTGGCAGCGGCAGCGATCGATTTACGTAATGTGATCGTGGAAGCGTCAATCCATGGATTATCTGACTCTGGAAAAGAGGCAATTATTGTGTGCGCGCGGATATCGTTCATCTGATATCCCGATAAGCCTGATTAGAATGTTGCACGATTAACGTAAACCACGGAGACATTTAATTCCACTCTACCGATGCCCGATAAAGACAGATATCCCGCCGGCCGATATATCAACGTGTATTATTCAACAACCGATTCCTCTCGCGCGCGGTGGCGAAAATTTCCCGAGATTCCGCGCGATCACTCGCCCGGGGATCGTTGCCGAGGGAAAATTGATACACGATCCGGGCAAAACTGGATCATTCGACAGAAATGGTTAAATATTGAAAACCGGTCGACTGTCGTCGGTTTCTGTCCGATTACTAATTACCGTCGACGCGCGCTACAAACAGTGTGTTTCACTCGAGGCGGTGCGAAAATATCTTTTACGATGAAATATTTTCTTACCAGTGGTATATTGTTGCTAAAAATACTCGAGGATTTGATTAATTGTTCATCCATGGGGAAGCAGTTTAAGCATAACCGCGTGTTCGAAAAATTTTGTTTCTTAATCTTTCAGAAACTTTTATATTTTGAATACCGCTCAACTCTTCATTTCGAAAACTTTTGCGAACAACAGGAGTCAGATATAGAGTTCTTTCATCAATAATTTTAATAAGTTTATTGTTTAACTTCAACATTTCATGATTCATTTTTATTCAGCGCGATTTATTTTCTTTCGCGAAAGCCTCCGAAATCTGGACTAGACCAACGACCGTTTAATCGGCCATCGCGTTTCAGGAACAGGATAATTTATTATTTTAATAATCGTTTTAAAGTAATGTTATATTCGCGTAATTGCTATAATACGGGAAGAGAGGGGAGGGGGACGGCTGGCGAGAGGCGTCTTCGTGCAGAGAAGGGACGCAGGGATCCTATCGAAATTGGCGGGTCCAGGTGGTTGGAATGAAACGCGAACTTCGAAGAAATAATAAAGAGGTTCGGATGGTGTACACGGCAATTTACGCGCCTCGGATACGTCGGAGGGGCACAGAGGCAGATATAGCCACTAACCAAACCGCCGAGGTATAGCGTTACCAATCTAGTCGGCTGAAATGCAAAATTAACAATTTTACTATATTTATTAATTATTGTGTGGCGTTCGAAGTGTTGAAAATTTAAGGAGACAAAAAATTATTTATCGGTGGGCCAAACGCGGGCTGTCAGTGTGCGTGGTGGGGGAATTTGAGGGGGGGCAAAAAACGGATTCAGAGGATAATTCATGCCGAAGAATTGCCCCGAAATAGGGCCCCAGTTCTTGGCTCAATTGATGAAACATCGTCTGCCGTTGACCGTCTCGTCGGACGTTACGTAAGCTCGTTAGAACGACACAAGAAATTTGTCTCTCGAAATGAATTCCCGGAATTCCTGTGGACTGTTGGTGCTCGCAACAGGAACGCACGGAATTTTACATTGGCCGACGATTAAGGTTATCATCTTAACGGGAAACACCCGAGCAGGAAACGTCAACGACGACTACCACGCGTATCTCTGTTCCACCCGGTAGATAAGCTGATCCGCCGATAAACGATGTCGAACCGCTGTTTACGATGCCAGCATTAATTCGTGGTGATGTTACGTTTTGCATACCCACGGGAGCCGAATTCGATTCTTTCTTTTTTTTTCGTTTTTTTCTCGGCTCGCTCGGTTTGTTTGCTGCTATCGCCTCTGGTTGATTGTAATGGCCGATCGGCGACTGTGCCGGACACGTCTGCCTACGGCCGAGGAGAAACGACGCGCTTCACTTTCGTGAATTTATTCCTTTTTCATGTTAATCAGCGACCGCGTGGCTTCGCGCGAAATCAACAGTTTCTATGGCACGGAGACAGCAGTTTCGTTAATACGAATGTTTTTTTGGTAATTTTTAAAGTACGCCCATCGAGATTCAAAATTGGTTGGTGTGTATTGTTTTATGAAAATTGACGGAGGTTTTGTCACGTTGGGATGACGCATGCAAAATGTCCAATTTTTAATCTCTTCGAAAATAAACTCATTGATCGCGGTAATCACCATTTGCAATCCACTGTAAAACGATTTAATTCCTTCATAATTTTAATCCAGATGTAAACCATTTTTCGTTTAATATACGATATGAGATGTGACACGAACATTCGGTGATTTTAAATAAATTTGACATGATGCAAATAATTCGGAAGAATTTAGAAACAATGTAAGATACATGTAATGATATCGTACTTGCTATGTAAACCATTTGGTTTAAAGCAATGATAAATAAATAATGCAAATAATTGATTTCTACGAGCATCGTGCTCTTCGACTTCGAGAAACAATGTACACGTATAAAATTAATTTCACTTTGATTGCTTAAAATAGGAGACGCCCGATAAGCAAAGTACAAGCTCTTAATTCTACTTAATTCGCTGCTCTACTAATCGCACTTCTACGTATATTGGTTAAGAACGATAAATTAAGTAATGAGCTGGACGCGAACATTGTTCGACAATTAAGATTCTCCCCGGGATCTATGATGATCGGCGTAGATACGTAAACGAGATTTCTTTTGCATTTCGAGTCGACGTAGTCTTGATATTTTTGAACTACACATAAGACAGATAAAAACGTGGAAAGAATATAATTTTTTTCGCGAATGGATCAATCGCATTTTAAGCAGTTCACAAAATTTCGGATGAATTTTCGGAGTCTTTCAAATTATTCTTGCGCTGAAATTTCTTCTCGGTCGTTTGAAGAATGAACATTTTCTTTGAATAAAACATTAGCGAACGATATTAATTAATCACGCGAGGACAAGAGAGCGGTTCTCGCGGGACAAGGTGTCCGTCGTTCGCTGAGCTCCGAAAATCGCCGAGAGAATCGCAACAGAGCATGAAGGCACCTTTGCAAGGCGGAGCGGTGCATCCCCTTTTGCGTCACGTCGAAGTTACCGCGATATCACTTGGGGCGTTAGCCGGATAAGCCGCTAACCCCATCCACCTGTTGCCCCTTCTTATGCGTTCCTGCTTACAGGCTCGCGTTCATCCTCATTCCTCGCGTGGAAGCGAGCCAAGGACCCGGCTCGTCCTCTTCCAATTCACGCTTGTACCTTAGGGCTCCGGCTTCGTCCTCCCTCGTCCGCGCTCCTTTATGCGCTGGTGTCAGGCTTCTGCTCCTTTTCCCTTCCTCGTCGCCTGAACGGTGTCCTCGTTCGGACCGTCTTCCTCTTCTTCTTCTTCTTCTTCTTCTTCCTCCTCCAACCACGTACTCTTTTTCCCTCCCCTCCGCCCTCTTCGTCCTCCTCCTCCCCCGACAACCGTTCAGCCTCCTCTTTCTTCCGCCGACTTCATCTCTCGTTCGTTCCCGTTCCAAGCCCGGGTCTTCAGCAGTCTGACGTGTTTTTTGCGAGTGCATACCTCGAAGCAGCTCCCGAAACAGTAGCTGGTACCCAGGTACAGTCCGGGCCAGTGAAAAAATCACCGACCCGAGACTCGGCGATCCTCTACGTGTCCGTTCGACGGATCGACGGCACGCAGTTTCGAACCGTCTGCACGATCGCCGCAACGAACTCGAAATTCCGATCGCGAGAAAATCCGAGCGAATCGCTCGAGAACGATTTTTGGCGGCTCGATCTTTTTACGGAGATTGTTCCTCGGCAGGAGTGACCACGGAATTTGCCGGTGTACACCGCGAATTTCGCCCGCCTGAAATCAGATGGTAATGATATTTATTCCATCGTTAAGCGTACTATTGGGACCGATACGGCCCCGCTCGAATTTATGCTAATAATTATTTAGCGGATTTGTGGATTTTGCTGAAATTTTACGATCCTACGGCGCGGCGGTTCTAATTCCGTGGGAGATGAATGTTAAATATAATTGGATCGGATCGTTGCACTTTTTAAGTGCATTTCGATCATCCACTGCAATGATCTAAACGCGAATGATCTGCTAATTAGATTTTCTGAAATTATTCTTGTTAACATTTGGAGAGTTAAAACCATTTTTATTCCGATTTTCGAAAAGTTCTATAATCGAATATTAAAATTCCATAATGCGATCGTAATTAAGTTCAACTGACGCAGCAGGACCAAGTTGAACGTACTCGCTTCTGTCGCGAGACAATGGAATTTACATATGACGCAATAAAAGTGGATCTGGTGCAATAAAATTGTTTTCGATAATCAAAATATAGATGAATTACAATGAGCTACTTTAGAAAAATCGTTGAGTCAGTTATTTTTATCGAAATACACCTTTTTGGAAGACGACGTAATCTTATCTGAGTACGGATCTATCGATCTAGAAGAAGCAACATTCTCTCCGTAATGGAGTAGCAGAAACCGGTACTTCACTTATGAGGAATATATCACGAGTGGTTCGTGATCCGTATTATTTGATCAGTCGGCAGATATCATCGAGTTAATTTATATTTAGAAGAGTCAGACTACGAATTTCCTGCATTTGTCACAGAAACAAGTCGATCAATGTAATTCAAGTATATTGTTGCATCATTAGAATTAATTCCGATAAAATATCTGTATATGGCTCTTGAAGCTAGCAATTAATAGAACCAACCGCAATATTCACGTTGCATATTCTCCACATCTGCGCAAAAACATCAGTACTAGGAGGGAATCGATTATCGATCGTTATGTTCGAGCGAACCTAACCTAGAAGGTGTCGCGCCTGTCAAAAAACAAGGACGCGTCCGGACTCGGTATTACATATTATGTCGTAACGTTTATACTAAATGCAACATATAGTGCTAACCCGTGTGAAGTGACGCGTAGATAATAATGAAGCAAGGGCTATCGTCGAAGCGGATTCTCGAAAATCATCTCGAGAGGTTATAAAAGAACTAAAGGTTGACCTACGCGATAGTCATTGGACTATTGAAATAAAGCGAAATTTATGGCTTTAAAATTCCAGAAGAGAAACCGGAATTATATTTGCGGCGGACTCAGTATTACATATTATATCGTAACGTTTATACTAAATGCAACATATAGTGCTAACCCGTGTGAAGTGACGCGTAGATAATAATGAAGCAAGGGCTATCGTCGAAGCGAATCCTCGAAAATCATCTCGAGAGGTTATAAAAGAACTAAAGGTTGACCTACGCAATAGTCATTGGACTATTGAAATAAAGCGAAATTTATGGCTTTAAAATTCCAGAAGAGAAACCGGAATTATATTTGTGCGGCGGCCTACTGTGAAATCTGTTTCGATTAAGACCCTCTCGCCGATCGAATAATAAACGGAAACAACAAGCATCGCAACGACAACGACGAAGCGAATACAAGGGGTAAACGATTTCCCGTTAGTTTGATCATCGAGTTCCACGGAAGCGTCATCGACGATCCAGTTTTCAGACGCGGCGAAAACCGCCGCGGCGGTGCATTTCGCACTTCGGTCTTATAGTGTAGGATTGTCGCATTCTGGGCCCACTTGACCCTCGTTAACACTGTGAACGGCTTAGCCGTTAGTGTTAAGTTCAGTTCACTCATACATAAATCTAAGTCCGCGCTTATGCCTTAGCAGGCCGCTGTCGGAATTGAGCACGTGTTCAGATTTCATCGGCGACAACGCTTAGATCATCCGGCTCTCATTCGATACGACCGAATCGTCGCAGATTCGACTACGTTCAGACGGCCTCCTCTCCTCGGAATTAATGACGGAATCATTACGTCGCTCTATCTGTTATTAAAGACGAGCAATCGATCGGTTCTCTCCACCGTTTATTCCGCTTTTCGCGGAGCTGTTGCTCTTTGGAAAATTACAAACGATTTTCGACACACCGCCTGAGTAACGTCTCGTAATTTTAATATTGTGATTGGTAGGCTGCGGATTTCACGCAATCGGTCAATTAAATATTCCTGTTTTATTGAAAGTACATTTTTACTACGTTTCTATTTCGTAAATCGACGCGTAGAAAATTTTAATATACTTTTAATATTGTCATTGGTAGGCTGCGGATTTCACGCAATCAACAATCGGTCAATAAAATATTTCTGTTTGATTGAAAGTACATTTTTACTTTGTTTCTATTTCGTAAATCGACGCGTAGAAAATTTTAATATAATTTTAATATTGTCATTGGTAGGCTGCGGATTTTACGCAATCAACAATCGGTCAATAAAATATTCCTGTCTTATTGAAAGTACATTTTTACTTCGTTTCTATTTCGTAAAAAGACGCGTAGAAAATTTTAATATAATTTTAATATTGTCATTGGTAGGCTGCGGATTTCACGCAATCAATAATCGGTCAATAAAATATTCCTGTCTCATTGAAAGTACATTTTTACTTCGTTTCTATTTCGTAAATCGACGCGTAGAAAATTTTAATATAATTTTAATAATGTCTTTCGTAGGCTGCGGATTTCACGCAATCAACAATCGGTCAATAAAATATTCCTGTCTCATTGAAAGTACATTTTTATTTCGGTTCTATTTCGTAAATCGACGCGTAGAAAATTTTTATTTTTGCAGAAAACTACGCAGTCAATACTAACCACGAAGACACAAAAATCGTTTAATTCGTTTTTAGAAAATTCCTGCTTGAAGAGGTTAAGTTAATATGCAATTGTCCCTGCCATGTTTTATTTTGCCAAGATATTTTTATAGATATAAAGGGTATTATTTTTCTTTTTGTAGGATCGCGGAGATTACGAGTCTAAAATGATTTCCAATTCTTCAAGAGTGAAATTAAGATTTGTCAGACAAGTGATTTATCATTTATATTCGATTTCAAGCGATGACGGCCATTGCATACCAATTTTATATGTATAAGTAACTTCGCCAGTGTGTTACTTGATTTAGGACAGAAACTATTGTCGCCGAGAACTGTGAACGCTCTTGCACTGCTTGGCAATTAACTGCTAAATCAAGATATTGATCAAGAACTTGCCTTATGTTGTAAGCGGACGTGTTACAAATATTCTGACTCAGATAAGAATTGATGTGCGAAATTTTTTATTTATATCCCTTCACGGATAACAAAATTTGAATATGTTAATATTTCTAACGTATTTCCTCAAGTTATTTATAAAATGTTTACGCGTAAAACATTCGCTGGAGAAAAATTCACAATTTTGAGATTGAAAAGTCAGATTAAATATCAGAAGTGGGCACAATTAATTAGAGTTTGTTGGAAATGGTTTTATTAATTAAATTCCGATAGATAGATTGTTTTGTATGAAATGTATAAAAAGATCTGGAGGGGGGGGGGGGGGGGGAATATCGTAACAAAATTGCATTCGTCCTGTCAGAAAAAGCGAAGTATGTCAAGGACATTCAGGGCAGATTAAGGACAGCCCTGAATTTCTATTATTTCCGTGGAGATTACCGCCTGCAGTTTTACGCGTATCATGCGTAACGAGCGTAACGAGCAATAAAATAAGAATGAAAAGTATTCCCAATGCACGTGTATATGTAGTGCTGTGCAAAGTACAATCGCCGCTATTAAAAAATGTTTGAACTCCCACACGTTTTCGTCCCACTATTCGCACCGTCTCTTTCGCTCGTTCGGAAAATATCAGGTTACAATAAAATATCCCATGTGAAATGAACGACAAGATACATACTGAAATTAAAGATATCACTGTAATTAAACGCAAACGATCGAGTAAAATAATATTGTTGAATTATTTGTTACCATTTCGCTGAGACTCGAGGTGTAGTGTTCACATAAACAAGTTTTCTATGCTGTCTGTAATTCAGATCTTTTTTTGAGGTGGATTTTTATTTATTTAATAAAGATGCGATATGAGATCGAGGTTTTAAAAATGGAACAAAGTCTGCGCAGAACAAAATTAATATGTATTTTTCCATGAAATTAATGATTTTTTAAGTGAAATCAATCATTTAAAAGGAAAAGAGAGAAAATTGTAGTTTCATCGTTTAAACTAGAGAATATTTATTATAAGAATCTATGTATATAATTAGGATTTTGAATATATATTTTGCTATTCAGCTAATTTTGTAGAGGATACATTTTTAATAATTTCTTGTCAGACCTCAATTTATCTGGCCTTTAGTTTGCGTTAATCGGGTTAAGTGAGGTTTTACGATGTGGTAAAATAGTTCAATATTCCCAATTGAAAGTATCATTGCTATAGATTTAAATAACATTTCTATGTTCGAAAAGGAATGACGAAAGTTTGCAAGAATCACGAACCTTAACAACAATCATAATTAGCTGACTAACAGTTAACAAACAGGACTCATATTTTTAATCTGTTTATTCCATAATTCCAAGCATTTTATTTTTTGTTAATTATTTTTCTCGCTGTTGATCGCGTCCCTGTAATCTTCCACGAATCCTTAAAACTTGCGCGTACTTTTTATTTTTAAAAATTTGTATTAGTCTTCAGACTTGAAAAGCACAATCTAGCTCAGTAGCTCGGAGTATCACGTACGATCATGCTACCCTTGGTCACGAATAAGAAATCTTTAAGCGGAGTTCACACTGAAGCAACATCCAGCAATTTTTCGTGGAAATTTTTCAAGATACATGCAACGTCAACTAAAAGTTTCTCGTTGGTTGCTTCAGTCCGGGATCTGCTTAGAAGTTGAAAATTTGAAATAATTTGTCTGGGCTCGCGAGAGACCCAAGGATACCATGTACACGCGTACAGGGTTAGAATTGTATTTAATTAATTTCGTAAAATTAACCACAGGGATGAAATTACGAATTGCAGAGCCAAGCTTTGGCATTGACACACAAGGTCTCTCCACCTTCGAGGCCGAGCAGCGTGTCCTCGTTACCGAGGAGCCCCCAATCCCACCAGTCCCAACAGTCTCAGCCGCAGAACGCTGCTCAACCTCCGCCGGTGCATCCTCATCAGTCGCAGACACCTTTGAGCGCGCCGCACACGCCGTTTTCCGCGCACAATCAACACCCGAAGCAGGAGGCGAACACTAGTCCCAAACAGGAAGGATTCGATCTCAGCAAGTCCGCCGCCAGCACCGGTGAGTCTGTGTTTTATTCCTCTCCTATCATTCAATGAATATTAAATTGCCGGAACGAATGAAAGCCGAGGGAACCGTTCCGGTATATTGTTTGGGGAACAGTCGATGCCAAGATGGAGGTGAAATTAACAGGCATCCATCGAATGCTACTCGAACCTGCTTTGAATACCTTCTTACTCGTTCACTGTCGCAGTTACTTCAGGAAAAGGATCCTTGGGCTTCTGTTAGAGGTAGTAATGAATTCTTCTCGACTTTAGCGATTGAAGAACTTTATTAATCAATTGCCATATGATTTTTATAAAATCAAGTATTATTAGACGGTCTCGATCGCGTCTCCTACACGATATGTGTGAAAAATAAATTTTCTCTTCTATCGAGACTGTAAATATATGGTTATCTTTAATAGGCAATTGAATCATATTTGCTATCGGTTTAATCAGAAAAATTTCACCGATATTTTCGTATAAATTTCATAATAAAATTATTTAAAAAAAAGTTTCGTCATTGAAATTTCAAAGAAAATTTCAGATTCCCGATCGAGTAGCTTTGTTTATGGTAATGCGATGCTTCCTTGGCTACGACACGAACGAGCAACAAGTTTTCTCGTCCGCAGACGAGGCGCACGCATCGGCACCCTTCGTTTAAATATGTCGGTCATTTGGAACCTCACCCCTTATTTCAAAGACTCCCCCTCCCTCCGCCGCACTGGTTTTTCTTCCGTTTCCTTTTTGTTTTGCCTACAGTTTCCACGACGCATTATGCCGGGATCTCAAATCGCTCGCGTGTGTTTCCCCCTCGGCTGTAAATCTTCGACGGCGAGCGAATTAAGTTACCATTACGGTATCGGTCGTGTGAAAACAATCTTAATGCGGCGGCACCGTAACATCGGGCAGGAATTATAAATAAGTAGCAATTACGAAGAGTATGAATCAATACATGTAGTCATATAGAAATTAAACATTGAACGATGCGAACGAAGACAAAATATGTGTTTGAAAAAATCTGATTGTATTTTTCACGATAACAAAGGCAACCGTTTTTTTTTTTGCAAATTTTATATTGCGCACAATATTTTCACCGCCTTGTACATTTTCATTTTTATTATTTCCCAAAATAGAATTTTCAAAATACATGTTTATTACGTCTCAATAAGATGAAATTGCACTTATTTATTACGATCGGAGGTGATAAACGGTGAAAAAAGAATTTTTAGCGAATTTCTGTTTCCGACAATTGATTTAATTGATTCGCGGTCTAATTACAATAAACGACTGCCGGAACAAACGTGAGCTAATTGTCTGAAGGGTGTGCGACAGAATTCGCAGAAGAGTCTCTCCTAATTTTTCGCCGAAGCGTTAATTCGTCAATGCGATATTATCTTAATGTTCTCTTACCACCGTGTCTTTACGAAAGGATGAAAGTAATCTTCCAACATCGTTCGGAGAACAGAGGAACCATTAGCACAGTCGTATTACACGAGTCAAAGGCTTGGACCCTGTATTTGTAACGCAACTTTCCACCGGGAATGACGAGGAGCGGCTCGTGTGTGTAGACGTTGGAGGTCGCATGGAGGGATCGTTAAAGCTCGTAAATGAGAGATAGACTATCGGCGGAATTTCCTTGATCCTCGATAATGCGGTGGAAACAATTTGCACGCGTCCGCTCGCCGCGCCGAGCCGCGCCGGGGCAAAACAAAACCGGTGCTCGCCCGCGCGACTTTGAGACGTATCGACCACTGTTTGTCAACTGTTCCCATCATTTTTGTTGTACTTTAGTAGACTCACCGGCGGATCTAGGCGTGCGCGAGTGTAATAAAATAGAAATGATTGCAAACGAAAGACTTGAGGAAAAATTAATTGAACAACAATTTTTTGGGATAAACTGGACGCTCTAAAAATATCTCGGAGGAAAATGGACACAGCTTCGCGAAACTAGTGACTTCGAGCTCTAAAATGATTCGAGGCTTATGGTTTTACTATTGTTTTTTTAAAATTTAAATATCCGCAATATTTCAGGAAATTTACCGATGAAATAATTCTTGGGTTTAGCGTACGTACGCGTACGTAAATTGCAAAAAGGAAAAGTCGTGACTTAGGATAACAGGCCGCGTGTCCGTGTGCAGCGAGCTTACCTGTACGAGGTTCGTGTGCTTTTGTGTGTACGTAAGGGGCGGCACGGAAAGGGGTGGATATTGTGACCCTTACGAACTAATCCGGATTAAATTCGAATCCCTGGCTATGTGGCTAGGCGATCCGCGAACATGTACTACACCGTCTTGCAGCATACGATTGAACTCGTTACGACATTTAACCCTTTCTCCGACTCCATTCAGATTATTCCGGGGCTGGGAACCGAGTGTTGATCCTTTATGCTTTTGTTTGCCGTGGAAAAATTTTCAATCGGCTCTCTCGCGCGTTCCTAACGTCGTTTCTCGCGGCGGATAATTTGCACGTGCGACCATCGCTTTATGATTTTCGTGTGCGTTCACCCAGTTCGAAGAGATGACAATATGTCGGTATTAAATTATGGGGAAAATCTAGCAGCTGTAAAAAGTTTTTACCTTGTCAAACTGAAGGCTAATAACCGCCGATGTTCTAAAATCTTCTTAATACGTCCAGAAAAAGTAAGCGCGGCTTCTGCATTTAGTAATTAATAAACGACCTATCGTAAATAATACAATTCGACAATTGTGACGGCGCGGCGACGGGCATCATTCATCTTTAATTAGGGGCACAGCGAAACTTCAAGATCCACTTAGAAAATGCCTAATACGATGTGATACACTCGTAGATTCGTGATGTCATTCCAGTCGTTAAAGACGGCTCGTTTCACGCTCGCTGAACAAATCGTTCGGAGTTCTCTTCTTTCGGAAAACGATCCTTCGCGAATCTCGAGCTTGAAATTTGAATAGGAATTACCGCGGAGAATTTTCACAAGTGGAACGAATTAATCGTATCAATGTATAATTACTGTAGGGATTAACAACGTTCAATGCATCCATTATATGTGCGTGGCGTGCATCGGCGACTATGGTAGTTCAGAAACGGCATGGCTATCGACGAATCTAGCCGATACGCGAATAAGAAATTTCATGTTTAGTTTCATAAATGTGCGATTATAATAAACAAAGAAAATCTTTTTAATCGACTGATCAACGCACCACGGAAACTGAAATTGAGAAACTCTAACGCACATTATCTTATGCGCTTTACATGCATGCATGAAACGCTGACGCGTTCGCTGGCAGCATCGCGCATGTGTGACGACAGCGATCTCGTGGTTCACATAATGAAGATGAAATTATTTTTTTTTTCCTGTCATAACTGGACCGCGGATGTTACGTTTTAGACTTGCACGTCGAAGAATTAAAAATTCCACGTTATTCCAATGATTCATGGATACACAGAACACGCACAACATGAAATTCTATTTAGCTCTTCGATCTGGTGGTTCTCAAAAAATGTTCTATGCACGGTAGAATAGGCAACGTTGCAAAGAATTCAATCGGCAGATATAATGTCGATGCAACCCTAAACTAACGAGAGAGAGAAAAAAAGAGATCAGACACGCGAAGCTCCAATCAGGCGTCTAGGCGCCAACAGTTGAGCTGTTTAATGCAAAAGTGGTGTAAGTCAATTGATCCCGTTTATTGTTTGTTTCTACACGAAGAGGAATAATGCTCGACTTCTAAGCATTTGTCACCGAAACGAGTAGATGAAATATAAACAAAATAAAATTTCCATTCCAATTCCAGTTTGTTGCAATTCAGGTGGGATCGTTTTGCAAGCAACGTTCGCAATTGGATTCAACTAAAGAATCGACCGATCTTCGTACTTTCGCTTTAATAGAGTGCTTTCCGAGGAATCACAGCTTCTCTCGTTCCCTTCAAAACGAGGAGGGAAGTGAAAAACGAGGGAAAAGCTAAAGAGTAGAAAAGCGTAGGTAGGGACGAGGGGTTGGATAAGAAAGAGCGAATGCGTAGAATGCTTTACAGTAAACCAGCGGTCAGATGACCGATTCCAGATTTTTCGTTTCACAATTATCGAAATTATAAGGTTGCGTTTGTGGTAAACGATTAAATAAATATATTTATCAGGGCAGATATAATATAAACCGTGCAAGGTTCAAATAAATTTAATGTTGTTATTTTTATAAGGCAACATGTACGGGCTACTTGTAAAGCACCGAAGCTGAATTAAATAACTTTGTCCGGTGATGAAGTTCTCGGGCCAGGACCGTTTCTTCGTTCGGCGCTTCGAATCGGCAGCAAAATTTCAAAGCCGACGGAGGGGGAGGCTGAGAATCGTCGCGAGGAGGATCGATCCGATCGAAATTCCCAGGGGAAACCGTTCGGCCGATCCCCTTTATCTATCCCTAAAGCGTCGCGCTCATCGCGCGGTGTCGTTAACCCGGAGAATCGCGCTCGCAAGACCGCGTCTGATCGCGCGAAAACGGGGCCTTATCTCCGCGCGAACGAAAGAACCATTCTCGTCCGCGCGTATATACATGGGCGATGGGGTTGCGGGGGGGAGGGGGTGGGGGGATGGTAGCTCGGCGCAGATAAATACACCGAATGTCGTGAAATGCACAAGGTACGCCAAGAGTGGAACACGGGTAGCGCGGGGGGAAGAGGTTAGGATTAGCTGAGTTGTGTGCGTTGGATTTCCGATTTAGACGGCGAGCGGCGCACACTCGACCAATAATCCCGGATTAATCCTAGGTTCGACTATATGCGCGTCCACACACATACGTACACACACCGATGAGAGCGCGCGTGCAACACACCTCCTCTTCACGGTATGGTGCGCTCGCGCGTTTCCGTGGATCGCGCTGCGTATCCTCTAACACGAACGGGAGAGATACGCTCATGGAGTCCGGTCAAACCGAATGACTGAAGTGTGGGTGGCTTACACATATACAATCTAGACCCGTGGATCCGCAACATAGGACGCGTGCACACTGGCAAAGAGGTTGGAACGTTCGATGGTGTATGCGCGCTCGTGTGTGTTCGTACGTGTGTGCGCGCGCGTCAGGATACCAGGGGAAGAGAGAACCAGGCGCCAAAGGATTTGGCTACACGCACACAAAGCCAGGCTGCACGCTCGCGCGCATACATCGATGCAACGGCCAAAGATAATCCTCACGAATATAGAACCCGGATAATCCCCGTGTAGGGCGGTATATATACGTTTCCTGGCCGCGGTGCATCGCGGTTGTATGCGTGCACACGTACCAACGTGCACACTTATCACCGACGAGGATGATGGTCCGCAGAAAAGGGTGGCGTTAGAGGGAGAGAGAGTGAGAGATAGAGAGAGAGAGAAACGACGGTGGGGGTGGATCAAGGGTGATCGCCGGGAGGGGAGAGGACTATGGCAGAGCACACAAGGTTTAGAGGCTAAGCGGCTCATCCCCCAGGAAGCTTTACATCCCGTTCTGATACGACGGGAATTCTACGAACGATTCGAAAGATATATCCTCTTTGTGTCTGTTGGGGTCGAGGCGTGCGCGCGCGCGCGCGAGCGAGCAAGCTCGCGAGAGAACCAGCCACATCGGTTTCAATGGAAATATTGGACGGCGCGAAAGAGACGCGGAATTGCCGACGATCAGAGCTTGAGGATGACATCGAGCGACCGAGTCCGATGGTTCCACGGATTCTCTCTGTGTTTATTTGCTCCCCGCTGGCCACCGCCGCTGCCGCGGTTTTCGGCTTCGCTGCGCTGGCTATGCGGGATTCCGGAAACACCAAAAGAGGACTCTTTGCCGATCAGAGGACTCTTCTCGAGATGTTTGGCGAACGATTTATAGTCGGGAAATCGTGAACGCGCTCGTCTCGGAAAGCAAACTGACGTGCCTTACAGGAATGCGCATCTTGGTATGTGGAAAAAGTTTAAACAATAGTATGGACAAGACCGTGTACCTGTTCGCGATCTGCATTAATTGACATGCATTAATTATTCAGTAATTCAAGATTGAACTTTTCGATTGGAATATCTCCGGAATATTTGAGAAGTAACACTTCGAAGAAGCATTGCAAAGAGCTTGGTTGCAAATAGATGGTACCACTGCGTGGTAAATAATTTTTAACAAATTATATCTTACAAACTTTTCATTGATAATGTAGAAGGTTGCGAGCAGGACTGCCAGCAGACGTTCTTCGGGATAAATAAATAAATGTTCAACAAACTATATTGTACGTATAAATTCTATTAACAGAGGGGTGTTCGATGTTGTTGATGAAATTTTCGTTAAAAGATAAACAAAAAGGTCGTAAAAAGCGATCGCTTTACTATTTCACAAAATTGCAATTGCACCTCGTCCGCTGAACTAATCCCAGCCTCGCAAAAAAAAAAAAATTGAAGTGTTTCGGTCCATTTGCAAAGAGGAGTTATTCTAATTTGAAGCGATCAATTATGGGAGTCACGGCGGTTTCGAGTATTTAATCGGCGCTCTTTGTCGGTAGAACTATAATATTTATGAAGGCTCGTTAGTTTTCGGAGGAGCTGATTCCCTCGGCGCGCTATTTCCTGCAGTCCTCCATATGGACTTTATCACCGACGTTGCTCTCCTCGCGAAAGAAAAATACGAGGACGCATTCGCGAGAGCCCCGCCGCCCCGTGACCATAATCTTAATCCAGGATTAAATGATCCCCGGGTTTGTATAATCCAGCCGTTTTGTCCCTGAAACGAATCTCGGGATTAGGGAGTCTAAAACCTCGTAGTCGTACTACGATGATAAATCCGTGGATCGTATGGATTTATTATCGGAATACGTAATCTTAAACACATAGTAATAAACGGCACGTGAAAAGTTTACTGACCTTGGTACATTTAACCGGCGCTACGTTACCGGTCTTACCTTGCGGATTCACGAATCGAGATGACCCACGGGCTTGAGATCATTTCTTTATTGCGAGATGATTTCCGCTGGGAAGAATCATTTTGCGGACTGTGTACATCGCGATAAAGTTTTTAGATGAAACGTAACATTTTTCGTACGTAAATTAACTTTTATACTAGTTATTTATTTATTATTGCTTTAAACCAAGTGGTTTGTTAGGATTTATAATCTGCATATCATGTACAATGTTTATTTGCAACTGTTTGATAAGCAGAAAGAAACATAAGTTGAAGGAATAAATAGAGAAATTACCTTTTTAAGTTAAATTGAACTATTACAATGTGTATTTTACAGAGGAAAGAACTTTTATTAACTCTCCAAAAATGAAACGATTCTCCAAAGATGCACGTTACATTTTCTACTTTTGCAACAAAAAGATTCTAAAAAACACTTATTTTAAAGTTGACAACTTTTAATAGGAGCAGTGTGTTCACACAATTATGGACATTAACTGTGGACTCTGCGATCGAAGTATTTTTAAGGGTGCATTGTGAAATATTTTTTCTTGAACAAAATATTCGAATAAAAAGAGGGAGTTCGAGAATCGATATAAATTTTGATCGAAACAAAGTCAGATTTAATAATTCGTCAAACTGTTCATCGATTAAGAAGTTCGCTTAGTCGGACAGTAATTCGAACCCTAGTGGAAAATGGTATCTGTCAAGTCTGACCCGTGGCTGGGGCTCATCGTCAGACTAAGGAGGAGCCGCTCGACAAATTGTTGGGACGAGTTTCTCGTCTCAGGATAGCAGAACGCGGTCGAAGATGCTAGGACACCCGGCCACGTGGAGGTCCTTGTCGGCGTGCACCTTCGCAGGAGGCATTCTTAGCCTGTTGCATCGAACGGCGGTGTTATAAAACGAGAAACAAACGACTGGGGATTCGGAGTTTTTACGAGGGACACACAGTAGAATTTCCTGAGGTTCCCCGGTACGCCTACGACTGCCGATGGATTTCATAGAGATTGGGGTAATCTCCGATTCGAGAGTTGGGATAAAGAGCGGACACAGACATCAGGCTCGCAGGAGAGGCGACAGTAGACCGTGGCTAGTCGCGACATCGCGAGATATGTGGGCCTGATCCCCGTGGATTTTCTGGCTTCCAGGTGTACCGTCGTCTCTGGAACGTAGGTAGGTGGTGCAGGCGTCCCTCGGTCCTTGTTCTGTGATCCTAATGCTCAAGGGTCACTCAATACCTTTTTTTACCTTTCCACCCTCTTTCTCGCTTTCAAGATGTCGCGCGTCCGCGGGGTTCGTCAGGAAAGCAACCGCAGATATTACAACGGACTTCGTAATCACAGCTTCTTTCTTATTATAATAATAGACCGCTTGATTGTCAGCGGACTGCGATTTTTATGCATTCGCGAATGCGGTGAATAGGTGAAATATGAGATGTTACACAAGAGTTTCGGAATATCGTTACATTCTTTTCCGATCTATTAAAATTATTAACAGTCTGTCTGTTATTAAACAGAATGTCTATTATTCAAAGCTATTTTATAATTGACAAGGAAAAATTTCGATTAATACCTATGAATAAAAATTCACATTTCAAATTGCATCCCTACTCACGTTTAAAATTATTAACGAAAGAAATCTATTTCTACTTGTCAGTTCTTCCTGCATCAGGCGATTGACGCGCAACAATCTTCATAGCGCATAAAGTTTCGCGGCCTAATAATTGCGAACACGTCCACAAACGACTGAAGAAGACTAAGATTTTTTGGATACAATACCTACCATCCCCTAAAATAATGAACAAGAAAATATTCTGCTCGCGTGTTTATCGACCAAGATTCCTCCTAGGACGTCGCACATGGTAGCATAAAATCTCCCTGTGCCGCATAAACTCGATTATCGCATAATGTTTACAGCGCGATTGGCAACGCACGCGCGCGTTCCCATGTGTACCGGTATCGATCGGTGGTTCATAATTCGTAGACCTACTAGACGTTCCTGGTATTAGGCGCGCATACCTCGGCAGGAAGTGTCCTGTCCTTGCTCGGCGTCTCGCGGGGGCGACCGCAGCCAGAGACGGCGGAGCCGAGAGAGTCCTGCGTAATCGAAAAATATGCAAATGAGGTCCTTTGTCCGATACCCGTCGCCTTATTTTTGCGAACGGGGCAGCAGAACAGGCGAGCTGGTATCCGGGAGCGTGTCCTGGATTCTGGAAATGGCTGGCTGACCCAAATAAGGGCTTTTGTAGTACCCGGGTGACCAGGATCGCAGGACCGCAGGACGTCTTGTCCTTACGCACGTGCTCCGACCACGCACCCTATCAATCCTCGCCATTTATCCCTCTTTCTATTTCTACCTACCCGTATCCTCGTCCTTTCCTTCTCCATCCTTCGGCGTTACTTCTCGCCCAGATCCTTCCTGTGATCTTTCCTGCAGGGAATGTATTTCCTCGTTTTATAAATTTATGGAGTTCGTGAAATCCACGAAAATATGAATTATGAAACAGTGACGAGATATTGAAAGGTTTTGAAAATAATTATTGATACTATCAGACTGATACTATTAGATTAAGCTAATAGATTAGTTTAAATTTTAATATTAAATTATTAAATTCGATAGTTTGCATATTTACAACGTGAGACATAAATAGAATGTGCGTTAATCGTTCGATAAAATAAAATGAAGATGTTTTTAACCGTTAACTTTTGACTGTGTGCCAGTTCTTTCTGGAACTTTGTTTCAATGATAATTCAGATTTATTGCACGACTTTGACAAAGAAACACGTAACCGTGCGTACTGATATTAAATTAATTACACTGTTTCTATCATACGTCCGATCCTGCTCTAAATAATCTTCTGGATTACATAATCCCGTCATTTAAGACTTAGACTTACTAATCCTTGGAGCGCCTTTGGCAAGCAAAACGTTAAGATTGTATAATCTTAGGGATTATTTAATCCTGGTTTAACGGAAGGACGGTCGGAGCTATTACGTGAACGCGCTTTTCTCATATTTCTTGTAAAGCGACTCGCAGATTTTTAATTGTGGCTCCGCTGCTTTAAAGATCCTGGTGTTTTCGAAATGTATTTTTACTTTGATAATTAGATCGTCGCTTATGTTTTCACGGGGAAATGTTTCGATTCATCGAACTGTTAACATAGGAAATCAAATTTTAATTAACTCTTCTTCCATAGAATTTGATAAAATATTTTTCATCTTTCATAAAAATTATTATTATACAAATTAGAAGTCTATAAAAATTGTTTTTTTGTACACATGTTGTATCATTAAAAATCCTAAATTTTCAAATTTATTAAAAATTTTGTTCAGCTCGTAAAGGAATAGTGATAATTAAAGTAATGCTTGAATCTCTACATAATAAGTTACAACACTTTGAAATATGTATTAACACGCTGAATTTATTTAATTGAATATTGTGATGCATATATTATCATCAGAATTTTAATTGATACATTTAAATTTCATACTCTGTATTATAATAGTCATAGAGATGATATCGTATGTAACATGTTGGAATACCATTCTATTGAGATAGAACAGCAAAATGGATTAACGACATTGATTATAATACAATATATGTATATCTCTGTCTCTAAATAAACGAATCCATACGAACATAATACATAAAGCAGTAAGCCCTTAATTCACTGGAAAATAAACTTTCTAAGTGCATACGCTTTATCGTGAAATTAGAGTTAACTTTCGTACTGACACGTTCGTTGAAACATAAAATAATCAAAATCGTAATATATATCGAATTTATTATTCAAATAGCATAAGTCGGTCACAGCTTAACAATTTTTAGTTCTACAATTCGTGAAACCACAAGGACAGCTGCACTGGAAATTATTCGATAAATATCTCGGTTAGAAAATTACCGAGTAAATATTTTCGTTCGAGCGCGTGTTCTACAAGCATTCTTCGGGAACTTGGATGATCCTTTCGCACCTTCGGCAAACCGGTGGTTCCTTCCGAGCCTCCTCCGTCGCTCCTGTTCTCCTGGGAGAAGGAGGTCACACGGTAGCCTTACCCACATTCCCGTGCGATAAACCGGGAAACCTGACAGGGATGGCGTCGTCTGGCAACAAACGCAAGGATCCCCGACACCGCGTGCAATTCGGGTCCGTGTAGGAATACACCAAGGACACGAGGCTGATGGCGATTCAAAGGGGATGTAGCTCGGTGGTGGAACCAGGGTTACAGAATATCGGAGGATCTCCGAAGATCCTTGCGAGTGGTTGCCGCAGATTTCGACGCGATGCGATGCGGGACAGGAAACTGTGTCATAAAGTCCTGGTGGTGAAACTCCTTCTAAATCTAGATAAATCCGCGAGATCCTAGCCGGTGCTGTTCACGGCAGCCGCGCTAAATCGTCGCGTTCAGATTTAATGCTTCCGTCGTTTTGACAATCGTCTCCGAATAGTGTCATTTTATTCCGCATATTTATTTCGTTCGAATCGCTTAAACATTTCGAGTACCACAGCAAAGAAAATTTATTCTAAAATTCTTTCGATCCTCTATTCCCGCTATTTTTGTGACAAACGAGCGCATAAAGGCTGCCGTTATGAACGTTAACTTCAGTAAAATGAAATTATCGAAATATAAATGTTAGAGAGAAGCGAGTGTTACGAATCGAAACGCTGATGCTCCGCGCTGCGTAATAAGATTAAAATAAATAATACGTTAATCAAGACGTTTCCAAACAGTATTATCCTCCATTTTAATCCTCGTATGCTCGAGCCTGACGGGAAATTGAAACCCCACTTTTCCCTACCCGTTCAGGGTTCTACAGATGTACAGCAGAACGATTAATTACATTAGAAGATTCCACGATAATGTAATCTTATCGGCCGTACTACAGATAAATGGAAACCATTGAGAAGAGCGTGTACCGCGACTATGAGGGGCCTAACATTGTTATTTCAGATTATTTTGATTCTGAGATAGTTCAAAACACGAATGTTTACAGGTTGATGGACTGTATAATAGATGTAAACATGACCGAAATTCTTGCGCTCGCGCAATTTAATGGACTGGCAGTGTACTATTCACCTAGAAACATTTCCAAGTTCTTCGACGAGAAAGATTGTCGCTAATAACTTTTATCATTTCTGAAAGTTCTTCTGTTCATCAAAAACTTCTTCTCCCTTGCCAAAATAATTGTTCACAGTTCCATCTTCTCACGCCATTCACGATGTCCTGAAATTACAGAATTTTGTTTTTAAATGCTCAAACTCATTCGGTTTCACACTGGAATGAATCGTGAAGTCTGTCGACACCCGAATCGCCTGGCAATTGTTCTTTAACCCGGCTACGCTTATTGGGTCCATTTGGACCCGAAGCATTCTTTGCGCGCTTGTAACTTCCAAACGGAGTGGCCGATGAATCTGAAATTTCTTGGCGGAGAATAATTTATTAAAATCTTTCTTCCACTTAAAAAAAATATTTAAAATCAACTTATTAAGTGTCTTTTTTTAAAGCGTAGCCTGGTTAAATCGAGTCTGACGTAGCAATAGTGAATTCTCCCGCGAAGGACTACAGCCGAAGGATCCTCGCCGGCAGGAGCAGCGAGCGCTTCCTCCGCCGCTCATGGTTCCCTGATAATAAAACCCCCTATACTCTGTCTAAATCTAGGATCAGCGTGATCCTGAGGCTCTCCCGCGTCCGCGGTCCTTCCAGCATAGAAGTTCGGTCTATAGAACCCTGATACGGAAAGCCCTTCGATTTCAACCGAAATAGGACACCGAGAGAGCAACCTGCCGCCGCAGCTTTTCACTTTCTTTCATACTTCCCTATTGACTTAAGGATTCGCTGATCCTTAAAAGCCTACCGTCGCGAACCTCGGTCCTGGGAGTCGACCGAACGCGAACAGAGTCTCCTGTCGACGGAGCAACAACGGGGAAATCGTGTTCTTCTCGTTTCCAACTGCTGCCGCCGAACACGCTGAATTGCAAAACACTTTTTTACCGAGTTCAGCTTGCTTTGTACGTGACTCGCGACTTTACTCGAGTGCTACGGTATTGCTGGTGCACCGGAAGAACGTGAATCCGGAAACATGCCTGACATATTTCACGTATTAACCCTTTGCACTCGGAGCTATTTTTACTTGAAAATTAAACATTTCCTTCCAGCCTAGAATAATTTTTATTCATTTTATGGATATGAAATTGATACAATCCCTCATAAAATACTTAAATGTTCAGTAATTGATTAAATACTAACTTATTTAATAATATAAACAATATTTTGAATAATGTTACAGCTATTTTTAGTGGCAACTCCGTGTCGAGTGCTAAGGGTTAACTCTCGCGAGGCTTTTCATGATCTCATAGAGCAGCAATGGCTAGATCCATTCGGCGATCCTTCTGCGATCAATGTTGCTCATTGGTAATTCAAATGTCTCATTTTTTAATGTTTTTTCTTGGCATTAGTGGCAGTGATATGCATGGACAGCTGATAGTTTGAACTGGTCAGTAAAAAAACATCAGAATTTAGGTGGAACAGTTTCACACTCCGGGTCGAAATGGACCCGAGCTCCGCTAGGTTTGGATTATATTAACAAAAAGGGTTCAGATATTTAGAATTGCGAATATAATTGATTCACTGAAATGTTCATTTTCTCGTATCGCATGGAAGCAGAGCGGCCAGATTAAGACTTGTCCCCCGCTCTAAGCGGTCACGTGACGCGTTCCTGTCGTGCATGTGTGACAGAGTCACGTGACTGATCCGGCACATGGCATGGAGGGGGTAACTTTCTCCCGTGATCCGTCCTATCTGTGCTCGTCCTCATACTGTAAGTAAAAGCGTGTTCGGGCACCGGATTTACTAATGGTTGCGTAAAAAATGGACGCGCGTGATCGAGATCAATCAGGCCCGTTTCCATGGGCCGTGGGACGAATGTATTAAAACCGTAATAAATTCGCAGATCATCGTCCCGGGGAAAGAAGTCGTCCTTTCCCCGAGTTAATCCTCGATCCTCGGGGCAGAACGAAATAATCTGAGATTAAGGCTCGTCCTACGACATGCCTGAACAAACGATCTGCGCAGGGTGTCTATACTCCGCGTGCATATAACTCCTGCCGAGGGAAAACGTGTTCGTGTGTGTGTGTGTGCGCGCGCGCGTACGTATGCGTATAGGTATGTGGGAAAGAAAAAGAGCCAACGGAAGACAAGAAAAATAGCGGGGTGAAAGGAGAGAAAGAATCGCAGAGGAGTCCCGCAGAAAAAAAAAACGAGAATCCTTCGGAAGAATCTTAACTGCATCGAATGGGGACCGCCACAAATCTCGATCTTCCTGCTCTCGGTCGGATGGCGCTCTCTCTCTCTCTCTCTTTCTCTCTCTCGGTCCACCGAACGAGAAACGTGGAAGAGAAAGGGAAAAGGAAATAATTTCCCTAGGTCGACCTGGTTAAGATTCATAATTTACGATCTTGGAAATAATCCGTGGCGCGGAATAGACGGGAAAGGGGCTGCTAGAACTCCGGGAGGTTCGCTGGGGCGGGGAGGGATCGAGAGGCGGAGGGAACAGGGGAGGGGGGAGCGTGTGTATGAAAAAAGAGAGCGGAGGTAGGACTTATCCTTTGATCCAGGATTTATTTAACTACGGTCCCAGCGCGAGCTTATCCCGGGGGAGGTTTTAGCCATCGAGGGGCCACGCTATTGATTTTTAGCTCAAGGATTAAAAGCGCACTTCCGTGATGCTGTGTGCAGGTTCCCTCGTGTGTATACGTGTGTGTAGATGATCTCTCTCTCTTTCTCTCTCTAACTTTGTGTACGTGTGGCTGTGTTACAAAATAATCATGAGCGCACGCACACAGATATTCTATGTATGTATTAGAGGAGCGTGCGTCACACAAGCGGAGAGATATACAGGTACGTGTTTTGAGTGTACATTATGAGCGTGACGCGAAATGGGCACGGTATATCTCTATTTGCACGTCGACGTAAGAATGATGGACGTTTCACCCTTTTTCAGAAAGCGCGCCGTGATTGAATGAAACGTAAATGGCCCCGGCGAAAGGGTTGTAGTTCGTGCAATTGATTTGCTTGACGGTGTAATAGTAATTCGGGAATGAATTACTATTGGAATTATTATTTAGCCGGTGTTGGGAGTCCGTGTTATCCGAAAACGATGTTTCGAGAAAGTGTGCGCACATTTATGGTTTAGAATGTGAGTGATTTTTTAAATAAATTATCAGTTGGTTTGGAGAAAGATAGGAATAGTGTACATATATTGTTTATTTGTAAGGGTCGCGTCAATATTTACGCCATCGTGTATTATACAATCTAATTACAGTTTTGTAAGTCTGTAATTTATTGAATGTGTTACTAGAATTTTTAATAACGCTTGTTCCGTTTTTTAAAAAATATTTACTGTCGCTGAAATTTATATTTGAACTATAAAATGATAAACGAACATATCCGCAAATTAACTGAGATTGATATATAAACAAATATGATAAAAATAAGGATTGTTCAATTCTCAGGTTCGCTAATTCTTTCGTAGGAAGTAATTGAAGTTTTAAGAGATTTAGGATTTTGCAGGATTATTTTTCAATAATATTCTGATACATTTAGCGAGTTTGTTGCTTTAAAATGATAAGGGACGATTCGCATTTTATTTTCCGCCGCGAAGTTTAATAACGCCTGACTTCGTAATGAACTGCTACGGCAAAGTATAATCGGTAAAACCGATCACAAAGTGGCGATTTTAATCTTTTCGTAATGCAAAATTCATTCCCATCGCAGATTTACGGGATACATAAATGTCAGTTTACCGGACTGGACGTGTAAAAAAACATGGTTTTAAATCAAAATCACTACACGCAATTTACCACTTTAGATGATCCAGTAGATATCGAACTTGCGAAACGTAATTTGCTTTATTAAATAGTTTCGATTTTACTGCAAAAATAATATTCAATATTCGAAGATTTTCTATTTCGTTAAAGTTTCACGGTCGAAACGTTCGCTGCTGTACGTCGGTCAATACTCGTGACACAAATCTTGATCCGTATGTAAAAATTGATTTTCGTCGTACAGCAGACTCTCCAGTACAGTGCGATCAAAAAATTGTTTAAAAAGATATACGCGCGCGGATCCAAGAACATTTAAATGGTGATAATTTCGTAGAAAAAAAGTGCTCGAGCGTATAAATTTCGACTCATTTTAAAGCTGGTCATCCTCTAGTTGTATTCTACCATTTTTCTTTTCACGGACGGAGCAATTTTTCAAGACGACTATTTCGCTACGTTAAATCGACTGTACAAATCGGACTCTTGTTATTGTTGCTTCTACTTTCCGCCAGCGAAAAGTCAACGATCGTCGCGGAACGGGAGCGGGAGTGCGCGCGCGTGAACATTTCGCGAATCGGCGCGAGAGCGAGGGCGACCGATAAACCGGCGCGCGGCGGTGGCGCGGGGTGCATAAATCATCGTGTTCATTAAACCCCGGCGCAGCATCCACGTTCCCGGTCGGCGTAGCACCTTCCTTTTTTCTTTTACGATCTCTCGTTCCCGAGATAAGGCGTTCCGTTGCACCAGCAGCAGAAGCGTACGCGCGAATCTTGGCGCGGATGCATTCGGCTCAAAGTGCAACGAACGACGCCTCGGTCTCGGTCTGAACCCGAAAGCCGACAATGGTACGACGCGAAAGGGGTTGATAAAAAAGTGTGGGCTTACGAGACGACGCGTCAACGATGCACACCGATCGACGGCTTTTCGAATATACGGAGCTATCTTCACGGGTCACCGGTCACGGCTGCCGGCTTAATCTTCGAGCCGAGTTCCCCCGAGAAGAGGAACAAGACGAAGAAGAAGGAGACGCAGAAGAACCACGCTCGACACTTATCTTTATCCGGCCAGCTAACAACTGTTGAGCACCGGCTGGCTTCGCCGCATCGCCGTCCGATTAGCCGTTATGTTTTAATCGATGCCTCCGGCTGCACATCGATCCGCGATCCCCTAACTCCTTGGGCCCTAACTGACCGGGTGTCGCTCGTCTCCCTCTCTCTCTCTCTCCTCGAGATTTAGACCGTCTCGCGGTACGTTCGCCTATCCTCCCATTAATATTCGGACAGTCTTAATAGGACAACTTTTTAAATATTCTACTAGATCAGTTGGAATTCATTTATTAATTTCCCTGTTTTCGATCGTTGTTGACTGAGTTTCTCATTGTTACTAACGACTGACTATGCGCGATTGCTTCTTCGATAACAATTGATTTCTTGATTGTTGCGTATACATCATTGATATTTGATATTCTATTGAGAATTCCAGCGAAATTATCACAGTGCTCCAGCTGATATATCCCTTTATCTTTAACAGTGTTGAACTTACTCGATTTACTTTTATTTTCATAGAATATGATATATTTTTAACATGCCACCGAGTGAAATAAGTATGGAACTTTCGACCACTGTATGTATTTCGAAAAATTTCGATCGATCTGAATTCCAGTGAAAACACTGAAAGTTGCTTCAAAATTTAAAAATACGAAACAATAAATTTCGAATAATTTTTGCCGTTGGTAATGGTACTCCTATTTAAGAAAAGCGATTAGTGAACATACACAATTGTATAGAATGCAGCCGAACGAATTACAATCGCGCGTCGATTGGCGCTTACAGCTCGGACCCCTTGGGGAATAAATAATAATCGTTAAGAAGCCCGATTTCGCCGTGAGGTACATATTAGTTAATTAAAATTCTTGCCGAGCGAACGTTGCCGTCCTGGGTGTCAGTCAGGTGCGGAGTCGCAAATGGTTATGGGCGTCTGCGAATAATATGTGCGTCCCTGCGAGCACGAGCTGTGTAAATCGTATTAGGGATTATTGCACGATCAAAAATATCCCTGCAGGATAATCCCCGAAGGTGGCAACGATGTGTGAGTGGCATTAACTCCCGTGTGTACCACGATGCGCGTAGGTATACACTGATCCCTCTCGCCTTCGTTCTTCCTCTCTCCATCGTATCTCCGGCCACGATTCCCTCTGTGTGTGCACCACCGCTCCGAGCCGCACCGCACCGCACCGCACCGCACCGTACCGCACCGGTTGGCGCAGGTTTGTGTGCGTTTGCCCCCACGTTAGCCTCTGCGAAAATCCACGCCTCTGCATCCTGTTTTCGATTTATCTTTCTCCTCTTTCAGCCTCGCGACGCGACGCGACACGACGCGACGCGACGCCGAGAGCAGGTGATGTCATCGACGGGTGCCTCTCTCTGGTACTTTCGGTAATCACGGCTGAAAAGTTTATTCTTGGACCTAAGCTCCGTTTGGAATCGATCAGACCGCCCGGCATTAGCGGAACGAACGACCGATCGGCCGAGATTCGACTCGGATCTATCGTACGAAACTGCCCCCAAATGATCCTCGCGATCCGTAGATTATTCCTCCGTAAAATATTTCGAAAAACCTCCCTGCCGCTTTGCCACACACACGTTGCATTAGGTGCGTGCAAAATTTTCATTGTTAATAATACCAGATTAATTATACGACCATATGAAATTATGACCGCAATGGAAACCATTCTTGCGAGATTGTGGTTTCCTGGACATTTCATTTGCACCGCTTTAAAATTTAATGTTATTAGATTAAACAATTTGCTTATGATGCAAGGATAAGAATAATCGTGTTTGCGACCTACTAATCGCGTCTCCGAGACGCCATTTTAAGGAATGGGGTTTAACACACGTTGCCCGCCACATCGTGGTTCGCGTATGGCCGACACTGTTCTCTGACCGGGTTTTAAAAACTAATTTGTGTCGCGAAACAATCGAGCACACTTATCAGGATTCGTAGCATGCATCTAGGAAATCATCGCTTTGATCAATTTCTATTTACCAGTTCCCTGATGATTTTTCGGGTTACGATGATTCGGCTCGGTCGATAATCACGATGTACAACGGTAAAATCGATAGTTTTCGTAATTTTCATTTAGACTGTAACAAAATTCATTTCAATTGAAAATCTTAGTTATTGCGGCTTTGCTGGATATCGATCTAATAATTCGATTACGAACGTAAGGCAATCGATTGCGCTAAATGTAAGCGAATGACACACTCTGCCTCCCAAACGATCAGAGCATGTTAGGATTTCGAAACAAATAGCTGATAATACCTTACTGAAAATATTATTCAGCTATTGTAACGATACGATGGTTAATTCTAATTAATAGCGAAGGTTGTGGTCTACTTGCTTCCCGCAGAAATAATGTTGTAACAAATTGATACTGACACGTGTATCTCTTTCTACGAATGGCGACCGGAGCAGCTATCCTTGCGACGCGAGTTTCGGCTATCGTTTCTTTTGAAGTCGTCTGAGCGCTTCTAAGAGCGCTCCAAAGCAGATTAGACGACGAGAAAGGAGGCACGACGCGACGACAGTCGAAGACAGAGGTCGGAATTCCCGAATTCGCTCCCTTTTTAATTATCTCTCGAGTCGTCGGAGTGGGAGACAGGGAGGAGGGGGAGGCGGAGTCGAGAGCGGCGCTTCATTGTACATTCATAATAGCGGCGGCCGAAGCTTTAATGTTGTAAGACTCTTATAAGTATAGAAATAAGGCGGCGTAGCGGCAGGCATTGCAACGTCGATGACTTTCAACTGTATGTATTTTTAATAGGATTTGTTAACTGGCCGTTCTTCGCATCGCGGCGCACAAGGAACAAACTTTGCCACCGTGATCCGCGCGAAATCCCGAAGAGTTCTCTCGTTTCTGCGCTGGTCGTTCGGCTTGTTTGTTGACTTTATTCGAAATTTTAAGTTCGTTTCCCGGTCTGAAATGCAGATCTGTGAAATCCGATATTGTCGGCGCCGCGCGTCGCCGGCTTTCCATTCTGCCAGCCCGAACAGGATTATTTGAGCACGGTTTTTCCTCGATAATTATCCGATTCGCGATTTGACGAAAACAATCGCACAAAGTGGCCCTGGAACCGTGTGCCAGCTGAAATTATTAAGAAGAAACGAAGAAATTATTAATCCCAACGAAAATAACATTATAAAAATCACATTCACCGATTGCATTCTCTCTAATTGCGAAAATCTTTGATATTGAACAACTTTGAAAATCCGAATCTATTTTCCTGTCATCGATGTTTAACCATTAGCGAAAATATAGTAATACGAATAAAAGTTTGTTTGATATGTTATGCTAAGAATAATCCGGAAAAATGTTTGTTTGCGAAAAGTATATAATAAATTGAGTTGTTTGCATTGAACAGTAGCGAATTAATTTATTCTATAATTTTTGATGTTCCACAGTCTGTTACACGCCACGATTCCTTTTATTATTAATATTTTTACCCTGGAGCTTATCGGTACCCGAATTAACCCTCATATATAATTCATGTAATAGCTGCATTAATAATCTTGATGTGAAACTGTGTCAAAGTTAAAACCAAATCCACGATATGTGATTATTTATAGCCGAAATTATAAATAATTGAAGCGAGTCTATATTTCAGTGGCAAATGAAATTATTTCATTACAAAGTGGTGCGCATTATATTCACGGTTTGTAAATGCGTTGAAAAGTAATTAGAGAAGTTCCACTTGCAAATTTCTATCGGTCAACAAAATATTCAATATCATATTATAACTATGTTTTCTAATACATATATCTAACATAATAAATCAGTCCATCATTCAACTACAATAATTTAATAATTGAAATTCATAAATAAAAACCAGCAGCTGTTAACAAAATGTTGCCCAATTTTATTTATACTCATTTTAATAAAAACAGCATAAAATCGTAAAATTGATACTTGCACACCAGCAGCTGTTACGACAGTTATGTTCCTTAAAAAATCACCCCAACGTCACAGTAGTTAGGGGATGCGAACGTTTCTAAGTCGAACCAATTTTTCCACAAAAGCACAGCTTGCGTTCGAATTTTTAAACGCTCCGTATCACCATTTACTGCGCGATCGGACCAGTAGAAGCTACCTGAAAGCTTTAATCACTTTTCCCATTATTCGTCGGCAAGATCTGCATGAAAGAGTCTTCAGGAGCGAAGCGTCAAACCGTGAGGACCGTTCGCACGGTTTGTTCGTTTTTTCTAAGTGATTCACCGATTCCCATCCGAAGGTAACAGCGCACCGGAGCATCAATCCGTTAGGAATCGCTTTCCCTATGCGCAAAAGAAGACGGAAAATGGCTCGTCACCTTCGGAAGAGGGGTAGGACAATCCTATTTCTTTCTTATGCAAAATCTTCGTGCGCGTAGCCGTGTTAAGGGATTAAAAGCCCGCTACGCGGGGTCAGCCGAAGGCTTAGAACGCCTAACAAGATTAGCTTAAGACGCCGAGTCCGCATACCCCGAGGATTACACATTATGTATTCACCTGGATGTATTCACGTAGAGATCTAGTTCGAGTTCCTGCCCAAGTCGAAGACGATGCTCGCGAGAGCGCGGCTTACTAGAACGTCGATGACCGCGTCCCATTCGACGCGTAGGCTTGCGTCCTGGCTTAACGAGCCCCGCTGCAATATTATTTCAATTAATCCGTCGACGGTCTGTTAAAAATTTTTCGAAATTAGCCTCCTCAGGAGCTGCACCGAAGAGAATAAACGGAACAAAAGTCTCGCGCAGCTCCAAAATTATATTTCGAACCGATGAGTATCTGGCAGAGACATGTTATGGAATTTTCAGCATATTTTTTCTTTTAAAGCTCTTGCGCACATTATTTCGATGCTTCCATCTTTACCGAAGAAAAGTCGATGTTTAAAAAAGCCATTTTGTTGAAATGTACGTTCGACGAATAGGATATAATTAAAGCGATAGTTCTGCCGCACAGAAAAGATAATAAATAATTTACGACTTGACAATATACGGTCTTGAACGTTCAGCGAAACGGTAAGCTTATCTGTTTCTATTTGTTTCCTTGCTTAGTTGCATTTATACAATCGTTTGCCTAAGGATATTACCGTAACTAAACATATTTGTTTAAAACTCAATTCTAATAGAATGTAATCGCATGAGATTCGAGAAATTCGGGGGATCAGAGAAATTAGACAGGTCTAATTTAGACCTCAAGAAAATCGTCGACAAGGGAACCTTTCTTTAAATCCATGTAAATCAATTTTCTGAAATTAATCTTTCACAAGACGGCTATGTCAGATACATAACTGTAAAAATATTGGAAGAACGATTTATTTTCGAGTTGCTAAAAAGTGATTCGAAAAAACTCTGTTGGACAATTTTTATTTTCCACGGACCATCTATGGTCTAATTATTACAGGGCAATCAGTCAACGAACTCGAAGGCTCGGAGAGCGAAAAGAAGAACGCGTTCGTACGTAGCGAGAGGGAATGATGTTTTCGTGCTGGTAAGCCGCGCGCGTTAAACCCTCGCCTCGATCCGTTAAGGTTTATCTGACGCCAGAAACATTTCCCCGTTTCATAGGATCCGACATAATCTTCCGCGGGAGAAGAAATCACACGCGACGCCGTGAATGTATTGTAATAATAGAGTGCGTTTAGACAGCGATCCCATAAGAGTGTAAGGAAGAAAGAAAGAAAGAAAGAAAGAAAGTAGCGCCGAGGGGGAGCCTTATCTTCCCTGGCCGACTAGAACTTTATTTCGAGGCGAGATACGCGTCTCTCCGCGGCTTTTAATGTCTTTTCTCCTCGCGTTTTGATTAAGAGAGGCCCGGAGAGCTTGACACGGTGGTTTCGCGGAGAAGTAGAGAAGAAGACGACGCTGTTCTGCGGTGCTTGTGAATAATTGTCGTATTCTAGCGGCCTGTCAAGTCGTCAAACGTCACCTTCGTCGCGGCTCGGCGCGGCGGCGATACAAGATTGTATTGTAGAAAACGTTTTGTTCCGCTCTCGCACGGTGGAAAATCGCGCGAGATAACGCCGGATATAAATGATGAAGCAGGGAATAACGCGGCCGCGCCGGAGATGCAACACCGGCGTTATCGTAGTGTGTAATCGCTCGAAAAATAAATCCATTTTTAGTGCACGAGCACAATCGCGCGAGATTGCGTTAATGTGCTCCACGTGTGGATTACGAGTTAACGGAAACGGGACAATTAGTAGTCGGCGGGTTCTCGCGCGAGCAGTCCGCACACGGATGAGACCGAACAAGAAAAATTCATTTTTCTTATTGTAGAAGCAGGACCGTAAAATCAAATTGACCCAAAAATTCGAAACTAAGAAAATTAGTGTTCTTGTTCTCCATTTTCACAGATTGAAACGAGCGATTGCTTCGACGTGCGTTCAGAAATATTTCGGCGCGCAACCCGACGAACAGCGAAGATAGCTGACACGTATTTCCTTAAAGCCAGAGTGTAACATGAAATTCCTACGATATGGTCAAAAAGGGATGGCAATAAGAATTTTCCTAGGCGGATACCACGGATACCGAGCGAGGATGGTACGAGTAAGTGGTGGTTTTGGCAAGGGGATGTCCTGATGCGATTTCACGCTGGATTTGCCTAAGATCTCCGCTAAGGAGCCCTTTCACCCTCCCCTTTTACCGTTCCCAACCTTCACCCTTCCATCGACGATTCTGTGCTCGTGGCTGGTGTCTTCTTCGACCCTCTTGCCACCCCTCCCACCGTCGGCCCACCTTAGCTCTCGGCTCCGACCAGCGTCACTTCTCGAGAAACCCCCGAAGATTACGTGCCTTAGCACAATGTCGCCTAAAACGCCTTCATTGTTTAAAAGAACCGACCGACGAGCTTGTTGTGTTTCAATTAACCCTCTCCATACAGCTCCGCGTCCCAGAGAGGAGAACGACCGGGAATGCTCCTGGAACTTCATCGTTCGTCACGCTAACTTTACGTACGATTATGCTTTCTGATCACACGTGATCCGATCAAATGGGAAATATCTTCTTTTTTTTCAAACACATACTTTTGGTAGAGATCTCTAACAATTTTATTCGTTCAATCGAATACGATAGACATTGCGAGGATGGTCGATTTTAATACTCCGGGTCAACACAGACCCAGGTTCCACCAGTTTAGCCTGGAACAGAGCCCAAATCATTTTTAGCACGGATCAGAATGCGTTTCATTTTAATTCCGCCTGTATCATGAATCAGAACTACCTACAACTAGTTGTAGATCTGAGTTAGGTAGTTCCGATTCATGCTGCAGGCAGAATAAAAATGAAACGCATTCGGATCCGTGCTAAAAATGACGCAGGTTCTGTTCCAGGCTAAACGATGACGCGCAGGTTCTGTTCCAGGCTAAAAGATGATGCAGGACGGGCACACTGTGTCTTCTTCTAGAAACTCACGAACGACGAGTAAGTTCGAATCCGCTGCCACCGTGAAATGAATCGTGGCGCAATTATGCCTCAAGTTAGAACAACGGACACGCGATTCATTATCTTTCCCGCAGCTTAAATGATTCAAGCCGGCAGCGGCGTCCCGTCGGGGATAGGCCGTCCCGTTGAAATATTAACGAGGCCACCGAAAAAGTAAACTCGGTCCCCTCCGAATCCCAGTAATCTCCTCGCAGCGATTATTTTTCTACGACGAGAAACCGCGAAAGGAGGATACCCAGCCGGTTTCCTTTGCATATCCATCCGATCGCCTTTGATCTTACGTAGGAGCGCGCGGGGTCCGCTATCGATTTCCTTAAATATTTCAGATCGTCCGGCGCAAGTAGAATAGCTAAATCCAGAGTGTTCCTCGGCCGATGGGGGTTTAAGTTTTGCTGAAACCCTCGTGGATTAGGAGCGCCCGTGTTGCGCGTATATCCGTGTTTTAAGGACGCGTGCAAGCCTCTCTCTCTCTCTCTCCCTGTGTGTGTGTGTGTGTGTATCTGGCCCGGGGTCTTCTTGTGTGTGTATCCTGATTTGTGCCGGTCTCTCTGCGCGTGTATGCAAACCCTTATGGCTTAAGCTAAGGCTAAGGCCGAGGCTCTCCCGCGGGATTACTACGTCATTCTGCAGGACTCTCCGGTCGCCGGAAGGATCAGCTCTCTTCCTTCTGAGGATTTCGCAGAAGACTCCATCCTGTTTCTAAATCAGGTTGTCAGCCGCGGGGGCTGAATCGTTTCGCGTTGTTTAGCGCGCGCGCGACCGCGCTCCCCGAGGACCGCGATCGAATAATCTGTTCGCCCGGAACTTAAAACAAAAAGTTACATACGAATCTCCGGCAGTTTTCGTACACACCCTGTATACGCGCAGAGTCGCGACAACGACGCTCTTAATCTAGACTGGAAGTTCCTCGTGGATCACAGGATGCGTACCGCGAGGGTTGGCAGCCACCGCGCCGATAAGAAGTTCGATATTTATTCTTCCGGATCCAGGGAATAATCCATCGATCGGCGCCAACGGTAACAGGCGGCCGGAGACCGTGTCGTAGCTGCCTAAATCATCCCCCAATGAGATGGCGCTTACAATAACTCGTTACCGAAAATCCAAATTAAGCTCCTTAGTTGAGAAATTTACGAGACGTTCCTCCTCCCCTCCCCCTCTCCCTCTGCCCACCACCCACGCTACCCCTCCCCATCCAACCCCCGGTCGGTGTCTTACTTCGCCGTCTTCCTTTTCTCTCGTTCGGGGCGCAGTTTACCGAAGTAATTTTAATCTTTCGGGGCACGGTGCGTGCACACAACGTCAGTTGCCGGCAACCCTCAGCCCCTTGGAACTCGGGCGAATCCGCGGAGACCCGTGGAAGTGTTGGAAAACAAACCCTCTGTTTGTTACGTGTGTTTCGATGTGTGATCGGCTCGCACACAACAGAGCCTCTCGCGTAGTACACGTACTCGCGGCGCGGCGGCTCGATGAGGAGACACACAGGGAAGAGAACGACCGACGCGACGCGACGCCCTTCTCTTATTCTCCGTCTTGTGTAAGAGCTTACTCTCTAAGCGTCTTAGGGCAAGTTTTCACCCTTGCTTCTATTCAACGGGAATACATACTTCAAGAGAACGGATCCCGACTATCGGGCAAAACGCGCGCGCTCTCCCCGTGGTTCGAATGCGACCGGCAAAAAGTAAGCATTAGCGTTTAGCCGGATCGTCGAGCGGTCGGAACGCGGATAGAAAATCTAAATGCTGTAACGCGGTATTCTCGATTGAAATTTTCCAGTGAAAAATTTGAAAAAATTCTCGGACACTCGTGTCCGCGATGCGTCAGATTTTCTCTCAGAATTTTCGCGTGTAACCGTGTGGAGAAACTCGCGTAATTGTCAAAAGACGGTGGGAAAACTGTGGAGACATTGGAGAAATATTCGAGGAGGTAACTTTTGTTTCTTAATGATTGACAATTTTTCTAAAAATAATATAGATAGCCAATAATTGATTAGGGAGGACTAGTTGGATAATCAAAGTCTGCGATCACGTATTTTAAAACCGTTCCACCCTGTTAAGAGAAATAATTTCTTTATGGTTACTAGTTCTAGCTGTCCTGAATTGATATGTACCCATTATAAAATCATATGTATCAATAAGTAGTATCTGCTGCTTAATCTATGCTCATCGATCTCCTATTAGATGTCTTTGCAAATATAAAAATTGACCTCAATCTTATCGCCGCTTCGTTACAAGCAATGTCCACGCAAACAGCGAGAAGCGATTAAAATTCAGAAAACTAAAACAGCGAATAAAACAGTGATAGATTGAACGATGAAAAAATCAGCTCGTTCGAAGATCCGGCGCGTGTTCCCGCAGACGTTCTACATTATTGAGACGTGTGCGTGTGTGTTTTTCAACACGGTGCGTGATCCCGTCTCTAAGAATCGGCTAACACTTAGATTTAGAAGGTTTCGTCGCGTGGCTGGTGATCTTATAAGCTACACTAGCTGTGAGGTTATCTCATTACGTCTTATCTGGTGCTTTCGCCCCAACGCGAGCTTAGCGGTGCCGTAGAGCTTAAATCGCACGCAAGCTCACGGACGCGCAGCCTTTGCCTGCACGCAAATGGAGCGAGCCCGATGCGAAACGAAACTTCTAATACTACACGCTGTAAACTTTATGAAGAATCTGCCTGATAAACCTTACACGTGACAATAAATCGGAGTTACGCGGAAGCCGGAACCCGGCCTCGCGTTTCGAAAGGCCTCGCGGTCTATCTAAACTCATCAGACATTTCTTTTTTCGAAATTTGAATTTTTTTTTGAAAAGGAAGAGATTATTTTGCTGGACCCGAAGTAGCAAACTGAATTTTGGTGACGTAATCAGAGATTTTGCAAAACTTCTAAAAACAAAAAATATATGTAACATCCTTTGCACTTATAATAATTCTTTATTGTGAAATTATAGGATTTAACCTGGAAAGGACTGTTGGAAAATGTGACTGCGCGAGCTGGTTCGCGGACGAATGTCTTATCGCGCGCGTGAAAGAGCGTCACGTATCCTCGAAGCGGCAAAGTTCGGTACAGTTAAATGATTAGGACGCTTCCCCTCGTTAAAAAACCGATTTTCTCAAAACCGAAGCAAAGGATCTTGCGAGGTGCCGTTGTCAATTTCGCGAAGATTGTCACTCTTCCACGCGTGGTCAGTGAAATTGTAAAAGATTTTTGAACCTACAGCGTTCTCTATCATATAAAACAACTTTCACCTCATTTTTACCAGAAAGAATCTTTCGGTCAGCGAGAGAAATATTTTCTTTATTCTTCATAAAATAAGATATAAAAATGGGAATGTTGAACGTGAGACATTTTTATTTGCTTAACAACGTTCCTAGACGAGACGTAAGCCCAAGAAACAGAAAATTCCGTGCAATTTGGAAGTTTTCAGATTCTACAGTTTATGAAACAAGGTACTTGGAGTTTCAGCAGTGGTCGTTTGTTGGAAAGATTAAAAAAGCAGTGCGGAAGGTTGAGCAGAGACGACAGAGGGGAATAGAGTGAGAGAGAGGATGAGAGCAGCAGATAAAGCGTTCGAAAGAGTTGGTCGTTTATCTGTAAAACCGGCATCCGCCGAATCAGCCTGAGATACCGATGCCACCCACACTTTCCTTCTGGCGTACGCGCTTAGGCTAACTTCCGAAAGCCGCCGACTTCCAGGGATCGCTGGTGCACCGCCACGTGGCGACAGAGATAGGTTCATTAATTAAAAAGTAATTTGTTTTTTAACTCAATTCTGAAACTGACATTATTGCTAAACAACCTATAATCTTCAGCGTCGTTCTATCGTATGCGGTAAGTTCGCTAGAATATTTTTTAATAATTATTTAATGCCCCCACTCTGCCACCGGATCAGTCACGTGACCGGACATTGGCGTAACAGCGCGGTAGAAGTGGAAGAGTGGGGAGGGCGTGACAACGATGAATGATTTTTAAGAAATCCGTAGCTCGTTAGGAGAGGTCCGCGAAGAACGCGGATCGGAAAAATGAATTCTAATAGGTTCGTTCTTTAGTCGAGGCTTCAGGGCGCAGCTTGATTCGATTTCGAGAGATTAGGCGAAGTCGTCTTGGATTACCGAGTCACCAAGACGAAGGGGAAACCTTAGGATCAAAGTCCCGGTCGCGCTGCGACTTATCTGCATAGCGTTCCTCTTCCGGTTGTCGAGCGTTAGAGATTAGGGGAAAATTTTTATTTTCTCCTGGTAACAGGGCGCGTATCGCCGCTCTTCCGCACAGGAAATCCAAACGAGTAGAATCATTCTATCCGCCTCACGCTGACGCGCTCAACACTCCGGAAAATATTTTCTGTATACGATTCAACTCGTTTACCGATCTGTTTCACGCAACAATTAGGATTTATCAATTATCTGGACGGGAGCGAAAATTTATATTCAAATTTATTTATATTTAAATTTATACTTCGTTTCTATAATATTTATCAGTTCACTTCGGATTTCAAGCGATCTCCTTACAAACGAAATTTAGGTCACGTCACAGTACATATTTAAATGCATTTAAAAATGAAAGATTAAGAATAATGAAAGAATGTATTCGAAAAACAACCCCGCTCGCCAATTCGAGGCAGCGATGAATTATGTTGCGATAGTAATGCCGCTGCCGGATGACACGAAGAAAGAAATATTCGGTAAAGATTTTTCGACTCGTTCAAACGGCAACCCCACCGCGCACTTAAAGAACCCATTATCACAGCAGCACGAAGAGGGTGATCACAGAGTGTCGAAAAATATGTTCCAACTTTTTATCTTGTATCTGCACTGCCGACTTGGCAATGGGTGCAGGGAGCACTCCGTTAATTTATCGAGCGGGGAGTTCGTTAAACTGCGCGAAGTACATTCGGTAAGAATTTCCTCCCGAACGATGCTTTCGTTTGATATTAATTCAATTATGGTTTTGTGTTTCTTCTGGGTATCATAAAACACTTGTACATTTGAGAGTATAATTTTAAAGTAACGTTAAAGCATTCATTGATTGTATCAAAATTATTTTTTTTTTAATTTCTTTATCTAATTTTAATTAAGTATTTTTGTAATTTGCAGAAAATCTTGTTCTTATTTGTGGTTTTAAACATAACATTTTATCATTATACTTTGATTTCTCTTCGAATGTAAAATTTCAAATATTAGAATTTTTTTATATGACGTGTTACAGTGATATGGTTACAGAAATATGAATTTTGTTATAAAATAATACGATATAACATAACGGAATAATGAGTGGGAGACGTAACGAACCTGAAATATACCGGATTTCACGAACGAAAGAAATCTATCGAGAGAAACTCGGTCTCGCTTCTTCAAGGGTTGTCCTCCGGATGAATCTTATCTTCGAGCGAGAACTGTCAAAGAGGAGCCGTCCTGACGCTTCCGTCGTACTTCCTTCACGGTGTAAACGGGGAGATAACCAGAAGACTGATAGGGTCTGCACCAGAAATGAGAAATGTCTTTGCGGTTGTACAGATTAAAGATTTCGCGGATGAGTGGTTGACACTTTTCTTTCCCCTCGCTTTTAATTTATCAAACTCAATGAAAATCTATACCATCGTTCTACACCAATTGATCGCATTTTCACAAGCACGACCGACGCAAACGTTCAGCAATGTTAAAAGATACCGTGTAAACATTTCAGACACCGAATGCTACCACAATGTAATTAATTAATAATTATTGACATTTTCTACGACATTAACACCTGGCTTAGCGCCTTTACGAGAAGCTAACCTAAATATATCGACTAGAGGTGTGCGAGAACCCAAAATATCGGAACCCTAAAATTTCGAGTAGATGACATATGACACCATGAAATGATAAATGTATTCTCGGAATTTTCGGAAATCCCGATAGATTCGAGAATCTCGAAAATTTCGGGTGGCCGTTCCGATTCTGAAAAAATTTCGTTTACCCGACTCGATATTTCTGGTTTTCACACAGCCTGGTATCGACAGTGAACTGGTAAAACGACATAATATCGCCACCGTATGCAACGGAATGTAGATGATTTTCCGACTGAAAGAAGTCTGACAATATGGCGTCGGGTCGCTGAAGGGATCTTTGCGCATCAGGGAAGGTCGCTAATAAACAGACCGCATAATACGGTTTCCTGTGGCCAAATCTGCGGAGTAAAAGCCTGCCTTGAACCAGCTGATCCCGGTACAGAGACGATGCCAGGACCGGGCCACCTTAATGAAAACTATACGTCTCTGGATTAAGGTGGGCACTGGTCAGCCTTCGGTCTTCCTACGTACGACCTGTCTTACGCAACCGTGGGGCTGGATTCTATGGTGACCAGAGGCGTATTAGATGGAAGTTTAGGGCATTAATACCTAATATTGTGCCGCCGACAGTAAATCCTTTGTTGGTCATCTTGCTGGGAGACTTAGCACCTTACATCGTCCGGCATCGATAACGTCCTCCAACAGTTTACGATAGAACCGGCGTAAACCCTTTTGATACGCGCCTCGTACAGATTAGAAGTCTCGTGATTATGTTTTCGCACCCGTCATACACTATGCTTCTCGCAATAGTGTTCGCAAACGTTTCACGTAGGTACGCGACGTGTCGAACAACCTGTCCATCTTTACATAATTATGAATCTCTTTGGAAAACATTTTCATTATTTTTTAACAAATAGCTCAGGCTACAGGAAAGAGATCAGAATTTTTCTCGTCAATTATCTTTTGGGGTCTCGAATTTTGAGTTTGATTGTTTTTTTTTAAAGAAACGTACTGCATATATTTCCGAATAGAACGATTTCCACAATCCCCCTAGCTGGGGGATAATAAGAGTATAGTAACTAGTTTTCTATAATTTTTAACAAGCAGCTCAGGCTACAGGAAAGAGATCAGAATTTTTCTCGTCAATTATCTTTTGGGGTCTCGAATTTTGAGTTTTGATTGTTTTTTTTAAAGAAACGTACTGCACATATTTCCGAATGGAACGATTTCCACAATCCCCCTAGCTAGGGGATAATAAGAGTATAATAACTAGTTAGAATCTATTAAAAGCGAATAGCGTTAATTTCCTTGGAATTGAAATGATTTTATCATCGATATATCGCCATTAAATTCCATTCTAAATTAACTTGAATTAACTCGTGCTTTTGATTTGAGCAGCGTCGCTAAAAAAAGAAAAGCACTCACGATTTACTTCGGTTCCCCGGGAAATCGAGCTGATTTTTGTCTACCGGTAATTGCGAGGTAGGCGTGCCCGTGGTTTTCGGTTAATAAGTATTGTTTTGTACGTCGAACAGAATCGGTGAAAGCAAGTTTATACCTCTACCCTCCTCCTTCTTCTTTCCTCGCCTTCTCTTCGTTCTCCATTTCCTCGGTTTCGCAGAAGTCTGGGATTATGACCTGGAGTGGGATAGACTCCGGGACTTAAGTCAGGGTTACACAAGGATCGCAGCTATTGTGCCATCGCCCAGCTCTTATTGTCTCGGGATAGACGAGTGGATCTGCATATGCTTAGCGCGGGAGTTAGACTTCTCTCAACGATCTTCAGCCTCACGAATCATCTGGACCCTCGAATTCAAATCCTGAAATGCGAAAGCGCGCGCGGCCATTGTCAGTCGGATCTACAAAGCCGGAACTGGCTCGATTCTTCGTCGCCGCTCTACGGCGCTGCGGCGTTAGGATACACGAACGCGAGCCGGTGTCGCGCGTTCTGTTTCCTTTGCTTCTGCTTTATTGATCTTGAACTTTCGCGTCCTGAATCGCGCCCGTTACCATTCGTCATCGTTATCTTTACTCCGGACAATTCGTACCTCGAGTACGAACGATTTTCCCATTTATTAGGTGTAACAAATCAATTCGTCTTATCATACGATGGTCGTGCGAAGGTCAACTTTGTTTTTTCTTTTTTTTTAATGGGATATTTTTTAATTCGCTGCTCGACGCTACTTCTCGTTTCCGATTTAAAGTACCGAGTTACTTATTCTGTTTGGAGAAACAAAGTTGACCTCCGTTTGACCTCTACGCGTCCACACAGAAAAGAAAAGATAAAACACGTAAATTTTCTTGATCGTCCAAGTCGCGATCAATGAATTTCTGATCGTTGCACCGGTCAACATATCGAACGATAAGTTATAATTGTCTTACGACCAGAGGAGAGACTATAATTCTGTCGGCAAGAAAATATCGAACGCGTTAACGGGAAAATAAATATCGTTGAAACGCTTAATTAGTGTACACATCTAATTGTTGCAGGAAAGAATATCCCAGTGCATTGTGTGGTCGAGACGATTCACAACATCGTCGAGAGTCATGTGAGCAACTCCCGTGAGAATTGGCGGAGGCCTCAAGTAGAGACGGACTCGTACGTGATCATCCCTGTGGCCATGCCTTTCCAAGTAAGTTGGTTATATTGTCTCTACATTAATAAACAAACCAATATTAATTTATTTTAAAATAAATTCCATTATTCTTGAACACGCGTTGAAAATTCTCCTCGCTTTTATAAGATTAGCCACGTCGAGCTTTACGCTAGACCTACCACTGCCGGTCGAATAGTCGATTTTGCATCATTCATTTTACACTTCTTAAAATTATAAGGATTACTTACGTGGAAATTGGTTCGATAAAATTTTTTAATCGAAGCACGTACGAAACAAAAATTGCACGAAATCTAAATAAATGTAGTCGTGTAATTTTTATAAGCTAAAACATTTGAATCGCTTTCGATGGTTAAGTGCGAATGCTAGATAGCTGCAGTGTTAAATATTTTGCCGAATTGACGAGTCGTTGTTGAACTGTCTGCAGGACTTGGTCGGCGAAGCATTGGTGCGGCTGGGCTACTCGAGCGACCTGATACCGAGCGCAAGAGGAAGCATCGTCATAAGAAACTGGAAACCACTGCCAATGGAGAAGGTCGCCGATGGTCCGTTGCTGACAGTTGGCGACATCTTAGCCGAGTTGACTTCGGTGGCAACGTTGAAGATCCAAGTGTACAGATCGAGACCGCCGCCGCCTAGTCCCGCGGCGGAAGTCAGGAACAAGCTGCTGAGACTGCTGTTGTTGCACAGCCACGCGCTTTTGGTGTCTGCCGGTTGTCCTTTGGACGAGGTAAGTCTTCCGTGATTCTTTCCGAAAAAAAGAATTATTCCATAGCTGTCAATACGACCTCGCTGAAAATACCGGTTCTCGTTCGATCACCGAAGTTAAACGGCGTAGGGCGGGGGACGCACTAGGATGGGTGACCGTTCGTGGAACACACCTTAATAAAAAGTAGGTCCCGCTTGAAATTAGGCGATAGTTGAGGATTGGTAAAGGGAGAGGTGGTGGAATGGATTTGAAACTCTGAGGGGACCAAATATCGTTACATACATAGCTGTCATAGTTAGCGAAGAAACGCTAGCATCATCAGCGAAAAATATTTACGGCATGTTTGGATAGTAGGAGAACTGATAACCGGGCAAATTTCGAACGGGGTGATTTTAATCTCGACGATAAGCCACGCTTCGGATGGCTTTATTGATGAAGACATTCTGCACAATTTAGTTCATGAAAACCGACGAATTTCAACGGAGGAGCTTAGCACGACATCGAACATTCATACGTCAACTGTATAGTTCGGTATTAAACGTTTTTAGCGGAGGGATAACGCGGTTTATTCGTTTATAGTATGAAATCCACTGAAAAATTTTTGCACGCGAAATATTGATCGATCCTTCCGACATCGAAGTGTTCGTAGCCGGTGCGGCGAAACTGAAAGAATTAAAAATCCCGACGAACGCTCGATGAAACCGTGAAAATAAATATAAAACAACTACTCTGAGATTTTTACGCATTTATTGGAAAAATTAGAAGAAACATTATTAAGAAAGGAAATAATAATTGCTATTTCGTGTTTATTGCAATTCGAGCGAAAAAAAGGATCCTTAATCCGGGACTGATCGATGCTTAAACTCGAAAGTAAAGATCGAGCGATCAGGCGCGGAAGTTTAAACACCGTTCGGGATCAAGGAGCGAGGAAGACTTCGCTGTAAGACCGCTTAAAAATGTATAAAATGTAAATCTAACCAGGGAGTGTTTGTCGTCGGGACACCTAATCTCATTAGGAAGTCCTCCGGCCAGTGCACTTGTTCCTCCTTCGGAAACCACTGCGGTAATCTTCGCCGGATTCTTGCTGGAAAGTCGCTGATCTTCGTCTTAAATAAATGTTCTCTCGGTTTCGAGTCACCGCGATGACATTTCCAGACCCCGGATTACCAAATGCTTTTTCAGATCATTAACCCTGGACTTGCAAAATATTTTATATTCATTTCTATCGAACTAGTAGATGATTACGCAGCGAGATAGCAAAAGTTCGTCGAATATTATTACTAGTTACACATTACTTTTCTAGTTACACAAAATTTTCACAAAATTTTTTTTAAATTCATTGGTTCACCTTTATACGGCTGAAACGTAAATTAAATTAAAAAATATTTTATTCGAAAGTCTAAACGTTTTCGTTTAAAATGCGCTTCGAAAGACGGTCCTTCTTATATTATAAAAGAGGGCGAAAAATTAATCTTTGATCACTAATGACGTCACAACTTTTGAACGAATGGACTTTTTCGAATGCGGTTTGCTCTAAAACCTTCCCGAAGAAACGCCGCGTCTAGTGGTTCAAACCCCAGCTTTCTATGTTCAGCCGTTCTCAGTCGATGCCGTCACAAACATACAGACGGACACAATTTTATTATATAGGATAGACAGAGCTGGGGAAAATAGTATTTTAAATAGTAAATAATAAATAATTCTATTTATTTTAAAGTATGTGTACAATTTTGGAAATAAAATATTTTATTTGACGCAGTAATTTTTGAAACTAAAATAATTTGATTGAGGCAGTAATTTTTGAAAATATTTTATTTTAAGAATATTGAAGATATTTGCACTTTGTCTTTATTTGCAATTTCAATTTTAAGATAGAGATAGAGATAATTTTCAGTAATTATACATATAAAATGTAATACATATTTAAAGCGGCAATTATCGAAAATATCGAGCAGAAGATAAAGATTGCTGTCGAGCCACCCTCGACGTGAAGTAGTAGAGAGAAATTTTAAGAAATTTGTAGAGTTTGAAATTTGAAATTGAAATCGCGAAACATGGAATTCGCGTGTGACGATCGAAACGTTGTTGACTGGATGGTTTTCTTGTTTCTATGGAAGAACGATGACGCGCAAGAAGGAGCCCCGGTTGATTTGATTTCTGGGAAGATTGAAACAGCAGCGTGTACGATGTCCATGTAAGGGCAGCGCGGCAGCGTGCCCTTTCGTCGGCAATGAAGATCTCATGCCGTATGATAGGATTACCCTTTACTCAACCAAATTCGCGGCCTTCATCAAAAGCCCCCTCGATATCGGAAGAAGGAGAAGGGTGAAGGGGTGTGTCCCACCCCCTACGGGCGGGCATTATCTAAGTGCACTCTCTTTGAAGATCCTACTGTACTTGCCCATCCCCGAACTTTAATGCTGCTCGCGGTGGTCTATGATTACCAATTTTCCCTGACAGTCGTTTCCTGCTCGAGTTTCGGCCTGTCGGCTAATGGCGAACGGCTGCTGCGATAGAGAACCGGCGGCGGCAGCGGCTGCTCGAATGCATATGACTTAATCTGTCGATCATTCGCCGAGAACTATCCGCCTGCCTGCGCCAGGTAACAGAGCCGATCGATTTTCGAAGCCTTGATCAATGTAATTCCTCATTTAAATTACCGTTCTCTAAGGACCAATAACAAACCATGCGAACGCCATTACGTTAACCTTCGAACGCGTCTCTCTCAAGGTCAAAATTCATTTCCCCCATACCTTCCTGCTCGTCTCGCAAAACATGTATCAACCCTCTGCCCTCGGAGCTGTATGTTAACATTAAACATTTCTTCCAACCTAGAATCACTCCGTTCTATATTATTTTTCTTCGTTTTATTTTTTAGTTCAGTAATCGATCAGATTTTGGATAACGCAATTTTCAGCGGCGACTCTTCAGTAGGGTTAATCCTAGTATTTGGACTGTTCGGTCCTAAACTATACAGGGTGTCCCGGTATCGATGGTAGAACCGTGGAGAAAATAAGTCGAAAACACGGAATAAAATTTTTGTCGCGAATTTTTTCGTCGGATTATGTATTTGTAAGAACTTACTGTAACTTTATTTTTAATAAATTGAACCGTAGTATGAATTCTTTTTTCTGCATTTCTAATATTATGATCTGATAAACATTGTGCAGTGTGCAGATCTGATTTTGCAGATCGAAGCTGACAAAATGTAACTTCTTCCCCAATGGTCTTTCGGATATCGACACTGAAGCGTTATCGCGAATTCACACAAAGAATTAATTAATTTGAAATTCTATTTAAATCCAGTGCCAACCGTTTATCTCCGAGCACGACAGTCAGCTTCGTTTACAGTGGCTATTGGGAATGAAGAAATGACACGTCTCCTATAAAAGCATTAAGCGGAGAAGATTAATCTGTGTCTTGGCAGAATCACCAGTTTTAATTCCAAAAATAGAACATAATCCCGTGAGGAGCAATGCCATTCGATTGGCGGGATTCGCGCGGAATTGTAAATTATAAACTTTTGTAGCCCGGACCGAGGCGTTCTCGTGTACAACTTCGCAGATTCTGTATTAACAGATAAAACCCTACTGTATACATTCGTTAGACGGCGCTGCTGAATTTTGATCAAACACGAATCGACGATAACGTTCGTTGATCGCTGCGTCTCCCGACGCGCTGCGGTATCACTGTCGCTTATGGTTGCAGGGAGCTGCTCGATGAAATTATTACCCTGTTTTTATTTTTTGGAAGTTTCCGACGATAGAAAATTCGGGGAATTAGTTGCTGGCAATTATTTCTGCTCGTGTATTTCATGAAAATGGTTGGAATAAGCTCGAACTTGATTGGTGGACAACAGATTTTACGATAAAAATGAGTAGGTGTAATTAAAAATAATAAAATATTATTTTCAACCTATTTTAGGATATCTGTTTCACTCCAGTTTGTTGCAATTTAGGTAGAAAATGTCGATAGTAGGAATACACAATATCACTAATTCTCGTTATTTTAACGAACCCAAAAATTGCACGAGCACAGAATGATCCACGGTCTGTTAATAAACAAGATGTTACATGTAACAATTCGCACCGAGTTTTGTCGCAAATTGCTTCCGGACATAGTCGCTGTCACGCGAATTGAACGTGCTAAATCCATTTCCCCATATATCAATTCCGCACTTGTAACAATTTATAATGAGCTTTGGTGATCGCTAATTTGCATGTTAGATCGCTGTCACTCTTATCGCGCGCCCATAGTCACAATGTAAGTGTTCAATGATAAGACGTGTACACATCCGATATAGAGTATCAAAACAAATCAGCAGAGTCGTCGAATGAGGGGGATCGACTCGAATCGAGGGGAGAATGTTGCCCCCTCTCTTGCCGGTAGCAGATTGGTCACGTGACATCGTGACGCACGAGCGACGGAGAGGTGAACGCGTCACGTGACCGTGGCCGCGATGGAATCGTGGGGGGAATAGCGTCGTGGAAGGGGAAGGTAGAGTGGGGACACAAATTTTAATCTGGCTACCCTGGCATACCAGAACACGATAGTAGAACATTACTTTGTTTACCAGAAAAATGAATTGCAACGTTAACGCAATCGACTGGAAATTGAAAAGTCAAGAAAAACAAGAAATGGTGGTCGAACGAGCGGTCAGCGAATAAAATCGCTCGAATGTTTACAAACGTGGGCGTTAATTAATTGTTTTTTTTTTGTACATTTTTCATCGTTCACCCGTCCCTGACGCCTAATCTATTAAGAGCCTAATTGTTACGGAAAACTTGGGTATCCATATTCGAGGATATTTGATCAGTTCTTACGCTTACGAACACGATTGATTTACAGCCAGCCCTCGGGATGAGCAGCTGACGGTGCCTAACTGCGTCATTTCGAAATAATAAATCGGGCGTAAATCAGGCCTTGAATTACAGCGCGCGCTGGTGTTGTCAGATAAGCTGAATTGGCCCGTTTCTTCATCTCTATTTTTCGACACTGTCGTGTTTACCTGTTTATCAGCCGATTGCCTCGCGATCCCGTGTCCTGTCAGTCGTCGTTGTCGTCGTCGTCGTCGTCGTCGACGGCGGCGGCGGCGGTGGCTGACTACCTGATTCTGAGTGATTAAGTGCCGGGCTGTAAAATTCGCCGGATCAGAATTTTAGCTGGTGACAGGCCAGCCAGAACCAGAATCTGGATAACAACAGACAGCGTTTCTGCGACGACAGACGCTGCCAAGGTGGCACGGATACGCGGCACGGATTACCACGTTATTAAAGTGGCGTCGAGCTCCTTGGCCCCCGCGGCCGTAGATGTTTGTTCGCGCGTAAATCATTGTCCAGATAAGGTAGAGGTTCCGTGAAACCTAGTACTATTCAACGCCCGCCTAAAACTTTTCCATAATCTGGCCGCTTTAACGCTTACCACCGCAGCCGGCAACGCCAGCCGCCAGACAGCCTCACGCTCCTCTGGATCTTTATGCATCTCAGACGCGGTCATGCTGCGTTTCGGGGTAGAATGTTCGAAAAATTACCGCACACAAAGCGTAATCCATAATATTGGAGTTAGGACAAGTAGTTTACTCTACGTGAAAAAAGAAATTTTGCAAAAAATTGCAATAAAGAATCAAGCCCGAGCTTGAATGTCCGTTAGATTCCAGCGAACGAGCGTATCAGTTCTGTATTCCCGTAGCGAGGGAAAGAGGATCGCTCGCGAAACAGTTGAATCGATGCTGAAGAGCAACGTATGCGTTTCTGTCCCCACAGATGACACTGCTGTCCCTGTGCAGAGGCGGGAACGAATTATCGGAGGAGACCAAGCGGAACTTCGAGTCGTGGTTGCAGCAGCAACAGTTGGGCTTGGGTCTGAACCCGATCGTGCCTACCTCGAACCACCATCACCATCATCACACGCAGAGCCCCCAGCCAGACGGAGGTGGTAGCATCGGATCGGCGGGCGGCGCCATCGGTCCTCCGCATCCTGCTCTCCTCCAGTACTCCCACAAGACCAGGATGAGGACGAGCTTCGACCCTGAGCTGGAACTGCCGCGTCTGCAACGTTGGTTCGGGGAGAACCAACACCCGTCGAGGCAGCAGATACAACACTATGTCTCCGAGCTGAACTCGCTGGAGTCTCGACGGGGCAGGAAACCGTTGGACGTCAACAATGTCGTCTATTGGTTCAAGAACGCCAGGGCAGCGCAGAAGAGGGCCGAGAACAGAGGTGTCAACGGGTACAGCCCTCCCGGGCTCAGTCCGAGGGGCGCCAGTGTCGTCAGCGAGGATTGTTCCGACGAGGAAGAAGATTCCAGACATCAGGTAGAGATCGTTGCGACTAATGTCTCCTTGTTTTGCTCGGCACCCCGAAGACATTCGTAGCCTGCTGCTCAATGATATCAATATTCTTAATGTTACCATTATTATTAGAGTAAATCGATCTACTGACAGAATTTTTTAACCCTCATACGTTCCCCAGGGTGAAAATTCACCCATTTACTGTTTTCGCATACTGTAAAATCATTGGTCCTTTTACGTCTATGTTGCAAGATGTATTTCTTTGGAATGTGACGTTATAAATGGAACACAATTTGTTGATTTAACGTGTAAAACAAATACGGGTGAATTATTATTCATCTTTTATACAACTATTTTTAAGGAGCGTATGAAGGTTAATTTTCTATCCCAAAAAGACACTCCAAAGCGACCCCCATTTCTTGCAACAGAAGCGGACAATTTTGTGTTCCGCGTAAAGATCCGCGGTCCACCGGCGATGTTTCGATCCACTTCCGCTAAGATCTCTGTGACGTTGCTATGCTGCAGTCAGCCTCGCCGTCTCCCTGTCCACCCGGAAGTCCACCGGTCGGTCCACTGTCACTGACGACCAGACCGGAGGATCAACAACCTCCACCCTCGACGCCGTCCTCCGTGAAGCAGGAGGACGCCCGAGTCTCCTCCGGCTCCGAAGACGAGGAGCCAAGGCCGACCGGTCCTATGCCAGGATTCTCGCTGGTCCCGAGTCCGATGTTCGGCCATGGAATTATGTATATGTCACCTTATTTGCCGCCGCGCGGACCGGCCGGCTGCTCTACCAGCATGCTCGACGAGAGGAGGAAGAGGAACCGGACATTCATCGATCCCGTGACGGAAGTACCGAGGCTCGAGGCTTGGTTCACCCACAATACTCATCCCAGTCACGCGGTAAGTTGAACGGCGGAGCTTAATTATCGGCGCGTTCATTTCCCGACGCTTCTGTATTAATATCAAACCGCCGCCGATGCCGTGCCGCCAGATACATTCAGAACGACACACGGATTTCCAATAGCTCTGCCGCCGGATGTTTTTCGCGATTGTGCGAGTCGTTTGTAGCCCGTTACCGTACACGCATACGCACGCGCTTAGAGCGAACATTGGACACACTTTCTTTTTGCATGATTTTGAAGTAACATGGTCGAAACAATAAGAAAAATTTTCGCAAACAATTGTTTCTCGTTGTAAAAAGTATGTGAACATGCAATTAACAAGTTACTCACCGTTGATTAATTCGTAATTTTTAAGCGTCCATGGTCTATAATAATTTCGTGTGGGATTATAATGTAAAAGAAGTTATCTAAGTTTGGTACAGCATAATTATTGAAAATCCTATTAACAGGCTGCCGGTAGATAAATTATTACTTGATTATCAGTGTGAAAAAAAACAATGTTTTTCCTTGGTCTGACTCCAAATCGGTCCACTACTATACCGATAGTTTCCCAGCGGATTTCGCGCAATATAGCCGCCTCCTTCGCGACCCGACGCTCGCACTTTCGCCCGGGAAAATTGATTTCGCATTTTAATGAATCCCGTCTCGTCTGTTTAATTTACAGCTAATTCTAAAATACACAGAGGAGCTGAACCGGATGCCGTATCGGCAGAAGTTCCCGCGGCTGGAGCCAAAGAACGTGCAATTCTGGTTCAAGAATCGCCGGGCCAAGTGCAAACGCTTGAAGATGGCGCTGTTCGAGGGCGAATCGCCGCAGCCTCACCCGTATCACGCAGACTAGCTCAGCCCCTAAAATGTTACGTTTATAAAATTAGAGAAGAAACCGAGCGCGGCCAAACCGAAGGAGAAGCAGGAGCGGCACGCTCGCGCACCATGTAACGCAACACGCCCGTGACGAACGGAGAGGAGAATCTAATCAACCTGTTATACCTTAATATCGTTGACCTGTAACCACACAAGCGGGTTGCACTTTTATTGTAATTATTGCATAACGATTAATATAATTATTATGGACCTTGATGAATGTACATATGAGAATAACGTCGAATAAAAACTATACGTCACGATACAGGCCGTCTCTTTTGTCCATTGCACCATTGTTATCTTAATTTATTTATTGTAAATCAATTTTATTTCACCCCGGTTCTTTCGCGTTATTTCAAATCACTTTAGCTAGCTTTGAATGTTATAAAATTAATTATATTGCTTACCGTAGATTAAACAGTGAGTAATATTTTTTATCAATAACAAATAAAGAAGCTAGTTTCAAAATAATTTCATTCTGGTGCAGCGATTATTTAAATATTTTAGTAAGATATCTGTTTACATTGCTTGGAATGTGCTAAGATTGATAGTGAAATAATAAATTAGTGTTAAACTTAATATTCAATTTCATATGAAAGTTAATATTCAATTTAATGAGTGAATTCAATGATTCAGAATATTGAAAAATTTTACAGATGGTCGTTTAACATTTCTGACAAAAGAATCGCTTTGCACGACCGAAATCCAGTTTCGTTTGCATTTCCACAAGCGACTGGACATAGTCGAGCGTCAACTGTGAAATTCATAAGCATATTCGCTGCCTAAATGGACGCGATACCTTTACCATATACATATACAATACGTACATAACAACGGAAATACGTGATACTGTCTCAAGTCTGGAAATGCAGAAACTGTCGAGACGAAATCTCCCTATAAGATAAGACCATCGCGTCGTTGTCGAGTCAACCCTAACTCAAGCAGGACAATAGTCTATGAGTGTTATCGTCAAGATGCCGAAGGACGTACCTGTTATATTGATGGTAAGTTATCGATGCACGCGTTTAAAATTTTCATTTAATACAATTAAGTACGTGTGCGGCGTTTCCTTCGACGATAAGCGTTCGCGAGCGAGCGTGTTATTGTGTGGCGCCAAATAATACTACCTCGAGACTATTCACCTAATTCATAGAAATTATATTTGAACGTTCGATAAACCGGGAATAAGACAATAAGACATTTATTAAGATATTATAAAAATTTATCAGTACGATCGAAACGAGTAGTAGATCAAATGCAAAAGCGACATCGAAGGAATTTAAAAACGCTTGTATTATTTTTAATTAATTAAAATTATTAAGGATTATAGAGTTATTATAGACGGTATTTTCGACTATAATAATAGACCATAGTAGTATTATAGTATAGTATAATATTCTTCCATTTATAATTTTCTCAGCATATAAAAGATTAATCAATAGTATACAACCTACATTTTTTAATTTTGCCAGCATCCACAAAGTTAACTACGAAAAACAAAATATTGTTTAATTGATTAAAAACAAGATCTATCCTTGTCATGTTCAGGTGCTTTGAATTTAAAAGAATATTCCGAACGATTGTGTACGAGATTACTACAATTTTATTAGATTCCGTCTAGAATAAGAATACGAAGCGTACGTCTGAAAAAGTATCGCATTAAAGGTGGTATCATTAAGCCAGAATCGAATCCGTATCGCAGACTGTGACACGATATTAGCGAGCCGAGCCAGATACATCAGTCTTTCAGCTCCGTTTCCATCGTGAATGCCGCACGAAAACGAACAGGGTTGTTCTTGTCATCTATACGATACGCGTATAAGATGTTGTCGAGGAGATCGTACCGAATGGCGGGTCGGATTTAATGAGGATAGGCGGATTTGTCCAATTAAAGTGTCTTGCAAAGATCCGCGCGGAGCTCGACGGCCGGGCCCCGTTCATTCGCAAAACATCGAATTTCGGCTTTGCTGCTGCTGCCTTTTCTTATCCGAGAATGCAGGCACAAACCTAAATCGTCATCCCCTTTGTTATCGTTATCGAACTTCTATCGAGTCGCGTCAACCGTTTATAGAGGCGCCCAGTAATTAACCAGAACGTCTCGATCCTTCGTTCGTTTATATCAATTCTTCAATTATGCATTACGCATTAATATCTTCGGGCACGAGGAATTGTTTTGCGGAGAGCAGAAAATCCATTAGAAAATAAATCAATATTCACAAATGTTTTAAATATTTAATTTTCGAATTATCTAATGACCTTCGGTCAATTTTCGGAGTCTACGTTCTGGGATTCGTAATTAAAAATTAACCGAACCCGGTTGGGCCGAGGGTGGACTCGGAAATTTTTATTCGACAAGAATGAAGTTTCAAGCAGAAATCCAAAGCCAGCGAATAAAAAGGCTGGTTAAACGGATAAGGGAATTGAGCTGAATGCGGAGTGGAGGGGAGGAACGTAAGAAAGTCGGGTAGGGTGGCAGGCCGATGCCTTATGAAAATCTAAAAGTCAGCAGCCTTGAGGATCATCCTTCTATCTGATCTTAATTTGTCAGCCGGCACGGGAACAATTTCGACCACACCCTCGCTAGTAAATCGTTATGAGAAATGCCGGCTTCGCCGAAGCCCTGTCCTTTTATCTTCGTTTTTTCTTTTTTTTTTCTTTAACTTTGAAATCTCGAAGCTACATTCTAATAGCCTCCACGTTCCGAGATTCTTTTTCATATCCTCGGCGTGGGATTTATATCGGCCGGGAAGAATTTCCTCGTGCCGCATAGTGAACTATTGCTCTCGGGAAATGCTTCTGATTCACAGTTTTCAGCGATGTTAACATTCATCGCGTAGGACCACGCACGGCATTTACATAAATATTTCTATATAATTCGTATCGAGTAGAAAATTATTTTTTTTTATAAACAGTTATTTCAATATACAGGGTGGGGCAATAACTGTGTCCACCTTGAATATGTCCGTTATTTATAATAAAATGAAAAAATGTTGTACACGAAACTTGCACGGTACAGAGGGGGACATAGTGTGATACAAACATTTTTCGTGTGATTGGAGGCATGGAGGTGATTTCAAAGTCACTTTGATTTTTTTAAATAGAATGTCCTATTTTTTGTACCATAAATCGATAGAATGTGAAATTCTGAGTATAAAAGTGTTGACCTTCATACGCCCTAAACTAAGACTTCGATTTTGCATAATAAAATTTCGCAACCTAATTATCAGCATCATAAACACTGTTACAACGTTTATTAGTTCAACTGAAAATTAGTCTGACAACACGTTAGCAAAGCCATAATTTAGAGAACGAACAATAAAATAAATGGTGAGGTAAATCGCGAGTTAGTGGCGGCGATGACAGGAGGATAGCGATCGATGAAACGCGTGAGAAGTGGATCGGTTCGGAGGCACTGATCGATAAATCTGGCTGGTGGCCGGAGCAAATTCGGGACTCTAGGACGCGATACGCCCTAAACTCTGGCCTCGGCGCGATTGTATACGAGGAAAGTAACCGCGAGACGTGGGTACACGTCGTTCCAAAGGAGCATTGTGCACGCTTCGGCATTCAGAGGACGTTCTTATCTGCCTATCCGGAGAGCTGTCAGCAAAGTTCCTGAATAATAACGGGGAACAAGACAGAGAGATCGGGAGAAAGAGAAAACACGTCGGAGCCACGCTGTTCTCTCCTATCAGCCGCGGTTAGGATATGCCTAACTATTCTGTTTCCATGCAGCTGCCGGACGTTTCGTCGTAGATAATGTTGTCCAGGATAGTTAGATCGGTGGTGGCGATCAGTGAGAGCGGCAAAAGTCTCCTAATGCTGTGTCGCCCGACTGATTTCACGCGCCCGGCCACATCTGAAGAATGTTCCGATGAATTGGGGACACGGACGCTGTCCAGCCAATTCTATCTGTTCGAAAATAATTAGTAGACTGCGGATCTTTATGCATTTACGAAGGAATAGGTTGGATGAAATATAAAACGGTAAAAGGTTAGAAAAATTCAAGGATATTGTAATGTTGTTCTCAATATAACAAAGTGATTAAGGGATGAAATAAATTTTTATTTTACTCCTGCTTCCCACAATCAACGCAGAACATTTTTATTTTGCTTAAAAATCCACAGTCTAGTAATTAGTATTCGGTCGAATTTGTTGGCACGGTGAATTTTTATTTATCAGCGTTGAACAATGCACCATGTTATATAATATTTAATACTTATAATAGTCCTTTAGCTTTTTAACAGTCTCCGACTGTACATCTAACAATTGCAATCGCAGATTCCGCAACAAATCTATCAAAAAGTTGTTAGACAATTTTCGCTAACGATAAAATTAAATCAATGATATATTCTAAACTTCTCTAAAACTTTAACCCAAATTAGAATACAGTATTTATTGTCATTACAGGGAACGAACAATGAGGGGAGGGAGCACGAATCGAGGGGAAAAACGTTACCCCCTCTCTCTGCCAGTGCCGGACTAGTCACGCGACGGGTCGTAGTAGGGGAAGGTAGAGGGTGGGGACACCGGAGACGCTTCTTAAATTGCTAATTATTTGCTCTTACACTTTAGAATCGTCGAGACGTTTCTCTACGCCGTGGTTCGAACGAGAACCACGCTAATCACGAGGGCATTCGTTCCGTTTATTAAAAGGCACGGCGCAGGATGGGCAAGACAAAGAAAACAACGTCGAAACGGTTAAAAGGCGAATGATAGGCCGGTTAAGAGGAAGTCGCAGAACACCGGAGGGAGAATTCAAGAGCTCGCAAATTAGCCGCAGGATTGGCCTTATAATCCTTAAGGGATGGCGGGCGCAGCTACTCTCTTTGTCCCTTGCTCTCCCTCCGCTTATCCCTAATCTTCGTCTTTCCTTGGCCGACGAAGTATGGTATATATATATATATATAGATGAGGTCATATAAACGAAGCCTGACCCTCCTCCCGCATTTTTTCTTATTCTTTAATCCCACCCCAACCTCATCGGTGGCTCCGGCAAAAATTACTAGCCGCAGGGAACCGGGGAGAGAGGGAGAGAGAGAGAGAGAGAGGGAGAGACGGACGACGAAGAGCAGCGATTGAAAGTAATGAACCGTGCGGAGGAAGATCATCGAGGACACCCGGCCGTTTACTCGGCTTCATTTAATCCGAGGCTAGGGGACAATTAATCCTGTTAATTTTTCGGCGATCGCCTTCCTCCGATGATCACGTGTCAGGCAAACCAAAAGATTTTTCGCCGCGGCGAAGCCTAAGTGCCCCGTGGGGCCGAGAGCTGGTTTTCATGATTTATGAATTAACCGTGATTCGCTTACAAACAGACGCGTTCTGGGGTGAAACGCTGCGCCTAACGGCTGCACAACTCTGACCAATTTATTTCGCTATTATTAGCCGATTGTGTCTCGGTACCCACCATTTTGCTGCGGCGGAAAATTTTTCAGAAATTAACTATTAACCAGGTACTATTCTTCTTAATGAAATCATCACGGTTCAAATATCGGCAAGTTTTTGAGAAAGGATAATTTAGTGTGCAAATACTTTTTCGGTTAAACTTTTACTTTAGGTGAACAGAAATTTTTGCCTTTTTTCTATGCGATGCTGTAGTTTATAGCGAGGAAATGCCAAAGATCCAAGTTTCAACCCGCGGAGATCAGTGGTTCAAGAGTTATGAGTGTTTAAAGTTGCGCGATTTTCAGTGTTTTTTAAGAGTGCCGCCATGTTGGTATGCGGTAAGCGTCGCGCTAGGTGGCAGCACAAGCTCGCGGTAACGTCGGTATCGTAGAGCGCCGATCTCTGAGAGAAAATGCGTTGGGAAAGGGTTAGAAAAGGAGAATAGATCTAACCCAGACAAAAACACTGAAAATCGCTGAACTTTAAACACTCATACCTTTAGATCCGCTGATCTCCGCGGGTTGGAACTTGGATTATCGGCATTCTCTCGCCAAAGTCTACAGGTTTACATGGCAGAAATGTAAAAATTTCTGTTCACCTAAAGCGAAGAGCAGCCAAATTTTCATTTTACATAATGACCCGTAATCCGGTAACAACAAATTAATTCACAGGGTGCGATTTCGATGACCAGTGTACACATTAGGCATTCCCCTAGGCTCCCCAGGGTGTAAACTCAGCACCGTATCGAGTCGAAAGTCGCGGAACAACAATTACAGCGTGCAACTGTTCGACCACGTATATTCGGCCGGTTGCGTTGGGGATGAACGTGTTCGCGTTCAGGGTAGAACTAAGCAACGGCGCGAGGTCTCTTAATTGATCTACAGCCAAATATTACACGATCGGGGCCGGAACATTAAGCCTCCAGAAGTGACCGCTTAGTCGGTCATTGGCCAAGATCTATCGTAGAAGAAGAGTCACGAGGAGAGAAGATCATACCACTTAGCCCCGGGCCGGCAAAGGAGCTCTTTTCGCGACCGTAAATAAAAGAAATCCTTGTAATGGCTTTCGACGAAGATCCTCGGGGTGCCTACCCCCCACCCTGTCTCAGCATACCCGTCCCCCTCTTCCTCCCCTCGACCCCCTCCCATTCGTGCTACCGTCCATCCCCTATTTCGCTTGCCCCTCGCACGAGCTATTAAGCTCCACGGTGGCAACCAACCCTGCACCCGGGAGCCGTATCAGAACCCTGTAGGCTCGCAGCAGTCCAGCTTCGCCAGTTAATTCCTTAACCCTTATAGACTTCGAGAAAATTTAGGGACCCGCGGAAGGAGGCGCACTGCCGGAACGTATAAACTGCCACCGAGAGACCGGAGGGGCAAAGAAGGAGGCGGAGGAAGTCTTAGAGAGAAACCGTGAGCCGAAGTAGGAATACCAGGTGCTCCTGGGATCTTGGAGGCATCTTACGCCAAGACGATACATAATTTATGTTGTGCTCTGCCGGGCTTAAGACAGTATTAAGATCGACCGAACACCAACATCCTGTACTCCTTACACCTCCGACAACCGCCTGACCACGTAATTCATCGGCGCCCGAAACAAGGTGACCATTCTTAACGCCAGCAACCATTTCGTCTTCTGGCTCCCTCGACCGTCGTCTGACCGTCAGCGAGCTGACGTCAGGCTGCCCTTCAGCTTCGGCCGGGAACATTTTTTTGCATAATTTGGAAAATATTGTGGGATCTATAGTACGGTCACAAACAATGAAGATCACACCTAAATGTAGTCACCTAAATATGTCGTGACATAACAAATGTTCTTAATGCAATATAAATAGTATCACAAAGTGAATTCTTTGCAAATGTTATTTTTTCTCAAGGTTAGTTTTTCCGGAGTGTTCACTTTAATTTTCAAAGATCAAGGTCACTTGAAGATCACGTTGTTATACATCTCTGAATTTATTTTTCGCTCAGCTACGCGAAACAATGAAAGAAAAAGATAGTTATGTATCGAAAAACATCGATGACCTTGACAACTCCGAAAAAAATTACTTTGGGGAAAAAAATGTTCTTGTCAGATATTACTCCATTGACACCATGCACATTACGTAAGAAATAGTGTTTGCATCATAATAACATGAAGAAATATTTAGGTGGCCTTGCTTAAATGGACCACCCTGTACATTTTAAAGTACTTAATCCTACCACGCTTAGACTAGGAACGAGTTCGCTGTCGCCAAATTATCGCCTATCTACTCGCCCGTCTACCATCGCCTATTCTACTCGCCTCGACACCTCGCGCCTCCTTTCGATTTTTGCCCGTCTCGCCTCGACCCTTCGCACCGTTGGGACCTGGCTCATTCGTCTCATCCAAACATAATTTCCGCGCTCTACAATATGGTGTACCGCGATCGTACTGAAAATCAAGAAAATAACAGTGTAATTTTTAGAAAGCAAATCGTCGGTTTGTCAGCGACGAAAGATAAAGAGGATGATATGCTCGAGGAGGCCTGCCCCCGGTTCAAGTCGGGAACATTGATTAGTTCCCCTTTTACGAGGATCAACGAAAATTCTATATAGCTTAAGTTCCACTCTGCCGGAACGTTAGGACTCGACCGACGGAGGGTTTGTTGATACGGCACGAATGGCTTTTAGTCTTTCCATGATTGGTCAAGCAGCGTTCTGCGCCGCGCTGGCGTTACAAGCATGCTAAGGCTGCTTGAAGCTTGATCTACGATTTTTCGGGCTGTTTTACGACAAACCAGGAGCGAGAGTTTGAAGGTGTGAAGGTTTTTCGGTGTATCAGCAAGGTACCGTTGGCACTAGGTTTAATAATATTCAAGTTTTTCTCGATCGAAAATGTTTATAATATACATGTGAAGAATTATCGGCGCAAGGTTCGATCACTTAATACGAATTACGATTCGGATGTGAATCTGTACAACGTCTGTTTAGCCACGTTTGCTAAAAATTGTTTTTCCTATTGAAGGAACAGACGGTGGTGTTTCGTCCTAGACTAGGTTTAAGGTCCTAGACCTAGACTAGGTTTAATATTTCTAATTTGCGAATATTGAGATTGCGAAGATGCATTCATTAAGCAAATTTATTTCTTAAGGTAAATATATCATAAAAAATATGGCTTGTTGTTATTATAAAATGATACATAAAATACTCACTTTTACTGCTCCGTGAACCTAGCGTTAGAGGTGGCATTAAAAGCTCGATAAATCGACTAGAAAAAATCTTAGATCAAGCTTCAAGCATTCGTTGCAAAGCTCGAATTTTCGAGGTAGTTTCGGTCACGAGAATAATTTTTCAATGTTTTGACAGACGTTTCAATCTCGTAATATTCTCGAAAAGGCGTCTCCCAGTCGTTGTATTCTTCGTTTTTACTATTTTCTTAAATAATCGCAGCTCGACAGTTCCCCGAGAATGGGAGATTCAGCGTTTAAATACTTTTTGGATCCACTGTACACCGCGGAGGCACGAGAAAATCGAAGTCGGAGGATTGATACGTCACCGATTAGTGTCCCTTCCGAGACATCCTCTCGTCGTAGACAAGCGGATAAGATAATCGACGGTCAACAATGGCGTGATCCCACGGGACGGAGAACGAGCGGGTAGGGGGACGGAGGGTGCGCGAGGGAGAAGGACGGAAAAAATAATTGAAAATTTTTGGACGGTCAGGTCGCCGAGCCGCGCCGCTCCGCGCCGTGGGTTGGGTTCCGCGCCGACGATGTCTTAGCTGGGCGACTCGCGATAAAGCAAAGAGCCTGCGCTAAATACTTACATAAATCTGTATTGCCTTGCGCAGCACGGGAGAAGCTTATAATACACCTACACGCACGTTACACGCGCACACTTCTGCACACACGTGGAGCCTAGAGAACGTTCAGACGCCCCCGCAAGAAACGATGTACATAATCGGCACCCGACGACCGACCGAACTTCGCTCTTCGGAAACTCGATGCACCGGATCAGGGGACCCGAAGATTCCACTCGACTTTCAGCGAGAGAGAGAGAGAGACAGATCTTCCGCGAGGTAATCGCTGGACCGAGGATTTTCGTGGAATTTCATTTGTTATCTTTCTTTTTTGTGTGTGAAACTTGTTAGGATAAAGAGAACAGCTGTATATTAATTTTTCAAAATTTTTTTCTGCAGAGAAAAGACTCTTCGCGCGTGTTCGTTGGTATTCGAAGCGCGGCGAAAATAATTGCACACTTTTAAAAAACAATTACGTGTCGGATAGTACCGTACCTTATGTAACAATGAGTTTTTGTGAATGTCCCTTCCTTGGTATTGTACGTAAATTCTTTTTTCTATTATGTAAACATATTAAGAGTTTATTATTATGTAAGAGTTTATAGTAAAATAATAATAATTAAAATTACACGGGTTATACATTTTTTTGTAGAATATGTTACTTGAAAAAATTATTCGGTGCTGAAGATACTTTGAAAATTCAAAGTCATTCGGTCGATCAGCACTTGAGATATCGCAGGATCCTTTTTCGAAAAAACGTGATTTCGAGCAAAATTTAATTTTACAAACACAAATAATTCCGCAGGCATATTCCAACAGTGCACGCTCGAAGAGGACGCGAAGAGGGAAAAATCGATTTTCTCCGAATAAAAAAGCAGAGCAGCCCCTTAAGGAGAGCCGCGTGCCGAAACGAATCGTCTATACGGATCTACGATAAATCGAAGACAGTATACATTTAATGCTGAATATATAACGACCACTGGTAGCTCGGAAGCCCGCCTGTAATATACAGGGAGCCATAAATATCGAAACACAGACCCGTCGACGGTCGCTGCCAAGGAGCGGAGTGAGTCGACGGGGGTGGGGTTGGTAGGGGTAGTTATTCCATAGGAGAGACTCAATTGATAAACGGATAAAAGCGGTGCCGCCGGTGGTTTCGTTCCGAGATAACGGAAGTCGCGGAGGGTGCACGCCGTACAATTAACCTAATTATTGATTGTGATATAATGGAGCAGCGAAAAAACCGGGGAACGCCGTGCGGCAGGCTCTAACCTGATTAAAAAGTATCTGCCGGAAAGCACGCGATCGCACGTTACTCTTTTTATGGAGTTTCTCCTGAAAAACATTTAGGAAAGAGGCGCTATGATCGTGTAATCTTCCTTACCGTATGGTTTATTAATTGAAACGGAATTTGGTGCGTCCGAAAAGTACTACTTCATTCGGCTCGACCGAACAGTTCTGTGTAAGCTCGGACACAGAACATTTTACATTGAAACTCGCATTGCTATACAACATTAAATCAGGTTGATATATAATGTTAATGGACAATCAGGGTTACTTCAATCAGGGCCTTTCAATCTCGCGTTTCGAAAGGCCTCGCGGTCTATGAAAACTCATCGGACATTTTGCAGGACCCGGAGTAACAAACTCAGTCAGTTTTGGTGACGTAATCGAAGATTTTGCGGTGAAAAAAGCGAGAAAAATTATCTAATCTTCATCTCACAAAAAATACATATATGTAACACCCTGTGTACTTATAATAGATAATTCCTTATTGTGAGATTTAGGATTTTAATGCGTATTCTGATCCAGCAAAATTTTTGAACCGGGCCCCGCGAAGGGTCACGCCTGTGGACGATAATTAACATTATAAAATAATAGTAGTTCCGCAAGGTATTTTCACGTCGGTACTTTTCCGTTAGCCGAGCGCAACCTAACCCAGACCAATAATTATAAGCATATATAATTATAATCTAACCCAGACCAATAATTATAAGCATTCTTTTGGCTAAAACTATTTTGTTTACAATTCATTAATATTTGTAATTATATATGCTTATAATTATTCTCGCCTCCCAGACGTCATTACATGTGTCAGTGGGTTGAGCGTCGACATTTCCGCAAAAATCGTACATTTCGCGCGTGACAATACAGTTTTTGGAAGTCACGGTGTCGCGGCGGTATATCAGACTGCACGGTGGTATTGTAAACGAGGAAAACGAGGATCGGAGAGTACGGTGTTGCGTAGGGCCGACCTTAAGAAAGGAGAATCGGAACGTTGGCGGAATAAGGATGGAAAAAGCGGGGGAGGAGGTGAGGACGGTGGTGGTGGTGGTTGGTTCCAGGGCTTCGGTGAATCCGCGGGTGTCGGGGCAATAAATCTGGCGGGTATATCTGAGCTCATGAATGTTATTAAGATACAACCCCCCGCGAGCTGAGCGGGGCATAGAAGCACGGGGTGTATACGTACCGTCGTAGGGAGATATAGGCAAAGCCGAAGAAGGAAAGGCGCTACCGGTTAGATCGCAGGGGCCAGTAGCCCCGAAGGTGGGGGATGGCTGCGCCGAACCTCGGTGGGAAACGACGAAGGAAAGAAAAGAGAAGCAACCCGAAGAAACGGTTATGAAGAAATACCACCACCGCCGGTAATCCCACCATAGATCACCGCCTCTGGTGGCCGCCTCTGTATCTTCGGCTCTTTTCTTCCTGTTCTTCGCGCGTCCCACCGTCGTCTACGAGGCCTCCCCGCGTTACCTTCTCTCCTTTTATTATTCCTTCGTCTCCTTTTGCCGCCGCGGACTACCAACTGACATTTTAATTCGACGCTTTATTGCGACGCCGACGAGCCGGCATGCTAATTGTCTGTCGGAACAACAACGGTCAGATCGGAACACCCGGTGTTCGGTGCATAGAACAGAATGAACGCGTTATTTTCAGGTCCAATTCTCTGTTCAGCCCTTTGCACTCGGACCTATTTCTTTTTTTTCAACCGGAAAATTAAACATTTCCTCCGACCTAGAATAATTCTATATTTTTTTTTCTTCGTGTAGAAGTTCTTGAAATACTTGAATGTTTAGTGATTGATCGGATACCGACATAGCTGATAATATAAACGATACTTTAAATAATGGCGCAGCAATTTTTAGTGCCAAAAAATTCAATTGCACCTAGTTAGTTAGTTTTTTATTTGTATGTTATCTGTTAACGGATGTATTGTTCTAAACCTTCGAGATTCGTGTAAGACATTTCTTCGGAACGCAAAGAATAACTTCAGAGTCCACGTTGAAGTGAAATATCCCGTTTTTCTCTCGTAAATATCGACTACGAGTGCGTTTATCGTGGGTCGCAAGCTCGATTCTCCGTGAAACGATGTCGACGCAGGTTAGCGATTAACGAGAAGAAAATGCGAAACGGACGCTAATCAGATTCGTAAAAGTACAGGTCTCTGTCCCGTCTTGGAAGTTCCGTACGCATAAAGTTCATCCTCTTTATCGCTAGTTAATTAATTGGGTTCCCCAGGACGAAATGGACCGCGCGCGCTCGCGACATCAAAGCGAGGCTTTCGGTGTTCCGCTCGCCCCCGAGATACCTATCAAAGTGTCCCGCTTGCCAATTATCAACAGACCCAGATATTTGTCCATCGGTCTGCATCCCCGTCTTATCTAGCAATTATTAAGTAAACAGAGAAATCTCGTAGGCCACGGTCTAGCAGTGAGTCGATATATTAATCTTTGGTCAAGCTGATTGCCGCGTTTCCCGTGTGGTTTGTTTGCGACAAACAATCGCAGCAACAATTCTTCTTGTTCTCCAATTCCCATGCACACGGTGTCCAATTCGAAGTTTACTCTACGAAAGATCTCACGCGAAACTTACTTTCTAAGTGCTCCCGAGGTTTCAAGGTGACCTCTGCTCGTGCACTGGAACTGTATGTTTTTATTTAGTTTTTATCATCCGCTGACACGCGACACTTTCGACTGTCAAGGTCGCCCGAGGTCCTGCAAGGTCATTCGAAATTCACTGCACGCACTATGCTACAGCGAAAATTTAAGCTATAAATGCGGATGATGCGCAATCATTTTTTTATACTATTTTCAGATAAACTTTGAATTTATTTTTAAATTTCCTTTCTCAATTAAATAGTATTCGCACCTACTCGTAGCTAAGATCGCAGAATGTATCGAACAATTATTTAATCCCTTAATTATTGGTTTTACTTGCTGCATTTCACCTTAATTCCTGGACCGAATATCGTGAAATTTCTCGCCGGGGTGGATGAGTTTCCATTGAGAAGAGAGCGCGAGCCCCGTGGCGAGGCGGGCGGGTCGTTTCACGAGCCTGTAACCGTGCCGGCCCGCGTAGATAATGCAAAAGAAGAGAAGAGCGGGACAGCGAACGGGAAGATTTAAGACGGCGCGGCGCAACCGTAAACAAAAGCCACGATAAATTTCATAAGTCGCCGAATTAATAAAAGATTACAGCGCGGTTACTGCGGGCAGCCGCGAGATAAGAAGACACTCGGCGCGGGCACACTCGACGGAACGGCCTCGAGACCGCAGCTAAATCATCGGATATCTTGCCCCCGCGATACATAAACCACCCTTCAAGCTTACACGTAGACGTTCCCATACACCGCTCCCCCACGTTTCTATCTAAGCGAGAACAAGGATGCTGTCCTCCCGATACCCGGAACAAGGGGATCCGGATGTCGGACGGTGAATCGAGTTGTCCTACCACCGCGTGCCCACCAGCGTGCCACCGGATACCTGTACTCCGACGCACTCCGCCGGTCTCTGGTATTTTCACGGTCCAGCAGGACCTACAATGTCCAACAATAATTTTCGCTGAATTTGTTCGACTTTTTACTTGGAAAAGAAAAATATGTACCTCCGATTTTTAACGTTAACGTTGAACGGACCTAACCTTCGTGGAAGAGTGACCTTGGACCGAATTAAGGGGTCAATGGAAAAATTCGAGTGTCGTTTTAAATTTCTAGTTTTCACTCGAGTCTATTTAGATTCGAAGGAAACGAATGCGAATTTAATGGATTCTAAAAATTTTTGTCGCTCGCTTGACTCGTTGCACCGGAAGGGGTTAGGGAGAAGATTAAAGGGTTCTGAAAAGGGAAAGCAAATTCGAACGACGAATTAACTCGTCTGCAATCTCCGATTTCTAACGATAACGTCGAACAGACGTAACCTTCGTAGAGAAGCCATGTAAGGTGGTCAACAATGACCTTGGATTGCATGGCCAATGGAAAAATTCGAGTCTCGTTTTAAATTTCTAGTTTTCACTCAAGTCTATTTCGATTCGAAGGAAACGAATGCGAATTTAATGGACTCTCGAAATTCTCGTCGCTCGCTTGACTCGTTGCACCGGAAGTGGTTAGATTAAAGAGTTCTGAAAAGCGAGAGCGAGTGCGAACGACGAATTAACTCGTCCGAAATCTCCGATTTCTAACGATAACGTCGAACAGACGTAACCTTCGTATAGAAGCCATAGGTGATCAACGATGACCTTGGACCAAATAACATGACCAATGCAAAAATTCAAGTGGCATTTTAAATTTCCCGCCAGTTTTCACTCGAATCTACTTCTAACTCGAAGGAAACGAATTTAATGGACTCGTTGCACCGGAAGTGGTTAGGTTAAAGGGTTCTGAAAAGCGAGAGCGAGTTCGAACGACGAATTAACTCGTCGCGACCGATGATTTATGCTGGAGAGAAAGAATTCGTTCCTGCGGCTGATAATTGAAATAACTTAAACCCGTGGAAGAATGTTCCGAAAGAGGAGGATGGTCTTTCGGTTAAAAATATCCGTCTTCGGTCGGAGCCCGCGTACGTAATACTTTTTAAGTTATACAGAATTCCTGTCTATATATGTACCAGAATTCCATATAACGGTGCTGGAATGGCGCTATATTATTATTAGAGTCCCTTAAGTCTAAGAGCCTTAAATCTGCGATAAGTTATGGGGCACCCCTTTCCCCGCATCATTGTACCCGGCAGCGCCCAGCAACCAGCTCTCTCTCCCAGCTCCGCCACCTTCCACACCTTATACCATTTCTCTGTAATATCTTAGTCTACGATGGCGCCTCTCCGGCCTTTATCTCGCATACATTATATGCCCCCGCGCGGGCCGCGCTCAAAGAGGGCGGAGGTGCAACTTGAAGGGGGTCGAAGGGTAATTGAAAATAACTGCCGCCTCCGTAACAAGCCTAATCCCTTGTGTTCCAACCGAAATAACCCGCGAGGATAATCTTCCGATTCTCGCTCGTCGTGTGACTCTCTCGCACGCGACCAACAATTTTTCCACCATCGTTCACACCACGCCTCGGTATTTGTCATCGGATTCTGCCTGAGAATCGCTACGCCACACGTGGGATTATTATAACAGCATAATCTCATGGAACTCTTTTTAATTATTTTTTTGCGAACATATTCGTGACTTTTCTTTTCTATATTGGTGTCGTTCAGGTTTCAGATTGAAGTCACGATGCGATTATTGTTCAATTAATACTAGTTATACTTCTGATTAAATAAAAATGAATGTTTAAAATATTTTTGATCAGTGGCGGCTCCTGGCTACGATCAGTGGGGGTGTTGCTGCAGAATATTGTTAGTCTTTGTTTTATTTTTTAATTAAATTTAGTTCAAAACTATTTGATTAAATAGAAAAGGAGTTATTATAATAAATGTTATCAATAATATCAAGTGGAAATATGGGGTGCTGCAGTTCCACATACGCGAGCCCTCACTGTTTCTGACAGTAAACAATTTGTTTACAAAATAGGTATGAACGATCTGAAATATTTCGATTAATACTGTTGATGCCAAGCAGACAGAGACTCGCATTCTCGAGGGTGGAGCATTTACATATAATATTTTCTGTACGTGTAGAAGGATGGATTATTGTGGAAGCCACGTCAACTAACTCGTTCTAATACCGACTCCATTAAATGACAGGGCAAGATTGCTCACCTTATCTCGGGAAAAAGTTGCAGGCTTCTGAAAAGGGGTTTATAGGCAGAGACGGTTCGAAGTTTCCAACTCTCCAAGAACTGACGGGCCACCCCGTAAGTTAAATTTTGCGGTACTGCGCGACTTAATCGGTAAACGTCCTGATTGGCTCGTTATGGGAAAGCTTCGGGCATTACGCTGGCGCAATTTATCGAATTTGCATCAATATTGAATACATCGAAGAAAATCGTTTCTGCGCCCTGCAGATTTTCAGTTATTTTTTTCCTTCTTCTGCGAATCAAGAGAATCTCTCCAATATATCTCCAATTATCTCGCGAAATATTTGGAAACCAGAGTTTCCGACGCTTGCGCGTGTTTTTTATAAAGTTATGCCTACCATAAAGAGGACGGTTCAAAGAATATTATAGAGTATTATATTATAATATTATAGAATATTATATTATAATATTATAGAATATTATATTATAATATTATAGAATAGAATAAACATTTAGCATACCTTTTTTCGCAATAACTGATTCGGACAAAAATTGCTGAGATGAGAAACTGATAAATAAAAAAGAAATTGATAAATAAGCGCGAATAGTCCTGGGTATCGTAAATTTTTATTAATTTATTATTTTTGCACCGATCTAATAAATTCGATGAGAATATCGAGGAACGTTTGCAAGGGTGCAAGCCATTCAGTGCGAGCTTCGCCTCTTTTCAACCCCTTGCGGTATAATTTTCTTTACGGTTACGGTGATTAAAACGTCACGTCCCCAAAAATGTCGTAGAAGAGGAAAGAAATCAAATTTTATTTCATCTAAAAAGAAAGTAGCATTCGTTTTTGTAAGACTTTCTTTAAAATCTTCGTCAAGAGTGTGACTCGTTAAAATGCGGCAAGGGGTTAATCAGCGTTCACTTAGGACGCGGATGTCCCGCTTGTCCCCTCGACATGAGAGAGATACGCCACGTGAAATCTGGAAGAGATTGAAACCTGAAGAGCTGCTGCGGGTGCGTGGTACGTGATTCGGAGGAGCGAGAGTATCCATTAAGGAGCGGGCGCAGAAGTAAAGATTACATTTGTAACGTTTCGTCGGGTGTTTCGTCGCCGGGGGTGCGGAGGGGTGGCGGACAGGACAGCCGCTTATCGCAGCAATAAAAAGCATCGAGCAAGATTGGCATGTTGCCTGGCCCGTAGACGACGCAATCTTTTCGACTCTTTAGGCGTGTTCGGATGCGCGCCGGTTCCTAGATAGCACCGTGAAATATGCTCATCCCGGAGAAATGTCACCGCTATTTTCTTGACGAAAGGATCGCGCGAACTCGTCTCATAATTTTAGAATTATTTCAATTCACGTGGAATTGTGTCAACGTCAATGATGCGCTATTTTTATTGCTCGGAGAAGTTACGATTTTAACGAATTTGTGTTCTATCGTGATTTTGTTGTTGTTTTTCCACTAATAACTAGACTGCGGATCTTGGTACGGAATTAAAATTGTCAAACGCAGGGGTCTCCTTCTTTATTAACCCTTGTGTCGATAACCAAAACTTTCTGCTGTATCCAATGATAGTTTCAATATGCATAGTTCTTTTTTATGCTGCAGATGTAAATTAATTCTCTATGCTCCAAGAGCATAAAAGTCTACAATAATTGTGCAATTTGTCGATAAACATACTAACCCTTTGCGCACCGAGAGGCGACTCAGAAATCGCTGTACCATTATTAAAAATATTGTTTATATTACTAAGTATGTTGGTATCTAATCGATTACTAAACGTTTAAGTATTGTATGAGGTATTGTATCAATTTCGTGTTCATAAAATTAAGAAAAATAATAGCGAATGGAATATATTATATTATATAGTATATAGTATTGTATAGTATATAGTATTAATAGTATACAATAGTATTGTGTGTATAGTATGTAGTATATAGTATTATATGTAGAGTATATAGTATTATATAGTATAATAGAATTCTAGGTTGGAACGAAATGTTCAATTTTCAATTTAAAATCGCACCGAGCGCGAAGGTTTAGTACTGTTGTCGACACAAGTTAATCCGAATAGACGGAAGATAATATTTCAGCCACCGAACGTAATCGTAAATGGCGTCGCAGTCGAATAATAAATAAAAATTCGTGCGACGCGAGATGACCATTGACGAAATTCTTTGGGTTTCGCGCCGAGCCACGGTTACCCCTAAACGTCGACGGCATTAAAGTCCGCTCACCCTTGAACCTTTTTGCTCCGCTTAACGCGCTCCTCGGCAAGTTGCGAGCATTAATCGTGAGCCCCGCGCGTTCGAATGCGGATTTTCCTCGTCGGATGGCATCTCGAGGTAGAAAGAGACGCGGCGCGACGTCTCCCTTTGAAAAGGAAAGATCGCTCGTAAGGAAGACGCGTGGAAACGAGGGATAGACACGGACGACGATTAGACAATACTACGGAAACGTCGAGGATACCCGTGGTTTCTCGCGTGTCCTCCTCGCTCGCGCACCCTTACCCCCGCAACCCTCAACCCCTAGCCACCACGGTGTACCCTGTGCAGTCTCTCAGTTTGGGAGCACCGACAGATGTGCTCGGTGTCATGGGGCGAAACCACCCCCGCGCCCCTGTCGATGTGTACGTGTGCAAAACCCCGGAGACGCGGCACACTCCCTCTCTCCTCTGTGTACGTTGCATCTCATCCTCGCGGGGCGGGGGGTTCCGCGACTCAATGTCTCTGATCTTGTTAAGGACGCACCGAACCACAAATAGCCGGTATCCATTCAAATATCAACGAGAAATCTACCTACTTAACGCTAAACCCGCCCTGCCGCTAAAAGTGTCTGCTAGGTGCGCCGCGTACGAACTCTGATAAATCATTAACAAACTATTTGTTGCACGCCGACGCAAACTCTTCGAGACCGCGCTTTCGCACGGTTTTTCAGAGCGACGAGCCGTGCAATCTTTTCTTCGTTTTTTTTTGATAAATTTTCGAAAAGCCTCCGATTTTTTTATACTCTGGATTCTTACGTATTTTGACGTGCTGATCACGAATATGATAGCGGAAACGGTGAAAAATCATAGCTTTTTCCATTTATTTCCGTAAATAATGGTAATTTTGAGAAATACTTCAAATAAGAGTTTTAGCTCTCATCGAAATACACTACTGATTTTTGTCATACAAACAATAGTTTTTGGGAAAATAATTTCCCACGACCTAACCCAAACTGATCGCATGATCTTCCCTTTTCTCAAAAAGTGAAATAAATGGAAAAACTATGATTTTTTCACGGTTTCCGCTATGAAAATAACATTCGTAATCAGCACGTCAAAATACGGAGGAATCCAGAGTATAAAAAACATCGGAGGTATGGGCTTTTCGGAAGTACACCGTTTTTTTTGTTTTCGCTTCACCTTTTTCAAAAGACTAATATTTTTTTGCTCGATTTCGATTGGAGATTAGCGATTACTCGCGGATATGCTTATTTTATCTGTTAAACGTTAGAAAACAGAGTTTCCCGTCAGCCACCAACGACTTATTATTACGCGAATGTTTTGTTAATCGACAACTCGCGTGAATTTTAAATACGAACGATACTCGAGGATCGACACTTTTTCTCCTACGATAAATATTGATAGTGGTGTCACAATATTTCCCGTGACGTTACTCTGTCGGGATACTGCTTTGCGGTCGATAATTATTACGAGTAGAGATGTCTGCCGGTAGACAAAGTGGCCCGATCGTGCTTGAGAGCGCACTCGAAACGAGGAATTCGCGGATTTTCTCGGAAGTGAAATTTCATAGGGAAGTAGACGTACTGTGAATTTGCCCGTTGATTTCGCACGGAGGATCATTTCATGGTATTACAAAAATTAAACTTGAATTTGTTGAAACATTATGTGATAATTGATTTACATATCAAGTATAGTTTCGATAAAATTATTATTATTTCGAACGAAACATGAGAAATATACGACCAGTAGAACCAGCGCCGAGTTAATGATTACCTTCAGACAGCAGTGCTGAGAGTTTGCCTGCTCGCAGGGGCCGGAGCTAACTATCGTCAGCTTCTACTGGACAGTGAATAGAGATTTGCTATCTTTCTTCCTGCGTATGATACTCCGTATCATAGTGTATACTACATACATCGTTGCATACGGTATTATAATAATTTCACGTTAGTATGTTTCTTATTAAAATTATACTCAACACAGATCTATAAAATGTATTTCTTCAATCACCTATATAGCCACACGTAGAAAACAATGCAAAAACAATTGCAATTGTGCTCTTGATAATAAGTGCAATTGCAATTTTGCTCTTGATAATAATATTAAAGTAGATAAAATACCTAAACAAATTATGATACAATGGCGAAAATTTTATAAAACATTATTTCTGGACACTGTACAAACTAATAAACCTTACCATTTAATTTTAAATTAGAAATCGTAAGCTGTGTATCTTAATAAATAATAAACTCTTCAATAATTCTAAAATAATCTTAATAAACAATAGAAAAACAATTGAAAGAGGTATTGAGAGAGGTGTCAATAGTGCATGCAACATAACAAATGTCGACTATTTTTTAATTCGATCCGCTTGGCCTACCCTGTTCGTACAACGAAGGATAATCGAGGTTGTTTCCGGAACGAGTGCGACGAAGCAGTCGAACGTGACGAAAGGGTTGACCTCCGCGAATTAAGCCGACACACGTTCCCGATCAGTTTAGCAAAATCGAGCGATCCGTATTAAATTTAAATGACAAACACCGCGGGAAAATCCGTGTCCGCGGTTCGTCGACGGTCGCCGATGCGGAAACAAACGCGACAAACCGTTGGATTTAATTCGGACACATGCCAGAGCAATTACCGACGCACATTTCGAAAGACGTCTTCTTTCGCGCGACCCCTTACAAGGCATAAAAGGTATAGCGGCAGGGGTGGCGGGAGCTGGAGCAGAGTTTGGCTTTGTACCGATTCGCGGTGGCGTTGAAGCCGACAAAAGATAAGCCGTTATTTATAACCGAGCTTACGGGGTCGACTACGAGGCGGGGGTGGCTTTAGGGAAAATAAAATCAGTTCGGGAATCTAGAAAGTCGGGTGTATAACCCTCCGTGGTAGTATCCTTTTCCGTTTACGTTACAAAGGATAACGGAGGAGGCTCAATTAGTCGAGCGTGCCGCGTTTGCTCTACCGAACGAACACGCCTTGTTCGCGCATTGTCTTTTTTATTTATTTGTTGTTCAGTTCAACGTGGTCGCGTGGTCGCAATTCACTATAACGTGTAATTTAACGATAATATTAAACTATAATATATGATAATGATATAGTAATAATAAAATAAAAATAATAAAATATTATATGATAATAATATAATAATAATAAAATAAAAATAATAAAATAATATATGATAATAATATAATAATAATATAAAATTATAATGAGGATTTGGAGAATAGGATGACGTTTCTGATGTCGTTTATAGTAATTTAATGAGATTATAGTAATTAAAATTATTGTAATTTAGAGAATTATGGTAATTTAGAGAAACAACAATCGTTTTTCAATAACAAAGGGAAGTTGTTAGATAAGAACGAAATGAAACATCGTTCATCGAATTAAGGTAGTATCTACTTGACCGTTTGTGCAAAATAAGAAAAATTGCCGTTGTTGTCCATGCCTTACTCGTTTTGCATCTGATAAAAGGAGAGTGAAGAAGGCAATACACAGAAATAGAGGTTCGAAGTGTGTGCGTACAGGGGTTGAGCAGTTATGCGGTTGCTTTAAGATTATACGTTCAGGGGAGAGGGTCGTTCGAGCCAGCGCTTAGCCGGAGGAGTAGAATCAGTTATGATAGCCAGCCACAAAAGGCGTTTTTCAACAAATATGAAAGAATAAACCTGAGAAAGGTTCCAGAACGTATTTAATAAATTCTATAAATCGAACGTGAACCATGGAACTATTTAAACAAAGTATCCCAATATTAAAGAAAAAAATAAACAGAAACAAACATTTTTCTATACCAAGAACACACGCACACACAGTTAATCCTCCCATAAACTCCCGTAACATAAGCGGAATTCAGAGATTTATGGATTAAAAGTTTTTTAAAAATATTAACACGTAAAGTTCGATGAAATTTCGCACGACTTTTAGTTATTTCAGCTCTGCAAGGACCATTGCCACTGAAAATAAAAATTTGTACCATAGAATTTATAAAAAACTGCTGTTACAAGAGAATCCTAGACGAAGGAATATATTCTACATAGAAACTCCGACAGGAATATTTTTGAAAAACGGAAGACGCTTGTTCTCGGATCGCGGATAGCCCACGCGCCGACCGCAAAATGAGAAAAGTTTAAACTAATGCACATTTGTGCGCACTCCGCCGATAAACTTCTCTCCTATTTAATCTCGGCCCCGGAGCCGGCCAACATAGAAACACTGTAACAATAAATCATCGTTACAACCTCAGATATCGGACAGCTTTAAATCCCGAAGCGGAGCGGCATCCTGAAAGTGTATTTCCAATTAAACGTCGGCGAGAGCCAGCTTCGGGAAATCTTGGAATTTCTCCTCGAGAGAGAGAGAAAGAGAGGAAGTAGGAGGAGGAGTAGGAGGAGGAGGAGGAGGAGGAGGAGAAGGAGGAGCAAGAAGCGACAGCGATATTATACTAGTCCCGTTTTATTTCCGAAGAGCCTACTGGAGCGTAACCCCGAAGATCCGAGCGGAGACGACGAAGAGATATCTAAAAGTTCGTCTTCGATGGCTCGTCGCTGGGTCGCGAGGGGGTTGTGGGGGGTGAGTGGGTGTCGGGTGGGGGCGGAATGGGGGCGTCACCGGCGGTGGGGGTAAAAGGGAGGGGGGCCGACGAGGGGGGTCGAAGCTTCCAGTCTGCAGAGGGTGCACACCCCCCACCCGACTGGGATGGGTGGTACCCGGTCCTCGAACTGATCAATACCTGAAACACCGCGAGGTATCGTCCCGCTATTTCCGGTGTCCCAACGCGGCCGGAAATGAAGGCGTTAAAAATATATAGAAAGCTTCTGTCTCTCTCTCTCTCTCTCATGTATACAGGGAGACGTATAGGCCAGAATCTGCCGTCAGCAGATAGCACTGCTATATCTTCTCTAGCGAATGTTTAGCAGGGCTTCGATAGTGAGCTCGGGGGATGATTTCTCTCGTTACTCGTTTCTCGATAATGTATTTTAGACGGTAATTACCGGTGACGGTCGGTGGGAAGCTTCTTTTTAGAGAATTTTGCTTCTCAGAGGATTTCTGGGTTAGGTCAGACGAGGGTTCCTGTGAGCTGGTTTCGATAGCGAGCTCGGGGGATGATTTCTCGTCACGGTGCTCGACGATATAGCGGAGACTAGCCTAATTTCGACACCGTCGTTCAACCATCGTGTATTACGAGAATGAAAAATATTTCCCAGAATTCGTAACGGTGTCAACGGATTAAAAATTCTACTTTGAATCTGGTTTAACAATACGAGGTAGGTATTTGTTACTCGCGTTTTTATTTTTTGATCAATCGACATTTAATTACATCAGATGTTACATTTTCGCAATCGACGACGAGACAAAGAAGACGTCAAACAAATAATGAAATAAATGTACAAAAATAGTATGAACGAACAATTTTTACTTTTTCTTTCTTTTTGTTGTGCCAATAGATTTTATTTTTTCTGTTCTAGTGATTTCAAATAAGATAATTAGGTCGCTAACGTATCACGCTTAAACAAATAAATTCACCACGGTGAAGCTAACGTCAGAATCTTAATAAATAATTGCCAGAAATGGGGTCGTCTGCCTTATTCTTTCTATTCGGAAGGAGCGAAGGGTGCGGAAAAAAATCCGCGTGGCACAGGCCGCGGAGGGCGTGACCAATCGTCAGCCGTGGAACTCCGGATTTGCAAAATCTCCGCGAAGGGGTTGGTTTAATATCAACAGGTAGAAACATCGCGTCCTTGTCCCTACTGGATAAGCCGGCGGCTAAGCGCCGGCGCTGGCTAAACCGCTCGCACCCTCCCGAGGGTGTGACCTATCATCCCCATTGGACCAACCGGACGTGTGAAAAAGAGAACGAGACACAGTCCTGCGCGGATAAGACCTTTTTAAATGCTTCGACACCAGGAGGGGAGAGCCTTATCGCCTCGTGGTAGTTACGAGTCGAATGAATTTCTTATCGGTTCGATTGATTCGCGATTGATAGTGCGCAGAAAACGGCCACGGATACGTGATTTACTGGTACACTTGTGTGATTGCCCGATTACTATTTAGCGAACTTGTTAATTCATCGATAAATTAACGAATTATTCAATTTTGAGTTCATCAAAATTTCTGTCGATTTTCGTTTCATTAGAATATTCTTGTTCAAGTTAAAAATGTTAATATTTTGCAAATAATAAATGTTTCGAACACAGTAGTGCATCCCCAGTGTCTGTCTTTCTAAAATAAATGTTTTCAATTTTTTGTGGAATGTTCTGTAAAATATAAATATACCGGTTGGTATAAAGTGTATGGTTACTGTCATTTGTGTTAATTATCTATTTATTTAATCCTGTCGAATAGCATTTAGAATCAAATTTAGAAAACGGAGGATTGATGAGGAAATTCAAATATATAATGCAAACCTAGAAACTGAATAATATTAAAGGATCTGTAGGATCTAAAGGATCTTCTCAAGAGCGTATTAATATGTTACGCCTATATTCTGTACAAAAATACAGAAACTCAAAATCGATCCTCAGGATATTGTATTTTATTTTTTACACAGTGCTGTATGTAATTAAATATAGAAATTGTATCTAGTTAGCAACTTGAAATGTTACTGTCAACGCTAGCAACATTATGATCACTTATCGTTGTATTCTTTATCATCGGTACGTCGACGATGTACGTTATCGATATAATACCGAGAGCTGCGGTTGTTCCATCCTCGGGAAGTCCTCAGACGCGGTCCTGTCGGATTGAAGAAACGATAATAAAAAGGTTGTAATACAGCGACAGCAGTTGGGGGAAAGGGGAAAATATCCGCATGGGTCAGCCAAGAGAGACTTAGACCGGAGAGATGGCCGCCTCAATATCGGCTTTTCGGATACTTGAGATATTTATCTAATGTCTTATATTTTCCGCGGAACTGCCCATTCAAATTTCAATTCTTCCTTCGCCCAGAAACATATTCAGCTTTTTATTACCGGCCCTCTTTCATCTTGTCGCTCACTCTAAATCGGTGTCTCGAATTTCAAAAAAAAATGTTTTTGTAATATCCTTTCAATGACGTTCTTTATTTCGTACGTCACTTGAAAGTGTACTAATCGTTTCACGATTCGCGTCATTATAATCAATGGATGTTTATGGAGTTTTTATGGGCAGATTTTCGGAAAATGGAAAATCTGATTTTCCGTGATAGTAGCACGGCAATTCCTTAAACAATGCTAAGTGAGTGAAAAATAGTTTAAATTTTTATATATTAAAAATATCTGTTAAGAAATAAATGTTCCTTCGAAACTTTGATTAACCAAACAGAAAATAACTGTTAAAATGAAACTTTTATAACACGATTAAAGATGTTAATGTACATAGTTGACTTAAAACAGAAAGTTTACAAAATAACTTTTATTAATAAAAGTGCAAGCTCTGGTAGGCTTCGTAGTTCTGAAATAAATTCTGTAGATTCTTCGGAAGCCGTAAATGCATAAAAATCTACTGTCAATTAATCATACTTAGCCTGAATGAATAAATTAACTATTCCATCCGCATCAACACACTACAAAACGTTCGATTTTTCAAAGTCTAACCTCGCCGCGAAATACATTTGCAAATGGCGCCGTCTCGGTATCTCGGCAGAAAAGCAGATTCGATCTATGAAAACGACAGGTCCGAAACGAAACCGTCCCCGGGTCGACTGGTTAAAATTCTCAATCACGTGAGCATTCGTCGGCGCGTTGAAAATCGTACGACTCGGTTAATGGCTCCACAATATAACAGGTGCATTTCCCTGGTTATATCAACTGGTTTCGGTCTACACGCCGGGGAATAATACTCTCGACAGGTCTCCGCATGCTCGGGTTATCTTACGAAGATATCGCGAGGCACATATCCTACGTTACTTATCAAAGATAAGTACTCAGTAGTTTTCAGGACGGTTGGGAGTACTGTTGGCCCACTCATTGATCCGTGCGAGCTGGTTTTCACGGTTCCGACCGTTTCGAAAAAATCACTGGTGTGCTGGTGGTGGTGGTTCTCGTTTGTAAAACAAAAAAAAAGAGCACAGGCGAGAATGTGTCGGTCCGGTTGATCGAGTGTCGGGCTTCTCGAAGAACAGCGGTTCTCGTCGCGCAGGCTGTCCGATGAAAATGTGAATTCCATGGATTTCAAGGTGTTCGATAACAGAGAACATGGCGAAACGAGCGGGTTCCGTCTGGCTGTGTTTGCTGGCGGTGTTGTTCGCGGCCCTTTCGACGTTCCCGTGCGAATCGGTGTGCCCTGCGAAATGCGTGTGCCACTACAGCCAGCAGCCGCGAGTCGTCGTCTGCTCGAAGCAGAATTTGGATTCGTTCCCGGAGAATATTAGCGACGTGGTGAGTAGGAAGCGCAACGCGCGAGCCTTTTCGTGTGTCTTTTTCCCCCGGTAAACGAAAGTCGCGGTCGTCCCTATGCCCCGGTTGTCCCTTTATCGCGCGCGCGATGATTGAAATAGCCAGCACCGACAATGAGTCACCTGTACAAATGCGCTGGCGAAGACAGACACGCCAGTATCTAACAGATAACGGGCAGCGATTTTGCGGTTTTATTAACAGCTCCGGTTTTTACAATGGATCTACGCGCGTATTATCCCAGATGTACCGTACTCGTTAATTCCCCAGACCCGCGTCGCCCTTAGGCTAAACGCTGAAATGTCCCACTGAACGTGTGTTGTTCCGTTGATCGCATTCCAGGTGGAGCAATTAAATTTATCGAACAACCTGTTGAGGCATGTAACCAATGATATTAACCGACTGATAGATCTACAGTACCTGAATTTAGCGAGGAACGAGTTGAGTTCGTTGCCCGACGACATCGCCGGCCTGAACAAGCTGAAGAGGCTGGACCTGACCGGCAACAAAATACAGAATATCGTTGACGTCAAGTCTCTGGTGCAACTTACCTCTTTGACAGTCCTCTATCTGGCCAGGAACCCGATTCAGAGCGTCGAGGGGTTAGTGAACTCCAGGCTCGAGGCTCTGGACGCTAGTCACTGCGGTACGATCGGGGACATTATTTTCTACGCTAAGAATGTCACGAGGTTCCTTCTTGACGGTGGTTTGTTCTTGATTTCGCTTTGCGGAAAAGCGACAGTGCGAAACGGCGATTGCAACAAATGAAAGCGAAATTTCTGTAATTGTATAAACGAGGATAAGGTTTTCATTCTACACAAATGAAGATTCTTTTCTATTATTTTTAATCTTTCTGCTGTTTTCAATTTCGCTCGTTTTTATCGTAAACGCGACGCTTCTAGATATAAACAATTTTTCACTGATACGTAACACCGAGTAGATATTAACTTCCATTTTGTTTCGACAGAGAGGTAAATAATTTTTCTGTCGTATGTACACACGTTCTTCTATGATATTTATTGAAACGTCGTTTTCTACGTGAAATATTTCTAGTCCAGCGAAATTTAAGGACTAAATTGTTATTAGAAGAACTAGGTGAACCGTTGGCAAGGATGATTAATTTGAAAAATGTTTTTTTTTTATATTTCATAGAAATACAGACACTAAGCAATGTATCTCTGGACGGTCTACCAGAATTAACTACACTAAGCTTGGTAGGAAACCCTTTGAAATTGATTCAGAAAGCATGGAGTCCTAAACTACACTGGCTCGATGTGTCCGACTGCCTTTTGAATTACTTAAGTCCCGATACTTTCAGCGGATTTCGAGAACTTGAAGAGCTTCGAATGGCCAACAATCCCATGTTAGTCTATTGCACAAGGTAATAATATCAGATGTACTAAATGGATATTTATTCGATATTAATTGTTGCACAGTTTTACACTGACTCGCGTGTTAACATTTAGAAGAAATTAGAAAAATCTGTTGTAATTGTAATCTATGTATTCACTGTTCGTATAATCACCGATTTCTTTTGATAAACTTTTCTTTCAGTGGAAGAAACAATTTAATAAACAACTTTCCTCAATTTGCAATACCAACACTATCGACTAACGTAACAAACGTATATTAATAAGAACAAAAATAAATAAGTTCAACGCGAAACGGTAAAAATATTTAAGCGAACAAATACATTTCCATAACTCTCTTCTTGCATAAGATGCATATATTATTTTGCATAAAAAAATCCACAGTTTAACGACAAATTCCAGTAAATAACTTAATAGCGGATTTTTATGCAAAATATAAATTTTCTACACGATTTGCAGCAACCTGAATACGCCTAATAAGTTGAAAATAATATAACAGTATTTTTTGATTCTTCCAATGTATTTTCGTGGTTGCACAAAATCCGCTGTCAGCTGATAAACCGTCTAATTTTCAGAAACGCAACGTTGACTCATCCGAAACTGAAGAAACTCGACGTGACGAGATGCAATCTGGACAGACCGGGTCTCCACGGATTCCCGTTGTTGACGCACGCCCGATTGTCCTACAACACGATCAACATGCTGCCGGATCGTATTTTCGCGAAGAACCGGCAACTCGGTTTCTTATACTTGAACGGGAACAACGTGGAAAATTTAAACGCCAGCACGTTCGAGGGTCTGGTGAAGCTTCAGATACTTGACCTGTCCGGGAACAATCTGCGAGAGGTGCACCCGTTGGCATTCCACGAGAACATAGATCTGAAGCTGCTCAACCTGTCTTACAACGTATTGGACAAATTTCCGAGGCTCACGTCCGCGGTCAATATACTGGACCTGTCGTCGAATTTCATTGAAACTCTGGACGATCACTTTCTGTGGGACATGCCGAAAGTGAAGAGCCTTATACTGAGGGACAACAAGTTGGAGACGATACCGTCACAGATCAAATCCACCACCTTGAAGAATCTGGATTTGAAGAGGAATCGGCTGGTGACGCTGAACAACGACACCTTTCTACACCTGCCGCAGCTCATACGAATCGATATCTCCGGTACTTCGCAATTTACAGTTCTTAATCGGTTTATAGACAATCAAGTTAATAGCGTAATATATTAAAATAAAAAATATATAAATAAAATTGAACAACGCTGTTCGTTTCACGAATCGTTCGACGTTAATCGCGTGGATTTCCAGGTAACCGTCTGACCGAAACTTTGGACCCGGCGATTTTTCGGAACAACCCGGACCTGACCACGATCAAGCTGGACGACAATCCCTGGCGTTGCGATTGCAAAGCACTGGTCGTTCTGTTTAATTATTTAACGGTGCCGCCTGCAAAAACCTCCGAGTCGAATTTACTTTGCCAGAGCCCGGCGAACATCTCCGGGTATACTTGGGAAGCTGCTTGCTCCGACGTGTGGAACGGCACACTGTATTATCATCGAGACAGAACTTGGGGGTTTGTGATGGTCACCGTTCTCACGATCATCGTATTGTTCGGAAGTTTCATCTCTATCAGACACATAATGCGCGTGAAACGAAGGGCCATGGAGCAAAGGCAACAAATGGAATCGATGAGACCTTTGCGAAGAAGGTAGGAACAAAATTTAATTTATTGTAGGTATATAATGTGATACATTGGCTGATCGAATGATTAGAGTAATAGTTTGAAAAATATGTTCTACGGTAATTACCTATGAAAAGGTGCCACAGCACGCAGCAGGTATAACAGCAAAATCAATACAAATAAACGAATAAATTTATTCTTTACCATATAATTAGAATATCGAAGATTATTATCGTGGAATATAATCGTTTAATGTTTCTATCCTCAAATGATGTAACACTTTTCATATTATTTACAATGCAATATAAATTAATAACTATAGTGTGCAATATTACCTGTTGAGAATAATTCAGTAATCTACTTTATCGTATGACTACTTTATCGTAGACAGGAAATAAGAATTACCTGAATATCTTACCATAGACGAGGTATAGGAAACAAAAGTAGAATCACCATGTGGGGTTACATGTTTCACAATCGAAAATACCGACATCGTTAACAACAACTCGATATCTTACGTCCTCTACGCTGAAGAACGATGAAAGTTGCAATTAGATCAACGAGAACCTTAGACCATATAAATGAATCGAAGTAATCGTATTCGAGTTCATACAAAAGTCAAATGAACCAGCTTGGAAAATATATTTTGTTCTATGGGAAGGTGACATCGCAAAATGTTATGGAAGGGAATAGGTTTGAAATAATCATAGATATTAATTAACAAGATCTTTATTGAAAATCTTTCGATACATTTGTTCTTTTACATCTAGTATGTCTTAAATTCTACTATACAATGTAATCGAAAATTCTAACTGTGCAGCTATTAGCTCGATATTATCCACTATTTGTAAGATACTAGAAGTTCTTAAAAATAGAGGATAATATCGATTGCCCAGGTCTCACCACGAGGAGGTTGCTGCACAAGAGACCCG